>KI915064.1:649123-1329059 GCA_000473445.2 Anopheles farauti
AAAAAACTCACATATTCGTAGGTGGTCGTATAGTTGTGTTACAAGGAGCGTTTTTCACCATTGTGAAAAAAATAGTAACGGTAGTTTTAAAAATTTACAAAAAATATGAGAATATGTATTTTATTACAAGCTTCATCTTTGCTAAACATTGTTTTTAGCTATCTCTTCAACTTTTCGTTTTATTCGCATGAAACGGGTGGTCGTATAGTTGTGTTACGCATTGTAGTATGGTTAATTATAACAATAAACACAGAAAACTTTTTTTGTTAGCATTGACGCCTGTGGAAATACGTTTAATCATTCAAATTTGAGATCGAATTATCTGTAAGCAACCCAAATTCATGAAATAATATTTAGAAAGCATATTTACAGAAATTTCATAAAAAGACTTTTTATGCAAATCGTGAATAGGGTGATTTGAAAATGTATAATTTCAAATTAATAATATCAATCTTTATTCGATCATTGTGTGAAAGCAGCTCTCTGGGCTTATCAGATAGAACCTTCGAAAAAATGTCGATGAAGACGCTTCTTTGAAACGGTATTATAAAACAGTACTTTCCTTCGCTTAGTGGGTAATCTGTTTTATTTTTTTTTATAAAAACATTGTAAATATTTTTTTTGCTTGAAGACGCAGACATGCTTCTGTTAAAGGCAACGTGGTTTGGCAGTATTTTCCCTATCTGCGGCACTGTCGCCCTGAAAGCTGTCAGTCTGTGCCGGTTAGTTACATGTTTCACTGCGAATGTGCCAACGATGCCAACAACATAGCCTACGATGGCGCATCCGCATGTTACGAAACGGTAGTTGGAAATCGTTTTTTGAAAATGATTGATTGATCACCACATGTCAATTGTAAACAATTGATCCCTCTTCTGTCTGCGTCTGCTGTAGGCTATCGACGGCGTGATGTGCGAAAACGGTCGCGCAACTATGTGGTGGTGTGTGGACTGTGTTCGGTACTGCGTATATAGGGTTTTGTTTATATCGCAGGACACGGGCGACACGAGTCAGAAGAAGGAGCTTGCAGCACCTGTGCGTGCTAAAACGTTAAAGAATACTCCGCATAGGGCAGCTGACTCTGATGCCGACATGAAGTAGAGGATCTGCTAGAGGGAGTGTGATTTTGTTAAGGGCGAGACTGCTAAGAAAAAAACAAGAAACATTTGGTCACTGAGATTTGTCACCGGGAGATCAAACATCGTCTAAGCATAAAAACTCCATGTTCGGCAATTTCGATGCGTTTCGTCTCGATAGCAAAGAAGACATTGATTTCTGGAGGTCACAGACAAGCAATTTATCAAATTTCCCCATGTTTGGGCAATTTCAGGTTGGAAAAATGGAATCTACCACTTGCGGAATACTAGGCGTGCCAATTGGCGAACGAAAACAAAACTGTTTTTTGGAAGCAAAGAATGACCGTACATATTTCAAAACAATGGTACAACAAAGCAAAAAGCGTTTGGATTTCTCCAGAAGTCTCCACTTCAGAAAAAATATACCACAGGATGAAAAGTTTGCTTAACCTGAATGTAAATGATTTTAATGTTTAATTCGCGATACTCACAAGATGGAGAAAGAAGAAAGAATCGTAAAAATAAACGCCAGCTCTGGTCGAATAGACAAACATGGATAAGCACGGGGAGGGAGAAAATGTGATGTTTAAAGGGCAGTAAATGTGTATAAATCTAAAACAAAAAGTATGCTTTCCTTCGGCTATCGTCTAGGCACAAGCACCCATCCCTGATTCGGGTGTAGCCGGAGGCGAAGAAGGCAAATTCAAGGAAGTTGGAAAAGTGATTCGGAAAAGATTTTCCTCTATTTTTAAAAGTCATTTAATTTCTGTTGCTGTTGTTTCTCCTGAATTCTGCTGTTGGAGGATAGGAATCATTGCAAACCGGTTTTTTGCATCCTATGAAAATGTATTTTACGCTAGCATAGATCTGCACTACGGGATGGAAGTGTCATTCTGCACTGGCCCGAGAGCATAAGGAAAATGTTTGTGAATTGCCGTAAATATGCGGTTTTCTGGTAGCAGCTACACCACCAACAGCGAAAAGAATAAATTTAAACGATTGCGAAAACAATTACAGGACTGCATTTAATATCTTTAATATGCAAAATAAGCACGGTTTGTGCCACGAGCAAAATAGCGGCGAATCGAAAGCGGATAAAAGACAAAAAATATTTTAACACAACCGATGTGAGTGAAAATATGCTTTCGAATTGTATGGAATTTGATAAAATCGATGAATACAATGGCGATATATAGTTAGTAAGAGTAGCCTTATAATTATCATTGGTGTTTCTGAATATTAACAGCATACAATTTAGTATATAGTTAAAAATATAACCTACATTTTGTATGAAAATTGCGTTGAAAGACTTGTGTTAAAAACTTTGTAATATATTAGTTAAGAAACTAAACCGTGAGAGAGCGACTTTTACGCGATGTTGAAGCAGTACCGCTAGCAACTGAATGTGATGCAATGCGAAAATGTAGCACAACATAAAACGGAAGAATGACGAAGAAATTTCGTGGATGACGAGCGAGGGGAAAATGAGAATTTATTCGCTTATCATTTAGTTCCGACTCGCCATTTGACTAGCCGGTCGCCCGGAAGTGCTTTTTTCTCGGGCCACCCTTCGGAAATAGAGCGCTATAGGCGAATGGAACATTTTAACCCTTAGTAAGCGCGAGATTTTAGGATGATCAGACATATACACGAATTTGGTGAACGCCTGTTTTCAACTCTAAATATTTTGTTTAATGGTGCAAAATGTTTTGAATCGTCTCGAGATGGGATATGAAACGACACGAAATTATTCCTGTGAAGCGTAATAATACCTTTAAATCACAGTTTGAGTTTATAAAAAAGTATATTATTACTGTCCATACTTAATAATGCAAAAAATTACCACATTTTTTGCAACTTGAGAGTTACAAGATGTTATTCCAAATATCCAAATATGTTTATCGCCATCGTAACGGTCAGAATCGACTGCATTGGAGTGTCTTAAAATTACGAAGGGTGCAAACTGTAGGATTGAAGCTGAAAGACATAATCTACTCTAAAGCAGGAAGATAACAGACTATTTGTCTTGAATGATTTTGAGGATGATTCGTGGGGCTTGTGGTTTCTAAGGCTGTGATAATATTTTTTGTGTGGTTTTTAAAGAGAATGTCTAGCATTTTTTGCAAGCAATTAATGTCAGTATGATAGGAACCCTCGTCAAATTATATCCAACGATATAGAAAAACCGAGTACTACCGTTTGTGACACCTGCAGTTGCCTATGTTTTTTAAATATATTTCGTAACATGTAACACGGGCGACTGTGTTTAAAATGAGAACAGAAATTAGTAAAAATATACAGTTGAATGCAATTGTGATAAACTAATAAGGAAGCACCGTTGTAATCAGTTGTACTATTAGCTAGATTATTCGGAAAAAAGGTGTACAATTTGTTTAACCAAAAAGAAACAAGCACTGGATTGGTCAGTTTATCATTTAGACGCATACTTTCAAGAATATAGCTATGGCAATGAACAGTTGGAATATAATAATTCCCCTCGGCTGTAATTTTTAGTTTGAACGCGTAGGGAACCATCTGCTCATCAACATATGGCGACGGAATTTAAGAACCCAAGAGATTTTTTCCCAGTATCAGTGGCGTTTGTTCGTTTCCCGATGTCTCGGTGCGAGCATTGGAGACGCGAGTGTTTTTGTGTGTAATTGATTACGCTCTGTTCCCTTTATTTGGTGCCTAATTTTTGTTATGCCAATCATGCGCGGTTTTATGACTTAAGCTACCACTAATAGAGGCCATAATCAACCGAGGTAAATTTTAATTTTCACGCCTGTGCTGTGCTGCCGCACATTGACTCGTTTGTTGTGGAGGTTCGCTGTAGCTGTTGCTGCTGCTGCTAAAGGTTGCGTTGAGCATTATATTCTCTATGAACGTTCCTAGCGGATACCAATCAAAGCAACCCACAGCTAATGCTGTAGTTTAGGCCGTTTTTCTTTCCAACACAACGTATATCTTACTGCTCGCGAGCGCAATAGAATGAAGTTTTCGGACAAGTGCAAGTGAGCCCATGAACATTTTTTAAGGTGTCTACAGATCGTTTGAAGAGAAATTGTTCCGCAATTCATCAGCACCATCGCCACCCTCTCTGTTGCTTACTGTGTAGAGTACCGCCGGGGCATGTGGGTGAAGCTTTCGGCTGTCTGTTGTGCTGTTATCTTCTTTACCCGCACTATTCGGAGGAGAAGTGCGAGAAAACAAGCAGAGCAAGAATCATGTTAGATCGTTAATCAAACTCATTCAAAACATTTCGTTTTCTGTTTCGCCTCGGCAACACCGTAGGTAGGATGACGGAACCAAGGATCTAAGGTACCGAGGGCATGATACCACGGCGATGACGGCGCCTCCTGTGAGCGTCTAGGAGGTGTTGGCGCCCTTTGTGATGCTGGGTGAGGCATGTTTGTAAGTGTTTTGTTACGATGCTTCGTACCCGTGTAAAATAGGTACGTTTGTTCAGAGAGCGGGGAGACGATTATCCCTTAATAAAACTGAACCTTATCAAATTTCAAACCGTTTAGCAGCGGTGATTTTATTGATCCCCAGAGGATACCGTCCACTCTCGGAGACAAATGATTGCTTGACCTGTCGACTTCACACGGTGAACTTCTGAACCACCCCAGTTGCTTTCGAAGGACATGGTGGATTGTTTGGCAGCAACGACATCCACCGCCAGCAAGCAAGGGAAGTTGTGTATACGGAATGATAACATAATATTTTTAAGCAGATTAGCACATCATGGTCCATTTTTCTTCCACCACACCCTAGACAGCGGTGGTGGCGGCGGCGGCGGATGAGACTTCCTGCTGTTTTTCGCGTTCATACAATCCTGTAATCCAGCTCCCTTGGAATGGTCGTTCCAGCTAGGGAGTGGTAGTTCTTGAAGGAGTTTCCTGCTAGGTGATGTGTACGTAGACTCTTGTTATTCATGTGTATTTATTTGATAAACACTCGCATTTTTTCAAGCCACAATAGGCCAGGAATGTTTCTCTTGGCCTATGCAATGCTGCTTAGGGGTGTGGGCTTATACCTTGCCCTTCGCACTTTGTGTGCTTTTGCCACTAGGCGTGTGGTGATGTAAATGTGTATGAAAAAAAAACTGTTTCGGCTTTTCCAGCGAAGGGTAGGTTGTCCAAGACAAACGGGGATAAAACCGCATCTACCAACGCTGGCCAAAGTGAGACTTTTTAAAAATGCTAAACCGAGCGAACAGAGCGATGATGACGACAATATAATTTATAGTAGTCATAAAATTACAATGTCAACCGCAAGAAGTGGCGCTTCCGCAGTTAGGCGAGTGTTTGTAGAGTGTGCATTACGCGCTAGGGTAGCAGATGATTTCGATGATCAGTCGCTACGATAAAGAATCTAGGAATGTATAAGGGTGGGCTGATGGTTTGGGTCAAACATAAAGACTTAGTTAATGCTCCACGCCAATGGCACCAAGCGAATTTGTGCTGATGTGAATAAATGTATGTTAATGGTTTTCGTTTAGCATGTTTTACATAATTGTGCAACTTATTGTTTAGGATCGTTTAATGTTTAAAGATCACAACACGACTTAAAATACTCCGCCGAAATTCAATTGCAATGCAAGGATGAGAATGAGCTAGTAGAAGATACAAAATGTACCGTTCACATAAATGGCTGACCGTCGAGCTACACGAGGACCATTTTTTGCAGGTTTGTAGAGCCCATCTTTGATTGAAAGAGGGTGCGTGAATGAAGCCCTCATTGCGGTTTGATTCATAAAAAGCGTAGAGGAATGGAAATGGTTTTCATTTTTCAGGTCGGTTCAAAAGTTCGGTGAAATGAAACCACATCATGTCAAGAACTGGCCGGGTGCTGAAGGTCAGACTATCATTAATCTAGTTAAAGGAGGCATTGAGCATACTTTTTTGTGGGTAAGCAGGCTCAGTAGAATGGAAAGACAAATTGTTTTCGTTTTGTTTTGGTTTGTGGGCCATTGAAATCCTCGATCCTTTGCTTCTGGATCAAATCTAAACGTTCAATTATAATTTCAAAATGTTAACGTATTATTTATAAACAGAGCTATTACATGAGAATATTATAAACCGTTTCAATGATACATGCTTCTAACGTTTTAAGGAAACACAATGTTTGACTTTCGGTGTCGATGTAGGCATACATTCGGCGACACGCGATTGTTGGTGTAAGATGTTAGATACATCAAACTAACTAAAATTATGTTAGTTACAATATAGTGCTAATAAATACGAGTCTATTGAAATGTTTTAATAAAAAATTGATTTGTTATGTTGCATTATCATGCAGGTATCAACGTTCGATGATTGAAGTTTTAACAAAAAATGATCATTTGCTTAAATTTGACATTTTTTAAATATTGGTGACAAGTTTTGCTTTATACATTGCCCATGTGTTGCTTTAGCATGGCTGCTGTGTTCGTGTCATTCATGCTTCACCTCGCAGCGTCACTGCCAGTAAAATGGTAGTAACCGTTGTTCCCAGAGACAAAAGCGGCAAAGGCACACACTAATGTAAAACTTGATATGCGTGTTCATAGTAGTTATGACATGCGATGCGAGTGACTATCGCTTCGAACAAATCATCTGCCGGTACCTACCAGGTAAATGGAGTGAATTAAATACCGTAGTAATGAAAAATCACCAGTCGGAAGCGATGTTTTTGCGGTTGGCAATGGCTGTTGTTTGGATGGCAGATGCAATCGAATACTCCGAACCGAAGCGACGGTTCGTGGTTCGTCATCAACAGTGGTCAGCGAATGGCAAAAGGGCAATGGAACGCCACAAGCCCTAAGGAACGCATTTGCGAGACAGCGAGTTGAGGAGAGAAAAAAAATAATTCAACGGCATATGAATTGAAGTCAAGTCATGAGCCAGTTTCGTGCAGCCCGTATGTAGCTTAGAAATCATCATTCTTTGTGTAACCTGTTATTTTACTTCATTTGTCATGCGAGAGCATTTCTGTCTTCCCTGTCTACATTTTTTCCGTTCACTCTTCCTGTCATACTGTGGAGAAGTTGTTTTTTTAAGTTGCTTTTTCCTTCTTTTCTGTTTTGCCGAACCGTATAGTGTGCGAGGCTCGTTGTTACGTGTTAGCACTCGCATCGCAGGGCATAGCAAGTCGTGATCGTGCGCGAGAATTTAATAGTTTTCGTTCCGAGTAAGGCCAATTCTAGCGCCCGTACGAGTCAGAACTTTGAAGTAGTGTGTACGGTGTTTTAGCGGCTCCGTTTTATGATTGTAAACTCGCAAGAAAAACTTGGTTTAAAACATTGGGCTCGCGGGCAGTTTGGAACACACAATTGAAAGCTGGTCAGAGAAGACGTAACTTGGCGTCCGTGAGAACAGCGAGTGCAATAAATTTGAATACGTCACCAACGGAAAATGGGATTTGTTTCAGCGATTTTTTCTAAAGGAGGTTTTGGCCATATATAAGGCAACAGTTTTAAGAATACATGAATTAACAATTTGATGAGAAATCCGAAGTTTATGTTGTGAATGCATCGTCTCACAGTCTCAGTTTAAGATGACAAACTGACCCCCATGAAGAGCATAGAATATAAAAAATATGCTCTGAAAACTTGTATACCTATGTAATACAAGTGTTCAACGTGTGTTAATGAGTAAGATGATAAGGGGACTTTTTTGTTTTAGAAGGCTAAGATCGGACAGTCAAGTGCGCTAGTACCAACAAGCTAGCCGGCTCTGGGCGAATCTCAATGATAGCAGCAGAATAAGTTGCTGAAATGAAATTCAATCTCTTCCACATTGAATTTGGGCCTAGATCTTCACAAAATCTGTTCTTGTAAAGAAATTCACACATCAATGAGCGTACAACAATGAACTCGGACGAGCATGTTACCTACCGGTACGCTACAGATCGTTTACATTGACGTCGGTAAAATAGGTGGAAGATGCTTTAGAACCCCGGTACACCGCGTGGCGAAGGTGTCCAAAGGTAAGCAAAAGCAATACAAACGTGTAAAAAAATCGTTTGGAACGACGTTGTATTTTTAAAAAGAACACGATCATTAATCATACTAATGCCAAATGCGAAGCCCCGAGACCGAGTCTAGATATTCTATTTCTTCTTTTTGGTGGAAGTTTTCTCTCGCACCCATATAAAGTGATTGAAAGAGCTCCGCCAGAATGCGCCGCGTTGTGATGAGTGTGTCAGACGTTGACGTTGATGCCGCGGAAAGAAACGGATCGTGCCGCGGAGTGGGTGTGGTGGTTTGGAGTGCTGTGAGTAACATGTGTCACTGGCGTTACATGGATTCCGCGTTATCTATGCTGGCGGTTGTGGCGGATGATGATTTTATTTTACAATTCTCTTTGCATACTCTGCTTCTACCTTGAACGCTGAATGGAGACGCGTGGTTGCAGTCGGATACAATTGTTAGATAGATAACATTTTGCCTGATGAGTGATGAGGTCGGAGCAATCGGGGCAATTGTGAGGAAGGCAACAATTAAAGACACAAACGGCGGCACTGAGTGGTGGGTGTTTGCGTAACGTTTTTATTTTTGGTTACCTATCGAAATAGCCGACCTGATGACAAATACGAATCCGTTTCGTAGCGGAACTGGAAACAGAAACAAAAACAAATCACCCCTTTTTTCAAAGGTCACGTACTCCACGTGACCAATGGCATTGGTTGATGTTCTGGCATAGGGTTACTGGTTAGGGGTACATTAGGTTTTATTCTTTTCAAAGCATCGATTTGATAGCGTTCATCGTAGAACAAAGTCGTGACACGAATTTAGTTTTTCTATTGGCACCATTATAAAAACCAAAGAAGGTTATTGCAAGTGACTAGCAATGAGAATAAGTAAAGACACAAAATAAACTAATGTACGTATTTATTATTACACCATGAATGCTTAAATAAATTGCTCGGCATAATATGGAAAACAAATTTATACTACAGTATGTTTGTGTTTTTATGTAATTAGAAAATGTCGTTTCAGTGCGTATAACGTTACCATAGTGAGTGCGAATACTTTTCACAATGCAATAAATTTTCAATATACTTCCAATACGAGCCAATAATAGTAGCAATAGATGATTTCCAACACATGTCCTGAAAGTGTTTATTGCACGTGCTCTTACTAATGCATTCATGTGATGAAGCGTGTAATCGCATATAACCTTTCTCCCACAGCAAAATTCGATCCCATATTTGAGTGTTTGAAATAAGCGAGATATTGAAAACTGTTCGCGGTCATGACCGTGTATTCCACAGGGGCCGTTACAAAGTGTACCACTGGTAGACTGGAAGGTGAGAATGCATTGAAATAGAATTATAAACCATTTGTGTTTGAAGTGCAATTTTCATGCTACCCGGGTAGGTACACAGCTCCACGTGTGTCTGGCGGCCTACCATTATTTAACAATCGTATCGCAGTATCATTCGGTTATGGTGGAAACATACGGCGTTTAACACATTTAATCATTCCTCAATGGTGTGCGCCTCCTGGTGTGCTTACAACCGACGGGGGGTTGTCTTGCATGCTGAGCTAAGCACAGCGAGAGTAGCTCCAACGATTCCGGAAGCCTTCGACGATATAGCTTACCAGTCGTGAGGGTGGTTAGTAGTAAATCATCGGGAATATAGGCACTTCACACACGTATTCTCCTTTACGACGATATCGAAATAGTACGACAGAAATCAGTAGCAGTAGCAGTGGGATGGGCAGCGCGAGAGGATGGATAATGCCATGTAAACAGTGGCCATTAAAACTATTACACCTCTAATAAAATATTATCTTCTCTTTTGTACATGGTAGGTTTGATCGCTACCCTTGTCCGCCTGATTTCCCAACCCAGTAGAAGGCATACAGCGCAAGCTACAATAGCATCTTAATCAATTTGCGAGTGATACGAAGTGGTAGCGGGTGTCTATGAAGTCACAGTCATTGCAAAGGGCCTATGGGAGCAAACGCACGCTTTAATAGAGAGAATATTTTATGCGTGACTACAAAGAGCCGTGAATAAGGTGGGGATAAGTAGGCACAATGATCGGGTTATGATTTGTACGGAGCAGATAAAACAATCCAGATAGAAGCATAGTCGTAAATTTAGTATGGTATCAACATAAATCGTATGCAAATAATTTAGGAAACTAATCTACCTGTTAGAATGGAAAATATTTTGTATAATTCTTTTAAATCTATTTAAGTCTTTGCGATCGTAGCTTACTGCATTAAATTTTTTGCATACACTGCCCAACCTAAAGTATATGCAGAATAAATAAAGTGGAATTTGGTGTTGCAGTGTATCGCTTAAAACTGTTTTACAAAATGCTGAAAATAGCATTGAACTAAATTACAGCCATCGGTTAAAGTAATGAAGCTTGTGAATTATATTCTTAGACCTAATGAGCGTTATAAGAGACTGCCCTCCGACTGTTGTAACCACTTGGAACATAAGAAATAAACAATTAAACAGAATACCTGTCATTGCAATACAATTATGTTGTGCATATTGGATAACGAATGCGTTTGGGATAAGGATCATAATCAAAAAAGTCCTTTCCAAACTGGATCGAAAACGGCTGCATCAGAAGCTTCTTCTTCTTCTTCTTTTACTTGATATATATGTGAAATCATTACATTTATTGATTATGTGTGCTACTTTGTTAAGTTATAATTAAATATTTAATTCAGTAAGCATAAACGATGTAATGTATTGTAATAGCACCATGTAGGTACAAACAGATTAGTTTTTACCATATGCTTTACAATGTACGGTTGTTTTCTTTCTTCTGGTGTACAAAGTCAAACCAAAATGGTTGTAACCATTCTCACAGAACTGCATCAACAGTTGGTAGTCATAGCAATGTAACGGACACAACAAAAGTAGCTCATGTGGAAAAGGTGTAGTTCGTAGTTGTTTGGAATGGTAATGGCCGCCGCCATAATAAATTTATCGACGCAAGGAATAGTGTAGAATGGAAGCGAATGATACATACCTTGCGCTGTGGCTTTCCGGGCCGTTTTTTTCTCCTTCATCCATGGATACTCAGGTACGGACTCCATACTATCACTGGGTCCTATTGGGTAGCCCTGAGAGATGAGCTTAGGGCTCTCACTATCGATATGTGTTAAAAATTCTGCCATCGAAGGTTGGGAATTGATAAAGCCACTTTCGTTCTGCATCCAGTAGGACGTATCTGGATGAGGTTGCTGTTGTTGTTGTATCGTCGGCACCGGCTGCCCTAGGCCCTCGACGGTCAGTTGAGCCGCAGTTCGCGGTGGTTTATCACAGATCACTTGCTTTCGACTGACCAATTGACCGCCACCAGAGACGATCGTTGGTTGCTGTTGGGCAGCAGTAAGAGACACCTGCTGGGGACTGTTAATATCTACTTCACTTCCAGCAACTACCGCTGCGCCACTCTGTAGCGATCCGATCGCCGGAGATTCCGATTTGATTTGTGCTCCCATGTGTTCGATAGAACTGCACACTTCTTGCATTGCCAGGTCGGAGTGAAACTGGATCACGTTGAATTGCGTACAAACCGGATACAGTGTATGCTAGTACTATGGCGTTGTTTCCACCACTGCAGAAGCTTCTACGTTGCTAAGCAGATCAGGATGCTTTCTTCGAATGGTGGGAATTATAATCGTATCAACTTGTGGGGCATCATTACGAATCAAATTCAATAGTAGTGAGGAAATTGTGAGGCTATCGTTGACTTCAGTTGTTAAATGATGCGACAGTTATTATCGTTTAGCCTCACAATGCTTCACATGAAGTGCCACCGGAGTATTATACTCGAATCAAAACGAGTATGAAAACCTCTATTACTCTATTATGAAGCACAAAATACTCTAATTCTATTATCACGCCATTGTCACCGATGGTACAAATAGCCACTTTTTTGAATTGCACAATACCAGCATCACTAATGTAACCAGTGCTCGCGTTGGGTCGATTTGTAACCGATAAGAACGATATTTACAACCATAGTAAAGATTTCACCATAAAATTTATAGCTCAACACCACGATGTGCATGTTGGTATCTGCAACGATGAGCAGGGGTCGTGCCTCTTTGTTTTTCTTATCATTCTGCGAATGGAACTTTAAAATGACTACAGACAGAAAGGACAAATGCGCCACTCTCTCAACGACCGATACACGTGTCAGCGTCAGTGATTTTATTACGAGCACACGCTGTTTGGCATCATTTGGGGTTGCTGTGGAATTAAGAACATTCAGCTACCACTGGCTGTTCGTGCATTGATGTCACCGTAGATAGCAATACAGCCACGCGATAAGCACTGCAGAAGCAAGATGTGGTACCAGTATTATGATAACCGTGTTGATGTCACCGGAACTGACAACACTTTATGCGTGCGTAAATCAAACACTGTACTTCATTCGCAACGAATTTAAACATCAGCACGTACACTGTGGAGCAATCCTCGGACCGATGGAACCTCCGATTGGTGCACTTTATGATCATCTGCTCAACACTTACGCGACGATTTTACTCGTTGCATTGGATGCATTTTTTCGCAGTATATGGAACACACGCTCACAACATGGTTGGAAACATGGAAACAACCACTCATGGTTTTAGCAAGCGTAAAGCTGTGCTAAAACTATTTAATCCAGCGATATATGATGTCGTTAAAACAACCACTAGCACTGCATTTCGATGCGTTTGCTTAACGAAAGGGTTACTCATTGTACATTAAACTATCCGTCAAAACCCATGGAGTTTCCGATCCGTGCTTTCATCACTGGTATAGCATCGCACCTTAGAAACACATCCACTGTGGACCCTTAATACTTGGATTCCTTAATCGCACATGTGGAATCTCCGCACAAGGTCTACAAGTCATAAACGACAAAAGCTAACTAACCATTTTGAAACTGATGCAGAAACGATGGAAAAATCTGGTTGGTCCGAAGCAGCCCATCGAGAAACACGCCTACTTTTTCATTGGGCAGAAAAGAAGGAAGAAAACAGTTTGTATGTGTGCGTTAGGTATTACGCAATCCGAGGGAGCCAGTGGTAGGCAATCGGGGCTAGATCAAATAATTTTAGGTATTCATTAAAAACAAAAAAAGTTATGTGGGTTGAATATAGGTGAAAATTGGAATACAATTTTTGTTAAAATAAATTTCAATAATTTGAATAACATAATAGTCCTAACCTTACAGCAATCGGTGTTATTCAGTGAGTTATTTCCACAAGTTTTGATGTAAAATTTCATCAGTGAGAGGAACTGTTGAACAGTTGACATGCACTGCAGTATATTTGAAATGAAGTACTGTTTTGAGAGATAGCTGGAAAAGTATTGTAATGTTATACAGCATGTTAGAAACAGAATATTTTTGTCGAAACATAATTATTCAAAAAGAGTTTTAAAATGATTTTGTAGTTCATTTCGGGACAGTTACTGCTTCGGTTTAATCGTAGGCTGCACCAGCATGTGATTAAAATTACTACAAAAAATTATATAGTTATAAAGGATTGAAGAAATACTGTTTGCTTGTATTTAGAGTATATCAAATAAGTCGGATATTTAAAAGTACATGTTAATCAAATTAAAATATCTTAAATTAAAGCTAAAACACAAGACTTTTTTATACTTCTAAAGAGCGATCGTAATATTAATCATGATATCTATAATTTTAATTTAAACAACAATAAACAAACAGCTTCATTTTTTCTACATGAATTAATTAAAGCGTTAGGAAAACTAGCTTGTAACGAAATGAATAAACCAATGACCAAATATCATTAATGCACTTTGGAAAACTCGTTGTGTTTAATACATTTTAAAAACAGTAATGAAGAAAATGTTGATTTACGAAGAGTTAACCATGTACTGATGATAGTAGCATCCCTGACGAATCGCTGTACGAAAGGTGGGTAGGTGCTGAATTGTTTGTGTATTTATTGCGACTGCGCAGAAGAAGAAGTGTTGTAACAAGTGCAACACATAACCACGTTACAATCGGTTTATTGGTTTCTTTTGCACCTTTTGGAGAACACTGAGAAAAGAAGCAGCGAATGGCATAGGTGAAAATGCATGCAAAGTACACAGAAAGAAAGCGAAGAAAAATTGGTATCAAGTAAACATTCCCGTTCATTGGCATAGAAGTCTTTAGCAGCGGTCTTCCGTGTTGCACGGTGCACGAATTTGAAGCGCTGAGACGTTTTGTTTGATATGATATGTTTTGTTACGGAAACGATTATTGTGTTTTTTTACAGTGACTAATATTATTATCCACTCACACCAGTGACTACTTACTTTGTATGCTCTGTTGCTTCGTTTATGTACGTACAGGCCTAGTGTAAAGTGTAGATTCTTTGTTTCGTGTTGTGTATTAGTGGTTTCAATCCTTTTCTATTCTCACATGTTTGCGGTACGAATTTTATGTTTTAATATTCTGCAAATCAATCGATGTGAGGAGAGTTTCAATGGAAAATTGTAACGATTGCATGCAGAAATAAAAAATAAACAAATATTTAGAGTAATGTACCAAACATATATTATTCCCAGAAGCCTTTGTACCAAATATTTCCTTCATGTGCAGGTGAACTTCAGTTTAATTACTTTTGGAAAACTTCAGTTTAATTACTAATGCTTGTCAAATTTCTAACAATACAAATTACAGCAAATTCTGTAAAATTGCTTACTAACTGCTACTTACACAATACGTGTTAAAGTAAAATAATAAATATTAAATGATATTTAAAATTACATAGCAATATCTGTGTATGTCTCTCGCTTTCTGTTGTTCAACCAGAATGAAATAAAACGAAAAATTGAAATAAAAAATAAGATACCGTAATTAGCGTAATTACCGTAATTATTATTAAATAAGTTATTTTTAGAAACATAAATACATCAAAATTTGTATTAAGAAGAAGAAGAAGAGGATGTATTGTGTATACAAGAATGCGAATGGTGTATACCTTGTAAGATTAGCAGTTCTAATGTGACTGTAATAACTGAATATTGCTTTTTTCTTGTAATTATTTGCACATTAAAGTTGTCATGGAATGTTGTTCCAAGGTTAGTAGCTCAACCTTGGAATACCAGTTTCATACAATTTCATTATAATTTCTAGACCATTTTATCTTTATCAATAATCCTTTAAGTATTTTCGTAAGCTAGTTTAAAATTTTTAATTAAAATTTAACAAATAATGTTTCGGTACATGCATTATTTCGGTATAAGCATTTCAAAAATTTTCAAAATGGTATTTCAAACAAAAATGTTTTTAGGTTTGGAAAATGGTATCCATCTTGCAACTTTTACTATTAGTTTCATAGCTATACAAGCTTTTGCTGATTTACCCCAATTGTTTATACGAAACAATCTTATCATAATGTTTTGATAGTTTAGTTTTTTGTATGCAAACTACAGTTTTGGTAGATATATATTTCGGGCATTTCAAAGGTTTAGGAATATATATCAAATTTATCATATTGACGCTTAGTTGTTTATGTTATAACATTTTGTGAATCTGCACAAGTAGTTCTTCATTTAATAGTGCAACAAAACAACAATTGATTTCAACCTACATTAAAATATCAAATTCAAACTATTTCAAAACAAGAATCTCTTTATTTATTTGACTCTAAAGGAAAAACATTAAATTCAAGAATAGTAAAAGGGTAAATCCATATTCAGTGTAACAAGATCGCTCAAACAAGTGGATTCAAGCATATGATTGTATTTGTATGCTTGGTACATTCACACTTGCTATAACATTTGTCTATCTTTCTCGGGCAGGCCTAGACCTAGTTGACGAACGTTGACATGAAATTTGTGTAAATATTGATTGTCTTTCAAAAATCCTTGATGATAAAATGATGACCGGGGACGGAGCGTTTACAAAGGGTAACGCCGCATGGCGCGATGAAAAGAGTACATTTAATTACGTAATTTGACACTGCTAGTATGCTAATGCACACTCTTACTGTTTTTGGAAAACCAACGTTTACGACATTGTCAGAAGAGTTCTTTAGTAAAAACGCCTATGAGTCATAATCAATAAAGTTGTTTGAATATGAAACTCATATCAGAACTACGGTTGAGCATAAGGATTCGATCATGTTGCTGTTCCGTTGTCAACTACTAAATATTGTAATAAATAAACATTTTACGTGCTAAAATAAATACAAATATATGGGTAATTTATTTACAAGCGGATTGAAAGAAGCAAAATTTATTAAAAATTAGATTTTCAAGTTTAACTTAGTTACCATACACATTTTTATTCCGTACAATGTCATGGAGAAGTTTAGTTCCTGAATGATGTATCTGAAACACATATTACAAGTTTTTTCAGTCTAAAGTACATATAATAGTCTTCACATAACAATATCGGCACCATAATTTCATCTGAGCTATCTTTGTTTGGAAAAGATTGAACGAAACAAACCACGATCGTCTTAGAAAAATACACGCATGAAGTAAAGATGATTATACAAACTCGGTAAAAATTACAGCCTAATAACCACTGAAACAGTAGTATACATATATTAAAAATAATGAAATATTATCAAATCAAATATAATTATGTTTAACTAACTTTATAATCATAGAATGCCTAAAAATATTAATATTTGTTTTATATTCTTGCTAAAATTCTCATTCCAGAATCAGCATGTAGCCGGATAAGCTTTCTCCGAACACAATAGGCTTAATCGAGCAGAGTTTTCATACAAAACGGTGCTGGAACATAATGCAAATCAGTTAGGGACAAATTGCGATTCTTTTTAAATTAAGTGGAGTGTACGCATTTTGCTGGATTGCCATTTAGAATCAATTTCCACGAGATTAGTCGATCGACTCGTTCGTTCTTTATCTTGTATTTGACTCTCGTCAGCTCTTGGACACGAAGGGATGTAATATCCGGGAGCTGAGCACGAGACGAAAGCAAACGGATCAAGTGCGATTGAAACTCGTGGCTGATAGGAAAAACAGTTTCAAGACAAAATTCCAAAATTTTCTGCAAAGAGGGAACGATGAAATCACAAATTGATATTTAATTGAAAACGTTCCTTCAGCCGGTTTGGGGAGCGTTGCGTTCATTTACACGGAGTTGCGTCCTGGATGCGGTTGTAAGGAGGTGGAATTTGAACCGATTTTCTACCGAACCACACCTTACATTGGAAAAGGATTAACATGCGTTGCTCACTCCGATTGTTAGAGGCAGCTTGGAACGGACTTTAAGATTATAAAGAATACACGTCGGTTTTCTCATTTCTTGAACCGACCAATGCGAAGCGAACCTAAGGTGTGTTGAACTCCAGTCTCGCGTGTTCATTTACGAGCTATTGAAGTATTCAAATGAATTGCCCACCCAAGGAGCTAGACATATGAAAAGCTTGGAGAACCACGACTCTACTTCCGGTATTAAAAATCTAAATCGTACAAACGTGCTCAATAGAGGACAATGAGATTTTTTAAACCAGATTTACTTCATATCCATCAAAGAGAACCTAGGCAGAATGAAAAATCATTTCGTAAGATTGAATGAATGGACCAATATACAAGGCAGCTAAGAAGAATTGCTAGAATTACCGAAGAAGCATTGCCGCCAATCAACGCAACGCAGTGTGATTGGCGGTAATGTAGAGTCAATAAATAACCTATTAATTATCAGTTTGCAGCAATGCACTTTATGCTGTGATGACATAAACATGGTTAATATATTTTGACTGTTTGAAGATCATTATAACGATTGGAGAGTTGCTCGAGAGGCATACCGTTACAGTATGTTTCTCGGAACGGGTTTCTTCAAGGTCTAGAAAATATTATATGAAATGGTGTTAGTGTATTTTGTCAATTTTAGTGTATTTTGTCTAAAAATGAAGTCTCCTAATCCATGTACGGAAACGGTTTAGCTTTCTATCTATTTTCCATAACGCAAGATAATTTTTTTAATTTTTGCAGAATAATGGTAGTGGTAGTTAACAAGTTAATTTATCTCCCATTTACAGTCCATTTGTATGGTAATTGACAGTATCATAACCAATAGGTGGATCTAAATTCAAAGCATGATGAGAAAAAAGATGAAACATTAAACGATCCATGACGTTCTTTTTTGCGAGCAAATGTTACAAAACACTCTGCATCAAATATCAAAACTGCTAAGAACGCCAGTGTGTAAAGCCATTTGGAAAGAGCTATAACGATCTATAAAGAGTGCTAAATGAATTTATACCTCATTTTTCACACCACGGTCTACCAGGTTCCTTCTGGACAGTGGCGAATATTTTGCTGTGGTCAATCCCGTAAGGTCTGCCACATGTTTTGAATTACGGTAGACCGTGTTCATGGAATACGTTCTCTGACGCTTCTTCGATACGGTTAATGTTAGCTTCTTCACGGCATTTTCGCATTATCAAAAAGTGTGTCGAAAGGATGCTTGAATCTCATTGCTCCTGTAGGCGTAAGCAGCAATTCACAAAACTCGGATTACAACCAGGAAAAGTATGCAAGTAACGCGCCGGGGCCTAAAGGTGTGGGTTTCCACGTAAAGTAGCTGTTGGTATGTCTCACCCAGCGCGTCATTGTGAGAACGGACTGTGCTGCACGCGCGTTTGGAATGAGAAGGGATGTTATCCCAATTTTTGACCGAAGCGCATAAAAACACATGTTGCCCATGACGTAAAGATGTTGAAAAGTGTTTCCATGAGTTATGGTTATGGTTGTAGAAGGGTCATCCAAGCAAAGGTAGAACCCAGAACGAGATGCGATTTATGTTGCACAGGACGTTGGTGTGGATAAGCCTTGCTACTGAAAGTTGTAGTAAACTGACCACTCCGATCAGTGGAATATTTGTGGTCTTGCTCGGACAGAAAAGATAATGTGACTGGAATTAAATTTCCTGAGAATTATGTAGTTTAAAATTTATCGGTGTTTAGTGGCCGGAGTACTATTTCATGTTCAAGAACAGTTGGTTAAATTCGTTTGTGTATGGTTTTTAGGTAACAGGATGGTTCGTATAACGAGGGTAAGGCTGACGACGGATGGTGAATTGAAACGTGAAAAAGATAAGTTTGTTGGGAAAAGTGATGATATTGCGTGTACCAGAACCTACACTTCCGGCGAATGATAAGATGGTGGTAGGAAAATAGAGCATAACGGAAGCTATGATTTTTTCTGTGGCGTTCAAGTAAAAGGAGGCACGGTTGTTACCAAGGATTCTTAAAGCTGTATCACGCAACGTATGGGACCTCCTATGGAGCATGTTTCGTTGATGTTTTCATCTTTTTCCGAAATGTTAGCAATACTATTTGTGCCTGAGCTCGCTTCGTATCACTTCCATCGTTTGATGCTCCGGCATTTCGTAATGACGAAAAAAATCTTCTGAATATCTCTGATGAATGGAAAAGCAGAAATTTCTGACGCTATTGACTTACATTTGCTGATAAGGGCTTCAACCGATTTGACAAGGAATGTACAACAGAAATATTCACTCCAATATGAGTTGTTTTGATATTTTGTGAATGTTGTGATACAGAAAATATTAAAATTTCTGCTTAATCTCTTTTATAAGCAAAGACTTAGAAAATATTAAAACTTTAACAGTTTAGTTTTGTGTTTTGTGGAGTAAGCTAAGTCTATTAAATTTTGATCGTCTGTCGATCGAGAGGTTAAACAAAAAAAAATGCTAACAGAAAGCAAAAATGTTGAATTAGATTTAACAACATTCTTCTTCTTCTTATTGTAGTAACGACCGATATCATGCCTGCCGTTTTACCGGCTTCCTTGACTGATTTTTTACCATCACAGCTGGTTAGTCACTCCTCGCTAGGGGGAGACGGTCCGAATAGGTCGCTTCCTTAACCACATTAATGATTCTAAAATTGTGTTATTGTAACTATTATTTTTGAATTTATAATTCGTCATGAAACAACTTAACATTTCATTATAAACACTGTTTCTTCCGTATGCATCGTAGCGTCAGATGAAATGCTGCGTTTTTCCAATTTTTTATATATAATAAACAATCGTTTAATGTATTTTATGTTACCAGTTGTGCGGGGTTTAGAAAAGTTACAAAAACTCTTCTGAACTGTATTACATAAACCATTCAATACTCATTTCAAGAGACTAATACTCTACGAACAAAGGTCACCAATTGCTGGCAGCAATACGACCTCCTTGGTCAGCCTCGCGTGGCAGGCAGACTCGCTAGCGGAATTACTGTCTGCCTGTCAGATCGGCCAGAGTGGCGAGAAAAACAAAAAAAGTGATGAAAATGACGAACGCACCGTTGAGAGTTGGCGCAGTTCACCGTGTGATTCCGACATTTCCCAACGTTTTTGTAACACTTGGTGTAGCTGTGCCAGTTCGCATGGTGTAGGAGCTGCGTTTCGTTCGAGTTTTTGTGCGTCTTGTGCAATTGGATGCATGTCGAGAGAAGCGAGCAGGAACGGGAAAATTTTCGTGCATACGAGGTCAGGAGGAAGCCGGATGGACAGAGGTATTTTCCGTCCAGGGTTGTATTCAACCATGCTCGCTTTGATGGTGAACCGCACTAATAAATAAGGAACCTGCACACAACAGATGAAAATAGGTTCACTAACCGTGGAAAGAGAGTTCCCTGCTCGACTACAGCACTGAGCTGTCAGTCAAAGATAGAAGAAGATTGATGACCGCCATGAATTCCCTTTTTTCCTTTTTTCGTTTCTACCATTTCTACGTAATCGTCGTTGTCGACGTAGCCGTCCCGTAGTGTGTTGATGCTGTTTTTGTTCGTGCAATTGGTACTCTTCCACTGACGACGGCTGTCGCTCGGGCGGTCGATTTCCCTTCCGGTTTTCGGTGCCTGCAGAAGCAGAGAATGTCGGTGTGTTGGCGCGAAAAAAGCAAAGGGACAAACCCAGCGAAGATCCAACGCACATTGAGTGAGCGTAAACACGGCCCAGCATATGCCAGCCAGGCCAACAGGAAGGCAGTCAATCCAGCGCGGCACGGAGTGCTACGGAATAATTGAAGGGTGGGTTGCGATATCATTCACCGCAACCCCTCGGTCAAAGAAGCCCGAAGAGACCTGCACGGGGCTTGTTTTTTTCTTTCGAGGGGATTTGGGTAAAATTTTAAAGGAACAGTCAAGGAGAGGCAGTTTTCCGCATTAGAGAAATTTAAATCTGCCACCCTAACGGATCCTGGTCACATGTAGCTGTTGAATTATACGCCGCTCGGAGGGATCGTCCCTCTCGAGCCGATTCCGTACGTGCTGTTGTTTTCGATGAACGAATATGAAAAAAGTGTTTTGCTCGTCGTCTGCCCGGCGATCGTTTTGATTTGTTGATGTGCAAATCGAATGATGTGTAAACGTTTTCAAGTGGACGATTTCAACAGTGGGATTTCACACGCTCGTAGGTTGATTGAAGGATTGTTGGAAGCTATTTGACCATACCAAACACGATTCAACACTGTTCGTTTCCATGGCGCAGGTCTGTTGGGCACAAATATCAGTGGCGTTTTTTTTACCGATTTCGCGCACATTACAGGTTGAATGGGTTTAGGATATCGATGTGTTATTTATTTTGTAATTGAACAGATCGATGAAATCGTAAAATAGTTTTTCTTTTGCTTATTTTTGGCAAAGTATGGTGCATGGGAATAGTGAGAAATAATTTGATACGAAATTTAATTCGTTATAAATCAAAATCGCAGGGGACTGTTTCATCTGTAAGTCCGTGCACGTAAACATAGATTAGAGTCCTTTGCTGAAAATTTGGATTTCATTTTCCAATATGAAAAGCCTGAGCAATTTTAAATTGATAGAATTACAGAGAGCGCGACTGTTGTAGTAATAAGTAACATAGTAACGAGTAGTAATAATAGTAACAATTTGTATTTTTCAATAAAAATCGGTTTCTTGAATCGTGCAAGCGACTATTACTGACCCACGTTCGTGCTCGTAGCAAGGCAGGTCAAGCTATGCAAATACGCTGTTCTTTATGCAAATGAAAAGAATAATGAAAAATTGTTGTATTTGTTTGAAAGAAAGAACCTCGATTGAACTGATAAGATAATTTAACGGTAACAATGTCACAAATCAGAACAAGAACATGGCAGCTGTCCTGTAAAGAACGCGCGCTTCTGGCAGTAGCAACGTAGGAGCAAAACATGTAAGAAGATTTTTTCATGTAAAATTTGTTTTTGTGTCCTGTATAGTACAAGAATACATAAATTGTTGAATTGTATGCTTGTTTTGTATGGATATGTGTTTAGTGTCCTATTGCGATGTCTCAAAATCTCATAATATTGTATAGCTACAAAGTTTCCAAAGCATTCAATTGGAAATTAACTGTTAATTTGATTTATTCGATTTTATTGCAATGGCAAAATATGTTTCATTCATTCAGAACTGTTTAATATGTTTCATTTAAAACGACATGGGCTGTTCGAATGGCTTATATGTTATAATAATCTGGATTTGAAACTGGAAATGACGGATAACGCTGTATATATTGGTTGAAGGTAGAATTGATTAACAGTTGTTAGTATTACCGAAGATCGCCTCGTATATCAGTAATTTCAATAAACTGGATAGTGTGCTGATTAATACACTGTGCTGCTAAAAATGTGCTGATTAATACACTTACGTGCTGTGCAAACTTGGTTTTGATAAATATTTTATAATTATAAATGTAGAATTCATGAGCGTACTTCGTTCAAACTCATTGGTAGTACGATATGCATTATTCTGCGGGAAAAGACATTTTGCGAGCATTTATTTGTTGAATTTAAGCAAACACACCACAATACATTATTCTTCACGATGTAGAATGTACCCGCAGTGCTGGTAGTTGGTGCGGTTCTTCATTCTGACACCCCGCATCGCGAAAACCACAAAACCTCCACTCCACTGCGGAGTTTCGGTAATTGGGAAAAGGAGTGAGGAGTAGTCTTGAAAATAGCTGATTATTTTGCGCTGAGCTACGTACTAGCACGATTCGAAAGTGGGGATACCGGTCTGCCTGTTCACGTTGGCCAAGATGGGCCTCAGGGGTCAGATCGAAGGAAAAGGCAAAGCTGTGGCACAACACACAAAGCGTGTTGGTAGGAATATAGTTGTGGTACAACCCAACATTCGTTTTTAAAAAATGTTTGGTTTTCGTGTAAGCTGTTATTATTTGCTGCTTTTCTTTGAAGGGTTTTTCGTGCTTGGCAACAATTTTTCCTGGTCTCACCATTGGTTGTGCCAGAGTTTATGAGTTTTTGTGACTGCGTTCACCGTTGAGAAACTTTAATTCGACTGTGTTGAAACAACAACTTGGGACAAGAACGGGATCGACAACACGCAGTACAGGATTGGGTTCTAGGGGTTTTTTTTCTCGAAGAATAATAATACCATCACGTATCAATCCATCTTTGTTTGGTTCGTTATTTAATTCGTCCTTCACAGCACGATCATGGCGGAAAACAACTAGTAGGCCCCCAATAGCAGCGCAAGTCCGTAAGTAAGCATATGCGTCTGTCCGAGTCGGTGGAATGTATATGATTAGTCAGTCAGCAGGCATACCTAGCAGGCATTCCGTGTATTTCATCCTTGGATTTTACCGGGGGCACACCATAGATGTGGGAGAGTTGATAGAGGGAGTGTGTCTTTCCTGTACCTCTCGGTCAAGCATGGGAGAATGGAGAATGCTGATGGAAGTGTGTGGCGTCAGAGAAACACGAATGATCCGTCTAGCAAATATGGAAACCGAATGCCAATTATAGGCTATAAAATGTAATGACGCTTAATGACAGAGCACATGCAATTTTATATTTTGTTTTCTGTCTTGTTGGTATACGCTTCCTCAGACACTCGTTCGTTTCTCACTCGATTGAGCAAGTAAAGCAAGTCGTTTATTGGTGCTTGGGATCGCGTAGGAAAGTTGAGTTAATTCACTGCCATTTCGATATTTTGATGGCGCTCATTGAGGTGAAGGCAGTGAATCGTTGTTCGATGCTTGGACGGAAGTAGTGGTGCCTGTGGGGGTCTCTCGGACGTTTTTCATTTTTTATGTGATGGATAGTGTGCAGAATAGACCCAATAGTCATAACGACAAACAGGAACTCTGCGGCTGTAGTTCGTGAAAGTTTTCAGATATTACTACGAGAAAGCCCGATATAAAAGGAAAGCGCATAGGTTGAGTTATAATGTTTATTTCCTAATGCGTTGTACTCTGTCTTCTACCGATTTGCGATAGTTAAGTTTGCTGTGTTGAAACATAACAAATGAATACCGCTGAATACAGTTGGGTATTCGAATGTAGTTGTATTTGGATGGAAATATAAATATAATTTTATTTCGAAATTCATTGTATGTTAATACATTGCTAGGAATGTGGCATTACGTTTTGCATATTAATGCGAGCTTAGTGTTAGATAAACTACCATTGATTTATATTTTTACAGTTACCCGTTTTGCTACAGTAAAATAAATAAATGACGTTGTAAGTATGCTCGAGGGTAGAACACTTTATAAAAAATAATTACATTTAACGCCAGTCCAGAAGCAGCTCAATAGTGTTATGAATATAAATGTAAAATTGAAGAGTTTCAATAAAAATGGAAGCATAAAATAAACAAATTTTATACTTTCAGGTGATCCCGAGCGGTATTTCCACCTTAAAAACACAGTGAAGATTCGAAAAAACGAACGTTTATCAATGAAGTTTTAGTAAATTATTTGAAATAGTTGATTTGTGAATAATGAGTTTGACTTGTAAATAATTACGTCCAATGAAATTTGTCGAAGTATCGAATGAATACTGAATACTGTATTAATATACTGTTAATATACTATTAATGTTAATATACTAATATACTGTTTATGCAACAACTACAATTGAAAACGATATTTTCATGATAGATAATCATTATAAACGATTAATGCATGCCAGGTTTTGCTCAATCGAAACAGTTCCCAATTGAGTTGAGCTAAAGTTTGAAATGTAGGCAACCTTGCATGATTTTTATCGAACTTCTGGCCAACTGTTAAATTTTGTTTTAAAATATGATCAAGGTCATTGCTTTAATTGGGATTAATTGTTATGTATCGCCATGTTAAGTACAGTTTTTGCAAGAATCAATTGTCTGTGAAAAAACCCCAAGAATGCTATAAAATATAAGGAAAAATGATAAGCGTATAACATAGTGTTTGGCTGGAAACAAAGTCCTACTCTCTGCTGTACGAAATTATAAAGAAACATTACCTGCAGCCGTATGGATTTGGTTATGGGAGAGAGCAATCGCGATTGAAAACAGGAAATTATCCGTGTGTATGTGCGTTTGTGTCTTTTTTGTAACAAACCCCGAATCCAACGAATCCAACACCATGGAAGCAATCATACGTGGTTATAAAAAGCCTGAAAAAATTGGAAAGAGCATGGGAATAATGCTGTCGGGTATAGATTATACTGTCCATGGTTCTTTTCTGAGAATCAAATTTAACTGCTTGCATTGAGAAGTTTGCGTGAGAAAGACTCATTATGTAGGTAGGATGGTTTGATGCAATTTGGGGAATGAAGTTACTAGTATAAAAGAAATAATACCAACGGCTATTAAGCCCATAGACCGATAGTTGAAGTTACGTCATCTCAAAATGAATGTTGAAAGTGTATGAAATCTGAAAACACTATTTATATCTTATGGGTAGTGAAAGCTATGATTTTTTTTATTATGTGTAGGATCAAACTGTCTAAATGAATTGTTCCATATTTTCAAAATAAGGAAAAGTTGCTTGTCTATATGCTCGGTAACGACTAATTTCCTATTTCATTCCACATTCAAACAACCTATATTTCCGGTTTGAAGGTCTAGATTTGTTATGTTTTGTATTCATAGAATGACTTGAACCACCATGGTAGGTGTATTTTCGATTTAAGGAGATGGCTTCACTGGGATTGTGATACTAGTTTCGTCATATAAACGACCAAAGCTACTACATGCATGGGCCGATGTAAGATTTATTTAGCACAGTAAATCGAGAATAAAGTGGAAATTTTGTCACATTTTTTATAACAATAAATAAATGTTGTATTTATGAATGTTAATAAATAAGGATTTTTTTGATGATTTTTGCGTAGTTTTCTTCCCAATTGTTAGTAAACATTTTCATCCTTAATGATTGAATCTTAAAAATTGAATGCAAAACTGTTGTGTAAAACCCCTCATTTCGGTAGTAAATAGTAAAACTCGATGTTGATTATGAAATACAGATGATTATGGTTTATTAATTTGAATGATCTTCGGTGAGAACTAAAACAGTTGACTGAAAATATACAAAAACGTGGATTCTGGTTAGGGCTACAAAGTTGTTGCGGTTGTAACGACGCGCTTAAGCCAAAGTTTTCCACTTCTCTAATCCTAATTTGAGCCGTCTGCTTGGTGTTTTTCCGTTAGCTATAAAATCTAGAACTTCCTGAGGTTTTTATCGCAATCCTTACTGACTACCGTTGCAGAAAGTTATGGTATTTTCCCGACAAAGAGCCATATCGTACGCAGTGAGCAGGGTTTGTTTGTATCTTAAATTCTAATTACTCTCGTCTTCATCCCCTTCTTTTCGTTCGTAGTTTTCATTTCACGGCAGTTGAGGGCTGATGGGTGTCGCGTGAGATATAGGAAGTGCGGTTTTATAATCTCTAAAGATCTAGAAATACGCTGCCGCATCTGGAAGGCGAAGAAAGCAAGGAGTTGGTCACAGCAGTTGTTGTTACGGTGGCCGCGTGCAAAGAAACGTTCACTCCCATTCCCATGGCATGCTGTTGTTGCTGTTTAATTGATGATGGAATGTGTTGTAGATGAGCGCGGTGGTGTTGATGGCCCAAGGATGAGCCATTGCATAGGGAGTCAAAATTGGTGCTTTTGTTGTTGTTTGAATCTCCGATTGCAGGGCCCTGGCGGAGAGTGTGATTGTGGTGCTGTTTCTGGTGGTTCTTATTGCCCCACTGAATAGTGACAGATGGTGAACTAACGCCAATGATGCCGCCGTCTGGGGAAGGAGTAGGGGCGACGGTAGGCTGATGAGAACTCGCGAGAAGAGGGAAAGAAGTGTCAACCAAAGGATTGGCAGTGATCGGTTCTTCAGTTGATACAGAGGATGATGATGGCATTAGGATCATAGTCATCTGTGAAGGTTCCTTGAGTGATTCATCAATCGGTGTCGCCGTAGACGTTGTCACTGGTAGGGGAAGCATGGTAGAATCGAGAGCATGGATGATGGAGGGAAAGTACTCGTAACAATCTAGCTCTTTTAGTTCAGTGTTGGTCTCGATATCGACGGAAGGGATTAAATTCGAGTGACCAAGCATATCTCCACAAGCAATTGGGTGGCCGAATGCTTCATCAGCATCGTTGATTTTAGGATGCTCTTGGTAACACGATTCAAAACCATCGTTTTTCGCTGCAGAATACTCGGATGGAATGATGTTGGAGAAAGCATTTCCGTTGCAATCGTTATTGTACGAACTATAACTGTGTGGAATCCTTGGAGCGTATGTGGAATGTGCCATGAGCCGATTGACGATACTTTGATGTCCATTGCGATCGTCGTCCCCTCCGAGGCTCACATGATACCGGTGTGGCGATGAAGGCGAAGACATTTTTGGCGACTGCGAGTTTTCACCATCCGTACAGTGACACGAGCTCTTCATCTTGTTTATGTCCTTAACATTTGAGCTCTCCTTTTTGTGTTTCATGCGACGATTCTGGAACCAAATTTTGATCTGTCGCTCAGTAAGCGCTAGCTTACGCGTCAGCTCGATCCGTCGTGGTCTGCACAAGTAGCGGTTAGAGTGAAATTCCTTTTCCAGCTCTACCAACTGGGAACTGGTGAACGCTGTCCGCGATCTTTTGTTTGTGGCACTGTATCCCGTGACGCTGGCAACCATGCTGGAAGTATTTGTCTCTCCAGAAGCGGAGAGAAGTGATTCGATGAGCTCACTGGTATGATCCGACTGACTAACGGCTCCAGTTGCGATAGGACGTGTCGTAATGGTTGCTTGGGAACCTAATGAGCACAACACAGATAATCAATGGGAATAGATGGAAAGAAAGAGAGCGAGACAGAGAGAGAAAGAGACAGAGAGAGAAATACAATTAATATTACATGATTCAATTTCACCAAGGAGATGTAGTTTTAGGTTATGTTTTCTAACACGATTGCGAAACTGTGGACACGCTTTGGTAAGAGTTGTAATGACGCACGACTTCCTTTAACATTTCCTTAATACACAAACACTTCCTGCGTTCGTTCAACCTAAGAAACGCAAGCATAACTAATAAAGGAGAAAATTTCATCCATTGCGAATAGGATTCATTTTCTCACGACCATATCTATCCTCTAGACGGAGAGAACGAACGATGGCGTGGAGTTCAAAAGTTTACTCCATTCGTAAAGTAACCCTAT
Organism: Anopheles farauti; assembly: GCA_000473445.2. NCBI lineage: Eukaryota > Metazoa > Arthropoda > Insecta > Diptera > Culicidae > Anopheles > Anopheles farauti. The sequence continues at coordinate 677,614 of KI915064.1, forward strand.
ATTCATTCGATTTTCCCTGTTTAGCGTTTGGTATGATTTATACCACATGGTACAGCACATGGCCTACCCCGTAGCAACAGTAGAGAATGCACGGTTGAATACGAAATCCGCCTCCCACGCAATGCCGGCCGTCCCCACATCCTTAGGAAAACCGATCAAACTACCGATGCTTGAATCGGTACCATACGGTGCCGTAGCGGCAGATTTTCCGCTCCGGAAATCACTATACACACGATAGGTTAGAACTCGGAAGTCGAGGTCAACGGCAAGGGGATGATGGAAAAATATATATTATATATATGAATAGGAAATTTTATACACCAACACACCATTTGCCACAGCTGGTAGGTAAGAAAGAGAATAAAAGATATCCGCTGAGAACGTGTTGCTGCGAAGAAGTTCGCGGAATGTTGCATTATGAGGAGCAAACTGTTCTGCCAGGAGAGTTTTCTACAAGCGATATAAGTACGTCGAGGAAACAGTTGGAACTAGGCGAAAGGGATGCTGCGTAAGATTCAAAAAAGGGTGTCAATCGTTGAGAGAAGAACAATTACACCATGTTAGTTGTTAGGAAAATGTGTAAAGCATGCTTGAAATTGTACTCAGGTATTGATAAAAAACAGGCCTGCGTTCTTCTAACTAATTTCGCTTAACACATGAGTAATAACAACCACAGTTGTAGTGTGTATGCAAAACCCGTCAAAGGTTAGAAACACACTCTCAATATTGATAAATCGTGGTGCAGGATGTACCAAGGTACGAGTGGTTAAAGTATTTCTAAAAAGGTATGAAAGAACAACCGCATTGCAACGTTCTTGACGGGAGAGTGATGAGAAATGATGATGATAAATTTGACCATCACCGGAAAATGGTTCTTACTACAAGGATGCCGCGTGCGTCCCGGTTTGTTATACGGGTCGGCTGGATAATTTAAGACATCGCCGTGCTTGATTTTTTCTTCACCATCATCCGTTCTCTTACCAAAGCGTAGAAGCTAGATCTTAATACCAATCCATTCTTCGCCGGAAGGGCCGGGAATCCCTTTTCGCAGATCCCGTCCCGTAAATGGTCTCATATCCTGAATGTTCAACAGGCTTATAATGGGGAGTGGGCGTGATTGTGATGCAAGCGATAGTTTCGGCTCACCGGCTCATACCTCGCTTCCTTCACCGATCATAAGCGGTCGGAAGATATTTATATCAATTACTCTCATAATTGACCACAGGAAATACCGTTATGTTATTTTTCGTCAGCTCTTGAAGCCGATTTCCGTTCATTCGTAGCGCTACTCACTCACCTAGTGTTTTGTTCGATGAGGAGATGGTAGGATATCCTGTCTGTTCCGATGATTGCAGCGTATAAGGGATCGTTAGTTTGGACGTGTAGAACTCATCATATGTCGGTGGCGAATCATCAAGATCAAGCAGTGATCCCACCGTACTACGATCTAGGAACGGCACGTTAACTAATTCGGCGGACCAAAACTTGCCATCATTCAATCGCGCTAAATCTAAACCACCAGGTCCGATACCATCGTTTGTTTTGTATTGCACAAAATCGTTCTCTTCGTGATCACCGAACAGTTCACTTATAGCCGATAACATTTTGCTTGATAATGCACGTTCAACGTTCTTGAGAAAAATGCTTGAAGATACACTTTGGTTATATTGTACTGTGTTCACAAATCACAATGATTTTTTCTCTAGATCTGCACGGATACAAAATCTGCGTGTTACTTTGGTAAAGTGTTGTAAGGAAATGACGGAAATCCTGTGCGAGTCTAGTTGTTTTATAGTTAACTAAGTTTACATCCAAAGCCAAGTTTCTTTGGTATGGCACCTGCTGAATGGCGTCTGTTTGGAAATCGCCAGGGTTCCAAGTTCCAGGGTACAGAAAGAGAACGAGAGTATGCATTCTTATGGTGGTTCTTCCTTCTACCGGCAGTAGGAACCCTATGAAAATTAGGCCAAATCTATGGGCGCAAACGAAAGCGAGATGGAAGATGGCTTGCATCAAGGGAAGGGTACAACAATACAGCAAAGAGAATACGAAGAATTGTAAAGTTCAAAAAAGGATAAAGTCAAGTGTCACCAAGGGTAAACGGTACGGCTGGAGACAGCCTGGCCAGTTTGTACCTGTGTCTGGTAAGTGTGCCCGGCAGGTTGGCAGCTACTGGAACACATTCGCACTTTTTGCTGCCCGTCGCCAAACATTGTTAGACAGAATGAGACGGTCTAGGGGGAGGGAAGAGGCTTAGAATATTAGCTTTGTTTATAGTTCATCAGCGTAGGGTATGCCGGCAGTTATTGCCAGGGAGCCGGCCGGCGTTTGTGTCGTGACTCGACGAGTTATGACCTCTTTTACACTCTCTCTTGTACTGGTGGCTGAAAAGGATGATGCAGATCGATGACCCAACAGATGATATCCTCAACGCCCACCACTTCAGTTGTACAGGGTACACCGGTGACGAACGCTTTCTGGGAAGTCTAGTCGCAGCGCCGGGCGTCAAACGGTGTATTTACATTTAATAAAGAAAGTCAGTCGGCTTTGTAGTAAGGAGTAGCCGCAGGTCAGCGGAGCTTGGAAGATTAGAGATGCAACATTTAACTACAAGCGACGACTCCTCGAGACATCGGACAGTCGGACGAATGTCCCGACTGCTTGACCGGCTGACCGCAGGTCTAGCCATAAGGCCTTAACGTTCGGTCGTGCAGGTGACAATCAGTTTGGGTACTGTAATGGTTTATCTGGTCCAGTGGTAATGTGATTAAAGAAAATAAATATTTTGCTACGACAGCGTCCTACAAATGATGGCATTCAAATCGGTAATTTTATATTCTTGGTTACATAGTCGCATGATAAAATTGATACCGATTTACTAGACGATTGGCAACCATTAAACTTTATTTTCCAAGCCGTTTGCATTTATTCGGTTGTGGAAATTTTTTTTGTTTTATACGATCAAAACACTAGCCACGTACAGGGTAGTAACGGATTGTGAAGAAAGCAGCATCATGGGTAGGTAATTGAAAAAACAACAAACTTCCTTAAACATTACCCTGAACTCTTTTTCTGGAGAAACGCTCCTCCTTGTGTCCTTGAGCAAAAGCGCAGTTAGGGTTTAGATTCGGGTATACATAACGTTATGCTCTAGACACGAGTTGGTTATGGGAACGCTATCCAGCAAGAGGCGTTCCCCAGACAGAACTTGATAATCCTTCTCCATTTTCAAATATAAAAACAAATCTTAAGTACCTGTACTAAAAAATAAAGTTTTAAAGTTTCTTATCTACTTTAGAGCTGATCAATTCTCGCTTGCTGAGTCTTAATATTGACCAAGATAAATATTACAGAAGCATACAAAAGATCGATCAATTTTGGACAACATGTCAAAGAAAATAGATATCAAGCAAAAATGCTCGGTTATGCTGATACGCTTTTTATGCGGAGTGTTTTTTTTTCTTAATAAAATTTGCAATACATAGAAATTGTAATGCACATGTTATAGAGTCTCAAACGGTTCAAGAGCTCAGAATTTTGAATGTTTCAGAAAGGATGTCTTAATGTTCATTATAAAAACTTGGAGAAGTAATGAGAAAAGGAATTTTCTAATAACTCATTATTAGATTTACTATAATCCTTTACTTGTGTTATTCAAGTGTATATGTACATTATGTCCAGAATGAGTATGAATTCCTACGTTAGCGTGAAAGGAGCAGAGCTATAGAATTTCGAAATTCAGGAAGCTCTTGGCGGCGACCGGTGACGTGACGTGATGTTGACCCATTACGATCACCAGTACTGACCGCACCGCAATAAAGGCACCTTTAATTAGTTCGACCAAGCGGTCCGTGTATGATGAGGTTTGTCTGGCGCGTATGTCGTTGGTGGTAGCGGGAAGAACTACAATCACAAAGCAAACGCTGACGGAGATCATATTATGATTCTCATTATGGAACACCGTCTTCCACCGTGGCACGTGGTCACCCCGTCCGGTCAGTCTTACGAGACTTTGGTTTCGGACGGGAGGCGAAGTGCAGAAGTGCGTCGCCTGCCCGTGCCAATGGAACAACTGGAAGAACTTGGACATTTGGCGAAATTAGGTTTTGCATGTACGCAAGTCGGCGGTACGTGCGTAAGTTGTTTTTAATTATTTTGGAGTTTGTGCGTTGCAGCGGCTTAAGTGGTCGCGTGACGTGGTTTGCCGAAGGTGAAACAAAAACATATCTCAGCGTACGGGCCATTTTGTTGGCAGCGGTGCGCCCATCGTACTTGTTGGTTGTGGGTGTTGGGTTTAATTAGTCGAGTAGAGAAAAAGGTTCGGCATATTTCGGTTTCGATTTTAAGCGCCGCTTACGATTGGTCTAGAAGAGATAGCACTAACACGCTCATCGCAGTAATTAAGGTAATTGAGTAAAATTTTCAAACAATAGTTCAATGGAACTTAATTAAGCAAATTTGTTTAGACAATAGTCGTAGGTAAGGGTGCATGGCGTTCCGTTTAACCACATCACTGTAATATTGTCAGTAACTGAATGAATAAATTCAGTTGAACTGAGGCACCACGTTAATCGTACTTAATTCACACGATGTTCAAATGTTGCGGTTATGCCACTTTACATATAGTTTGCATGCAAGCTATATTTTATACGGAAGGTGTGGCATTTAATTGCCATTTAAAATAATTTGCATTTTTGTGCATTTAGAATCATCATGAATGTGTAAGAAATTTCAAAATCTCATATTTGTGTACACTGAAGAAGTACCGTTGCCATCCTTAATATAAGATAGCTAAGAAAATCTAGGGCCTATTCTGTTGGTGAAGTGTTCAAATTAATAAAAACGATTTATATTCATTACCATAATTAAAGAAGCGTTGCAATCGCGACTTCAGCATGATTCAAAGAAAAGCTTTAGGGGCTGAGCTTGTGTTCGATACAAAATCGCATGTTTGGTAGAGGTAGATGGCCGGTAATAGCTAGATATACGGTGTAGAACAACCAAAAAAAGAGAGACGCCTCGTGATTAGTTTGCTCGACTGGCCAGTGGACAACCTGTGATGAAGAACGACCTTGCTGAACTTCTTCGTTGATGACTCGCAATGCACTGGCTGGTGGCCGCGTTGGTCAAATTAACCGCAGTATGTGAGGGGAGAAACAACCTAAAAGGTTCTTTTGGCGTTTGCCGCCTGGTTTGGTACAGTGTGTACGGCGGTAAGCTTTTTATGAATGTGGCTCTGCTGGTATCTAAGCGCTTTTTTCCCTAATCCTCTGCTGCCCGTAATCTCCCTTTTTGCCCCTTTACCACCAACGGTCATTGGATCGAACTGATCCGAGTTGCCCGTCAAAACGGGACGCTTTGATTTCGTTGATGCGCGGTGTGACGATAATTAATGATCTTCATGACGCCGCCACCACCGAGGATCATACGCTGCGGCCATATGTATGTGTGTGTGCGTGTGTGCGGTCGCGTATATGTGTGATGAATCGATTGGATATGGTAGCATCCTGATGCGTCCGTGCGGTTAAGACGGGTTGAGGTGTAGGAATAAAAAATCGCCAAAAACGTTCGAGCCGAAACTGGGCACATGTATGTGAATGAAGTCGTAGTAGCAGTTCCGAACACATTGCTTGACCGCGTTTGAGCGGATCCCGGCGGGAGTCGTCGAATGATGCTGAATCACGTCGGTAGCGCCTCGGAAGTTTGTATCCAGGTGGTCCATTTTGTCCGTGAGTTTGACTAATGAACCAAGAAAATAGTAGAAAAACCGCTCTGAACATGAAGCGGGCGCTCTGGCAGACGGTTAAGGTTCATGCTTCAAAAGGCAGATTACCGCGGGGGGATGTGCTGGAAGCATTATTTTCATTTAGCAGAAGCAGTGGCTTAACAAAAACAATGGAAATAGGTTCCAAGGACAACGCGGAAGGTAACGTAGGATCAATTGTTCTATAGAGTGCAGCTCTTCTTCCAATGAGGAAAGTGAATGCCGTTTATGTGAACAGGAATGGGAGGAAAGCTTATGAAGACGGTTAAAATAACCATGGAATCTAAAAAACTATTCTATCAAATGTTCAGCTAGCATAATTTTGGAGTGTATGGAACATTTCCATTCTTCCATACAAGCTCTAACAAGCTCTCTTTAGGCAGCTCTTTAAAAGCACACACTTCAACACTAGAGCAAATTACTACCATAAAATAACAAAAATACTCGAATCAAAACGAAGATTTACAGAACGTGAACGATTTTGTGGTGGAAATGGAATGAAAAAAGATTCGTTTAAAGGAATGAAACTTCCCTTTCCCGTATGTTTAATCATCGGTGACGGCGGAATAATTCACCCGGTAATCGATAACTCTCCCTCGTATCGGAACATTCCTTCGTGTGGCCTTGTTAGCGTCTTCGACTTGCGGTTTTAAATATCCGCGTAACTGGGTGTGCCTAGACAGGCCATCCCCGAAGAAAACGCGTAAAAATACCGGAAATAGCGGGCGTCGGCCACGCGACCCACGGTGAAGGCGAACGCAAGGAGAGGAGTATTGAGTTATGCTTGATCGGATAAATATCTTTAATTTAAAAGCGAAACCCGCGTTTCATTACAAGCGTTGCTTTGAGCGCTTGGCACGATTTTTTGGTTTTCTTCGGTTTGTATGGTATCATGTTTTGATGGGGATCGCTCGAGACACTCAAAGCACACGCTCTTAAATTGTGAAGGATTTCGGTCGATACTGCAACCACAAATAAGAAGCAGGATAGTTGTGGAAGAGAGAAATCCAAAGTACTTCGTTAGTAGGTGGTATTTTACAGTCGTTTATTTTACTTTCATTTTATTCATTCGCTCGCCATTGGTTTGTAGTACTGATAAAGAAAGCTAAAGGCAATAGCAGTTCCCACACACACAAGACTGTGAAATGTGAATGGTGTAAGGAAGCCCAAACAGTGAGCCAAAATGAGATATAGCTACCGATTTGCATGCGGGTGGGTCGGATGAAATGGCAAATGATACGTAAGAAAACATCCCTCGTTCTCAAACCGAGCAAATTGGATCAGAGATGTATTGAAAATTTAGATGTTTACGTTGTTTTTACTTCACCACCTCCGAGATAATCAATATCGAATTGTTTGCTAACGGCAGAAAGAAAATGAGAAAATGGGGAAGCCAGAGAGACATTCAATGGTCTCCGATCGTTTGTTTAAGATTTAACGGGCACAGATTGGCGGATTGTTTCATTTCCATTGTGGTTTTCCAATTGCTTAATAAGAGAAGTAAAGCGAAAGACCGTTCTGGAGGAGCATCAATGTCGTACTGCTTTTCAATAATTGTATTTGTCCGAGCCGTTCCAACGGATTCAAAGACTGTCGGCTAATGCCAACCTTTCTGGTTGAGTAGAAGCAACATTTTTTTCCTGCAGCACGTCTGGTGCCTTTTGTGTTTCTAAATGCTGCGAGGTAATAAGACATTATTATCCTGGCAGCATTTTGTCGGTTCGATATTGGGCAATGGTTGCAACGGTGTGGCGAGCAAAGGATAGTTCCATTGGTCCCAGTGGGGATAACAAGATGATGGTTTGAAGCAAAGAGGATAATAAATCTTCTAGTTAAAGGAGGTCTCGAGTGCCAATGGAGACAGTTTTTTTTGCAGGATGGCATTTACAGCTGATACGATGGTTTGCATTCCTGGGACAGGCGAGTCGGTATGTTACAGGCAGCGGGTTGCAGAACTTTAAGGAGAATATTTTACAAGAAATCTCCCAAACAACAACAGAGCCTGCTATCATGGGTTTTCAAGAGCGCTAATCGCTCCACTCAAACGGGAACAAAGTTACAACAGAAGAGGGTTAACAAATAGTTTTTTTGTGTGTTAAGGTGATTGAATGTTTTGCCACTTCCGGTTTTCATTTTTTCCGTGACAGGAAAGGTATTTCTGGTCTCTAAACACGAGAAAGGGTTGCCATTTCATGCATTCCAATCTTTCTTCAAAGACCTTTTGGGAAGAGAAGTGAAGGCTAAAGGACAGTTAAGAGTACTGCTTGACATTTCAGATGGATTGTGGTTTTGTGTTCCATGAAAGAAAAGGTTACTTCCCAAAACAAAAGCGTATCAGGGATATCGGCAGTGTAAAGAGTAAATAAGATAAAGTGCGACTCTAGAGAATCTGCGTGTACAACAGAATGGTCAACTGCGAAGCGAGAACAATTTTTATTCTTTCGCTAATCAATCAATTAGTATACAATAGTATTGACCGACATTAATTAGGAATGGTGGAAAAGTCTGTAGGATGTAAAGAGAATGGAACATTCACGTGAAGGAAAGGGTTGAAACGAGCTTGTTCTGGTATCTTCTGGCTAGGAACGTCCCATCATACGTTTTTCTGAAATCCCTAGTTATACTGTGAACGTTACGTATTTCCCATTCGCTTTGTAGAGTGTTTTGCGACAACAGTTGCAAAAGATGTCCCTTAATCTGATCATTACCTGCATTCCCCGGCCAAGTCAAGCGAATCACTAGAGCAGGCAAGACAAAAGCACTTCCGTTCGTCTTTCAGGCAATTATCACCGAGAAAAATTGTTTTGGTCTAACTTAATTGACGGGACGTTAAAGAGCAAAGTTCCAAAATGTAGGGAAGCAAATTTGGCAAACGATGGGTTAAAAGAGTTGGAATGGGGAGATTTTTATGACTGGGAGTTAGCTCAGGTTTCCCGCGATTTAACAATGAGAACAGACTGCCGCTGAGGAGTTAATAAAAACAAATAGCACACCAAATGGAGAAAATTTATTTTCATCTAAGTATTTTCTTGAAAAATTAGTTCATAAATTATGAAAAAGTACATTTCACAGTAGATGGGATGCCAAATCATGTTTTGCACATAAAGATAGCGAAACAATTCATTAGCTAGCAGGATTTCGGATTTTTTAAAGAGATACGATTATCGTAGTTTAGTAGCTACATAATCCAAAAACATTTGATTGAAGAAGTTGATGCTACTCCACTGCATAATAGCATCCAGTGTTCGGGTTGTCCCTACCTGCAAAGTATTCCCAACTTTATGGTTTTCGAGGTTAGTGGGTTCCTTCCCACGATTCGCGAAACCGAGACAGCACAAATCACCTCGGGGAAGTTATTTAACTGCAATAATTCAGAAGAGATTAAAGGTATTCGTAACGGCGCTTTAGTGATAAAATAATTAAATCGTTACAAATTTATGGGAAAAATTGTCTGGGCAAAACGGAGCGCTGCTAGAACGAAGACTCCCCCTTTGAGGCACATTTCAGTTCGTTTCTTTATTGCCGCAAAGGTTGTACCGGTGTGATCTGCTGTTTTACAAAAACGAAATTGCGTTTTATGGCCTCAGCTAGAGCGCTTTCGATTGTCATCACCTACACGGGCGTAATGCTATGTTGCAATCAAAATAAAGGGAAAAACTGGGCAAAGTGATAGAAAAAATTGCAAAGTCATTGCCAAAATCTGTGGCCCTGATTCAGGAACCAGATGGTTCCGATTGACAGTAGGAGCGAAGAATGAAATATCCTGCAGAAAGACCGTTCGTAAGGATGGAAATTTGCGAAGAAGGAGGGAAAATGTATAGCACACGCTTAGTGGCATATGAGAAATTGAATATTTAGCAACGCGCAGTGAAGAGTGAAAAAAAATGAGAAATCACGATCGCGGTTCAAAATCGGTGGAAAAGCGTCCTCTGCCTCTCTAAGAACACACCGACCCGTGCCAGGGAGGAAACTCTGATCCCGGGAAAGATCCGCAAGGAAATATTCTAATTTCAAATCATACCGATGATTAATGACAACTTTATGCAAATTTACGCATTTGAATTACAAGTATATTTTTATGCTCGGGAAACCCCAGCCCTCTGGAGCGAAGTCCGCACATTCTGCCCTCGCGTCCTGTTTCATTCGTTCATTGTCGCTTTGTTGCGGAGACCGCGCGCGGGACAAACGGGACGACACCCTCTCCGGTAGGTGGTGTTTTGCAGATTTTTTACCCCCGCATGTCTTGGTTTCCGACCGTTTTTACGGTCATCGTTGTCTAGGACGATTCAGAGACAGTAAGTTGGTGTCGGTTTTCCGCCGCCGCCTCCGGAATTCGTTGTCTATGCCGTCCTTAGGGGATCGGAGCGGCTGGAGACTAAAAATAAGATACCAGCGGCAACGCTTCGCGGTAGCCAATAAGCGATGCTGTGTCCACGAAGAGCTGTTGGCTAGATTGTGCGGATTGAAAGCTGTCGTTTAAATGTACGATGTCAACAGCTGTAACAAAGCGTTCCATGATAGTCCGTGAAAGAATGATTCTTTAAACAGCAGTCCCAGAGCACGCTGGTGATGGAATGAAATGAGATTCCGTTGCTACCGCGTACGCTTCCATCTGAGAATGCTTCCGTTTTTGCCATCTAGTAACGAAGGCTGTGAATGTGTGGGGGGTGTGGAGGTAATTTTTGTGTGTAAATCCGGTGGCAAACAGATTTCAATATATCACGCAGCCATTATGAGCTAAGCCACCGACACACTTTGGTTACACATCAAATACACTCACACGCCGCACATGTTGGCAGGATCGCTGACGGACTGTTGCGGGCGCTTTTAACAGGCAACAGGGCAATCTCTGGTGTCCTTTTCGGGTTGTTATGGTGGTTTGACGAATGCCGCAGACCTTCATCTTTTGTCATCAGCCACAGGCAGGGACGAGCAAAGGAGCAGAGCAAAGATGACTGAAGGATTCTGTTGCGTATGATTTATGAATTTCTGGACCTTTGCCGTTAGGATGGAGCAAACCTCTTCAAACTCGTCTGTTGGCCATTTGACCGTGACGTTAACCCGTTACAGTAACGAGCCCATATGTTTAGCTCCCTGCGATGATTGAATCTTGTTTTGTTTTAAATTATTCGATGTTTTGGGTATGGGTTTAAATTATGATTTTTGTTTAACGCAATATTAGCAATGTGAAGATTGTATGTTTTATTTCCATAAAACAATATGTTCTAGCCATCGGCATTATTTTCAAAATGTGGACTGACTTGCTAAAATAAATCAGTCACGTAACCCTTAAGACTGGAAGTCTGGGGGGAAGTGGTAATATTACAAAATATATTATAGATATAATATACAGATATGCAAAACTATTTATACAAAATTCAAACACCAGTGTGTTCTCTTTCGCTATTCTTCTCGCTTGTACCCAAAAAACGATATATTACGATGCATTGCTTTTATTAATGAAAACGAAAAAATAATTTTAATAGTGATGACCACCTCTCTTGAAACCATAGAGCGAGTAAGAGCAGCGATTGATGCATTCGGATTAAGCTCTGGGGCAAAGCTGAACGTTAACACAACTGAAGCTATCGACGTAGGATATACAACACCCGTCACCACCATCCACATCCCATGGCTTCATACTGTGGCCTTCGGCTATTGGGAATTCTATTTTTCAACAACATTCGTGGGGCCATGGGACAAAACTGGGACATCATCATTTTGGCTATCTCCATCGTGTTAGTGATCTGAATTAGGTGCAGAAAGTTGTTCTCTTGAACACTCATCTGTTACCAAAATTATGGTTCGTTGCATCAGTCTGCAGTCTCAGATATATAGACATAGCAAAGATCAAAAACAAAATTGGAACATTACTATTGAGTGGATCAAACGGCGTTCGCGTTCCTCAACATCAACTAGAGATCTATTGAAAACTTTTCTAGAACCCGAGCACGATTGGAACAGTATCTGGCGAAACATATCGTCACCACGGTTGGCAACGAAGCAGCAATCGATGCTCTACTTGATCGTCAATCAAAAAATCGCTAACGGAGAGCTCTTTCATCACATGGACAGATCGCTCACACCGCAATGACAAGATCGCCAAGCTATTGACACGATCGACCATACATTTTCTACATGTCTAAGAGTTTGCGATGCGTGGAAAATAACCCACTCCATTCCCTTCGTTTGCCTGCACTAACCAATATTAGGGTAGACAAACGAATACCCATCCTAAGTTTGTTTTCGAACTACATCATCCACATCGCTGGAAACAACGAAGCTGTGATTGATCTAGAAATCCTTAAATGTTCTTTGTAACCATGTACGTTTACCATGTCCATCACAACGTGTTTGAAACCTATTATTTTAATTTTGTTTTTGAAACAAAAACATTTTACGAAAAAAACCTAAATGAAGATTGTTATATACATTTGTGTCCATGTGGATTAATCAGCAAAAACAGGATTTAGGTTTGCAAATAAATTGTAGGGTAAGTACACCAATTGTTGTGCTAACGACGAAAGAATGGAAAAAAGAAAAAAGAAAAAATATGAGCAAACCAGAGCGGTTTTGTATTCTAAATTTAGTTTTTTTCTGACAGTTTAATTTATTTACCTATTCTTCAAGACTTTTTTTAAGCATTTATTTTCGAGAAATCATTATTTTAATCTTTGCTGTCCAAAAATTGACAACCCCTTATCGATTTGCTAGGAAACACCTATTTTTGCAATTTAAGTGTTTATATAAACTAGAGCTCGGAAACGAGTTAAAATGGTTTTAAAAATTCTCTTTTGACACACCCAAACTAAAAACATTCATGTTTTGATAACTTAATGACGATTTATACTTGTTTTATCGTGTTGAAAAATAGCACAACAATAGGTGCAAGGGAAATCGAGAAGCACCAATTGTTGTGCTACTTTCAAGCTTCCAGTTTATATTTTCACGATAAGTTATATATGAGCATGAATGAAACGATAATATCTTAATAATAACCATAAATTTGAGCGCTTTCCATGGAAATTACTTTCTGGTGTATATTGCTAATAACGACTGTTTTGAATAACTAATAATGTCTCAATTGTGCCAACACACTCATACAATTTTACCGCTCCAAACATTGATTTTAAATTTTTATGGTATGTAAAAATGATTGAACGCCAAAGTAATTCTAACTTGCAAATTCGGTTGACTTCTCGTTCGGTTCACTTGTCGTTTCAGTGTGTTTTTCATTTGAAAGACACTTTCTCGCGCAGTGTATTTTGATCTGTTCAACGAATTTAAAATATTGAAGTGAATATTGAATTGAATATTGAACTACAAATTGAAAAACCCAGAAAAATTGTTGCTCGATTTGAGTCTTTTCAAAAATGGCCAACAGGTGGCGCTCAAACACACAAAACAGGTCACAGTCCAGATTGGGTGCCCTGTACGTCTCGCATCTCGCTCGCACGATTCGAGCTGCCTATCCTCGCCGGCGATCCAAATGGACGTTTGTTAGAAATTCGGAGATTGTGCATCTCTTTCTGAGACGTTTTCGGCGCATTTTTCTGGACACTGGGCCGAATCGCAGCCACCGGAGGCCAAATTCAGGCCGAAAACTTTGAGATTTCTGAGCAATCTGGGTGGTGATCTGGGTGGTTTTTCATGGCGAACTCGTTGGTTTGTGGTTCTTTCCGCCGTCCCGCTCTGGTTATTTTAGCCGACGATGACGATATCCCAGACGATGAGTTACAACGGTTGTAACTTCAACGGCATGTGGAAAAATTCAACGCAGCGGGTATTCCCCGTGTTAAACTTGTTGTTCTAGAGCTCTTCGTTTGAAATTTTGCCGTCAATTGGTGTCGTTCTTCGTGGTCAGTGTGCAATAAAAATGACCATGGCCGAGTTGCGTGTCAAAAACTCCCATAGTGAGGCTGATTCGGACTCGAGCAGTTTGTCTCGCATCTCGCTCGCGCAATTCGAGCTGCCTATCCTCGCCGGCGATCCAAATGGACGTTTGTTCGAAATTCGGAAATTTGGCATCTCTGTCGCGCGATGCTTCGAAAAACCGGGCCTCACTATGGAATTAAGGCCGTTTCGAGGCCAAATTCGGCTCCCGGCTTGTGCGTTTCTGAGCAGTGCCGACTGTGCCAAATTGTGTAGTGATTGGCGAAAGCGAATTTGTGGAAAAGGTAAACAGATTTTTCTGGAGGGTATCATCGCATTTTGATTAAAAACATTGAGCTGCTTGTATACTAAAAATTGTTGATTGCAGAGGTTCAAGTCGCGACGATTTTACTTTTTACTTATTTACGATTTTTACTTCTGTTAGGAAAATCATGAAGTGGTATTCATGAAGTAGATGTATATCCTTGACTCCTTTCTCTTTTAATCTCGCGATCTGTATCGCATCGTGATCTGTATAATGATGATACGATTTTTCATTTACTTATTGATGCATTAGATGAATAAAAACAGAATGAGACCACACAAGTTTGCGACACTAACATCAATATTTGTATGTGACCAATTACACTAACTTTAGTTTTCCCTGCTTCGGAAGGTGACTCCATAAACCACACTACATGTTGCCGAAGTATCCTGAAACACGGTGATCTAGTCCCACTGAAATTTTCTTCACTGCTACCGCTTCGTAAGATTAATATTATCGTTCCGATACCGATGTTTGAGAGTGGGACTTTTCATCATCCATTTACGCCAGGTCGTCTAGCTTTTCGGATCGGTTTGAGGGTTTATTGTTCTAGGAAGTCTGTTTATGCGTTATCCATTGCTGCCTAATCCGCTCGCCTATTCTTCGCCATCATTGCGTGTATGAAACTTGTACTGCGTCGCTGCCTTTTTTTCGCTGCCTCACTTGGTGAACTTTTTGAATTTCGTCGCGTACGAAAGTTCCTGGGCTTTTTTTATAAAACTGTATTCTCACGCTTTATTGCATTAAATTATAGCTTAAAACTCTAGCATAATTGCTAAGTTGCTGATATATTGTTCATTCTTAACTAATTTTATGCAATTAATGAAATATTTAATCGATATTAACTTCTTCTTTTCCAATGTATTTGTTTTGAGGGACACATTCACACATTCTTCCCACTGCCTTAATCCCAGCCTCCTCTCTTATAAGTTTAGATAATTTCTCCCATTTTGTATTTTAATACACTTTTTTAATGTATGCTGTAAAGTTTCAGTTAATTTGTATCCCTTTCATTTTTCCGTATCGCTGAAATCCATTTTATGTAATAATTCATTTGTTCTAATTTTTCCGTGTATTAAGTATAAATATTAATTTCGTTGTCCTACTGTCAAGATATTTGTTCCTATGTGTTTCCACACACGACTCCAATTTATTTTTAAGAGTTCTTTGCAAAATTTTTGGTTTTTTAGCTTTAAAAGATGTTCATATATCTGTTTGCTTGACGGATTTTGTCTATATTGCAGAGGTATGTAGGCTGTTTCTATTGCTATCGTTTTGAGACATCGGATTGAAGACGGTACATGTTGTATGTTTGAAGGGGTTTCAAAAAGGGTTCAAAATATGGTTTGGATACTGAAGTGCTATCTTTTTCTCTTAGATATCTATTTATAAGCAATGCTTTGAATTTAATGTCAGGTAAATGAAGACCAAATCCACCATTGCGTGAGTTTTGAGCTGACGTTGACGCTGGTAATCTAAGTTTCCTTCTATCTTGGGGCTTCGCTTTGGAGCGACTTTGATCAGCCGGGCTTAACATTCGCCTATTCATGTTCCGGTATGCAAAATGAGCGCCTGCTAAGCACAAGTGTTGATTGGCTGAAGACAATATCCCCCCTTCAAATGTTGTTTCCGCACTAGATTGTAACTAATTTTACATTGTATGTATGCATGTTTATTGGGAATTAATTGAACAATTGCATATTTGACATTTTATATTTGCTTATTCAAATGGGTTCGCACCTGAGCTTTCCTCATTGATTTTAATTATTCGATAATTGCGCTGATTCCTTGCGGATTGGTTGTTGAGAAGATAGCAACGATGATTGCGGAAAAAATAGAAAAAAACACACGATGAGAAATTATGTCTTAATACTCTACACTAACCTAATCAGTTTAACGTGTTGCTACCTATCTGATTCAAAGAATAAAACATAGTTATTCTACTGGAATTCAAATAGTGTTAATAGAGCTTCGGCGGCATCTATTGTAGAAATTGCTACGCCATTCGTCTTCGTCATTCGTCTTTCGTTCAAGATCATATGAGATTTTGTCATATGGAAGCCGCATATGACAAAATTGGCCTGAAATATATTTTGTATATTAATAACTCATTTTTTATACCAAATTGTGATTTCTTATTTAAGAATGGATATAATAATTTAAATAATTTATCTATTCTTTCTATCACGTTTTCTGTGCGTGTTTTGAACGTTAAATGTTTCTCGAAATATATTCCAAAATTTTTCATTTTGATTTTTGAATTTTTTTTTCCATTGGATATTTCCTTGTTGAAAAAGCAGATTATGCTGGGGCTGTTTACGATAGCATGTTTTTTTTGTAAAGTAGATGGCTTCAGATTTTTCGACGTTCGTCTTAAGTTTCCATTTAATGCTATATTTGCCGTATGCTTATAGAGCCTTGTTTAACGAACTAATTATAGATTTAGGATTTTTTGATGCTGACGAGATGGCAACATCGTCTGCGTACAGAACATTGGTGCATTTTTGTGTTGTGAGAATATCGTTAACGTAGATTATCAATAACATTGGCGTAAGTATGCTTCCTTGAGGAACACCGGGTACATAACAGTCAGATTTTGTGTGACCACTGCAAACCGAATTCTTCCTTCCAACTAAAATAGATCTTATGATTTTTGTAAGGTATATGGGGAATTCGAGGTTTATTAGTTTGTTGTTCAAATAAAATCGAATGCATTTTCATTGTCCAGAAGCACCAAACCAGTAGATTTTCCTCAAACCCTGTTTTATAGAATGTATTTTTTTAGTCTTAATATTTGATGCGTGGTTATTCTAAAATGTTAGAAGCCAAATTGTGATGCAGGTATACTATACTATTGAATCGCTCTAAGTGATCCCGGGTCCTGATCCTGATGGTAAGAGAAGTACCGTTATCACAATCTGTACTGTCGCGTGCGTCGCTTTTATTTTAAGCAGCGAAATACACAATACGTCTGCTCTTTATGGAGTCTGGATGACTACTTAATTTAATTTTATATTCCTTTCTTTCATTCAACAGAAAACTAGCCATGATGGCAAGCAGGCACGATTAGGACCGTGGAACTTTGGACCCTAGCACGCTCCACGGGTTTGGTCCGGAATGGTGGTATGGTGGTTTGGAATTAGCCGATTTCGCATCACGTACCGATTTATTTTTGTATTTATTAAATGTTAATACTGTTTGCCGCAAGGGCTTTACAATAGCGTCAATGTACATGAGTACGAAACACTTATTAAACGGATATGACGGAACGGAACAGACATTAAGGTAGTGTAGATAGGAGATGAGAACGGAAACAAGTTAAGGATATGTTATAGTCAAATAAATCTCTTACGGAGTTAAAGTCCGATAACGCGCGCATCCAAGGATCGCTGATGGAAAACCGCGTGCGACGCAAAGGGATTACAACAGGTGGACGGAGTCGTCGCAAACGGCTGGACGGGATACAGAATGGGAAAAGAGCGTGGGAGTCAATATTGAAATGAAGAATATTGGCGATTAATAACTAACGAGCTAGACTGTGACTTTCGCTCAGGCTGGCCAAACCAAGCAGACGACATCTAGTCGGACAAGATGGTAAAGAGATGCTGGGGTCATTTAAGAATCGCCTAGTGGCAAGACGCGTAAATTTCCGCTGCACTCTCTCCAGCCTATCTAACGCACATACACCTGATGGAGACCAAATAACGTTGGTGTATTCCAAAATTAGACGCCATACAATGCCAACAATGCCTTAAGCCATACAATGCCAACAATGCCAATGTCACGACTCTAGGATGCCATACAAATGATAATAATGTCCAGAGTTTTGCTAGCTCTCTCAATTACTGAATTGAGATGCGACTCTAAGGACAATTTGTTAGCGAGCCACACCCCAAGGTCCTTGACTGTAGTGACCCGTTGAACGGATGTGCCAAGTAGATTATAGTTGTATATCTGCTTGTTCGTTCGGGGGGTAGTGATCCAATACAGTTCGAGGTGAAAAGAGAGAACATTAAGGGACACAAAACGCTACCTTGAGATTTCTCACTAAATGTTCGGTTAAAAGATCGAATTCATACAAAGGAGTGAGATTTCTCAATAGATGCATTCAAGCTAACGTGCTACACACTGAGGATTAGTGATTGTTTCAGATTGAATGGGAAATTTATGAGGTATATTTTTTTGAGATTTTTTTTCGATCATTCACGAACCAACTCGTCGATACGCGCTCAGAAACAAAGCGTCGGTACGTCGCTAGGATCCGCGCATCCAAAGGGTACGCCAAACCATAGGACGCATAATATGCTTCGTCAACATACATGCGTCACGAAATGAAACCACCCGGACCAACTCAAACGATGCGCGCACAGATCAAACCATACAGCACACATTTTCATTATAAGCACACGGTGTGTTCACCTTAACCAGAGTAAACATAAAAAAGAGTCACCAACGCAAGACGCAAGTACGCCAGATAAAATCAGAGCGAACTTGCCGATAAATAAATCATAGACCCGG
Source organism: Anopheles farauti (assembly GCA_000473445.2). Lineage (NCBI taxonomy): Eukaryota > Metazoa > Arthropoda > Insecta > Diptera > Culicidae > Anopheles > Anopheles farauti. The sequence continues at coordinate 696,093 of KI915064.1, forward strand.
AATTGTAACATAATAACAAGAATTGATTGACCATACCACAAAACTCTCGCGTACAATTGTTAGTATATAAGTAGGATAAAAAATTGTAATTCAGATTCTATCCAAACTTCACCTCTGTTGATGCTGATTCCAAGTTCGGCGAAGATCTTCCAGATCTGTTTTCTTCCAGCATGCAAACACAATCAACCATGAACGGAACGAACGGAACAAGCAGTGTGATAAATTGGTAATGCAATTGGTAGAGTGAACATTATTCAATAATCAAACACGAGCACAGGCGTGCTAAGCTGGCACATAGCAGCAGGCGATTAAATTTCCAAATTTACTTGTTACGGAATGGTTTCGTAGGTTTGCTTTTGGGTAGCTAAACTTGCGCGTTATAGATAAGTTTTCCTATGTTTTATGGACGGTAGAATAACGAAACTATGGAATCAAAATTATGTATACGTATAGCTTGGTTTGAAATTGTGGTGGTCACTTTTCAATGTATTTTAATAAAAATGACCATGACCGTTTCGTGTGTGAAAAAGTCCCAGAGTGCGTTCATCGCGGCCGGCAGCTAAAAATCATTTCAATTTATTTTATTTACTTATTTTGTATCTGCCGTGCAGGCAACGATATAGAGACGGAATTAAATCTATAGTATACAATTTACATTTTTGTTGTGCGTGAATTTTATTTTTTTTTTCAAGTCGTTAGAAATGGCAAGAGTTATTGGGCATAAAACTGAAAATAATAACATAGTCCAAGAGCAAAATTTATCATAGTGCTAGCATGTTTCAATGTTATTGTGGAGAATAGAATCCAATGAATTTGAAATGATTGGTCAGCAGATCGAAGCAAAAAGTAACGACATTGAAATCACGCAACTAGGTGTATATTTTATACCGTATCAATTGTAACCAAATCAAAGGGATTGAGCATTTAAATGCATAATCCTGCTGGACAGGATGTTTGACTCTCACTTTCGTTGCTGGTGCTGGAAGACTTTGCTGATTTCTCTTTTCCTCTTTACGCCTCTTTCATATCGACAAAAACCATGTGGTTCTGGACACATACCCATATAGACACACGGGAAGGCAAACATTCCGCAACCCAGTAGGTTGGTCCCTAGACAAGTAAAGGTTCCCGTATCATGCCAGCCTGAAAGAGGACACAAAGGAAAGGGAGAGTTTTGAGAGTGTTTGTTACGGCATGTGCAATCAATCATTTTGTTTGCCTCCTGGCTTCCTATAGCATGGTGACCCTTTGGGAAGTCGGATGGATTTAGTTTAGTATTTTGAGCGGAACAGGATGTATCATCACGTGTTCGGGTGCGTTTATAAACTTTGTGTTACCGTGATTCTCCAACTAAGATTTTGTGTTTTATAACGTATAGTTTTCCTTTGCAAATGACGAGGACATTTTCGTTTGCGAATGAACAATAACTAATTGATTGTGTTGGCGTTAAAGGACTTAGTTAAATGGCTTAGTTAAATGGCAAATAATGTGTAATGCAACATGGCTAGAGAAATAACTTGAGCATCGCGAAGTTGAGATATTACAGCCAAAGAAAGTTATAGTATTAGCGAGATCCCAAATATCAGGGACAAAAATTTAATATACCCATGGAAATGAGTCGTTTGAATCTGTGATAGAATTAAACGACCTGAATACTTTAAGATTGAATTCTAAATCCTTTGTTTGCTTTCCGCTTATCAGTAAGGCTGGCAAGCCACAAAAAAACATGCGCTTTCGTTGAGAGATTCGTTTTTACAGAGCTCACAATGGACAATTCTCCTATGAAACACAGTATGGTGAGGAAAAGTTCCTTTCGGTTACCATGACAACGTGAGACATATGAAGTTTTCTAAGCAGCACAATTCACCAGTCCCTGTAGCTCTTTGTGGGTGACCGTAGCCCACCCAGGAGAAACAGAATGCAGGAACAAGTATGCGACGCGGTGAAGCATAAAGAACATTTGAAGATATGGACGGAAACGGAAGGAAGCAGCCATTAGACTCTGGTAGCAACGGAGGCTGTGAAAGTTAATGCGCGTGCGTGCTGTTAGCGTTGTGTTCGGCATAACAGAATCCTTACGGACGAGGGAAACGCAGCATCTCAGCGATATGGCTATGCTATTGTAGAACAAACTTGTCTAAAACGCGTGAGAGCGAGAAAAGAAGCACGTTTGCGGAAAGATAACGGTAATAGTACGAGAGTGACGATTCATTGTGGGTTGATGTCCTTTCGTCTCCTTCATGTTTCGGTACGGAGCACTTTTTTTTTAACAGAGCGAGCAACGATGATGCTGTGTTGATGGCTCGATTAACCGATTTTACATCGTCGTGGTATGGGTACACGCACGTGAGATTGTTCTGACAGTATTTTGTCACGCGCTTGGCATTTGGTAAATTTATCTATGTGTTTGTTTTATACCTCGATGGTTTCTCGCCCAGATTAATTGCAAGCATTATTTTGTCCATACAATAAAAAATTCGAAATGATATACGTTTTTAATACAATACTATTTTTTCGTTGTGATCGGAAAACTTGGATTCTTTACAGTATATTGCTGTGGAAACGATTATTTTCCGAGATCGAAGTTGAATAAAAAATGTTCAATCACATAGAATATGTTATATATTAAATCGTTTGTATGAGCATAGCTGTGTTAGTATGTCCCTGTCTGTGTGCGTGTGTTTGCTAGCGTGGTACAGCTTTGTGGATGAGATGAAAATTTTACACACCGAGTGGAATTATAATGAAAAGCGAACCGCACCCCAAACCGTTGAGAGGGAAAATACACTCGTACGACGAAACGAAAGGACATTTGGGGTGGTTTCGTGCCAACGGTATGCGTGAAGGTGCAGGGTGAATGAATTTGTATGTGTATTCGTTTGCGCAAATCTGTGTAAGTGTGCGAATGAGAGCGTACTATAGCTGTAACGCTTGCTAGGATTCGAATTGCTTACTCCTCTCTAAGATTAGATTGCTGCTGGTTGCTGTTGTGCAGAGCTTCTTTTTACACAGCATCGACCTCGTCATCATGGCGGCGTTCCAGTCCGGAAGCGTAGTAGAATGGTGCGTGCTAGATGTGAAGAAAACTGTGTTTCTTGAATATAATTCGATGGTGTTGGGACAATGAAAGTGCATTCGACATGATTAACTCAATTCTTAAGTTAGTATTTTGTCGCAAACGAAGCAAACGATGAATAAAACTTATGGCAAAAACAAGTGACCAAAGCTATGAATGGATTTCTTGGCAGTAGTGAGCCGTGCTCGTCCCCTCGTGGTGTAAGAAAGGAGTTTCTTCAATTAATTATTAACACACTCGAGCGTGAATCGAATTATAGGAGTGAATGAAAGATTCGTGAAAGGCATTAGATGTGTTGATGATCCCTTTGGGTCGGTGGTTTTGGCACAAACGCTGCGAAACAAGGTAACGTTTAACAGTGCGGTGTGAGAAAATACGTTCGAGGGAATAGGCCCAGAATAAAGGGAGGTGTGACGCATGTGTCGAGCTTCGACGGACGCGTTCCTTGCTGGAAATGTAATAATGGACACGTCTGTGATGATGGGGGACTTGAAATCGAACAGCATTATTGAACGACGCACACCGGTTCTGAATAACCGGGTACTGAATAACATGATGATTAAAATAGTCATGAAAATGTGGACCTGTGCAACGAAGTAACTATCGCGAACGCAACGCATAATATTAATTGAAACAGACAACTGCTGCCTAAAAGCGCTCCTCCGTGACCTACCCTGTAGTTCCGGGCTTTTGTGGTTTGAAATGTAAAACATTTAAAGTTTCATGTACACTTATCAGAAGCTCGTTTCTATAGAGGTATCTTACGGAGTGAACAATCTTCAATGTTGAAAAATTACAACATACAAGTATATTTGATAATAAAAATCTCTGAAAAATTGAATAAAAATTGGGTTGGGCGTTAACAATAATGAAGAATAAAGTATTTTGACGATAGCATCTACCACGGTGTGTTCATTTATGTCGATCCGAAATAGCATGTTAATTTGCATTTAGAGAAAGAAAACTTTCATTTTATCCTTCTTTTCAGGCCGAGACATAAAATGTTCAAAAACGTGCAAGCTTTTTAAATAGTACAAAACTGATTCAATGTCACACATTAACCTAAATTAAATAAAACTTGAACGTTACTTGAAGCTCAACTTATATTTCTTTCGCGTGATATGCAATTTAACTATAAATGTAAATTTCACTATTTAAGAAAAAGAGTAAAGTTTTTAAACCTGAATATAGTTTTGCTCCAAAATCTCGAATGTTGAAGACATTAGTGCTGCACAACCGAAGCTGTCGATTTTGCGGGTTTAGAATTTTTCAGAAATAACAAAGAAAAAAAATTGTGTGTCATGATAAAAAACTCTAATATAGAATGTTCATAATGATAATGATTTTAATGTTTAATTAAAAATTACGATAATGACGATGATTTTAAATACCTTTTGTTTTTGTTCGTGTTATTCTCATTGTTTGAAATACTCAATGTATCCTGAATTGAATTGAGTTTCGAGATACCCAGGAAAAAATATATAATATTGCACAAATTGAATTCAGGTTGTCGAACCTGACCATCAGTAGATATCGAATTTAAGATCATTTAATTTGTATGTTTTGTAAAATAAAAATCTTTTAGAAAATTTTGGAAACTGTGATAAAATATTTTATAGCAGGTTTGATAATGTAAAATTTATTCTATTCATTTAACTTAATAAACTAGTTTAGCTCACTGGTCAATGAGGTTTTTAAAAATAATAAAAATAAATACGTTGAAATCTTATTTATTCAAAAAGAGCATACTATGTTTAACATTTCATAAGTAAGGCAATCCTTTTATTTGAATGTGAAAATTCGAGATGCCTGAAAAGTTTAGCTGGAATATTAATATTCTTCATGCATATAAATTTGGTTAGCATATTTAAAAGCCGAAGAATGCTATTAATTTTCCAATATGTCGTGATACGTTCGGTGCAATGAGTCTGTAACTTGGGTTTTTGGATTTTGGAAAAATTGATCCATCAATGAAAAAACAGTGTTCCAGCAATGAGTTCTTATGGATTTTTTTGAACGTCAAATATTCAAATGTAATGAAAATGTTATTTAAATTTAACATACAATATGTTCTTTAAAATAACAGTTCACAAAAATTTATTCTACTGTAACCTACATGTGCACAAGTGTTTGTGCTCACCAGCATTGGGTCATAATATTATTTTCATCATTGTAGCAGCAATAATTTCTGCAAAGTTTTAAATAGATTAGGAAGACTTTCCAACATTTTGTACATATATTATTTGCTACAAAGTCCATTGTAAAGTCATGACGCAGGAAAAAAGTTTTAATTCTCAAAATAGATTTGTGAGAAATTCAGTCTACAAAATTTCTAACAATGATTATGTTTTTGTAAACTATTTTCAATGTCAAAATTTGTGTAAAATTTTAACAAAATCTATAATTTGTAGATTCTACAACAAAATTTAATAATTAACAACAAAACTGCACGAAAGAAACGGAAAATAGAATGATTTTTGCATTATTTGAATTTGCTGCTCGAAGAGGAAAAAACTGCTTGAATCGCATCAACAGCATGCTTCGTTAAAAATGCCTAGTGAGTGAAGATACCGTAGGAGGAAATAAACAGTTTTAACGGTTTATTTGAATCGTGAATAATATTGCAAGATTTTATGATTCAATAACACACGAACGACATTTCGATCATTTTGTTTAAATGATTGTAATTTTGCTAACTTTCAAGACATTTTATGTCCACCACGTAGTTGATATGGAAAAACTGGTACTATGAGAATGTATTCATATTAAAATTCATTAATATAAGCAATAGAAAATCGATGGATTGTATTTTATACTTGTATACTGTGCAATCCATTCTACATCTGAAAGCGCTGGTTTTTGAAAATTAGTTTAAAACAAATGAGTAGTAAAAATATGTGTTATGCGTTGCATAAATTAATTAAGACAAACTTGAACAAGTAAACTTGTAAAAACTCATCCATATATTTCATGTAAATTGAAGATTATATCACTTACATTATACACTTACAAGCTTGGGTATTGCAAAATCGGGTTCCATTCAAGATTGGTGATAATTTAAATTATTAGCGAAAGATTAGCTCAATGCATTATATTGTTAGAAAATTTAAAGCGACAAGTAGTAGTGTCACTGAAAATAATAGATACACATGATTGTAGTGACGAAATTTATAATTTACAAAAACGTGTTGAATCCATTGTACATGTATTGATTATTACTTTATTGGAATGAAGCTTTCGACAGAGACAATAGTTATGACGAACGAAAAGAAATAATTTGTTTTGAAAACGCAATGAAACACAATGCAAAACGACATTTGTTTATCTTAAGTTATGTTTTGTAATTATTTTTAAATCTGAAAACATTTTAAAATAACGAATTATACACACAAATTATACACATTACACACATAAAGAAGATATAATGTTGGTATTAAAAAGTCGATAGTAGTCGCTCGGTGACGTAGTGGCCACTCAGTCTCACGATCGATGACGGCGTTTCGATCATATCTTGACTTATCAGCTATGACGATAAAAATAATTTCAGATCGCTTATTTTACAACAAACTTGACCTGTACGATAAAGAACATGACAATGCTGCAGTTTTTAAAATCATACCAGAATTTCAAATGCAAAAATTCGTAAACATTTGTGTGTTGTGTGCATCAAGAAACACAGGAACAATTACAAAACTAAAGATTTCCATTTATAGCAGGTTATTTTGCCTAAAAAAATATGTTAATAGATAAACTATTTAACTATTGTCGAATGTAAAAAAAAAATATATAGAGAGAATTAAAAATAACACTCTATCACAAGATATAGTTCAGCCTTTCCAGCTGTTTGGTTGCATCCTGTTCGGTCGGAAGCAGTGTGTTTGATAGACGGTGATAGACCATTTTTTGTAGCGCGCTTATTTTTGTCTACGTTCTATTTTATTTCTTTCTCCTTGTCTCGGCTCCATTTTGCTCGTAGTTACGTTGCCTGCTTTGGAAGGATACAGTGCTTTTTATGGGTCTATATTTTGTTGTTATAATATCGAGTTTTCTTCGGTTCAGCTAGCATTTTGGATCATGGAACAGGCACCTTTCCCGGGAGGACCTTTCTTGAAACGCAAAAAAAGAAAGCGCTACATGAGAGGGAGGCATATGTCTGCAACGAGGACGACGAGGGTCCAAGCCGAAGAATGTGATGTGAAGTGTGATCATTAATCAAATTGCAAGAAAGCAAGTAAACACAAATAGATTTCTGTTCTTGCGCCCTATCCAAAACTTTGTGCTGTGTGCACCCCTGTCTTGGTGTGACGCGAACTGTACGATGTCGAGTTTATGCGAATAGACTAAAAGAAGCAACCAACGAATCGGTGAGAACTAGCCAGATTGGTCCGAACGGTTCCGCATAATTGCGACCGCTCAAAGCATTCGTTTGATGCTGATTGGTTTTGGGTGTGCTACGCTGTGCATCTACGCCATGGTCTGTGGGTGGCTACAACTGTGGAAACGCTTTTCTGTATCGATTTTTAGCTTATAAGAAGGATACTTTCGGGCAGCTCCTTACAGGGCTACCGTAAGCAATCCAGCACGACAAAGCAAATAGATTGGTTGTATGAGTTTAACGCATTTAAAACACATGACGCCATCGACGACTACTTTCAAACAGTTCGTGCAATCCATTTGTTTCGATGAAGGTGAGAAAATCTTCATTGACACCGCTCTCGTGAATATGTGTTTATGTGAAACTGTGGCAAACACATTAATCTTATCTCATCCCTTTGCTCAAATTGGAAGCTCCCCAGCCCCTGTGCAGGTTGTTCTGTCGACAGGACTCTGTTTTTCCCAAGAGGACCTATCATGCCGACTAGCTGCTCGCAAAGAACCAAACCAGATGACCGGTTCTTCTGAGTTGGTGTTGATAAGTCTCTTCCCCATCATGAGCTCATCGTTGCTTTGTTTCTCCACACCAAATTTGGCCATCAGTGCGAAGTGAGCGCCTTTCCATGATCTGCTCAGTCGTAGCACTGACCATTGCATGACACAGTGATAATACATTTATAATGTTTTAATTCGTTAATGACATGTCTTTGATCCACTGCTTGCACCACGCTGGACTGTTTGTTTAGAGAGCAATTTCGTGCGTTCCGATTAATAGGACATGTAAGCAGACAGACAGGCAGGCAGACAGACAGACAGTCATTCCCATTCACACTCATTCGATTAGTAAATTATGAAGGAAAAATGCACTCGGAGGTATAATTTAACCTCCACGTACCATTTTCGCACCATCTCGAATGATTCAAACCTCATGGGTAAATTTTGTGATGGAAATAACTACCAAATCAAATTCACAGATAAAGCGTAGTGTTGCGATGGGTGTATAAAACAAACATGGTTTATACACGACATGATGATTTGTTAATTGAATGCACAGAATCGATTGTTAACTGGATGCTTTTGATTACGTACACTCACGAAAAACATGGTATAAACATGGCTGAAATGGAAGAACATAAATTGAATCCGACTAGAGCAGCACGCAATCTTATAATTTGTATTCATGTAATAAACATTTTCAACAGGGTTTTTGTTATTCACTTAAATAAACACGATACACCATATCTAATAGTGGTCTATAAACGTTTGGAAGTAATTAATGAGTAAAACATATACCAACAAGTCAAGTGCATAAGCAACATCTTGATTTCATGATTGCTTTCCGATTTTAAAAACAACAAACTTCTAATTGGAGTAAATCGTTAAGTTTTAATGGAAAGTTAACATTTATTCGATTCAGATGAAAAGATGATTGTCCGCACTGCCAATGATTGTCCGCACTGCCGTTTATCCATACAACATTATTCTATACAATTTCTGAATAAATAGTAACCATATTTAAAAAAACAAAAAAAAACAATTTTTATTTTTTGGAGTCAAAAGAACGGACGAGAATGCTAGGTTGCAGCTCGTTGGCATAACTATTCCTGCTATTGCACAAAGAAAGTTGCCCATGGGTGTGGTTTTCAAGAGTTCCTAAATTTTCACATGGCTTCACAAAATGGCGGCAGAAACGCTATACCCAAAAATAAAGCGAACAAAGGAAGGATAAACGAAGGAAGGGAACCATTATGCACAAAACACAATCTAATATTTCGATCGGGAAAATGTGAAGCATGCACAAATGTTTGCTTTAGCAACCCCAGAAAGACGGAAAATGATCGTAACAAAGAGTGCAGAATTAGAGGGGCTTTGTAGGGAGCATTTTCTTGAGCTACTTTTGAACAGCATATATCAAATGCTTCTGAAGTTGTCATCCGAAAAACGTTGGAAGGGTCGAAATCATCGAGAATCTCGCTGTACCGTTGCAGCGCGTGGAGCGGCTTCTATTATTATGTGTGTCCTAGGGAAGCATGTGCGCGCGCACGTATGTGTGTAGATTTCATGCATGTCGTCTCCTGATGGTTTGATGGATGCTCATTTTTCCTTCTGCCAACGACGTGATGGCATAAGGACTCCCGCATCAACGTTCCCTCCTTGCGATAGGATGTTAATATTGCGTTGGATTCGAATGAATTACCTTCGGATGAAATGTGACATGGATTTGACAAGTCTCTGTGGCACACTCTCTTCAGCAACGATTGTCCATTATCCCTCAAGCGTGTATAATTTCTTTCGTTTGCTCTTGGAGGGCAGGTTTGAAAATATTTCACGCTCAGCTCCGACCAGTGAAGCCATTTTGTAAGAAAAGCCATTTCGATTCCGACATAAACTCAAATAGCCGACGGCGGCTTTTATGCGGCATATCAGTAGATAACCTATACCGTTTGCAGCGCTGTAAAAATTCGCGTCACGTTTCTCTATAAAGTCGGTAAACGAAATCTGCACAGGACGGGTGAATCTTTGCACGGGTAACCGGGTAGTAACGTTCATCATTGGCTCCCGTAGAGCTAGTGGGGAAACGGTAGGTGGCATTGCTGACCAGTGACGCCGAAGCAGTAGGATAAGCCACAATTAGCAGATAGATGCATGTTTTTAACTCTTCATTCTGTTACCTGCGATCGGTATGCGCTGAAGATGGTTTGAAATTCGAAACAGGAATCTTAATCGCATTGAAGTGTGCCGTGAGACGACGTTTCGGGTGGATGGTCACTGCCGGCAGCTCACCACTGGAGATCGAGCGGCTGCGTTCCGTCAAAGCTATTATCCCCTATTTATTTATGATGCGATGGTACGAAAAGTCAAAGTCTTAAGCAGTTCCTAGAAAATGCAAATCTTGTTAAAAAGGGTTGAAAAGGGAAACAGGGCACTGGTCAGTTTACGATCGGCACTACTGTTTGTTTTTCGGGAACGTGTTTTTATTGCTACCGTTCCGGATGACCGATTTCGGTAGGAAGATGACAGCGTAGGCGAAAAAGGATCGTAGCGACCTGTGACTGCTGCATCGTGAATGAGCAACCTTTTTCCGTGCCGTCAAAAGCTGTTGGGAATAAAGATATGAAAATATTTTCTCTCTGAAAAGGAATTCGAATGTTCCGTGGCTGTATTCAAAAGACAGTAGTTCCAAATTATGATGGTTTGCTTTATTTGTTTGCTAGCAGTTTCTTAAATCTATTTCTGTACTTCCCGTGGGGAAGCATCAAATGGCCGGTCTTATTACTATGGCTATTCCAATTTACAATGGATCGGTGCGATGAATGATAACAGAGAGGTAATCGACAAACAACGAAAGAGATCTACTGGATAAATAGCTCAATTTTCAGGAAAATCAATTCGATTCGATTTATAACTTGCTTAGAGAAACTGAGAAAAGAAATCTTTTGTATTACTTTTTCAAATGGCACGCAGTGCAAATCATCATGAGCTGATGCTAAACAAAGACATCCGTTATTATGCATTTGCTTGATATATCTCGCTACGATCTTCACGAAAGAGAAACATAAATTAAAATTATGTTACACAAACCGTCACAAACTTCAGCGTGAATTTGCTGTTAAGCTGTTCGTATTGTCCCTATCCATTGCATTTTACAAACGACTATGTACAACGTATTACTAGCTGAGCGCTTCACTTATACAACTAAATCACTGTTTCATCCGAATTTGTATTGTTATCGGTTGATGGCTGGACTAGAAAACAAACGTTCGACAAACGAGAATTAATCGCTCAGAGCATGCGATGATACCCGGTGTCTTCCACCAAATCATCCAGCGTTTCACATCGCCGTCGCGATCGATTGCAAATCCAGCCAAAACCAATGAGTCTTGGAGTTTATACAAAATAACGTACTACTAGCTGCTCTCACTACCAATGTTTCTGTATTCATCTAGGTATCGTTTTTCCTAATACTATAGGTATTTACATTATGTTTCTTACAAAATCGTGTCTGGACGATCAACTAGTTACAAAAGAAATTTTAATACAATTCTTCACATTCGTTTATCGATGGGAGTCACTCAAGCATATTAACATACATTCTCTCATCAACTCACTTCCGCACCGCATTAAAGATAGTTTGTTACATGAGCAATTTTTCCGAAATTTATCTACATAAAATTCTAATAGACAATCATTGAACCGAGTCTATCTTTCGCACTGTCTAGTATAGTACTGACACACTATAAACCCTCGAATAAACCCTCGAATCTTTGACTTAAAAGATATGGAAAACTAAAATACGTACAACAATAGCGTCGTTTTAGGCAATTGTCTTACAAAATAGTAGGAATATCGCTGCTGAGTGTTGAAGGTGATCGCAGCTGCTGATCGCTGGATGATCGCTGGATCGCTGGAGAGGTGATCGCTGGATGATCTACAGTGCCGTAAGATCGTAGTCATTTTTGATGCTGATGGAATGTTGTTGGGCGCTATTTAAATTATTTGCTGCGTTGCTGTTATTATTGTTATTATTATTTGATGATTGAGAGTTCATATGAGGTTGGTGCTGCTGTTGTTGATGGTGGAGCTGAAGCTGCTGTTGATGTTGCTGGGAGAGATGTTCATGGTTATGGATGGTATTACCAGAGCCGTTGGTCCCGCCTGCTCCATTTGCTAGTGGTAGTATACCGTTGATCTCCGAAGACGAGATATACTGCGAAGATCCGGTATTACCAGTGTTCGTCATTGTACCATGGACATCCGCCATACTCTCAAGGCTATCTGTACGTAAACACTTAAGGATAAAAGTATAGAAGAAAAGAAAAAAATGTGTAAGAAATTAAAGCATTAAAGAACACTTGAGAAACGAAATTAAGTACAACGAAACAGTATTTTAAATTCAGAGTACTCGAATACAATACGATTTGCATGAGAACAAACTTTTTTGAAGAGAAATACAACACTGTATGTGTATATTTTGGTACACTGTATGGGTATGATTCAACTCACTGTATTTAAATAAGATAACTTACTTCGCTTTGAAGGGTTTGTTGCTGCTGTTTAGATTTTCCGTTTAACGTTGATCCGCTTGCTTTTCGTCCTTTTTTTGGATTGCCTGCTCCACCGGACTGGCCAGTCGTATTGCCTGTTCCAGACTTACTTTGGTCACCGTTCTTTTTGCGCACATTTTTAGTGTTCGGCAGTTTATTGTCTTTCTTCCATTTCATGCGCCTGTTTTGAAACCAGATTTTAATCTGACGTTCCGACAGGACCAACGTGTGCGCTATCTCTATCCGTCGGCGACGCGTAAGGTAGCGATTGTAGTGAAACTCTTTCTCCAGTTCTAGTATTTGGTGGCGGGTGTAGGCGGTACGCTGTCGCTTTGGTTCCATGCCAGGCTGGTATGATCCATTAGCTAAATAGGATGAAATCGTAATACAGCTCATTAATAAACACGTAAGATGTATAGTGTAATTTTGAATATCGAATTCATGTACTACATCATACTCAAATCAGTCTTTGCAGCGTCGGAAACGAAGGTCAAGAAGAGATTTGCTATCGATCTAACAAATATTAACACAATAATTTATTTATGCACCATTAAAGTCAATAACATATAAAAACCGAGCTCACCCGGAATACGGAAGAAAATGTCCAATTATGCCCCAGCCCACCCGAAGATCGCACATCGAAACTAGCTATAAGCAATACGGCCAGGCCGTTGTTAATAAATAAATATAAATAAAATAATAACATTTGAGCATGCAGGATTCCACTAAATGCAGCAATCATAAAACAATCGTAGGGCTTAATTCATGGAGATGGAAAAGCAAGATGTTCAAATGGCTTTAGATTGTATTACCGAGAGCAGCAATCCGAGCCATTGCAGTTCCAGGAGTATGTTATCAGAGTTTTGCGACCGACAATAAAGTAAGTGACACATTTAACATTGCTTTTCTTCTTCAAGTTAAAATTATACAAATGTCTACATCCAATGTTAAACTCTTGCCAACTAGGTAATTCGCATTGGATGTTAGAAACAGATCTTCTTAATGGCTAGATTAAAATTGATTGCATAGTTTCTCGATAAAATCTTTGTTAAAAACTAGAGAGATAGCAATGGTTGAATAACAACCTACTGACATATCAAAAAGCTATATACACTCGTTTCATTTTATTATTTTCAAGTAAAAATTATCTTAACAGAAAATATCTAATTTATAAACATTGAATTAGATTTTTCAACTTCAATGAAGTAATACTGTCCTCAGTTCTGTTGGGTAAATGGTAATAAGGAAAACTTTGTGAGTCAACTAGTTTTAAAATTAAATTCATTAATTCTATTTAAAATAACTTATACTTATTCTTATGATAAATTGGAACAAGAGTTTTAGTTTCAATCGTCCTATTTTGTTGAGGCTGATGTTTCAATGATACATGTTAAGATTGACAGTATATTAGTCTAAATTAAAAGATGATTTTGAAATTTCAATTTATTTCCTTTCAATAGTTTTCGTGTTATTAAAAAACATGAACCTAACAAAATACTACTCCATGAACTTATATGTAAGGTAAACGTAACATTTAAGTTGAAAAACTAAATCAATGCTTATGGGCTGAATATTTTCTGAGAAATTGTAAAACACCATAAGAAGAAACAAAATATAGGAAACGGTGAAAGTAGGATCGAAAGATATCAGTATTTTTTCGTCGAATTGTAATAAAAATAACCCTTAGGTTAAAAAAAAGTCTGTCAATAGATTATTAACCTCCATGGTCCATGTCGATTGAGGTTGTCATTGAACGACATACAAAGCTCCTTTTGATTGACGTGAAAAGTATCTGACATTCCCTCGTGTCACACTATATACATAAACCGTTCTATGGTCTTCCTGTTCACATAGATGTTACTCCACAGACATAATCGGCCACATAGATTTGAAAATACATCATGAGGCAGCACAGATAAGCTACTAGATATACTATCAATATGTGGTATGAGCAGAATAATATTTTGAAGATGGTTGAAACCATATTTTAATGGTCACTCAATCACATGCAGAAATTTGTTGGCACTGAGGTGTCGGCACTGAGGCACTGAGGGTTCAACCATAAGCATCGCTTCAATGGTTGAATATAACTGTACCTTAAACACCAACAGGTGGAGCTCAACACACTTATTATTTACGTACTGATGGCAGAGGCTTTCAGTTTGATAATACAATAATCTGGTACACTGAGCGTTGTTTCTTCAGAACCGAACTCAATATCTGCCACATTCAGTGGAATGTGAATGTAAAGAAAAATATCGTACGTTGGCCTGTGGAGAAGCAGGGAGGCTAAAAATTCGTTTCACTTGCTGTAGCTTAACAGCATGCGGTTGGTTTGACTGATAAATTATAAATTACATTTTCTGCTGTCTATTTTTTATTCACCGTACAGCTTGACTCAGCGACAGGCCTTAGCGCAGGCCGGCAGCTCTTGTATATTTGAAGAAATAATAATTAATCATTAGCGCGCTAGGGCGTCTGCTTTGTGACGATTTTGCTTTTTCTCAGAGTTTTCCTAAACTGCTGAAAACGTCGGCGATGAGGATGGAAGTACGGGAGGTGTGGCGTTTGAAATGGAAGAAACACAAGACGAGGGTTTACTATTTCTGATTTTCTTTAGCGCACTTGGGAAGTGTTCCAAATTTCGGTATCGATTTGAGCGTGAGGTCCAGCGACTGAAATTCGTTGACTACACCGACACTTATCAACACGATCTGTTGTGTTTTGTTCGGCCATCGCTGTGCGTCCGGTGGTGTAATTAATGTGCTCGGTGGTACGAAATTATGCTACCAGCTATTATTTCCTGCTACTACACGTATTAGGACGATGTGAACGGCTAGCCAACGCTAGAAGGGCAAAGCAGAGTGGCAAGCAGGATGTCTAGCAGGAATAACAAAATAACCCAAGATCGCTCACGGATACATTAACATAGCCATGGTGAGCTCATGCTTCCGACGCATAAAGGGCTTACGCTGCCAGAGTTGGCGTTGCGATAGGGCAGATTTTGGAACACTGGTTCAACCGTATATAGATGACGCCTCCGTTGTACACCGGGCTATGATTCTCATGGGTGGCCATCGGGCGTTGATGAAGGAACCGATACTACCACTGTCCGCATGGTGCTGATGAACGTTTCGTTTCGGATAGCTGAAGTGTCCAAAGGCCGCGTCAAAGCGATCATTAATCTTCTGCAGTGCTGCAGTGGATCGAAAGTCTCTCCTTGGTTGGGTTTTGCCCAGGAAGCTCGCGACACAGGGAAGCTCATTGGCAGATGGAAAACGAAACATTCTTTGGCGATGCACGATACGCATGTAGATACGCAGTTGATGTATCGTGAGGATATTTTTCGCGACACATAACATAACAACCGAAATGAAACAGAAGCTCGATCAAAGGTGTCGAACGTATGAGTGACCGCGAGTGGGTGTTCCAATAGGCAGGAACGAAAAGGAAAGTGGTCCGATTTGCCTTTGTGGCTGTAACATTGGTGATGAGGATGATGGTGATGAGAAAGCGGGTGGAGGCTTACGACAAGCGAAAGTACCTTGGCATACTTATCTGAATTACATCAAGGTTCAGGTCACATCGAACGTGTATGATCGTAGATTTTTGCTCTATCGCTGCTTCGGCTGTTGTGACTATCGTTATTGATATTATTACGGCGGGCTTAGAAATAGCGTAAAAAGGGCTGTTGGCGGAGCGGCGAGTCCCCGATGGTCAGGTTTGCTGCAATATTGACGGGAATGACTTGCTATTTTACCCGCGCATGCACTTCTCTTCATCAGCATCGACACAGCGACGTCAAGAACTCAACTGCAATTTTAAAGCGAACGTCGTGATTGAAAAGCAGTTCCAGTCACATTTACAATAAAAACGCGAGCTGGAAGGAAATCTTGTTCGTCCCAGCCAGTGCTGGGCGACCCGTAGCGTAGACGCTCTTTTGATGCAATGGAAAAATTGCCAAAGCGTTCCCTCATATCATCAATCAGCAATCAATGTGGAACGGGGTGGCAAGAATTTTATTATACTTGCATGTATTTCGCTACATTTGCTTTACATGTGCCACCCGCGAAGAACTCGAAACAAAGCCTCGTCGTCCGGTGCAAGTGGTGGTGCAGGAACCATTTTTCAATTGCAACGCCACACAAAGGTTTCGGCCATAACTGGGTGCACAGCGAATGCACACACGAGATAGAAACGATCTAACACGCTGTGTTAGCGACCAAACACAGCGGCATGATTTGCAAGAATTTTCATAGTCGTACGTAGCCATAGTCAGCTGCAACTAAAACGGCCAGTAAAGTTAGCTAAGGTTGTCATGCACCTCTATCGAAGGGGGATACCTTTACCCTTTGCGCACTGCAGCTTGCTGTCTTCTCTTCCACTTCCCAGGCCAGGGGATTTTTTAAATCAAAAGAATGCGATTGCAGTTTTGTCGCAAGCTATAAAGGCACGTGGAACTAATTCATCTCGCGCTGCAACTTTATGTAGTCATACGTACTTCAAGGTTAATTGTATGTGTGTGTGTGTATGTGTGTATACTGTATGGGGGGAGAGAGAGGGGGGTCTTGTTACTTGTTGGATCTTTCAGATCTTCATTTAGTCTCGTGTGTTGAATGCATATGATGCAACTTGCTGATTGAAAGGAAGCGTAATGAATCGAGTTGCACCGGACAAGACAGCAAAGAAATCAAAGTTGGCAATAGTCTGCCCTTTGAAGTTGACCGTGAGGGCCAACAGTGGAAAATGTAAATGTACACGCAAATGTAAATGTGTGCATGAGACGGTTTGAATGAAAAGTTTTTTACTTGTTGGGTTTGTGAAGCTATCAATATTTTATATTTTACCTGAAAATATTGCACAAGCATATACTTATTTGCTAACAGAACGATATGATTCGTACCGAAATTCCTTCTTGAACGTATTATTCTGTTTAACTGTATATGGTAGTATGTAAAAGAAGTAGAAGATAAGATAAGACAGCAATCTATTTAACATAGTGTTAGCGTTACATGAGGGTCGGAAGGATAAAACGCCGCTGTAAATGACTGGACCACTGTAAGCTTCACGAAAAGTGACCGGAGTACATAAACAATAATTACTGGACTGCACAGGTAAAAAACGTCGGATTTCTGCTAACATTCGACGTGGGAATCTGCTGGCCAATAAGTGTGGCATCACCGAGTTAATTGTATTCCAAAGCCCTCTTGAAGATAACACCTGGATTAACCAAATGATGCGCGTATGTTTTAGTGTGTGGGAGTCTCACACCATTCGGAGTTGATCGATTGGATGTCTGTGTAAGATTTGGTTATTCTGTCAGCTATAAGCAGTTGAAATGTGTGGGTTGTTAAGTGAAAGAAAATGTGGAACAATTTGCATCCGAAATAATCATTCACTTTTTATATAGCCCCAAATACTCTTTATGTTTATACTCACTCCTCGTAGTTTTTTCGGTTATTCTCCTAGTAGTTAAAATATCCATAAATCTAAAATGCCTTTCAATTCAGTATTAGGTATTCAACTCTCCAACAGTGCCGATATACATTATATCTTAGGCTAGACTTATGATTCTACACTTCCTTAAAAAGAAGCATCATCACATTTTATTTCGTGTGGCAGATGCAAACGCCATAGTAGGAAGATTGTATGAATTGAACATACAGTGCGAAGTTGGTGTGGAAGGGTAATATGAATAGCATGACTAGCCCTCGGTGCCGGTTGAATGAGTGTGGCGACGGAGCAGCGAACAACTCATCGTCACCAGGCCCAGGTGGACGAGTCTCACAAGCTACCCCCCACAGAACCGGGTTAGGCTACGAGCGGCTTATAATCAACCTTGTCGTCATTCAACATTTGGGTGGGTGATGACAGACCGACAACCAGTCACGGTTTTCGTTGTATTCGTGTGCCTTGCTCAGACGCAACTGTGGCTTGTTACGTTCGTTTTACGGTGAATTTCGTTTCAGTTGGTACCATGGAGTATACGATAAAAGACAAAAAATGAATGTTTGGAATAACATGAAAATGTAATAGATCCCTAACGATCGATAACTCTACAGCTGATAGCTACTTGTTTCCGTGGTTTCTATTTTTGTCTGTCATTCGATGCTTCATTCATGACTCTTCCTCTTTTCGATCCAAAACTTGCTTCCATCATGGATTTCGTTTTGTTGGGCTGCTTCGCGATATTTATTAACATACATTTAGATGCTGCTGAAGGTCTAACATAATTCAAAGAGAAAAACGAATGCGCATCACACCGTAGTCGAAGTGCAAGGACAAGCGCTTGTTAGCTGCCGATCAGTGGCTGTGTTGGTAGAAGCGTGAGCTAAACACACCAGTTTTCGATTATTACAATCTTAATCTAACAGATTAAAAGCGTCGGTGGGGCAGGCATGTTGCGGCAGGTTTCATCGAGTCGGCTGGGAGCTATGTGTTAGGTGGTCTCTAAACCATTGCTGGTTCAGATCGATGGGATTATTTGAAAATGTCCCACTTTTACACATGAAAAGAATAGATGGAAAAATTTGCTTATATTTCGCTTTCACTTATTTGCTTTTATCTTGAAAAATCCTACATGCAAGGTCGAGGAACAAACCAACTTACATTAATTTTTAACCCATCTGCATAAATGTTGTTACAACGTTTAAACCAGACAAACACAAAATATTGTGTTGCTTTCAAATCACAGTTGCTGTCCCTTTGGCGCATGTTGTTCCAAGAGCAAATGATTGACTCAACATAAGGCGGAAAGAGTAATGAAAAAACTTCAATTCATATTTTTCAATTCGTCAGAAAATAGCCCCGAGAGAAGAAGTTTTTGACAGCCACGTTCTGATGCCTTGTTATTTCATATCTCACTTCTCTTCCCTCTCGCGAGACTTGAGATAGAGTTTGATTATGGTATCCCCTTCATCGGAATGTCTCGCGCTAGGAGGGTGATGGAAACGATGAGCTCATTAAAAGTGACTGAAGTTCGGAAAGTTTGACTTGTTAGATGGAAAAGTGATACACTGCTACACTTGCAGACGCGCCAACTTTTTCTGGAAGGATATTGCTGAACTTTGTTGCTAACTAGTCCGATCGGTGAAAGAATAAAAAAGAGTTGTTTGCACGGCCCACGTTGACAGTGATGTATGAGGGTAGCATTCTAACTAGATTTGGTTAAAAATATTTCCTATCTTGCAATTGTGTTGGATGATTTACAAAATTTTCTTGCCTATGGTAACATTTTGGCAGAATTAATTTGATAACGAACATCGTTTCTAGCTTTGAGTGATGCGGAAGAGTTGGTACCAGCGGAAATATGCTAGTGAAAAGTTTCTATTATATGCAGAGTGCTCCACAAGACGGCAACCCTCGATGAAATCTCGAATCACTCTTTACTCTTGTTAGAACTGAAACAGGCATGTCATTGCCGTTGGCAGTATCTACCTTCCGCTGGTAGCATGGGAGGGCGACGCGGAAGATAAATTAGTTGTTATCAATTATTCTGGTGTTCCCGCGCGTTAGATCTCACGAAGCAGAAGCTTTAGCTTGGATGCAGAGATATAAACGATGTACAAGCAGTGGTTGAACAGTACTTTGTGCTTAGGTGGAATGGTGTAAAAGTTTTACTTTCACTAAATTCTCGGTATTGCTTTGCGTGAGGAAGGTGTGTGCTATAATGGTCTACTCGTTTGCATTGATGGAATGATTATCAAATTATCACCTCATCAGCTACTCCAAATATATTGTTGCTCATTACCGCTTACACCATGTCAACGCAGTTAGTCAATGCCTGTGTGTAATGTATATTAATGACATGTGAGATTGTAGTTTGAAATGCTTTGTCCACACAGTTTGCAAAATGAAAAATAACAAAATAATTTAAAAACATTAAGT
Organism: Anopheles farauti; assembly: GCA_000473445.2. Classification (NCBI taxonomy): domain Eukaryota; kingdom Metazoa; phylum Arthropoda; class Insecta; order Diptera; family Culicidae; genus Anopheles; species Anopheles farauti. Next base: position 716,475 of record KI915064.1, read on the forward strand.
TTCTTTGCTAGCTATTACGAGGAATGATAACTTTCTTATTAACAAAGTTTTTTTCCCAGTTATGCTTATGCTATTAAACATGTGTTTGTGCAAAGACAATGTCTTTGTCAGCAACTGAAATGACGGGTTTTACTTGCTTTGAGATTATTTTACTCTCATTGATTACTCTCATTGAACAAAGAGCTAAATTCGAAATGAACCAGGAGCTTATCATTAATCAAAATCTCGAGTAAACAATTCCGCATAATTTTCCGCGTAGACATACGACACTGTGATGAAATTAATTCGAAAGTATGTTGAGCTCAAAAAGTACTGAATAAGAGCAGAGCAGCCTTATCATACTGCATAGCATCCATGCCAAACATCAAACGTCGGTATCGGGAAAAGATTTGTATAAAATCCCTGTTAACCGTGCTATTTACACATTTGCAAATATTGTGATTGACAATGGCAAATGCTTATCCCAAAAAATATTCCTAATGACCCTTAAATGATCGTGTAGAGATCCATGTCATCCAACAAACAACTCCTGCAGGATACTCTACGATCGTACAGAATCCGTCTCAAGGGACCGCCAACAACGAAAACCCTCTTAAACTGTAAATAAATTACAAAGCGATGAACTAGCTGTTAAAGGTCATCCGTCACTACTGTTTGAACAACCTGTCAGCCAAAACCAGTCTTTGTAAGGTCTTTAAGATTTGTCAGGCGGCACTCATGTTCGCATCGGTTGATTTGGTTTGGGATGCACAGATTTATTTGACCTTGTCCTAGGATCGATAGGATGCTTGAAGCTCACCACAATATCTTCCCGGTGATGAATGGGAAGTAATTTATTTTCTCTAATGTTTTGCCTTTGGTGCTTCGTTTTCAAACGAACTTTACACGCCTAGCTCAGTACTTGTTGGCCTGAATTTAAGGAATCAAAAGGTGTGGTGGTCGGTGACCGGTTGCAATGGCTATTGATCCGCTAATATGATAAAATGTTTTCCAAAGGCAATCAATTTATCAAACTTTTCAGAAAAATCAGATACCCCTTGAAGGCAGACTCTCTGCATGTTGGGTTTCTACCAACAAGGAGTGCCGTGATCGTGTCCATGTTATGGATATTAAATAGACTTTGACAGGATTGGGAAACAAAAGCTTTGTACTTACCGACACCGGCAACATGGATTTTTTTCATCCAAGGATAAATGATGCGTTCTCCATCACTAGTTGCATGCATCAAATCGTCTCCAAGATCATTATCCGAATCCAGCTCATCCAAATCACCATCGTTGGAGTCCAGCTCGTCTGGCGATCGATCGAGCATCATACGCTCTTCATCCAGAAACTCATCCTGGAATTTTGCAGGGAAGACCATTGCATGAAACGCGTTGCGTTGTGTTTGTTCTTCGTATGCGGATCATGTTTCGATGATCATCCCACGCAGGAGCAGAGTGAACAACACGCTTTGCTTACCTGATCGGAACTGGCATCATCGCATCGCAACCTCATGCCAAGCTCTTGCAGCTGCTGTCCTGTTGGAGCCGCTTCCTCTATTCGCCTATCCAATTTCATTCCTTTGAAGTTGAGACAGCAGTAATGACAGCAACAGAAATACAATAAGAAGAAATGCAATTAATGATTGGAACAATGCGCGTATAATCAAGATTATCAGTTTGTACACATTAATCAAAATAATTCACAGCCGTTTAAAGAAACGGAGAGTACATACAAACACGAAAGCTAGGAGAAAAGTTTTAAATTCATTGCTGTAAGACGGATAACATTAACAAACAAATTCTACATTAATTTATAGGTTATAAAAGGCCACAATAATTTTCGAAGGTACCATGCGAGGAACTGAATATTTTTGCAATCTAATAAATATTAATATTCTAATTACACTTTTTTAAGTATATAGGAAATGTATTGTAGTGATTAATGATGTTGAATTTAAATTGTGTATCAAAAATATGAATGTATTTGTTTCTGGTAACGATAATATATGCTTTGCGATACTGACATTTGTTATGTACACATAATTGAACTCTATTTCGACTATTCTTTAATAATAACCCCGATAGATTTCCAAGTACATAACGAAAAATTATTATCTTTTACTATTACCCGGTGTATATTTTATGAAAATGATCAAATTTAAAAGAAATATCTTACAATAGCAAGGAACTCGATGCTTTGAAACCGTAAAATACAAAGCATGTCCCAAAGTACATTTAATCATAGATTAAAAAATTAATCTTAAAACTTAAGCAAGAGTAGAATGAAATAAATTTATGTATTTTCGTATCAGAAATACTTCACTGATAGAAGTAATCTATGATAAGGATCTTAGAAACGAAAAAAATAACTAAGCAGGTCCAAAATTTATTCACATTCTTCATGTGCATTTCATATATAACCATGTTTAACAACGTGACAATCACGGTTTTGTGTATCAGTATGAGTTTTTTTTCTTTTTTCAACGCAACAAAATCATCTTGTGTATGACTTTGTATGAACTATATAAATTTAGTAACATCTGTTTAACTTATAATAACAAATTGGTACTAACTTAATTGATTCTGTTGCAATGAATGCAATGATAGTTGAGTTAACTTTAAATACTATTACTGTTTTTCCATAGATTTGTACATAACCTTAACTTACCAAGCTCTTGAAGACCCAAAGCCGTGTTGCTTACTTCCGTGCCGACACACTGTAGTGGCGTATCCATCATGGACGGATGGGCTTGATTTGGCGAGGCATAGTATCCGTTGTAATACCCGGAGTTCGTGGGGTAGGAATTGTGATTGGAAATGGAACTATTGGCTGCCGTAGTGGGAACGGTGGGTGGAAGAGATGCGATGGATGGGACGATGGGTGTCGACGGCGTTGGTTGCATCTGCACCGGTGACACATATCCATTATGAGATGGATGATGAGCGTGCGGATGGTGATGATGATGGTGGTGATGATGATGCGGGTGGTGATAATAGTGGCCCACCATAGAAGATGAGTAGTCGTTGTATCCCGTGGCTGCTCCACCTCCTCCATTACTCGCTCCGGCACTGGCAAGAGTATTGCCTCCGGGAGTAACGTTTCCGGTCACGACACCAACACCTGTCACGCCGGTGTGATGTAGCGATTCCGATTGAGCATGATGCAGATAGTCCTGGGCACCAGATTGCGAAATACCATTAACTGCACCGTATCCGTTGTGAAAGCTAGCATAGTCCTCACTGGGAGGAAATTTGGGCTCAATATTGATCCCCATCGATTGAATATGATGATGCGGATAGCCCATGAGGAAAGAACTCATCTTGAACTCCGGCACTTTTAAACAATGCTTTCACTTTTTTTAATATCGAATCACTGATGCACACAATTTGAAAGAATATCAAAGCACAAATGCACACTTCAACACAATATCACACAAATTCGGACAATTTCATTCGACCCTATTATCACTTAATCCGGATAATCGTTGTACAAATTTCGTGAATTTTCAATACTTAGCTGACATTAGTATAATGCACTTCAGTCGTTGCTCAGATTGATTTGAACGGGATCTTAAGAAACGAATCGACCACACCGTCACTAAAACGAACGCCAGTAGTAATCAATCGGAGTTGAATTTTACGGTAAATTTTCAGAAAAAGAATACTAATGGAGTGTACAACATGGCGCCTTTAGCGACGTTGTTAGTAACCCATTGTGCACTGGCAGAGTTTCACATATTGATCAATAAATAAGCCAAAGATTGCACTAAACAATGGCAGTAGAAGTTTCGTAACATTCTTCGATAAAACCTTGATCATCTTGTAACGGTACTTTTGGTTAATCCGTACAGCTTATAACTATTTCGAAGCAGGTTTAACCAGATGAGGCGATCACAATACTGCGAATACACCGTTGTACACAAAGCACATATAATCACTCACATAACATGTATACTTCACTTTACCGCACTCTACTACACAACAATGCTGGACGCTCAAAACTGTAAATTGTTGAACACTGTTAACACCGTTAAACTTCTCTCATTGTTCATGTATGGTGACAAAACTAGGATAGAGCAGAGGTGCTAGGAAACTAAAACAATTAACATTCGAATTAGGAAACACGATTCGTTCAACCAATGGCTCATCGTGAGCTGTACGATATCCGCGACGAGTTTCACATAACGACCGAAAGTGTTGGAAACCCGGAATGAAGTGGTGGCACCAGCATCATGCGCTGTTCGCATATTGCTTGTCGAAGGCAGCAAAAGTGTGATGTAGCTTGTGTGTGTGTGTGTGTGTGTAGGACATGTTGAACCGGTAGCGAAAGCGAGAGCAGTAGAGAGACGAAAGCATCGCCGGAACATGACAAACAAGGATCGCTGCTGCATTCATATTGGAATGTCGCTCAACATAGGAAACTCCGCCTCAGTAGCTCCGCCCTTGGCAGTGCTGCCAAGAATGCAACACAAATTTCAGGAAGCTAAAACAAACAACAAATATTAGCAGTAGATAAATAACGAACAAATGTATGGTTTACCAACGATAAGCTTGCGGAAACACATTTTATTCTAATAATTTGATATATATTAAACTTTTTTTCGTTAGCTAACGAGTATCTCTTCGGACTAATTAACATGCCTTAAAAGTTCGTAACTTTTGCTATTCATGTATGCTGTGTTAAATTTATTTCGTTCACATTTTACTTGTCTACTGTTTGCATGCTAGGGCCGGTTATCCAGTTTCAAACGTGAAGATTTATTATTGATGGATGTCTATTTTACACAATTTGTCATTTATTAATTTCGATTACAGTGGCACAGATAACGATTTATGAAAGATCACATTTTGTTGTCGTAAGCGAAAGCGTAACAAATATTTAATGTTTGCAAAATATGGAACTGTGAAATCATTAATTTCCCGTACGCATCCAAGTCACCAATCCTCCATCCTGCTGTAGGCGCTGCTTGGTCAAGTAAAAAATAAAAAAGAAACATCATCACCATGCCGAGTCACATCACACTAAACCAACAGGTGATGTGATTATGGTAGTGATGATGGTAGGCAGTTGATGATTTAGACCAAAACAAGACACGCACTCTCACAGACCCAAAAAACGGAAGCATTTTAAGAGAACGATGTCACGAGCCGGCTTATCGTTCAATGGTCGGGTATTCATCATCGGAATTGAAGGCTATTATTTTTAACAGCATGTCATAATTATTACTTTCAATTTAGTGTCCGGTTGGTAGCATGCAAAACCCGCCTTAAAACACACTCCTCTGCGATAGGCGTAATATATGATGTTTTAATGATATTTAAAATTTCAAGGTGATATATATTGATGTACCACGAGGCAGTGGTTTCCCTCCTCGGTATGCGTTGCGCCGTACGGTTTTCGCGATGGAAGGTGCAATTTTTCAACGCCTCATGGAACAAAACGACGCTAGAGGCTTTAAAGTAGACGTTGGATGAATCTGCTTATTTGCGTTCGTTCTTCAGATGGTTTCTTCATTCCCAAAGCCAACGCGAGACCGGCTTTGCCATGTAAGGAAGCATTGTTTGCGCATTCGTTCGACGTAAAATGTCTGCAAAATACAGTGGCGTCTCCTCGAGCTGTTGTTGTTTTTTGCTTCTATATTGTGGAGTAACAAACGCGCTTCAATTGGTGTCTGAGGTTGTTCTAAAGCCTTCTAAAGCCGTACCAAAATATCGCAGAAGTTTGATTGATGAGCTGAAAATATGATGAGTTAAATCGTAAGGAATCGTATGTTCTTTTTCAGAAGAGAAGCAGAATTTTTGGTAATAGTCTGCATAAAAGATTTTTAGGTGTGAAAGTGTTATAGAGAACCAGAATAATTTTTATTCTTCTTCCATGGCGTAACGACTTAGGTGGTGATGCCTGCTGTCCTGGCAATTTATTAGAATGATTTTACCACCATGGCTGGCTAGCCACTTCTCGATCTTCTTGATAGTAGCGATTCAGATAAGATTATGGTATCAATCTTTCACTAACATAGTATTGAATTTTCTGTCATTTTTCGTTCGCTGGGATACTACCTTCATTAGCCTTAAAGACAATATCGAAGCAAAAATGCTTCTAATATAATCTGGACTGTATTTTCAAAGAGGTTTGCTCATTTCAAAAATGTTTAGATCACATCTAATATAAAAGAAAAGAGAAGGCGCAAATAACAAAATAAGTTTAATTGTTCATGGTTTATTTAAATATTCAATTATTCCTTTTTTTTACTTATGTATTCAATATACATATTCCAGTTTGTTTCCAACATCCATGAGCTACTTCAAATAATAGATTAAACATAGTGTTCCTAAATTAAATTTATATTATTTATCATTTAATTTTATTACATATCACCTTGCTTACAATGCTCCCCATTCAAAATATTATGTAAATTGCATGTAAATGCTTAAAATTGTGCACCGTTTGAGAAAATGTATTGAATTGCAAAAATTGAACAAACTATGAATATGATCGAAACGAAATATGATGAAAAGTTTTTCTTATTTTTCATCTCCTTGTATTATTATTGTTTTATTCTTTTTTCTTCCTAGTAATACGAACTCTCAACTAGACTGTTCCTGTTTAGTCAACTTCTCCTGTTTAGTCAACTAGATTGAAAATCGGGTATTTTTTCGGGTAAGTACAGGTCGTTGCTTACTGTACCTAATAATTTGTTGTTAAATATTGCTTATTAAGGTGAAAAAAAAGATTTCATACCTAAATGGAAGGAAGGAAAGCATCCACTTGAATGGAAGGAAGTACAATGAAAAAAGTAAAATAGGAAACAAAGACTTGCCATGGCCTCATCTTAGAAGAAAACCTCATCTTAATAGTCAACTGTTGTTCAATAAAATGCAATGACTTACTAAATGTTTGATAGCATGAGTTATTTTCTTACTTGTCTTGTTTTTGTCCAGCATCCAAATAATATCATGTATTTTTTAAAAGTATATTTAGAAAATAGAACCATTAGTAAATGCAAAACATGTAAAATTAGGTGCAAATGCTACGCAACACTTCCAACAGCCATTTCGTCCACTGACACCCTTCAGATCAGTAGTCCGACATTCACAAGATCAGAAAACGATTAAACTGTGATGCAGGAGATTGCTCGCCTCGATTCAGAAGTAAGATCTTGAAAGAAACATAATTTTGTGTTGATGACTCAACTGTTTTGCACGTCTTCATGGTATCGATCTACGGGTTGACTTCTTTTTCAATCATTTCTCAATAGGAATGTGAAACTAATGGCTGTGTAATCTGGATAGCAGTGAATAATTCAAATAGTTTACCTTGTTAATCAGCAATGTTAATGGATTTAAACGGTCGTCTTATGTGAGTATACGTATTTTAATTGAATAATCACGCTGTGCATGAATACTTTGATGGTTTTATCATGCTTCTGGATGATGATGAGTTGATAAGCGCCAGGTGGTTTGAAACTACAACTATAAGCAGTCTGCTTTGAATGAAGTGAGCAATTTAGACGTGTAAAAAACTTATTTTTTATGAAGTAATGTGAAGCAGTAAAAATCTATTTTTAGAACCAGTTTGCATGAAGTAACTAAAAAAAAGCAAAACAACAAGATAAATTTATATAGCACCATAAGAAATGTTGGTGTGTAAAATAGAGGTAGGAACGCATTTCGAACATTATATGAGAAAGCAGACATACGTAGGACATCTTCTTTCTCTCGCCATACACAGCGGTATTTTAAAAAGATTTGCTTGAGAGAATGATTGACAAGAGCTAGGATCACATACAAAGGCAGGGTGCATGAAGCACAAGGTACGATCGCTATAGAAAAGAAGTCCGACTGTTCATACAATCTGCCTGCTAGGAATGTTTTTAAAAACACATTACATTAGTAATACTGAAAGAGCATAAAAATGTATCAGCTTCATGTCAAATGATTAATGATTTCGTTAGTTTCGCTGTATCTTCTGTAGTTCTTGAACGGTGAATGCGTCTCGTTCGTTGGATGAGAAGATTTTCTGTTTTGCTTTCGTATTGTATCCTGTACGAATATCTGCCTTTGTGTTTGTGTGGCTATGGGTGAGTGTGTGTACTGGGCGTACGTGCGTAAGCGGTTCGTTGTTTTCCAATATATTTGAAAGATATTTTGAAAAACTGATGTTGCGAGTGGCGGGATTGAAAAGCAAACGATATTCAGCCATTTCTTTTTCTGTAAAAGTATTGTGACGATGGTGTTATACGGCCCAAGAAAGTAACATTTCTGTTCTAGGTAGGGTGTTTTTGATAAACATGTCGAGTAGCCAATTGACCGATACTGCACATGAAGTCAAGTTCATAATAGCAATAAAAAATAGACTCCAGAACCAATACATGGGATGGTATTTTCTTAAAATGAGCAATACTTTCATAGACCAATTTCAGAGCATTTGTAGTGAAATCAATGATGTTTTTTTTTAAATCTAAACATGCCAACTTGATAGATGGCTATGCATCGATATCACTGTTGAAAACTCTATTACTAGCGTAATCGTACTATTTCCATTGACCAGGGGCCAATGTGCAAAAAAAACCTTACGCATCCAAGGGGATTGGACGTTGGGCTCTTAAATTGACTGCTGTCTTATGAACGTTGATTTTTTACGATTTATATCAATTGATCTGTCGGTTGTATTGAAATGCCAGCTAGTAAGTTAAAACCTTTGTAAAAAGTGTGCTTTCCGAGCATCTAGATAGCAATAGAGAAAGGTTACTCAATATAGCTTTCTTCCTATGCTATTAAGACATCAGTGGTGCATTGGTGGTGATTGTTTATGTATCGTGGCCATTTTAGTGGCAAAAACATTTTTTTCATTTTATGTTTCTTATCTGACAGTTGGTTAATCTTTGAACGCATTATTTTGTTCTAATACTATGTCTATATTAATGCATCCAATGGTTGAAGGCATAGAACCATGCTTGGGTAAAACACAAAAATATGATCAAAATTTTCATCGAGTGCTGAACTATTTAAAACGGAAAAAATCAGCAGAACAATTCTTTGAAATCTAATACAGAATGGGAAAAAAAAAAATTTCTATATCCTATAATAAAATATATTCTATATTTTTCTATAACATTAGAGTCAAATAAGGGATGAAAAGATATTTCGTATGTTGCAAAGTAAAACTGCATATCATTCCTAATTAAGATAAGCTACAGTTGATAGAAATCGTATTATTGTGGGAAGATCGTCTTTGTTATATTCGTTTCGTAAACAAGGAGGATCGTGTTTTGTTTTCCACCTCCCAAGCTTAGCAGAGCTTGGAGCATAAAGGAATCCACTGTCAAAATGCAAAGTAAAACAAACTTAAGGAATGATTTGCCGTAAGTCAGCATAGGAAGACGCAGACGTTGGATAAAAAATAACAGCCTACTACACATTCGAATGTCTAGAGCAGGCCTTGATTGGTTGGTTTGTTATTTAAATATGAAGCTTCTCAACATGATTGCGATACGAAACTAACTGCCGCTGCTTTTACTCGCGCTGCTGCTGTCGTTGGCTCGCTTTCCAATACCACCACGGCACTGCGTGAGGTGGCTAATTTGGAATGACTAGGCGGAAAGCAAGGCAGTAGAAAATAAACTGGGTATTCAACGAGCACTATCGCCGTCTAACAGCAGCAAAAGTAGCGACAATCAACGAGAAGTTCCTGCGTGTTCATCGAACGGTTTCGCGTTCAGGGCATGTGTCTGCGGTGGTTGTACTGGCGGCGAGGCAATGGCGATGAAAAGCCTCCCTTCAGCCACTATGTTTGTAAGCACCGACTGCGACCAGCGCCGACAAGAACCGGGATGAGGATGAACCGGACCAAAACAGCAGGATCCTTCGAACCAATACGATTTCCTGCAGTGTCATTCCAATGCAGACTCCCTGCGCACTCTCTGGGGATCCGTTTCGTTAAAGCACTGCGTTTGGCACGACAGGGCACAGCAGCAGCAGCGGCAGCCACCAAATGGCCACTGACGGCCTCTGTCAAGTTGACTGCTGTCAGCTGGTAGAGACGAACGTAATTTAAACAATTCGAGCGGAAGAGAGAAAAGACGCGGCAGACACGAGTTAAAGCTGAAGCATGGCACGTCGCTGAGTCGGATCATCGGGAAGGGATTGAAATAGGGATTTGTTTGATTTTGCAGTAGCATTTCTTGAATTCCTTTCAAAAATTCATCTGCAGAGAGTGTGATAGGAATACGGGCTTTCGATGGTAAGGCAGAATGCTGATTGAATCCAAAAGGTCTGGTCTGTATTCATACTACATATTAATGGTGTCGTTGTTTCTGAAGATAGAGACTATTTTGCAGTGTATAAAGTGATTTAATTACGAAAATACATATTACAGTCATGCTTTGCTCTTAATTAAAATTCATTTATATACTTTCCCATTAAAGATAGAAAATTCTATTCTGTTGTGAATAAGTGTTTAATGCAAATATACGTTCTTTTAACACAACCGAAGGATAAATCATCCAATAATTAGTAAAATTACTCAATATAAATGAAAATAATGTTGTATGAAAGACTATAGATACTTAGATCAACCGTGAGCTCCATTAAATCAAAACCACCGCTTGTTTTGGAGCTAATAACCTATCGGAAAAAGTTACACCGGTAAAAGCAAAAAAACAAAAAGGGCATTTGATCAGTGAACTCAGTCACGGGTTCGTCTATTAGTTATGCGTGTAGGATACCTTAAAAATACAAAGAAAACAGAAACAATCTTAGTGGTCAGAGTATATACAGGTAAAAATAACAATAAAAAGAAGAAAAACTATCCTCCAGTAAATCTTAATGAATAATAAAAGATAATTAGTTTTCAATCAATCATATTCTCCTATACCATCGGATTGGTCGAAGATGCTTGTGAAGAAATCGATCATAACTTTCCATATTCTCTTCAAGATCCTATTCTAGCAGCAGTTCTAAGCACACAGCACACTCTAGCACACACAACTGACTGATTGGTGTGAGTTTTTTGTTTGTTGGTAAAAAGACACCATGATCAGTTTTCGTGTCGAGTGTTGTTGGGTACAACATTTTGACAGCGGCGCAAATCGGTTTCTTGACAACAGAACAGAACCTTACACCGGTGCGGAAGAGATATGAAGCGGTCGGTCTCGTGGGATTAATTTGCATCGGGATGTTTAAACGGGTGGAACGGGCTTTGCCATTGCTAGTGCTTAATGGTGAATTGTGTTTCGTTCTAAGCTGTTTATAGAGGTGTGCCGCTAGAATGGTTGGCAAGTGTTCAAGGATCTAGGCGTGACGAATTTTCACACGCATTGGTGAAAAATCTGAACTTATGAAAGTAAATTAAAATAAGTGAACATTGAATGAACATTTGTATACTCACCAAATTTTGGAACCTGAAATTTATCATTGAAATTTTGTAGTTTAGGCAACTGTAATATTTTTCGATGACTATAACTAGTTTGAAATAAAAAAATAGCTTAGAAATCATCTTGAATATTAAAAATATAACTGTTCGGTAGGGTTAAAAACCAATTTATTTTGTCTTTACGATTAAGGTACCATCAACAACAATTAAAACCCATTGAATCATCTGGGGAAGATCTTCATACAAACACTAAAAATGAAATGCACGTTATAATGTATGAGAATCGATAGAACTGCAAGTGGCAAAATAAGGCGAACCATCGCCACCCGCCCGTACTGCTATCTCGCTCAAACTGTGTGGGACGAGAAATGAGTGATGATGTGACAACGTTTTTTAAACATTTAATATTTATTAGGTGGTCTTGTAGGCTTCAAACACTCGACTACCCCGGTACGAAGCGAACGGTGGCATCCACCAGCCCATTCATCCGTCCATTCACTCAACCAAACGCCCCCAAAGTGACACAACAGTGTGGTCTCGTCTCATTCTTGGAGCGCAATGCTTGAACGAAGGGCGATCATTGAAGAGAGGGGAATATCTTTCGAATATTTGTACTCCTCAAGCGATCATCCGGGTTTCCGAGTCCTCCTCGCAGTTGGGAAGTACACTCTATCTCAGTAAGCCAGTTCCAGTTGCTGTCATAGTCGCTGACGGTCGGCTTGTTTTCTGTCTTATCGGTTCTTCCGTCAGTGTCGGTGGTTCTATCTTGGCCGTGGTTTCCGTGGAGTCGGCGAAGGGCTAGGAATTAAAATATGATTTCGATATTATCGCCAATTCCACTTCTGCGAGGCGAATGTCTCCAAAACGCCGACACACGACAAACATTCATCGAGACTAGCTGGTAGTGGAGAGCAGCACGCTCCAAGCGAAACACAAATTGGCCTTCTATTGCCTGCCACAGGAACAAGCTAGCGTCGGACGGGAAATCTACCGCTGATGAGTTAAGAGTTGAATCGTGGGTGAGCCGGTATCCGTTACTGCTTACGTTTGTTGTGTGCGTTGCCTTTGATGGAAGGCGTAGTACACAGAAAATATAAAGAAAATACAGCTTATCAGGCATTAATTCGGATTTGATTAAATGCATGAAACAGAAGGTGGGCCGAAATCGAGGCCACGATTCACCGTACCGATGCGTTACCAGCCTCAGTAGAGGTGGTAGAAGATCAGAGCTGAAGTTGTTTCATTCATCCATCAAATAAAAATCATCACCGTATTAGCCCGCCGGTACGACGCTGATCCAGCAACTGTCAAACGAGAAACCCACCAGCTCGTAATTCAGGTGACATGTGCGTGATGCTCCATCTTTGGCACGCACAGACTTATTGATGACGATGGAGCACGGGTAAGATGTGATAAGGAACAGGTATCGACACAAAAACCGGTAGCACAAAACGTAAATGTATGACTCTGCCCCTGGGTGATCTTTTCGTTATATCGTTTTCTGATCGACCGGAAGTTTTTTTTTCTCAACTAGTAAAATAAGGTTAGCTCATGCTTTAAAGTTGTTCGATCAGTTTTATAGCATGATTCAAATTGCAGCTTCAGACTGGTTGTACTTCTTCGTATAAATAATAGGATCAATTTTATTTGCTTTGTTTAATTTTATTTTATCTCATAAATTTTAATGAGTACAAACGGTAATTACGGAACCGCAAAAACATCAATACCAATGATTGATTTATTAGATTTATATTTAATAGAAAATTATAGAACACTGTGTTTAAATACACACAAACTCACGTCACATAATTTGAATTTCATATAGTTTTGCCTTTTGTTAAAGAGTGTCCGAGTGATGTTGCGGTAGCGACGCCAGTTTTTCCCACGACAGGACTGGTACGATGATCCCATTCTGTTCTGTCTGTCCCTAGCTAAGAGAGACTAACCCGCTGCTGGTAGTAAAATCAGTCTAGTATGCCGTAAGTAAAAGGTCAGATCGGTCGTTGCGCCAAGTAGAGAGAGAGAGAAAGAGAGAGAGAGAGAGAGAGAGAGAGAGAGGATCTCTGTTTTTGTTTCACAAGATTTAAATTCTCTTGACTCACATAAATTCTTTAAACTATAAACAAATGGTTTTTAAAAAATACCGTCGGCGAAAACGTCAACGAACATCGGAAAGCATCTGAGAGTGTTTATAAAATTTACAAATGGCGAACAACAGCAAAAACTTCTTTTCTATCATCAGAGCCAATCTGAATTTAAATGAGACAATTGTAAATCAATTAATTTTACTTAAAGATGCTATTAAAAATCTGTCCGACGTTCGCAGCTCCCTTTTCTGCCTACAAAATATGAAAAAGAGTATGCAGGTAGTGGCTAGGGGCGTCATGGGGCCGTCATTTAATTGGGCAGCTCGTTGGTTAGAGTGTGTGTGTTGTTGGGATTTCGTTTTGGTATTTTCGCTGCCTTGCGTTTCAAATGATGAGTATGAGTTTTTTTGTTTGCTATTTAATACATGCGTTGGTTTTGGGGCATTATGTGGTTTTTAGTCAGAGGTCGGCAAGACTGTTCGATGGCACATTGAACTAACTGTTTTAAGAGGAGCGACTATAGCAAATCAATAAATTGTTCGAATGTCCAGAACTACAGTCAGAAATACTTGAACGTCAATAAGATTGATGAATAGCTTGTTAACGAAATTAGCGACGGTTGATTATTGGAATACAATAATTGTTTCTACGCTTTATTAAACATAATTAAAGAATAAGTTCCTAAAACTACTGCTCATTTAAGTTCAATAAATATAAGTTTTGCAGTAACAATACGAAATTCGGATTATATGTGGTAAACGAGCAGCAACTAATGCCTAGAACAAAACGTGTTTTAGCTGAGAAGTTCTGAAGATTTAATGCATGTGACTTCGGTCTTTCACACGAGAATACCGATATCACAATCCTATCAGCTCCTATGAACAGTGTATAAAAGGGGATAAAAAAACAGATTTTTTGGAATGAATGAATAAATTAAATCATAAAAGTTTTCTCATGAAAAATGTTTATATGAAACCATAGATTAATACAAAGAAAATCCCTTCTTTTTTTTCGATTAATACAAAGAAAATCCCTTCACTTAAGTAATATATAAGAAGTGTTTATGAAAGCATCGAGCTGCATGATTTTGTTTGCAGTTTTAAATGCGATGCGTTAGTTCGTTATTTGATTTTGTTAATAAATTGCTGTTTATTGATTGTAATGGTTATTATTATAATATCAAAATTGAACGTATCGTTTTGACGCTACATGATATACAATGATGCTAAGCAATCGGAAAAATTATATTTGCCAGCACTAGGCACTTTCACTCACTAGGCATTCGTTTAACGAATATTTTAGCGCCCCTAGCGGTGAGTAGAATAAGTAAGAAAGCTGATTTGCGATAAATTCAAATCTAGTTCGGTTTTGTTTTCGTCTCCTATATTTATTCTACAAGTTGCTTTAGTTTATTGTGTGATTAAAAGGTTGTGATTTGTTGGTTTTGTAGAAAACAAAATTGTAAACTCATTTAAAAACCCAGTTTTACAAACAACACACAAACAACGTAGTAGAAAACTGTATGATAAAATCCCAATTTCTCTATTGTTAAAGCTTTGGAACACAAATTGGTTTAGTGTAGAAAGGAGCTTGCAGCCTGCAACTTGTTGTATTAATATCTTAGTTGGGTTCGATGTGGATTGTGCAATATAATAGACTTATGTAGGAACTATAGTGTAGACAAATAAATCCTTATGCTA
The DNA here is from genome assembly GCA_000473445.2 of Anopheles farauti. Lineage (NCBI taxonomy): Eukaryota > Metazoa > Arthropoda > Insecta > Diptera > Culicidae > Anopheles > Anopheles farauti. Next base: position 731,620 of record KI915064.1, read on the forward strand.
CGTTTGTTTTCCAATAATGCCTATCATAACATTGTATACAAGGGTATTGTTGATTTGTATTTTATTTTGTTTATACTTTAAACTTTATCTGGTTGTATTAGTTGTTTGATGATAATCTTATTGTTTTATTGCAACAGTGTTTAAGCATGTTTTTAAATTATTTTCTAAATATATTTACAAAAAAAACTTTTCAATGAAATGAAAGCGATAGATAATGGTTTAACGGTGAAAAGGTCACGCGATATTTCTAAAACAACTAACATTTTTAACATCATCATGTTATTTATTACTGATGCTATTAGATCTAGTTTTATAAATTTGATTTTTATTTTCCAAATCTAACCATCGAGTCCGGTATGTAGTCCGGTGTCATCTTTTCGATTCGTGTTTGGTATCAATCGTGTTAATAAGATTCAATTCGCAGAACGATGTGAACGGATTAAATGGATCAAAATATTGTATTACTTCTCTCTAATTTAGTAGCATACAAAAGTGAAACTGAATAAAAGCACAGACTTGGGAATAATATATTCCGATAAATTTAGCACTGTTTTAATCGGTGTTTGTTTATTTATTAATGAATGTACTGTCTAAAAATGGCCTCATTTTTATGTTAATGTAACACAACATAGCAATTACTCTTATGTTGTTGTAGCATGTTGTAGCATGTTTACCTTTAATAAATAACAGAAAATGTAATGAATCTTATTTATACTATAAATAATAAAGAATAGTCAAATATGTTTAAGATATTTCGCTTCATAATATAGAGCCTCCTAGAACTTCTTAACAAAATAAGATAAACAAACCAAAAGGAAACTTTATGTACAACTATACCATGTTGTTTTAAATCTTATTATCTAGAATATTCTCGTACAATTTGATAAATAGAATAGGGACGCTGTGTTTGCAGTTCATGGTTAATAGTGTGTTGTTTATCGACATGAAACAATCGATTATCATGGTATCCATTTGAACAAAAAGTTTTGAAATCGCATCGTATTCGAAAACAGCTAGAAAACCTTACTCTCGATACCGAATTTATCGACTTATCCCCTTAGAGGGAAGAATTTGTTTTATCAATTACTACGCATGGTACTTCGTTTATAATCACTAACACTCGTTTTGCACATAGTAATCAATCGTTGATTTATCAAGCCCACGGTTTGATTAAGAAAGCTTGTTTTTCATGCCATTTTCTAGACCTTTAAACTTTAAAGACTCATTCTAACATTATTGGTGAAAGTGTACGTGTACGTTGTATGTGAATTTTTTTTTCGAATGTTGCTTTTTTCTATGTTTTCTTAGATTTAAATTGCTGTAACTTGCTGCAACTGGAAGACTTTGATATTCCAATTTAATATTTAATTTTTTTTGTGTCTCATTTTCTCCCAACCATTTGGGCTGTTATTGATGTTCTCTTTGTCCAACATTCATAGCAACGTTGTTTGTGTAAGGTCATAAAGGAAGATTTTAGATGCCTAGGAGAAAACTTACCAAAAAGAATTTGGCAAAGTTTGTTTGAAATATTAACACAATAGCAATTCACTGCGAAATTTGAATCAATGCTACTGTTTGATATTCACGTCTCATATTCCTTGTGGACTATTATTTTTTTACTGGAAGGCTTTGATATTTCAATTTACTCATTGACAAAAAAACGTGTAGGAGTCTTCCAAAGTTGTGCACAAAATTTCCGAAATATTCCCTATAAATTATAACTTTTTGAAACATTGGGAGCTAACTAACAGCAACCATACAGTTTGTAACGAGGACTCGTACAGTTTATAACGATAATGTAACAGATTTCGATAACATACCGGATCTTTATCATACATTTTATAATTGTACACAAATATAAAACTGTATCTTTAGACTGTACAGACGTTAAAAATACATTTTACTATCATAACATGATGTGATGGTATTTCTTTGGTATAAAGGTATTGTATACTGTATCATTTCTTCCTAGCAAAACGTGATCAGCCGGCTACAATTGAGTTAATCAGTCCATAGGTTTGTTAACGTAGGTCGTACACCTAGAAGAAAAAGCTTAGTTACTGATGTAAGAGGCTGCTTGTATTGGCTGCATATAATTTTTTAAACCAATAGGCTAGCACAGTTCAACACATGAATGTAATATATTGTATGAACGCTCAACAATAAAAACTAATAAGAATTCAACACTTTACAATACCACAACCTTTCAATAGCTAGACCCGCAAGGTTTGAAAGAACTGGTCAAGTCAATTCAATGAAGCTGAACATAAGTCTGGGTCTGGCGGAGTATAATCGCATATCTTCAAGCATATAAGATTGATCATTTAATAACTAACCTAAACCGTGTTCTTATTAATTGAACATTTAATAATTAACCTAACATAGATCTTGTAAATTGGGCAAATATGAATAAAACATTCATGACATTCTTCGTATGACGTTATTAGTTTGTATAGTTGAAATTCCGCTAATGGTAATAAAAATTAAATTCTATTTAAATTCTGTACGATGTATTTAATGTGTCCAATAGCCGCCTGTTTCCTGTTTTCCTTCTAAATAAATGTTCATTTCGTTGAGAACACATTTTACTGGCGTTCATCATAATTACTCCAATGAAGTTTCCATCATTACTAGCTAAAATTAAAGAGAATTTTTCGTTTAAAATGACATAAGCTTAACTACTTACAATAGATGGCCTCTGCTAGCTGGCATGTTTCGTCGATCATATTCATGACAAGCTGTAACCAAATGCCCCACACAAACCTCTCTAGAACCGAATTTGTCGCTTGTTTAATTTCAAACAAATTCGGATCTACAGGGTAGATGTAGAGCATAAATCGACGAATAGCAGCGACTAACAGAATTGAGCTTCATTCTTTACCCGAGTTACACATTTGTGAATGTTTTTTAAATTCACTATATTGAATATTCGTTGGTACATAATTTAAGGTGTTGCTTGAACATCGTATGTTCTCGTAGCTTGAGATCAATGCTACCGGTACAGAATGCCGAATATACGCATGAAAACACACTGTCCAATGGTACATGCCAGTTGAAACCATCCGATTGAAACGTTTGCAAACGGATAGGTATGAAGAGATGTGAGTTGAATTGAGGGTTGTTTAAAGGGGGAATGTTAGCATTCTTCCCCATGCAGTTAAGCGATGCTGAGGGTGAAACGGTTTTGCTTGCGAGTCGTACATTTTGTGGTGTGCAGCACGCATACATTGACGACTGTATCGCCCTGTACGCACACCATCGCGTATTACCTGAAAAGGACACAGAGTGCAAAGGATAATTTATTTTTCTTTTTATTGGTGTGTAGCGTGGCGGCAATACTTTGAAATGGGATGCTTCATGGCGAGCATAGCGTTTCCAGGTTGGTAAGTTTAATGGTTAGCCACCCGAGAAAAAAAGCATATGAAAATGAGTATGAAAGATTATAAAATACATAAATAGGTATGTTGCAGCAAATAGAATCAACTTTGTTTTGAATTTGTATTGAAATTAATAGAAATTGCTATTGGAAGTATGCTCTCGAAACTACACGGTCAAAACTGTTCCTTCGTAAATTGCGTATAACCGCTCTGTTCAACTACTTTCACTTGACTCATTAGAAGAATATAACTTTTTTTATTTTATGTAAAATATAAGGGTAGCACCAGCTTCCTCGTAAATATGACTCTTATTCTTTGATAATTTGCCCACTTTCTTACAACACTGGCTTTGAAATTGCCTTCTAGCCTCAACGGAGCAAAAATCACTGTTTTGTAAAGGGGAATGAACGGAACGGCGTGCCGGCTCGCTATCGTCGCGCATGTGTGCAGAGATCCCTGGGAGTCGTGGTGGATGTCGAATGATTTTTAGTGGGCTTATCTAGGACGAAGGTTGAACAAAAATGAGACAGTGTTAGTTTTATCCGATGCCCTGATGGTAGTGAAAATATGTGCTCGTCGTGATGGTAGTGGTGAAGCGAGTTGTAGGTAAAATTGCGCCTTTTACTGCGAGAGTATAATGGCCGAGCATTTTCTTTTTTTTTTCAAGTCCTAAACCAAACCCTACCGCATCCCTTAAATTATACCCGTATATGTGTCTCATTTTCTCCCAGCCATTTGGGCTGTTATTGATGTTCTCTTTGTCCAACATTCATAGCAACGATGTTTGTGTAAGGTCATAAAGGAAGATTTCAGATGCCTAGGAGAAAATTTACCTAAAAGAATTTGGCAAAGTTTGGCTAAAATATTAACACAATAGCAATTCGCTGCGAAATATGAATCAATGCTACTGTTTGATATTCGCATCTTATATTCCTTGTGGACTATTGTTTATTTAGCTCAAAACTCAAAATTTTACTCAATTTGCGACAGATTTGTTTGTTTGTTTGTTTGGTATATTAAAAGTGCTAAAGCGTAACTCCTTCCCATTATCCTTTTAACTCCTGTCATTGTCCTGTTCGTACCTGTCGTCCTGTTTGTATTCTCCAGAGAGATTTTTCTGAAGCGTGGATTATGGGAGATTATCTGGGAAAGCGGTGGCAATATTGTCAGAAGAGCTAGCCAGATTGTATGACTAGGCACACGGTGACGAAAGGCGCTTCTACCCTGTTGAGAGCACAACCTTTTAGGAGGATATCAATTCTCACAGAGTACCGGAGAAAAGAGGATCTCATAATATTATTTTCAATAATTATGTTTTTAATGTTCAATAGCTTCACATGAGTTATCGAAAAACTAAATATAATATTCTACATAAGGCAAACATTTTTAAACAAATTTCAATATTACTCTATAAAGTGAATTCAACTGCTTAAAATCGCATGCGTGATAAAGAGCTCTCACAAAATATGTATTAACATTGGTGCGCTAGGGAAGAATATTGATATTTGGATACTTGTCATAAGATTTTAGGATATATGAATTGTGTTTCGTTCCGCCACTACTTAGTAGATCTATATAGCTAATGCTCTTTCTAATTCTAAAGCAACAACAATGTTTTTATTCTAAAGCAACAATAATTTCAAGTAGTATATATTTCAATACCCGTTCTGCAGCTTACGCGTATTTGAAACCAGACAAACATGTAAGTCAGAAATAGGTGTTAAATGGTTACCTAACAAAATTTGCTCTTTGCATCAAACTGTTCGCTTGGCAATTAAGACGTTCACACACATATACCAGTTCGAGTGAAGGCTAGTAAACCACGGTACAAAGTGTGGACAACACCACTGGAAGAACGTCGGCTACTGCAATGTATCTAACCAGAAAAATCAACAAATATCTCAACCGCGTGATTTGAACCCTATCACGTGGATTATCGCAGAAAAGGGCTCCATATGAATAAATATTACCTGAACTGGATCATGCGTGTTTGTTGTAATCGTTTTAAATGATTATTGTAGATACTCTAACTCTTGAATCATGGTAAAAAAATTGGCACATTAGTGTACAGAACGTGTTTATTCACTGCAAATAAAATACGTTCGAAGCAACTGGAAGAAACTAAATATAAAATAGACTATAACCACTTTAGTAAAAATGTAGATAAATGTATTCCAAAACGTATTCAAATCCGGCTCAACTTATTTGCTCATAGCGAACAGTATTTACTTGGATTCAGTATGACCAGTTCAGAAGAATGTTTCATCTTGTGAAATGAATTAAGACACCTCGGACAGATTGATGACAGTGTTTTGTAGATTTTTGACGCGATAATTGATCCACCTCAAAACGAATAACTTGATTCGTGTGCGTGCAATACCACAAACCAGAGTAAAGGACTTTTCCGAAGCTTACACCAGTATCACTGTATTGGTGTGTGTATAGAGTTGCCAGGAACTTTATGCGAAATCAATATTTACAACCAGTATGATTTTATAAGGGTGACAAGGTGGGAAATAAGCATTAAATGGAATTCGGTATCATATTTGTCGTCTATCAGCAAGCATAATTTTAGATTTGATTGTGTTGTATTTTTGTTTTCAAACATGTAGTGGAATATTTTTAGCTCATTTTATTTCTAACACATCAAAATCTCCATGTTCCACAGGGTGTGTAGGCTCTAAAGACTAGATGAAATGAAAAAAGATGAATCTTTTGAGGGAAACGAGAAGAAGGACAAAATGTGCACATGCGTGCTAGGTGCACACGTTCTTTGACACCAACACAAGAAAACCCACCAAATCCAGCTGAAAATTGAAGCCGTGAAAAGTTTACCACTCCTTCTACGCAGTGTGCGAAAATCCCCCTGCATTAGCTTTCACAAACACACGCTTACACAACATTTGAAAGGCAAAATAATAAATTAGGAACAGTACTTGTACGAAATTGAGAAAAATTTGGGTGCTGTCTCTCAGCAGAAGAACAATTTTGATTAAAATACGAATATGAAAATACACTTTGCAGCGCGCTTTGAGGTATTGAAGTGAAGCACAAATCATCAAAATGTGTGTTTTACTTACATGTCTTCTGTGTACTGTATGCCAGGTGTTGAAAATTTTGAAAAAGTCTCCTCCAACGCCCGATGCGCGTTCGTTTATTCTATTGACCAGGGAAAGCACAACTTTCGATCCTTTGCTGCAATCGATCTCTTTATAGCTCCAGTTTAATGTTATAATTCTACTGCCGTTTAACATCCAGTGTTCTTTATTTGAATTCACATCACTGTTATGAGGCATCACTTGCACCACCTTGTGGTTCGAAAACGTTTGCATGTATTTCTGCTATTGATATCGTGTTTTGGCTGCTGGTTCTAATTCTGGGAGATATTTTCACTGAAGAGAAAGCGATTGATGTTTTAGATAAAATCTGCAAAAAATGTATGTTACTTAGTTCAATGAAAATCCAAATTTTTTTTATGCCTACATTATTTGCAAACGAGATAAAAGGTATATGATAATTTTACAAACCATTTGAATAAGTTCTTTTTGAAAGTCTATGGATAACTTTGTTTTCTTAATAGAGTCTACGATATGGCAATAACTCCATACCCTTTGTGTATACGTATTTTAGTGAATACTTTGTGAATTGTATGAATTATGCGTATGTGCCATGAAATGTTGACTTATTTCACCTTTTCAATTCTAATATTATGATATCCAAAGTCTATAAACACGGGGTATACACGATTTGTTGCAATTCCTTCACCTACCATTTACAAAACTCTTCACTATGTTTTATGTTTTTAGCTAGGTCTAGTTTTTTGTTTTAGGTTCTGCAAAGCGAAATACCGATACGACACACTTTTGCCAAATGGTTTCCCACTGTTCACTGTGTGAAATCTGAAAACGAAATGAAAAATAAATTTACCATTTCGAAAACAATGTTACAATATGTGTCAAATTTGTCCAATGGTCTGGTTGGCCGGTTCCGTAGTGCTTGGGTAATTCTCTCCCGTAGCATAGAATTTCTCTTTTTCCATCTCTTTTTGCCAAAGCTCGTATGGCGGGATTTGTAAGAAGAAATTTTTCTTGCATCTCTTTCACATAAGAAATCCCGCTCAATTCCGTACTCATGACATTTCATGACGATTTCAATGATGATGACAACTATGGGACTGGTACATCTAGCTATCTAAAATTTTTAACTTTCCGCGAATTATGCTCGAACATTGATCGAAGCGGAAAAATAGCAATGGTGTTTCAAATAATAAACCAGGGTTTTGAGGTAAAATAAACGTAAATTGAACAAAATACAAGCAGCACGGTCAGCAGTAAAGAACAAAGCTTCCGATGATGATAACCTGGCTGACGACGGTCTGGTGCGTCTCGGAGGTGTCGTGTGTGGTTTAATTAACGAAGTTGAGGTGATATTTATCGTGTGATGTGTAAATCAATTAACGAGTGATACAGATTTTTTTATATAGATGATGCAAATGCAAAGAAATATTTCAAGTTTTTATGTCAAAATGCTCAGCGCGATTTAATTCTTGAAACCCGATTTCAAAGAAACCCGAAAGGATAATGATATTTAAAAGAAAAACACTGTTCAATGAACTATTTTAAAACTCAAGTTGACAATCGTCTGAATTTAGGTTTTCGCAGTTCAAGTTTCTGCAGCTCTTTTCCTCAAAGTTCCAAGTCAAAGTTCCAAAGTTCCAACTTGCCTTGCATCCGACTGCCACTTGTATGCAGGTATTTTTCCTGCATTTCATTCTTGTATAAAACTCCGCTAGATTTGTTCGAAAGTTCTACGTTTTGAGAACACCGGACCCCTTTGAACAAGATATACACAAATTAATGGTTTTAAAATTTCCACTGTGCAATATTATTCCACATTCTTCTCTCTACTATACATTATGATCAGTATATATATCATTATGATTTAGACGGTATAAATTGAGTAAGCAGTCGCATCTCGTTGTAATTCACAGAACTTAAAAATGGTCCGTTATAAAAAATGTTAAAGAAGCAAAAACAAAACATCGTGAACTGTACATTCACATGTTAATTGGGTTCTGGAAGTTGGTGAAGTAACGATGTTAGAAAAAACACCATAACTGGGACGGATAAATCGGTGAAGTATTAGTTTCTAGAAATGAACCAACCTAGAAAGAACCAACAAATCAAACAAATCAACAAACCGAATTTCAAATTGTTGGTTGGTTCCCTAGTTCGTAGATAACCGTTTCTTTTTTTGCATCGCTTTCGCTGATCATTTGGATTGTATGCAATTTCAAATACGTGACAGCATAACGCAAGAAATATGCTCGAATCGAGCTGCAGTGTTTAATTCATACAGCTCGATTTGATGGGAATAGAGAATTTACTGAATGCAGAACGTGGTGGTAAGATATAGAAATTCGGTTTGCCTGCAAAGCAGTCTCAACAGTTCCACAATTTTTTGCATGTTTTTCTACAAACACCGATACCTACACCTTGACTTCGTTTTCATCATCTTTTATCGTAATGACGGTAGCCTACCGTTTTTTAGCTTGCTAGACTTATTTTAACACCACAGCTGCTTAGTCACTGATCTTGCTCGGTTTAGTGATATATTGGTCGTTTCCTTCGATAAAGTGCTGTTCTACAAATTTTTATACAACTTAGTTTTGCTCAGTTCTGCCTTGCCTTGATGTAAGCAATATAAGAACATTGTAACAAACATAACGTAAAAATTGTGCTACTATTTAAGTCTGTTCTCAAGAAGCCTTTACACAGAACGCGATTTTATCGGCGCGTTTGATGCAAATTTATAGGAAGGTATCGTTAGCGTCAATTTCATACGACAAAGCTATAAACGATTTGCGCTAGGTTTCGTCAACGGTTTGTATATTTACTGCCAAATAAGGTTGTAGCCCTAATATGGAGTCATTTTGTAATAAATAATGCTCTTCATTTTACAAAATAATGCAAGTAAACAAAAATATTTGTACGCTCATGCAGTGGACAACGCTACTCAATTGGCAGCACTAGCTGTCTAGTACAATTCCTAAATATTCTATTTAAACTAAACTCTTTACAAGCTAATCGCACAGCTCGTAACTGCTACAAATTGTGTGATAAATTAAAATCGTAGTGAGGAAAGTACGAAATTTAAATGTACCGATAACGATACCATACATATCCAACAAAAACAATGTTATCATGTACTAGCATAAAGACGCGTAGGTTGGTTTAAATTCAAGAACAAATAATATGCATATTTAGAATGTAATGAAGAAATCTAAAATATTTTAACACATCGTAACGTAGCTAGCTGCGTCGATGCAAGCTCTGTTCTGTTAGCAACACAAAATAAATAAAGTAATTTGAAGAAATGTTGAGAAGAGCTTCGAAACGTCACAATGTGCAATACAATTCTGTTTTAGGAAAGAACTAAACATTACGTTTGTTATAAAACTGTGTTGGATGCTCTTTCGAAGAATTTTTAAGCAAAACTTCTTCTTCTTCTGTTTGGCGTTACGACCGAGGCCGAGATCTGCCGTTTTATCGGCTTTCTAGACTGATTTTACCACCATAACTGGTTAGTCATTCCTTGCTAGGGGGAGACGTTCCGAATGGGATCATGGACCGGTATTGTCGAGTAAAGGCCCGGTGCCACTACCACTACACCACCGAGCCGCTAGAGCAAATACTTATATATTTAATGTGTTATTGGTTAAATAAATATGACACTTAAACATTCGGACCTGAAACAACAATTTCTCTACACAAATAAATAAATGTATTCGATGTGTTTTCTAGCTGTTTTGAGCACACAGCAAAAAAAATCATAATATCTAAAAAATCAAAATTATAGGAACATACAATTATTCTCACGATCAAATATGCCCGTCAAAACACAGAGAACATCTAAAACGGTTACCTTATATACGTTAACAATAATCGATTCGTTTTGTATGGTGTTGTATGGACCAACGTTTTGAGGAAAGAAACAAAATAATGATTTTCATGTTCAATAGCTTTATTTTGTGGTTGTTTGCCAGGTATTCTTGTGTTTATTTATATTTCCTTCAAATTACTACGTTATCTTAACTCTAGCGCTCTCCATTGATATTGCATTCCTGATTTATCCTGCCACAATTCTCTCATCAAATAAGACAGAGAATAACGAATGTCTTGTTGTTTTGTTGTTGTTGTGGTTGCATATAACATGCACACTCTGAATTACGGAAAAGTAGTAGTGGTGAATTGAAAGCATAGTGAATTGTTCAATTGTTTATTCCATGTGGCTCGAACTTTATGTATTGAGTTTTTCCCTGCATAGTTGAATGAATGTATGCCTTTCTTTGAATTTCTTAGGCGTACATCAGGACTACACCCAGTTTTATTGGTGAAATATTTTCTGTAGCTCACTCCACAGCAACCTTTCGCACTGGTTTTATGCTACACGTATGTTGTGCTTAAAACAAAATAAATAAAATATACTATTAAACTACGGCCTCAACACAACTGCGCATAACAGGCTGTGTCTAATGAGCCTACGCCTGAATATCTTAAATTATGTCAGCATAATCCCAGAAAGGATAATACACTAGCTGGCTAACTGTCTGTCGAGGTGCGTATCTCATTTGTTTTGTTTCCGGAATGCTTAAAAAAATTGTTCAACAGCTCTTGCCTAATAGCTGGGCTACCTCAAAGATTTAACCATCTTATTATTAGTATTATTATTTGAGGATGCAATTCACAGGGGTGTTATTCCTTGTGTTTTCGTTATTTTATGGCTAAATCTGTAGTTTACTCAGCACTGTCTGGTGCAGCTTTTTGTGGAACATTACAAACGCATGTACACTTCTGCCGTTCGATTCCATTCTACACGTCGATCCCAATCTTTTGAGTAATGCGATAAACACTGTTGCATCTTAGAGAACTTTGAGAAGTAATCGTGGTGCTTGTCACTTTGAACGGAATACTATGTACAAAACATAATAGTTTATTGATGTTGAAAATCAATGCAAATATTTGATGCTATTTTTATTCCGCAGCACTCCCTGACACGATCGAGAGTAAAGAAGAGTGGAAGAATGTTATCTGCTCATGCACAAGATATAACCATTGTGCGAATTTGGCAAAGTAAACATAAGATAGCCCTGTAGGAGTCCGAATTTGCTGTATGATACCTTGCGTACATTTGTTTTGGAGCGTTGTTTACATCGATAATTCGTTCTACTGAAGAATTTTGATGGTTATTCGGTAGTATTTCCTGCTTATGTCAAATTTCCCTTACATTTGCTTAGAGAAGCCTCAAACGATAGTAAACAAAAGATAACTGGCTCATAATTTAAAATAGTGTGAACAACTCATGCCTATCATATTGATTTCGAGATTACAGACACAGATTGGGGAATAAACAATAATGATAATTACAATAGAACCAACAGAAGCATACATCTAATAATAATCGTACTACCTTTACTAATTAAGTATGCTCTGCTCATGCTTCATAATTGCAAAATTCACAAGTGTCGTGAATGACATAATTTCAATTGCAAAAAGTTCTACCTATCCATTAACACGACGTTATTTATATCCATTTGTAGCCTTTTTGAAATAGTAAAAAATAATTTGTTGCTTGCACAGTTGGTTGCTAGTAAAATTTTATCTAGTTGTGGACAAAGCAAGTTTAAATAAATATCCTCTCAACTCCTAGTTTTTGTAACAATTTATCTGTTCAATTATGTTACTTCTCTCCATCACTGCATTTCCAACGGAAGTCTTCTGAATGCTCTAAACCAGACTTTAAGCGATTAGTGATCTCAACCAAATACACCAGATTGCGACTGTCGAAAGAATATGCTTTTAATCGATAACAGTTTTTGAAGAAGAAAACAATCAACCCAAGTACAAATTTTCAACAATCAAAACAAAAATAATAAAAAAAAGTTCGTTTCAGAAACTTCAAACCGATATGAACACAAAACTGAACAAATGCTCAAAAACCGGTTGTGATCTACTAGCTCCGCTCAACAATAGGATGGTCTGTTTCATGTGTAAACGATATTCAATGGACGAGGGTAGATTTTTCGAAATCTATAGTTGCCGTTGGTTCGACTGCATATGGTTACGCATGATAATCAGGGTGAAAGTATATTTTAGTATTGCCGCTCAAAAATGATTTACTTAACACTTGCAACACTTGCTTAACCTATCAACCTAAAACTGTGACGCCTATGTGAAAGGTATCTTACAAACTAGTACGTGGACGCCTCGTGGAATGCGAGGCTAGCTTTTCGAATACTGATTAGAGAAGAGCTTATGATCGATAGGAGAACCCGGTGTCGTTTGCTTCCACTGTACGTTACGTTATGAGAGGAAAAGTGGATAGTATAAGAAGAAATATTTACAAAACAGATGCAAGGAGTAAAAACGTTGTACATTTCATTTAGTTGAGGATATGTGGGGACTTGCTTGGTGTGTGGAAGTGTGTATGTGTGCAGTGGAAGTAAGCGGGTTCGAGTATCTCGTATCGATTCGTGAGCGTACAATCTTTACACACCCCAGCGTGTGTGCTGTATGCAGCGAGCGTTCAGCAGCAGGCTGAATGTTCACCGCTACAGATTCCATCAATGGTGTTCTCCTCCCAACGACAGCTCGTTTTAACAGTTACAGTTGCAGTTAAGCATTCCATCAGGAGATATCACGGACTTGGCAGCAGCTTCCAAACGTAGTGCCTGAGAGTTGCATTTGAAGGTAGCTTAAAATTGACCCTCGTAGTCAATGCGCATCGCATAGTATGTTCACTGGCCAACCGGAGGTCAATCAAAACTCCTGATTGTATTTGGTGGTATCAGAAGGCGTACTGCTGCCGCCGCCGCCTCCTACTCCGCCGCTGCCGCCGCCAAACAGTACGCTATCCTGATTGCCCTGATATCCCTGATACTGTTCCTGATAGAGCTGGTTGAGTCTCTAACCAGTACCCGAAAAGTGCCACGCGTCCTATGCGCTCAGGTGCGCAAATTGTGAAGGGTGAATATCGAACTGATAAGGGTGACCGTACGGGGACATGTGGTACGGTACAATATTCATCGAAGCCATCTTATGCTCTTTCTTCCACTTCATTCGTCGGTTCTGGAACCAGATTTTGATCTGTCGCTCGGTCAGACAGAGGGCGTGTGCAATCTCAATCCGTCGTCGGCGAGTTAGGTATCGGTTGAAGTGAAACTCCTTCTCCAGCTCGAGCGTCTGATAACGGGTGTACGAAGTGCGTTGACGTTTAGTTTCCCCGTTCGCGTTCACCGTGCCTAGTCAACATGGAGCAGCGGGGTCGAGTTATCATCCGTCGATCGATTTATCATCCGTCAACCAACGGTCAATAGCATTCGTCGGAGCATCACCAGCGTGGAACAGGATCCGCAGAAGAGATATGAAAATAAAGCACAACAAAGCAGTAAGGTTAGTGAAGTGAACGGATAAATTCAATTAAATCAATTAACATTTTTATCATCTGCAATTAGCGTACTATCATTATCAACGATTGGATGGGGTGCGCCGAAGTGGTAATAAGCATATCAATTAATTGTAAAAATCACTTTCCATTGACAACTTTGACGGAAGCCGCTCTGCTCCTGAACACCAGGTACCGGAACCAATAACGGTGGTGGTGGCGAGCTAAAAGTAGATGATGAACTAAAAGCAAGCATCGTGGAGGAAAAATTGTTCACACTTCCTACCCAAAACCAAGCACATTCCATTAACGCAATTGCCCCTTTCCGCTTCCGAGTGTTAGAAAACAACACGTCGTTGAAAGAATTCAAATAAATGCCAATTCCGAGCGCAACCATAATTAATCTTCTTCATGCTACTTCCATCGTGCAGTGTTGCCCGCTCACTCACGAAAAGACGTGCGGTTTGCAGTAGCTCAAAAGAGGAAACATAGGCTTTCAACATGGTTTGCCGGGCGATGGTTCTACCTTCAAACCGAACCGTGTAAAGGACGGTGTATCAAACTGATAAAACTGATCCCTTTTCAATCGAGTTTCAATCATCCTCACAAATTTACATCTGCCATACGCAGCACGCAGGACGTTTGGCTCAAAGCATCTGCATTCCGGCAGTTCCTGACTATATTGATCAAGCTGTAGACATGTGCCGACGAATGTTGCAGGGAGGTTTTCGTTTGTTCCTAAAATAATATTCATCTGTCAGCTTGAATGAAAAACTGTTTCTAGTAGCCGGATAAGACATACCGTTTCGTGTTTAGCTGCGTGTGTTTAGTCGAGTTGCAAGCTACATATCCGCAAATTCGATTCGGAATTTCCTAACAAAACCAAAAAAATAACAATTCTTCGTTCCTCCCGCCATTCTAGCTCTAAGAATGATAACAGACATGGCGAACCATCAGCACAGCACACGGTCGAACCATCGGTATGCGAGATGGCTCGACACCAACAATTCCGAGTGTCTGTTGTAATGTTGCCCTCAGTTGGACTGGTTGTCATTTTCGAAGAAAATAGAGTAAATACAATTTATCATCTTTATTCGACCGGACATTGCTTTACTATGGCAAAGGGATAGGTGTACGAATAAAGGTTATTCCTGTAGAATGTTTTTTCATTCCATCAAATACAGTAGTCTTTTGGATGTCAGAAAAGGATGATGCAGTTCTATGTGATACTCGAGAACATGTACATGGTACGGTAGGCAAAGGTCACTGTCCTTGAAAATTGTGATTTGACCTAGTGCGACTTAGCGTCAAACTGCAAATAAGTAAATCATGCACTGATTTCTACCAGACGTTGGCTTATTGATATTTTTGGCTTAACAACATTAGAAGCCAATAGAACAAATACGAACAGAATATTAAAATAAACCACCAAACCATACGATGTAATCCGGCATACATTGTTGCTTCCATCCACTCGGTACATAACAGTGGTTCTTCCGAAGGTTGTGCCAAATCCGCGAATGCGTCATCTTTTCATTTTGAATGAAAAGAACGAGCTCGTACCATATTGGTAGAACGGAAAGTAGCAGAACACGGTGAACGTTAGTGACAAATCTTTTGTCCAGAACCGGGAGATCTTAAGTAGGACAACATCACATTCATCATTGCTACATCTAAGGCTGGCGTCGTTCGAGCTGAGCGTTAATCCAGGGCATGAAAATGTTAGATCATCAGTAGAGGACCGACGCGACGGTGTGAAAGGCTAAAGAATTCGGCGATTGATTGAAAATGACCGCGGATCGGACGATGTAGCTCATAGCGTTTGCTTTACACGTTGACGGACGGCATAGCGAACATAGCTTCCCGCTCTCTTTCCACTGGTCTCGATCCATGATCGGGTGGTGGAGACGATCGTGTTTTGACTTTGGTATTTAGAGGAGAGTTTTCGTTACCAAAAGATCGCTTTAGAGCGACATGGTTCTAGCTGCATCCCGTTTTTCTTTTCGCTTGTCGTTTGTTCTTGTCCCTCTGTAGATAGGTCATGCCGCCAGAAGACAAGTGACAAAATGTTGACACACAACTAGTTAACAATCACACGAATGAATAGCAGCTCGTCGTAGTGTGTAAGTGTGTGTGATGAACTGTGCGTTATGTTATGTATCGAGTGGTAATAATTTGAAAAATAATAATATTTATCATAATTTGGATCAATAAAGATTTTTATGCAATTCGACTGTTTATTTCAGGTATGTCTGTATGTATATACTTCTTTTCTTAAAAGATTATTTTTTTTAATTTACGACCATCAATACAGTAATCATGAAATACTGTGAGATTTATCTGCTGAAATGCAGGCTCAACATAAAACACTACACGGTTGGCGTAGTTTTCGTAACATAATAGTTTCAACGCTTTGTAGCACTCGGGCCGTTGTAGTTTGTGAAGCTTGCGAAATGTATCATATGAGAGTGGTTTGTTGGAAGTATCAAGCTACTATTGGAGCATGTCCGTATTTTCGACCGTATTTCGTAAATTATTTTTGTTTGCGTGCTTCTACAGTATGAAGGTTTTGTGCGAACTCACACTACGGTCCAGTGAAGTTATGAGAGAACCGAAATTGAAGCAGTCTAGTTCAATCGCTACCACCACACACAAAACAACTACGTTTGTTTTGTATCTCTTTTTCATTAAACATTTACGAGTGAATATTCTAGTCACTGACTAACAACAGAATCGTTATACCGCGTGAGAAATTTCTCACTCCCTGCTCTATGCTCAATAAAAACATTATCCCACTTCGGTACAACGAGCGTGTTCTGAGAGTGTGAAAAACGCGCTGACTTCTCCGTTAATTATATAATTAGAGCATTGATCAAGAGTCTCCGCCGCTTGTTTCTGCTATTGCGAATGATCACTTTCATCCATGAACGCACCCAGCATCGGAGAATTTTGAGGTCGGTTGGATGGGAAACGTACAAAATGAAAATGTGTAATCGTGTGGCTGATCATTGCCGACGATGTTTTGGATCGCAAGCTATTCTAGCACGTGCTCAGTTCAGTTCAGCTGGTGATGAGAATAGAGAATAATGTTGAAAATGCTCAGATCATGGGTGTATGTGTCGTATGCACTTCAATTCATGCCCTTGTGCTTTAACATTTCAATATCGGACGGTTCCGATCTATATACTTAGCTTTCAGACAGCAAATCGATAATCACCAATGGAAAAATTTTGTTTTCAAAGTAAATTGAAACACTGAGAGCATTAAACAGAGCTGTGGTACATGTACACGAGAACGATATAGAATTGGTCCGGTATGGATCTTAATATAGTTACGGCGGGTATGGCACCCTGTTTCGTGAGAGCAAAAACATTCTTTGCTTGACGAACGCTGGAGAAAGAACACACGGAAAATCCGAGCGAAAGAGAGGATGGAACAAACCTAAACCATATCAGACATTCATCAATCAAGCGAGACAATGGCTATTATGACAGCTACTTGTGAGAGTATTACACACAATCATGTGTGACCACTTATGTTCTACTCTCCTGGATATCATATCCTCGACTCGTGGCAAACCTTAAACCGTATTCGAATCTTTGAACGTGTGCTTCTTTGGTAGCAAACTACGCTTCGACAGATGTCACCTTCAATGCCACTGTCCTAGTTGTAATATTGTTTTTTTTTTCTCTTCATCCAACACTGTTCCATACATCCCGTACGCTGTTTTCGTATCGATCTCTTTCGCACATCACGCAAAGAGAACTTTTAACTGGAAATCAAACGTTTCCTCCAAAGTGTGGTTCACCGAACACTTAACACGTTTTCAACAAGTTAAAACAACCAAAAGGCAATATGATTGTTCGGTGAAGTGAGGCAATAAAAAAATGTTGCTTTAAAACGAACGAGCGCTCGGTTGCTTTGTTACGATACGGTATAGCTTGCCGATCATCATTAATCATGGCTTCACAATTCTGCGTACCATTTTGAAGGCAAATTTTACCAATTCCATTGCAAATAAAGAGGAAGAAAAAGCATGGGGAGAGCGTTTCCTTTCTTGGTGCATACTTTAATGTAGAGGGAGTTTTGAAGAAAAACTCACTTCTTTAGCGTTTGACAGAAACACGGTTCCCGTAAGCCATTGCACACATCGATGACATCCGAAGCAAGTTAAACCAAGTAAAGAAGTAGAAATCGTTACTACATACCCTAAAGAAACAGTCGGTCACAAAATAAACAAAAAAAAAGCTAAAAAAGAAACTCTAATCTACCCACAACAAGTTCATGACGATTTATTGATTTCGGGGATTGATGTTCCGGCAGGAGACGAAAAGGTTACGAGACTTCGTCATGGAACGCTACAGCGCCGCATGTTGCTGCAGGGAATATTTTGTCAAACCACAGTCAAAGGATGAGAACAAGGACGCCAGTGAATGTGATCCGACCAGCGGTCTAACGGAGGAAGCATTTTTTCGGCTCACCAATCGTTCTGCAAGCGGTCAAAGGAAACTTACTCGGCGAAAATAACTCTCCTATGAAGCTGTGTTGTGTTTGGTGGACTGTGATAGTATGTGAAATAATGCATTTTTTATATTTTAGCAGTTACCAACGTCTTGTGTAGTGTTTCCCCTTTGTGTTCATTAGTTATTAATGTGTTTGTTGGGATAGGTCAGTACATGAAATTTTGCCGGGGGTAAATCGAGCTATCGATTGTGCTTAGGATACTCGTCATTTTTGCAGACTGTTGCAAAAAAGACAATATTTTACGCAGAAACGGTAACCACGAAGTTACTTATTTGTGGATGAGCGTTGGGAAACGTAGGTCCTGCGATGTTAGCACCACTTGCAACGCATCCCTATCGATTTTTGGCTGGAAAATTATGTTTTCTGCATATGTTTTTGTGTAGGCATTTATGGAGCCCAGCGTAGAATGTATTGACGATTAGTAAAATGAAACAGCAATAGGTTTTAGATACATTATGCTTTTGCATTGGATTTGTAATAGCATACAACTGAAGTCAAACTAATCTTTTTTTGCGTGTGTATCGACAAACTGTAGAAAGAAATACCAAAAGTGCAATAACTGCAATAAAAAAAATGAACAACTCTTCCACGGTAATGCAATGTACGAGCAAAACCTGCCCCAAAATTATATTTAAAAAAATCGAAATTTATGAGCAAAAAACCACACTGCTTGTGAGTCCCCACAGGTGAGACAGAAGAAAGAGTTAAAAAGGTCGAACAAAGAACAAAACCAAAATCAACAACAAATCGTTACACCCCAAGACATTGCGGGCGAATGCTTCGTATCGGTGTTTAAGCCACATGAGCATATTGCAGTGCATATTGCCGTAAAGATTTCCCACTACCCGCCACCCGGGTTTGGCATATGATTGCAAAGCACGGAAAAGAAGCATGCTAAAACAGTATCGCGACCATTGGAAACCATTCCTTGGGGCAAGTTCGCACGAGACGCACATGAATTCCCTGGGTTACAGACATCATTCCAAACATGAATAGCGTGCCGGTTGTAAACGGGACGAATGTAGAGTTAACAAAATATTTTATGATGTGAAAAAATACAAAACTTGTTTTACGAACTTCATTCGGCGTTTGGGGTTGAGAAGCAACTACACTGGTTGACCCCTTTTCAGTATGATTTTTCCCTCAATTCAGACAACTCAAACCTTGTTTGTTTGAAGTATTCTAGGATCAATGTATGTTTTTTTTCTTATAAATTCATTGTGCACATCCGCTTGTACATCCAATGGACAAAGCTGTACAATATAATACAATTTTCCATAAAATATAACTATTCGTGAGCAATACCAAAGAGCTTAATCGAACGTGCTATCAATAGTAGCGCCTGCAAGAAACCATAAAGTCGTGCTGTAGCCGTGCAGAAAACCTATAGGGATAATGGCGTGCGATTTAAAATTAATTTGAAATTTTGCCATTTTTCTTTCGCCTCCCGATTCGGATCTTTGAGCAAAAACGCTTTGCACGGCTGCTGGTGGAGAACGCCACTGGAGAATGTTGCTCCCTTCTTTTGAGCAGCTTTTTGGCTCGTCTTTGTTGTTGTTTTACGTTTGTGCATATAAAAAATGAGCTTGTAAGCTGTGCCGAGTTTTGTTACAAGTAGTCTAAATAAAAAAAAATATTTACTGTGTGGTCAGTTGCTTCAATGCAAGATCATTAGGTGTGTGTGAGGTGTGAAAAATATTTGTTGACTTTCTTAAACAGCATTGTGGTACGAATAACATAGCATCTTCACAGTGATAACAAAACATTTAATTACACAAATAGAAAATTTTCTCACAAGGAAATATGAAAGAACGAAGCAACACATTGGAAACTCTGTTATTAAAATGAAGTTGGCCTATATAAGAACAGCCGTTTATTTATCTAACATGCAGTAAACAAAACCGCTACACTTCGGCTATAAAGCGACTGAAACAGGAATAGAAAGTAAAGAAAGATTGGAGAGATGGAAAATAAAAAAATGCTCCGAGTGGATGTATCCGGTAGGTCATTCATCAAGTGGTTCCATTGGGATGGAACGGCCAACAGCTTGCGAATGGATTCACCGTGTGTCATCGGGTATTAAAATTTCTACTAATTTTGCTTTACACTCCCTGGCAAAGGAAGTGACCGCAAGGTGGTTTCCTTTTTTTGCAATGCCTGTTGCCTATGAGTAGTTTCATTCCACTTGATTCTTTGAGTGAGCAATAAATCAGCAATTGAATTACGACCTCTACCTTTTCCGACTTCCGCTAAGGAGTTAAAATCCCTTGTGAAAATGAGCCTAAACATGTGGTGCAATCCGAGACGCTGGTAGCCCAAATATGAACAACTCTTTGACGCGCGTTCTGTACCTTGTATATGATGCGACCGTTTTCCCCCTTTAGGCGACCGGTTAGAGTGTTGTGTTTTTTTTTTGGTGGTTCCCGCGTAATCGCTACTAGGGTATCTTTTTACACGGACACGTCGGATTATCACCGGTTGCTGCACACTTGAGGTTACTCAAAGACATTTTGCGTGGCGGTGTCTTTGGATTCGGCGATAATAATCTCACCACTGTGGACTGAACGGTATGAGACACACTCGACGCATACCGTGGTAGAACAGGGCGAGAAGGAACGCCCGAAATAAAGCCATAAATTTTACTTAAGTCAAAACACCGGCTCTAGGATGTTTATCAAATCTTTTGTACGACAATAACATCCTTAACCTTGCGGGTCGGCACGGACGGACGGTTCGTCTGGTCAGGTTGGACTAACCTTTGCACTGTGGCTGTTAGGTACGTTCAGCTTGAAAGAGAACGGTTCGTGTCGGTCTGTTGTACCTGTAGGCTTTTTCAGGTTCTTGAGGCTATTCCTAGGTTGGTCGAACCTTTAGGTTAAAAGTTTTCACACAAGAGGGCAAGTGTACTCGGTGCTTGCGTGATTGCATTGAGCTGCACTGCGCTATATTAATTCAGCCTGGACTTTAACTACAGCATTCCTTGCACCCGGTACTGGCCGTACGATACGAAAGAAAAATGGTCAATAACGCAGAAAAATAACTGCTCAGTCTATGGTTCTAGATAACATACAAAAAAAGCAAATGCATATCAAAAATTGCAATACATTGGTACGCTCTTCACGTGCGCAAAAGCGACAATTAGATAACAGGCAAAGCAATCGCAATTCGTCGGCAATGGAATGAAAGCAGTTTTTCACCTTCATTCATGCGACCGTGTAAGTCCGAACGGCGGTCGGTTCGGTGGCAACCAGACACTCACCGTGTACGTCATCGAACTTGCTGATTCCTGGTTATTGGTCGACGGGCGTTGCGACCATTGCAAGCCATAAATCATCCATCCCTGTGGTGGCAACGAGATTGGCTTTGAGCGGCAATTCAACGAGTTTAATAATCAAGTAACACTGCGAGTGCCGGCTGAAGAGCGTCGTAGCACTTTCCTGCAAATATAACGAAATGCATGGAGCATGCCCTGCTAGCGCAAGCAGCAAGCAGGAACAAGTAAGAATACGACATGGCCAGTACGAAACATAGAAGCATACGTAGTAGCCGAAACGGGCGACAATCACTCTTTTCTCGTTTCTGTGAAGGAGCGCATCGAAAGAGGCATGGAAAGAGATCGATGATAATTTCAAATGAAAATGCAAAAATGTGCGAATCTAATCTGAAATTAATAATGACCATTTTTTAGTTTCAGTTCTAAGGTTAAGTTTACGCGTGCGTGTATGTGTGTGTTTGTGTGACTATAGCAATAAAAGTGTTCGTACGTTTTCCTGTACGTTTCTCCTCATCCATTTGTAGTGAGTAGAGTATGTACTTACAGTTGATTATGCTGACACATATATGCATTCACAGCTGTATGAAGAATTTAATTTTGTATCAAGTTCAAACTACGACCGATATCATAGGAAATCTTAGCAAAAAGTTATTGGTGATTACATGCAAAGCAAATATCACTGCTGCAAGTGTATTTCAAACATGTATTGTTATTGTTGTAGCTGTTATATTCTTTTAAGTGGCTGTATCATTTTATATGCTAGCATAATTTCACTGTAAACGGAAATAATTTAAGAATCCAGAAAGTTGAGATCAACTTCTGCATCAGATGAATAATGTATCACACTTGACTACCATCCATCGTTCATGTAGAATGAACATGATCTTACTGTCGAAACATGAAATTAAAATCGAATTGTTCATAAGATTGTTCAAACAAGGTGCATATTTGGTCGAAAACTTGGTTACGCTGCCGATTTGTTTGTTTTTTTTTTTGTTTTGAAGCGATTTCATAGCACATATATGGAAAAAACTGTTTCTGGTAACTCGACGGTCCAACTTAAACAATTGTTTGGCATACACAAGTGTGCGGTCAGCACGAGTTTTGATCCAGATGAGAAAGTTATTATGCAATCCGTATGAATATGAAGACGCATATGAAAATTCATAGGTTTGAAAATGATTATTCACCTGCAAGATCACAAAGTAGTAAGGAATCACAGGTTCGTTTTACCGGCGTGCAGTACAGTCGTCATCTCTCGATGCACGATATAGTATGTAAACGACATGTGCATGAATAATGAGTTGCTACCTTCTCGTTTGTGCTTTTCAACGTGGTTGCCACAGCTCCTTGGATAAACATTTGTGGACCAAAAATATGTCAGAGATCGGTTTTAATTCTGGTTAGTTTGATTGATTTATACATCACAATTTGTGCCACCAGTACCCATTCAGCCTACCACCACATCACCTCTAGGTGATTGCGTTACAATCTTTTCAATTATATGCCATTCTAGCATGCGGATGGGAACTGATCGTTTCGTACAGGTGCTTTCGCAGAATGCAGAACGATGAAATGATAGTAAGCGGTTGCACGCAGTCAGCGTTACGAAAGCATCGAGTAAAAACTGTCGTAACCAACGAGTTCATCATGGCTAGGTAGTTCGACGAACGATGATCTCAAGTTAAAAGCAAGATTTTGCAACCCATTTGCGCATCAGTAAGAGACGGATTTAGAACGATTTCAAGGCCAGTACAAGCATTGAGCGAGTGTAAGGTCTGTTCAACGAATGGATCATGCTGCTCACGAGCATAACCGATCATCTGTCGCCTGTGCCATCTTCTAAACGCAAACAGCTGATTAATATCCGTTTATGTCAAACAGCATTGTCGTGCTCATAGACTCGCATCAGGGATAATCGTTCCACTGGTTTTTGTAGATGAAACGGAAAGTGTGAGGTAGTTTGGTACGGCTTATTGGTTTTACCTGTTAACAGAATTTATGAACTACTGAGTGTATTGCGGTGAGTTATGCTAGTGGTTTGAACAGAAGAGGAAATAAACAGTATCTACTGATGAAAAAACGTACAAATCCTCGGAACTAGGTCAATACCGATATTTTTGTTTTTTTTTCTCCAAATGCAGCATGAACCGGAAATCAAGATAAGTCGCTGCAGATGTCAAATGAGTCTAACATTCATCTATAATTTTTCTGGCCAGAAATAAATAAAGATTAATTAGATCCGCAAGCAGCTCAAACATTTTTGTTTTCCATGCCATCCGTTAGTTACCAACGAAAGAAAAAGTATGCCATGCTATGAATAGAACCGAATATATGTCTTACGACCAAGTAAGCGGTTTTTGGTAAAAATTGTTGTTAAAACGTGTGTTAAAATATTTATGTTATTGTTCTTGCTAAGCATTTTCCAACTAGTAAGTTGCGTCACAGTTTTCAAGATATAAGTATAGTGCATTCGCAAAGCTCCGGAGAGGATTTCGGAATGTGTTGAAGCAAATAGTGGTAAGTGTAAATGGCCGGAATGATTCTAGGTATCTAAGATAGCGTCAAGTAGAAAGGGTGTGCCCTTATAATCAAGCACCATACATAATTCGCGATAGTAACCACCGCATCCTCGTACCCTACCATTATCATTGGAGACAACGTAACTTGGCGTTGCTGTATCCCGTAGTTAAGTAAATTGCAACATCGTTGCTCCACAAAATGCAAATTATCGTGCTCGCGTATCCGGATTTCTGATTATTTTACCCCAATCACAAGCGCATAAAAGGATGCGACGCAAGATTTTTGAGCTCGGCGATCGTTGAAGTGAGCAAAAGCAAAAGAAAACTTATATGAAAAAAACCGCGCTGCAAGGCATAAATGGAACCCGTTGGCGGGTGAAAATATTTTTTAATTTGATTCTCATCATCGTTATTTAAGTGATCTCGCTGCTCTCGCATCCTCTAGTGTATCGACATGAAGAAAGGAGCACTCACAAAATGGACAAAGCCCGCCAGTGGTATGAAAACACAGACACGAAAATGGTCGGACGCTCGGATGGACATTAAATGGGCTGGGTAAATTGCTTTTAATCGAAAAATTACTTTCATCAGATTTTCACATAATTTTTGTGTCAATAACGTGCAAAACGAAGAAGAAACAAAATAAGTTATCCTGGTATCGGGGTGCTGCGAAATTTTGCGCAACAATTTCGGCACAATAATGGCTCCAAATTTTAACTTGCGTGCGCTCCTCGACTGAAGCAGCGACATACAAGCATCAGGCATGTTTTTGCTGTTTCCAAACTCTTCGATTTCGTTCGCAACGTTATCGCTTTTCGAAACCAACGTAGTCATTAGTTGGTAGAAAGTGTTCAGAGTTCAGGACAGGTAGAAGTTCGAATTATGTATTGAATGGTAGTCAGAAGCACTGTGCTGGTACAAACATTAAAATGGAAAGAGTTCATGTTGCTTTAATAAATACAGTATGATGATTTTTATCATATAGAGTTTTGCATCTAAGACAAATTCTAAGAAAGTTTCTAGAATCAAACGGAATCAAATAAAAGGTAGTACGAATTAAAAAAAAACATTCAAGGTATATGAACATACTAAAACAATGCCACCTTAAGCAAATATAATTAATCAATCGTTCGCCAAGAAGACATATTTAATAAGCGTCTTATAGCCTGTATTTGATGTATTAAAACATTCATACCCAAAATGAAATACCTCACATTAATAACACTTACGGCGTGTGGATGTGTTACCAATACGACACGGACTGGTGTTCTGGTTCCAGCTACACCGCTTGCCTGTCCATCACGGTATGATTGGAATACATCGACAGCTCTTAAATTTGTCTATGTTTTATTTTCCCTAAACGCTCTCGACCCGCCTGCTATCCAACAGAGAGGCAGTGGGCATATGATGTGCGTGATTGAAATATGTTTCATATGCTGGGCTATTGGGTCTGTTTCGTCATTCACACTTGTTGCACCAATCGAATGGATTCATGCCCAAGAAGCGGAAGTAGCATCAACGGCTACCGCCAGTTGGTTGCACGCACTAACACCGCTTCCACCTTATGGTCTATTCTTATTAGTTAAGTATCGCCGTTTAGAAGGTGGCGATTCTCTCGCCAGTGAGCAGTAAATATACAAACCATCCATCGCCAACACCGACAGATAGAGCGATCGACGTGCGATCGATGCCTAGACCCGTTGGAATCGAGTATCCCAAACAAATAAGGCTAGTAAGCGGCTTTCGTACAATGTTTGCTGACTGGCGGGTGGAACACGATGAATAAATGCAAACAGCTTTCCTCGTGGAACGTCTTTTCCACACGCGAAGCACCGCTTCACTGTACAAGCGCGATGAAAATGATTAGTGTGAGAACAAAAGGATTGAATGCCGCATACAGCTTGCAGTTTCTTTCTCCCTTGCCCAGCTTCTTAGTCTAGTCCGCTGGTCAGTGCGATGGGCTGAAAGTGTGTATGTCTAGTATGTTTATGCTCGAGAATATTTTTGTTTGTTTTTCAATCAATTTTCACTTGCCTGTTTCAGGTGCTCATAGTATTAGAAAGAGTGGGAGAGAAAGAGAACACAGTTTTGTTCAGATCGTTCTTCATTATTCTTCCTGAGGCTGTGCGTGTACCAGCGTTAGCTAGCAGCGATGGGAATTCGTAGGATGCGCTGGATTGTGCTGACGGTATGCAGATGCTTACGCTAACCTTACACGCGGCCGACCATTAAAACGGCAGTTATCGACGGGTGTGAAGTGATTGAATGATGAATACCATGTTTGTTATGTTCACGCATGATTGAATTCTGTGTTAGCTAGAGAGATTTTCATCGCGACTGATTCGCTTTACGGTCATGTGCAGGCAAATCAGTTATTTTGCATACACTCATCAACATATTTACTATATTACAAATATATGATTGGCAAACGCCACAGAGCAAAATTGAGCGCATTTAGTGCATTCATCATCACTTTCCAGGTTGCGATAATAAAGGCGAAACGATGGAAATCGTGACGAGGGTTTACAATTTGGGAATGAGTCTACTACATGTAGCCCAATTAGTATGGTACTCACTTTGTCCTATGTGCACACGTTTCATCCATGGATAGATGTGTGGTGGGGGTCCTCCTTTCTTCCCTCCACTGCCTCCTCCGCCTTGAGAACTGCCTCCTTCCGTGCCACTGTCGTCATCGCTAGCATCAGAGTCATCCTCCGGGCTACCGAGCGGCAGATTCACTTGGTTACGATTGCTAATGTTGCTGGTATTATTATTCGTATTGCTCGAACTCACGGCCGTGGAAGGGTTGCCAGACTTAAGTGATCGGGTTACGTTTTCCACTACCGACCCTGGCGACAGTTTCGGCGAAATCTCTGGCCTGCCACCGTTTCCTCCATTAGCACCGGCACTCCCGCCACCACCGCTGCCGCCTCCTCCCCCGCTAGCCGTACTCAAATCCTGAGGACTCGTGGTGCTATTGTTGTTATTATTGTTGTTATTAACTACATTTGTACCTGCACTACTGCCATCGCTGGCGTATTTACAACTTTGCGAATTAAGGGCGGATTGCTGCTGCTGCTGTTGCTGCTGTGAGAGAAGGAATTTTTGCGGTTGCAGCTGAGTGTAATCGACCATATCACTAGCCTGGTGACCGCCGCCTACAGGCCCTGCACCGGCACTGTTTACGCTGGTGGCCCCAGCGCTGGCGAGCGGATTGTACGACTGTGGGCTGTAGTGAGCTTGGTGTGGCGTGCCAGGATAAATATTCGGAGCGTATGCCGAGGGTGGGAAGTAACCATCATTTTGACCTCCTTGACCACCGGCCGTGCTCGGTGAGCTGTTTGTGTTTTGTGCGCTATTCGGATAGCAGGAGGCAATGGAGTTGACAAACTGATAGGAAGACATCACAAAGTTGTTGGCATCCATTTTTGTGCGATTTTTGTTGCTTTGATGAATCGCTAGATGAGATTATAATTGTCTGAAACAAAAAAAAAAACATAGGTAAAATGTTGAGAAGTTTCAAAGAACATACCAAATACTGCTATACTTAATTATAATTTATGTGAAAATTTTGAAGAATGGTTAACAAGTTCCTATCAGATTGAATTTTTAAATTTTTAAAGAATACTGTAATTTCATTGCATCTTCTAGATGATGTTTTTATTACTTTATTTTACAACTTAGCCACTGCGTTCAAATATAACGACCGGTTCGAACCAGCGAGAAGTGCATTAAGACAAAACTTTATTGTAAAGGTACAGTTTAAATACTACATGCTACACTGCTACTGAAACAGAAATCACGAACACCAAATAAATTACCAAATGCAGCTTGCGGCTCAAGTTTCGTTTAAAACCTTGCTTTAATGATGGCGACAACGTTAACGGTTGCAGCGAATCGAGGATAAATACGACCAGACGAAACAAATATCTGATGCAAAAGGAAAAAAATCACGCTGTTCAGTCGCTGGACGCCATGAAGATAACAGAGTGCTTCAGACGGCAACCAACACCAACAGCACGGGAAACGGTTTCTTGAGGAACCCTACAATTTCGAGTCAATGAACAATTTAACCCTTTGGCAGTATCACCGATCGCAGATTCTGAATGCAAGGATGAATGCATTCAATCGAATCGTATTGGTAAGAAGAGTACCATGAAGCACTAAATTGGTTGCGTTTTTTCAGCCAAAAAACCGAAGCAACACAACGAAGCAGACGATATGAAACCAGCAAAAACTACGCAGCTCCGACAAGAAAAAAAAACGATCAACTCTTTTCGATCCGCGAAAGCGCAACGTGGTAACGTTGGAAACAGAAACATCATGAGAACAAGGAGCAAAATTTGGCAGCATTCAACGCATTCGTTCAAAACTGGATGAAAACTGGAATGAGAAAAGAGTGAAAAGAAAACATTCCTCACCAAAATGGCCTTTTTGATCTGAAAAGATCCTTTCCGCAGCATTGCTTTTATCACAACGGTTTCAATTTTATGTATAGCAGTGTGAACATGTGGAAACGTTTGTGCAAAACTCGTTCGAGCAGCATTGGGCTTAAATTAAATGGCAAAAACGAGCAATATTTACCGATATTGTAGCAATGATACTCTTGAACGACTGGTCAGTCAAATATGCCAGGAACAGGTAACGTGAATTATTTATAGAAAGAAAACATAATATTTATGTGCACATGAATTTATGTTCATCCATGGAATCATTTTCATAAAAATCCTGTAACTGGAAACTAACTGTTATACAGTAATTTTACATTATTAACATTATATCGCGAGCACGAAGTAACTCAGAGCATAGCCATATAAAGGACAATGATTATTGAAATTGTTGTTAATCTTTATAAAAAATCGATTTTTAAGTTTCTATAAATTACATTAACCACCTAAGTATAGGAAAGATGATTCCGCTGAAACAAACTACAATTTATATTTTAGTTATCAACAATCCTCACTGTGTACCTGCAACCTTTAGTAAATTAATACAATCTCAAATACAACTGGTACCTACTTATAGTTTATATTTGTTAAATGTTGCATTTTAAAGTGAATTGGATATTTGTTTAACAACATGGCATATAGATCGAGGCTTACGATGTAAATTTGTGTTTTTGCCAAAGCTTTCCAGCAAATATGTTTGCTAAGTATTTCATCGATTTTTATTTAAAATATTCAGTTTTGTGTAGCTAGCCTTGATAGCTATAATTAGATCAAAAGATTTGAAGTTTTATAAAAATTAAAAATATTTTGTTAAACAAATGTAAGTCACCGTTAGTAAATCTTTGTTACCACAAAAGGAATGAAGAGTTTTAGAGTTAAAATATGGGATAATATAGCATTGACTAAACCTTAAATTAGTAATGAAGTGGAAATTGGAATATTGAACAAAACAATTATTGACCGTTACTCGGATATTTGATTCAGGTCATTTGATTCGTCAAAACGTGATTTTGTCAATATAATCCATTAATATTTATTTAATTATTTATAAAATCGCATCTTATCACATATTCCCGAAGTTACATTTCATGACAAATAGAAATTGATAATTATAAACACAGAGCAGACTAGTCACACAATCAAAACATACATTATGTAAAAATAAACTTATTTTTAGTACGAAAGCTCAAAATGGTACGAATTTGGTTAATGCACATAGCCCAACATGCCACTATTCGTGGGTTCAAATTTAAACTGAACCGTCGCCCAGTTCCCATGACCGATCTTTGCTGGATCAATAACAATAATTAAGAATGATTGTCACTCTTGAAGAATCGGTTTGATTGTAAAAAATTAGATTTTTTATTTCACATGACATAAACACAAGCTCCTTTGACTAACTGTTCGTATTGTGATTAGAAAATCACTTATAAATACAAACCATTTTCAATTGTAATGCTTGATAATTTGTCTTATTTAGATTGCTGTGTTATTCTCCTTCCATCACCGAAAGGTAGATTGCTTTGTCAACACTTGTGATAGCGGAGTTGTGAGTCATTGAAAGGAATTGATAAAGCAAATGATAGTTTGATTCTATCTAACAACATTACCCTACTACAAGTTTTTGTTTTCTCGTAAAAAAAAGGATTATAAACGACTTTCCCATGAAAATCAATATGATTTTTGGTCTAACGATAAATGTAATGAGCACGTTTTGATTATAGTGTTTCAAGGTTTCCTGCTTCCTGTGTATTTGTATTCTACTAGACCGACCTGCGGTATTGAGGCTTTCAATTGGCGGTAATCTGTTGCTCATCCATCGGCGAACTCTTTCGTCAGTGTGTTCGTGGTGATTGAATTATTCTCTTTTTTTTGCAAACTAAAGCGTTTACTAGTAATAGAAGCTATCAATCCAAACACTGCACTGGTCATCACGAGCTAGCTTTTGTGTAAAGAATAGAGTAGAATAATCGTTCTACGGTTGAAGCAATCAGCTGCAGGCAGTTTCTGTAAGTGCCTGCTATTATCACGTAATCATCATGCTATGATCGTTTGGAAGCTTGCATGCTAGAGTTTTTGGCATAGATCAGAGGCAACCATGAGGGAAGAGTTGTTCGGAAAAACGCCTCGATAAAGCTTTTTTTGTAATTACGCCACATTTTACCGGCGGAGCGCTCTAGTTGCGCGCTTTTAAACGACCTACCGGAAATTTGAGACCGTTCCACCGTACCAACTACGTTCTACTCCAATAGTCCGTGATCACTTTTCAAGTTGATGTGCTCGTGTTCACGAGAAATTATATATCTTGCGAATATGGCGGGTGTAAGCCGATGATGGCCGCGATTACCAAGCCAGCGATTTGGAAGGCTATGGACGCAATGGAGAAGGGATCGTAATAACTCAATCTTTCACTAGGCAACTTCATGCCGGGGTTTACTCAAAGCTTCTGATTCATGACCAATGCGAGGGAAGAGAAGGGTATGTCAAATCGTTCTACTGGAATAACTAGCTTGCCGGCGAGCAAAGGTTGCGCGTTGAGAAAAACGGGTAATTGTTTTGCTTCTTCATTACGGCAATTATAGCTCCATGCTGTGTAAGCGAGTGGAAAAAAATAAAAAAAGAAACTAACAAAAATGTTCTGTTTAACTTTACGCATTTGATTGAACATTATGGGGTTGAATAGTGAATGATGGTCACTCGTTTGTTTTTTTATTGTTTGTGTCTTCGTGTAGCGCGTATGGTGTGGTACAAAACTTCTATACCTATTAATTTTTGAAAGGTTCATTATTAATTATAGATGGATGTAACACATGTGCATGAACCTGAGGAACATGACTTTAATAATGACGAAACCAGCACACGGCAGGACCGATATCACAATCTCATCTAGATAGATTGTCTTTCTTAGCGAAATATTCAAAAATGGAGTCAAATTTAGTTAAATAAACCAATGCCACAACAGGCATATATAGAAGAAGATACAGGGACAATATGTATGCAGTGCGTGTTTTACTACACATGTAGTATTATTTATTATTTGTTATACATTATTCATATGGCTTGTATTAATGCAAGATAAAAAAGCATAGAAAAAATGTACATGATTTGAATGCAGTAACGATCAACGCGTTTGGTAATAAGACACATAGCATGAAATAAACTACATTATTGCAATTATTTAGATCAAACGCCCCGAGTATCTTGCCGTACAGACAAACGATATTTGTAAACTGTTGCAATAATTTTTGAAGTGCCTCGTTTTGTCTAAAAAAACAGAAAATAAAAGAGTTTGAAGAAAAATTTTATAAAGGATTTTTCCTACAGATAATGGTTTTCTTTATGACAAAGGTTTCAATCTGACGATAAAGATACAAAAGCCAAAACCAACTATAAGTTTTACACGAAAATTCATACAGAATTCTTCAACCCCTGTTTATTTATGAATACATTATACAAACCCTTCTTTTATAAAATCACTTTCGCTGCTGAACTAATGAATAGTTTGATTAGCAAAGATTATGATAATTGCATAATCGCTCAGCGGTAACTACCTAAGAAATGCTTAGGCTAATGTCAAAAAGGGGAAGCATCGCGGTTGACTTGAACACCATTTTTGTCCATATCATAGCATATGCTTCATCTGTCTCTTTCATGTTCCTGCGGAATACGCCTGTGTGACCCTTATCATTGTCACAGCAGGTTCTGCACTCTTAATAGGGATAGAATGAAATTCCGGCATGCAACACTCACTTGGTACGGCACTGATGTTCATGCGATTCCAGTATTACAATAGATCCGTGGGATTTATTCAATCAATTATCTTCTTCAAATAATGTGGAGATATTCGGCGGCTAAAACACTTGCTCCATTCTTAAAATCATCATTCTTCGAATAATAACTATTCTGCTGGACGGAGGTGGATAATCATATTTCAATTCAATTTCAATCACTAATCACAATGGATAAAAAGAATAGTACGATAAAAACCACACAATCAGTTAACAATCTGTACCTTATTGACATTTCAAACGTAAACCATAAAGTTGCCTCAAATCCTTAACAGCGGTTATGTGCACTGGAGGTTATGTTTTTGATGTTAGCATTTATCATACGACTGTTTCATATTCTTCGCATCACCGTAACTGCTATGGACATATTGTTATGCACACTATATTTGTTTCAATATATCCGTTCTGCCATCACTTATAATTGTTTGCAAAAACATTTCTCCCTTAGGCAAGCTCACTGATTTCTGTTTGAACACGACGACAAACCACCTGCAAAAAAAACTTTTAAGTAACACTGTTTCAAGAAAAAACACCTTCTAGCACTTAAAACACACAA
Source organism: Anopheles farauti (assembly GCA_000473445.2). Lineage (NCBI taxonomy): Eukaryota > Metazoa > Arthropoda > Insecta > Diptera > Culicidae > Anopheles > Anopheles farauti. Next base: position 764,552 of record KI915064.1, read on the forward strand.
ACGTGAGTTTTACTTATAGAAAACTAACCGTTTGGGTGACCTGCATACCACGTCAAACAGTCACTGCTACATGTTCCGAAAACATTTCTTGCAAACTGTTACGAATTCTTTTGATAAATTCACATCACTCAATCGATCTATTTGATTTACCACACTGCGATGAAAATAGAGCCCGGCAATGTTCAAGCAAAGAATAGAAAACTGCACTGAACAGGAGTAATGCAGCGAACGAAAATTATCAACGCACGAATGAAAACACACGACTCGATCAACCGTCGATCTGGTCCATCACAAGTTGCACGATCGTCGCGACGAAGTTCACATTACGACCGAAAGTGTTGAAAATCCGGAATGAAGTGGTGGCTACGACACCATGCGCTGTTCGCGTATCTCTGACGATTGCGTTAGTGTAGTGAACGCGAGATGCTGCTTAGTGTTGCTTGCTGTGGAAACAATCGGACGAGTATAACGCACTCTTTCTACCGCAGGTGCTGGCATAGCATAGCGTTTCTGTTTTTATTTCTATTGGTCTCATTTTCTCCTTCGACAAAAACAAACTCAATACACACATACTACGAACGATGTAGGGAATGCTGCAAACTACACAAAACAGAAGCGAGTATGTTTCGTCGATTCCACATGTTCGTCAATCGAGCAATGCGCAAAGTTTCGTCGAAAAGAGGGATGGAGTCAGCGTGTATCTCGTTCAGCCTCACTGTCTTTACGCACGAAACAAGAGTCAACATAGAGCGCAACATAAGCGTCGCATAAACCCACCTACCGTTGAAATGTAAACGCCCCTTTGAGAAAAAGTTTCCATGTTTATCTCTTCCTGGCTCACGTCAAGACTGGCTGCTTGAACGGGATGCAAGTGATGGTTGCGCATGTGCGTAAACAATAGTCATAAATAACAATTTCCGTACGCGATTCCTAAAAACCCGTAAAGATTCGTTTTTCATTCAATGCAACAGAGACACAATTTTGGGTCTTTTGTTGTGGATAGAAAGAGATGAACAGGGTTCAATAAATCGATGAATTTCAACATTAACCGCTATCCAAGCACTCTTCGTATGGGAATGCGTGATCAGCAACAGAACTCGCAGTGGATGTTTACAACCTGATCCATCGGATGCTGGAGCAACATAAATTATATCCGAATACTCAGGCAATAATTCGATGACATAATCGATTGGAAATGACTGTAATCTGTACGCGGGTTATAAGTGCAAATCGCAAATGTCTTAAGGCCGTTTGTTGTGCGCCAAATTAAGAAGTTAGGAAAAGCTTCTGTTAAGTGAGACGAATCATAAGACGATTCAAACACTTCCAATTTTTTCTCCATCTCTCTCTCTCTCTCTCTCTCTCTCTCTCTCTCTCTCTCCCTCTCTTTCTATCTCTTCCCTCTCTGGCACTATCTCTCGATCAAGGAAAAAATATGGAAAGATCTGTACGTTTGATCACCGGAAAAATCTCTTACCAATCAATCAAAGCGATGTTAACAGATCACTTAAAAACGTATTAATCACAAAGGCAATGTGCTACTGACCAACGATGGTGATTGTTGTAAAGCAAACAGAAAATCAAACTGTTTTTGATGTGCATAGCAAATGATTCTCAAACAAAATAGATAGTTTGTTATGCAAATGTCCGGAATGCCTTGAGTAATATGAAATAACACTTTTGAATTTCTATTGCTAGAGCTTCTTTCAAGTTATATTGCTTAAGTACAATAGCTTGCAGATGTCCTTTACAAACTTTGTTGGACGTGTTAAAACCGCAGTATAAATGAACACATTATATGTTCTGGCGAGATAGTGAAGAAGGATGATACGTTTGACCACTCAAACTGCTTATACGTTATCGTATTTTTCTAGAGCAAATATGATTCACAGGAGGAATTTCTCGTAGTTGAAAAACATTTTACTGTACTCGTTGGCCATTATTATACGATAGGTAAAAAAACGGAAAGATTCTTATCTCGATCACGACCATCTATAATAACACAACATGAACACGCAGGCGCTTGATTTTTGTATCATCACAATAATTGTCGCAGATTTGGGTGTTTCATTTGTCGACGTATCGTTGGAGTTGCGCTGCAGCAGCAAGTGGGCGTTGATTAAGATGAGGTCTTGCATCCTGCGGGCACACCGGCATCGAGGAATTTACTTTTTGTTATCTTTTTTACGTGGGCCATCAATGAACCCGCGGTAGCAGAACCGGTTTTTGAATCATGAACTATCAACGACGATATAGGTGAAGATCCGAGGAATCATTCTGCAAAAGGGATTTGAGAATCGAACCCATCGAGAACCTTGAGACGATGGCACAAAGTGTAAAGCACGTAGCAGCAACTGCTTTTGATGCTAAATGAGAAACCAAAACGGCCATTAAAATTAATGCCCTCGGTTTGGGAAGTCACTGGACGACCAAGTTTGGAACCAGTATGGCGGAGAACAGCACGGTTGAAGATGGCAAACTGGTGCAAATATTCTAATTTCCTGGGCGAATCTTTTGGACAAAACCGCACAGCTAGCCATTCCCTTTCGAAAGGGGTTTTGTAGAACAGGTATGTTTTTCCCCAGGGCCATCGATGGTATCGACCATTGTAGTTTTGTCGTTGGTGGTGGACAACATTCAAGGTTCCGAGACAAACAAAAGAATTTGGCTTAACTGGAGCATTTTCGTCATGGAAGATCGCAAGCGATTTCGTATGGTGTGTGATAGAGACACGGTTCATGGAGAGTAACAAGGATCCTCTGCAGGGTGGCAGCAACGTTCGTAGCATGCAGACGAGCAGGTTAGTTGGCTAGAATCTTCCGTTACGATGTGTTCTGTTGTTAGAAGATTATTGAAAAGAAACAAATTTAATTAGCTTTGTTATACAACTTCAGGAAGCCATGATTTACTTTCGATATTTATAAAGAGTTTTCATAAGCAGCTTAAAATCATGATATTTATCAAACTCTATCTATCTATCTAAACTATCTTACTCTAAAACATGCATCCATAAAAAAATCAAAAAAGTAAACGCTATGAATTCTTTTTATGTGTTCATTCAAAGCATGTATAATTTTGTAATCGATAGTTTTCATGTATAGCAATTGAGCGGATTAAGAGGAGATCTGAGTATGTTGAATTTCTCATGTGTATGCTATGCGTATGCATAATAAAACACCGACAAGAAATTAAATTTTCCTATTAATCTCTCAATACTTATTGGATTTGAAGCAGAGCCTAAAATTTCCTTGTTCGTATAAGATTCCAGGTACAACATTTCCATTTGACATTTTCGTGACTATTAGAAATGAATGTTACTGAAAGCAGAATAAGATCTATGCATAGCAAAGAAAGTATGATAATGGTTGTAGTATAGTATAACATGATAATTATGTTTTATTTATACTAACTGAAAATCATAGACCTCATTCCTAAACCATCACAATCGAGCATTAAAGGAAATGTTAGTTTTCAAATGCAATGAAAGCTCTCTCGGTACGGCTGTTGAAATCTGCTCGATTTGTTGATTCTTTTTGTGCCCGATAGATGACAGTAATGTTGCAGGATATGAAAATCGAGCATATCCTTGCGTAATTATACCTGTGCTATGCTACGAAGAAATTGCGTATTCATTTGAAAAAAATATGTTCTCTTAAATTGAGTTTCTGACAAACAAGGAATATATTATTCTTATATTTACGCACTGTATCGTTTGTTATTCACCAAATGTATGTTACAGTTTGCCTTCCTGCTTCGTCTTCTGCGCAGTGATATTGTCTCATCTGAAGTGATAGTCTACTAAACGTATGTTATGTTTCAGGCGTACAATAATTTTAGGACTATTTTTCATTTTCATAGTGATAAAATAATACATAGTGTAGACAAAGAAGTTCGTTACAGAACATGGAAGATCACCACCGTTTCGGCAATAAGTGGTAACTTTGTAATTTATGTAACTTGCTGGTCTCAGAAACATCGTTTTCAGAAACAAAAACTTTTATTGTTTTAAAAAAAATTGCTTAAATTGTTTGTATTTTTTTAAATTACTTAAGTTTTTATTATTGTTATACTAATCAAAAAGTCTAGGAAAATACAATGAATGATTTATCAAATTTACTCCAGAATGAGACATAACGTTTTTACTGATTGAATTCATTCTGACACAAGTAGTAAATGCCACAAATAAAGAGAGTATAAATAAAAACGTGTGGAAACCTAGACACCTTACCAGCGATTGGAAAGTCAATAAACGTTGTAGGATGTCATGTTTCCTTCAAGAATGATTGTTTTCCCACAATCAAATGGCGCTTTGAATTACACATTCTAGTTTCGTCAGATCAGTTTTCGTTTTTTGTAAACCAAATCCAGTGTACACGCAATGGGTTTATGTAAGCAGCTGTAAACACACCCAACCAGGCAATGCCCTGGGGGCACATGGATGCCATGGTATCACAAATATCTGAGAGATGTTCAACTGAATGCGTGCGTGATGTCTGTCGGTCACGAGTAGTATGAGGATGAAGAACAGAAAAGATGGGGAGAAGGCTTTCTCTAGATGAACGGTGTAAATTCATTAATCAATTTTCTTCAAAAACAAACGGTTCCGCCGTCATGCCATGTGGTGCCCGCTGGTTTGTTTGTGTCAAACAGACACAGGATTTGTTGGGGCCACTTTAGAACCAAAGTGGAAATCAATACGGTTTGAAAAATGAAACAACTTTTATAACAACTGCTTGTACAGATAATTTTGAAATAAAGTTTAAAAATTCGAAACACATTTTTTTACATAATTTTAATGTGAGTAATTTATGAGAATTTTCTATGTTTGCGATTTATATCATTATATGGAATGGTGCTGTGATATGCTGTGCGAAATAGAAATGTGACGCCATTTTTCCCTTCGATAAAACATGTCTATTTTATGCCTCTTGACACATATCACATCAAGGAAATTTAATTTAAAATCTATATTTACTATTAAGCACGTAAGTTGGTGCAAGCTTTAGCAATATAAAGAAAATAGGTAATTTTCACCATGAATTGCATAAATAAGCTGGTTGAACATGATGGTACATAGTGACAATGGTTTACTCCCGAGGATAGTGGTCGTAACGAAAATTTGCACAAACTAGGGAACAACAAGAGTGCTACAATATGGAATGCTAACTGAAATTAAATTTAGTCTCAGTTTGCTTATCTTCCCCCAAAATCCTTGACAGTGGCCAAATTCGGAATGTAACACGAACAGCTAGCAGAATATTAAATTACTGAACTAGAAGAAGAAGTGTGTGTTTTTATTGCTTATGTTAAAGACAAGAAACGAATACCTGAAATGGTTGTAAGAGATGCCGCCTGTTGAAACCCGTCCTGAGCGGACGGTCAAAGGAGATCATAATATTCAACACCAGTGGTTGAAAATTGAAAAATTTTAATGACCATATACTTAAAACTAAATGCGATCGTTATCGGCTACTTTTTCATCAGAAAATTAAGTTTAGCCTTATTCAGGGGCTCATTTTTATCCGCAACACACGGCAGCCGAAAAACAAACGTAGACAGTACAACTCCGAAACAGAGCGTTTTTTCGAGATCATCTGTTTTTGTAAATTTATATCAAAGCTCCTGGAACGGTGTTATGATCCACTAACCACCTCGATTTTCGTCCGTCCTTCTTGGCTGCAGAAACATGACGATGGACGGCGGTGTCGGTCAAATAAAACGCAACGCACGATTCGCGAGCTTAAAAACAACACACGAAAAAATCTAATTAATTTTATTCTTGGTTCAGAATATATCTCTCGGAATGGATTTGTATTTTTCCCGGTCGTTTCTGTTTCATCAGCTTCCTCTGGTCTTTGTTTCAAATGAAGTAGATTATGTTACGCTTCGGCTGGGTGGACGATAACTGGTACGGCAACGATCGTGGCACCAGGCCGCTATGATGTGAGCGCGATAGCTTGCTATCTTTTCCAACTATTCTTCAATCTTTCTTCAGCTGACACAGAAGAGGAAGCACTACAGAAGATCAACAGATCGCATGTATCGCGTATACAAACAAGTTGAGTACTTTGAATGGTGAAGCGTCGATCGCACATACTAACATTTGCTAAACGAAAATGAGATCAAGCCAACGAGAAGGAAACGGTGACCAGATAAAGCTTTAATTTTATCATAAATAAAAAAGGTGAGCTAAACGCAGCCCCAAAACGTCAAAGCATGGCCTAAAAGGTCATAAATTCTCTTTCTGTTTGACACCAAATACTGTACGGGTCGACACGATTGAGCCACACCGCTTCAAACTCTGAAAGCGTCGTTTAATGTCTGCCCAAAACATCGGTCCCTAGCTCCGGGGCCGAAAGTTCTCATATAAATTTGCCCGAACTGTTACTTAGGCTACCCGTTGTCTTTGGATCGCTTCGTTGACACTGGTTTGGTTTATGTGAGGTTGTGTTTTTTTTGTTTTTTTTTTTGGTTCGTTTACCTCTCCCCAATTTGAGCTTTGCGTCGCTGTGTATGTTCGTTCATCTTCCCCATTCAGCAGCAAGGAAATGCTTGGAAACGCTATAAATTAAATATTAACTAATTTTTAACCTAATAAATTATGCAGCGAAGAGCGCGGGGCGTATACTGCTCGCTTGCCCGACTCGTTATAACTGAGAGCTCGCCGTGCGTAGCGTTTTCGGTTGATATTGATACGCTCGTGAGTGAGAACGTCCTTTTATAAACCGTGCGTCCGCATAGTTTTAGCGGCGCTTTGTGTAAGATATGGCGCACGAAACCTTCGTGGCAATGGCAAATGCCTGGGCTCGATTAGATGAGCAGCGGTAGACATGACTAGCTTAAAGTCTTCTGCTACTTGAAGGCTAGCCGAACACAAAATGATACGGAAACTCCAACCCCTTGAAATCATCATACACGCACACACAGGCAACCGCTGCTGGAGAACCGTCTATCAGAATCAACTCAGCTCGATCACGAATCGAAAATGAAGAAATAAATTATAAATTTCAACAAATTATTGTAATTTATTAGCGCGCAGGTTGCCCTCACTCAACGCGGTCCGCTCTAGAAAACAGTATGAAAAAAAAGCGACGCAATGGGCCACTATGCTTTGGGTTGTTTATGGTTCAGTGATTCCACACCGTCGCGAAGGCAAAGGCTCTGTGTGGCACGGTAGTAGGCGCACGGCAATTCACAAAGTTTGAATCTGATATGTACGTTTAGTCCCTTCCGTTTTTTTCTCTTTCATTGCAGCACTGATCGGTAGTTGATGGAAACCGTGTAGTTTATGGGTTTGTTTTGGGTTGTCTTTCAACACCATTAAGAATGATAAACCAAAGAGCAATATGCACAGGTTACACTCGGTGGATGAAAAATGCAATGTAATAAATACAGGATTTATTTGAAAATGGAAACATATTTTAATACTACAAACAATGTTCTTTGTATTTTATGCTGCTTGTGTGATGATCTAAATCTAATAATCATAGTAAGGTAAGGTTGACTACAGAAATACTTGATTTGTGTTTGAAATTGTATAATATCGAGTACCTTAGTTCATTGATAGCCTAAGCTGCAACGTACTAAATATTGCTGAAGTCTTTCGAACTAGAAAATGGTTTATTATTGTGATTATTGTTTAGTGTATTGTCTTATTTGTCCTGTATTCCACGAATTTCAATTTTTATCTTGAAGAAATTATTTTTGAGCTTTTATATGGTTTCATTTCATGCTAATCTTAAATTAGAGCAAATGATCATTTCTACTACTACTAATGATCAACTATTGAACAATGTATATTACCATCTTGAAATGGTTAACATTGATAGATAATGAAAGAACTGTTAAATTATTGTTCCATATTACATTAATTGTCTATTTACTGTTGAGGGTGTGGAGCATTATGTTTTTGTTGAACACAATAATTGGAAATTTATTAATGCACTCTTAACGGATGTTGACATGATGGCGTCAGTTCATTGTCTTTTATCGGACACTTTTACCGAACTGTTACAAGAGGTTTACGAAATTCATACCTAATAAAACGTTTACCTGGTTTCTTCAAACCTATACCTCATAACATGTTCAATCCATATCCTTACGGGAAAACGAAACCGGGTGTTAAAATCGTTACCGGTGTATTGTTTACTGTTAAAAATATAGTGCGCTACCTGTTTTGGTTTGCTACCAACACAATAGCACAGAATATTAGATACTAGAAACATACGATCTACCCGTTGAAGCGTACCAAAAAGGACATGAAACGTGAACAACCCCTTACCACGAATGGATCATTCTGTTGTTCTACTGAAAAGAAATCTGTAAACAAAACAGTGATGAGATTTTAAAGTTGAATGCGCTATAAGTAGGCAAACAGCCTGCCAACAAAGCAAACGTAAGATCTGACCCCGCAAACAAGCGAATGTGATGTAGACCCACGCATACACTTGTGCACGCATTTTTTTAATCCTTTGAAAGGTGTTCTTAGGAGATAATCAACCAAATACCCTCGTCCGCTGGCCACCGTCGCAGCCTTGGTGACGCTGCCTGTATCATTTATTACCGATAATTGATGAATACCTGTCGCTGTAATCGTGTCATGCGAATGGAAATCCATTAGAAAAAAACAACAAACACTGAGCCATCACGAAGCCAGTGTTTTATGATGCACAAGGTTATGATATCATCATTGGATTTAAAACACTTTTGCCTCGTTCGTCGGAAGACGAGTATAAACAAATGCAATCTGCCGGCGCCTGTTGCATGCCAGTGTATTTTGGTGGTTTTCATGATTAATGTATTGAAATTCGAAGGGTCCCGTAAGGTAGGGTGTACGTGTAATGTGCCGTACGATATTTCAAAGCCCATTTTAGTATAAAGGTGACCCGGTGGTTGTTTGCAGTGGACATTGCAAGTATTTCCTAGCCAGTGCTACACATTGGAAAACGATCGAGAATGATTTCGACCGGCATCTGCTGCTTTTCGTTCGCAAAAATAGTCCATTCCGTATCGGAGCAGATATCGGGAAGATAAATGATGTTTCAAACTGTCACCCGGTGAACATGTTCATACCTCGCCTCGTCTATACTTTCCAGTTGCATTCGGGACGAATCGAAACAATAGTCCCGACTCCGCCACAGAATCTTAATTTATGACTATTTATTTAATTCATTCCACACACTTTTCTGCTGTGAATTTTCGTGAATTGTACGTGGTATTCCCTTCGATTTCGGTCACGAGGGCGGGTGTTGTAGCGTTTTCGGCATGGCAGTGTGCCACACGATCATGAAATTGTAGCACCAGGGGGAAATGCAATATAGTGCGAGGGGAATCAAAAATCTGTGTCTCCGTCAATACAGCTCGAACGATCAATCGAATGGAAGAAGTGGGAAAAGTTCGATACATTGCTACAGCTTCCCGTTTACAAAGGGGGTGGTTGCAAGGAAGGGCTGATGGGATAAGCCTATATGAACGGTTGCATTTTTCTTTTTTGCTAGTTCAGCACTATTTGTTTCAATCTTTATTGCAACGATATGATGATGTGATATGTTACAATTCAATTTATGTTTGTTCCCGCAAAATGAACTATCTGAGAATTGTTGGGTCGATTTACATTTATGAATGCAGTATTTAAAAAATAAGCATACTTGCATTGAAAGGCAGTACAAAATTCATGAAGGATAAAATTCATAGAGAGTAAGTTTTTCGTACCACGCGATACGTCGTATTCACACGCGTTTGGATAATTTCTTCAATTTATGGCCACCAAAGTCCCACGCGTCGTTCTTTCGGCTTTCGGATGCATGCTTCAAAAATGACCGACCTTCATAACACCAACTGGGACGTGTAAGTTCGCCCGAATGTTGTAGTGTAATTACTTTATTCGAGTAACCTTGACGCCGTCAACGCTGTGAAAATGATCGGCTCAAGATCCTTTTGCACTTACGCAGGAGGGTCATGCAAACCAATGTGGGACGTTATTGTCGGGCGGATAGTTGTATCCACTGTTATGTACTGTTCGCTTGAGCATGCAAATGCCGCACTTTGTTACTTCGAGAGTCATTGAGAACAGTCTGTGAAATTAATTTTTGAATGTGTAAAAGTATATAGAACTTCTTTTTCTGTCGTATTTACACACGTGCATGTGGGTGTAAACAAAAATTTCTCTCACAAAACGTTCTCCTGGTTGAGCTTGTCGTATATCCTTCCTCGATGTACCTAGGCAGCTTGTCCCTATGTACTTTAGAGCCGGTAGCTTGGGTGAATATGTTTGTGTGTGAGTCGTGCGTATTAGGATTAGGGTAATCATTACTGTTACCCTGCCTGGAGGGGAAAAGTTGGTATTTCTCTACTTCTACCTCCGCTTGTTCACCGTTCGCTCTCTTCAAGGGTTTACCCTCACAATGGGTCAAACTGCACGGGCGCGTGAAGGATGCAGAAATATTTTATTGTATTTATTTTTCGACCCGCTGTATGGTTGCGTTGGGTCGTGTGCCACCGATTGGTGTTGTCTTAGATGCGAAAAACGGTGCACGGGATAGAAGGTAGAAAATTTGATGACAAAAATCGACAGCATTGCTGATGCTGCAGTCATTTGACGTTGGAAATCGAACGTGATTAGATCGAAGCGTGCGCAGTGCCTCATAGTTCAAAGTGCAGTTTTACGTGAGCGAAAAACAAAACACAACCTCAAAATGGCCGCAGCACATCCAGTGTACAACGAGTATCAGACAAGCTACTACAATTCCTGCTACAATTATTCGCAGTTGGGACAAGAGCAGTACTTTCCAAGTCATTATCAGTCGACAGCGCTGTACGCCGAAAATGATTTAAGTGTGCCACAACTACAACAGCTACAAACCTCGCAGTACGTGCAGCAGCAGCAACAACAGCAAGAAAACCACAGCACTGCATCATATTTGGCCGGTGGCTACTCAGCTCCGGGGCAGTATTATCCCGATGCGCATAATTCCGCAGCGCAATGCTATACCCGACAGCAGCAAACAGATCAGTACGGAAATCAGTTCGATAGCTACTACGGTTATCCATACCATCCGCATCAACCGATTGCGCATCATTACTCGAATGGAACGCAGCAGCCCAGTGGTGAAAACTTGTTCAAAGTGAGTGAATCCGTGCGTGCAGAGGTTGCAGTATCGTCCTGTGGTAATACCACCAACAAGAGCCACGCCACGAAGCGTAAGCACAGTGAAGAAACGAACGAGCTACCATCCAGCGGAGAGAATAATACAAATGACTCTCCTGCCCTGCGAGCGCTGCTAACTAATCCGGCGAAGAAACTGAAGTACAACCCACACTACACCACCGTAGCAGCGAAAGGAATTGCTGGTCCGACAGGAATGATGATGGGCTGCAATAATGGCGTTCTGTCTCCTGCTGCTAGTGATCGTATACTCCCCGATGCCATACCGCTCTCACCAAACAAGACAGACGATAGTATCGACAGCCTGCTGGACAACACCTCGAAGCAGGGTTTTGAAGCTATTCAGGGTGCAAATTTTGTGCTGAATCATCTTCGGCAACCGAGCACGCCAAATTACGATGGCGTTAGCACTCCGCCTCTTTCACCAAAGGATCTGGAAAGTGCTATTTCATCCCCGGGACTAGTGGCAAAATGCTGGATCCAAAATGGCGATTCTGAAGGTAAGTTGAAACATAGCACACCCTCAGCGCACAATGCAGTGTGTACTCACAAGTATTTTTTCTGTTCCGTTTGCTATTACAGATCACCCAAAAGAGACATCGAAGCGCACGCGCCAATCTTACTCTCGCCACCAGACACTGGAGCTGGAAAAGGAGTTCCACTTTAATCGCTATCTGAATCGACGCCGCCGCATCGATATCGCCAATACTCTGCAGCTGACCGAGAGGCAGATCAAGATCTGGTTCCAGAATAGGCGCATGAAGGCAAAGAAGGATCATCACCAAACATCGCCCAACACGCCCGAGCCGGCGTTTGATGGCGATTTATCGCAACCTTCGGGAGACTCGGCAATGATAGCGCAACCGCAAGCGGCACTTAGTTTTGATAACCGACAATCACCGTTAGTCGCGCCGACCAGTACAACTGTTCACTCTCTACGAAGCCATCAAAATCAGAATCAGACGGAGCAGTGGCCATACTTTCATCTTCAGCGTCCTCAGGCTCAGTATTACTATATGCAGCAGTCATCGAGTAGTTATCATCAGCAGCCTACTGGACAGTTTAATCCTACGGCACTTCCGAATGCAACCGCAGAATCATACAATTATAGATCGCACGATGCGTCTACTGCTTACATCGCTCCGAGTTATGTATAATATAATGTAGTGATAGTTTGATAATGAAAGAACCGTGACACGGATAGCACCAAATCTAAGCCACCCAGCGATTTTGTGATGATGATGAAATAGGAGTTTGGTATTAGAAAGATAGAATTAACTTATAAGCTAACCGTTAACCTTGTGATAATAAGTCTAGTACGATGATGTAGTAAAGATAAAATAATAAACAGTAAACGGTCAATTGCAGAAAAGTAGATTTGTTTGAAATTTGGATGCTTTTTCGAAGCGTTTATTCGGCCAACAATGATCGACTCTATGTATCCATTCGTACGAAGTGCCAGCTGCCCTGCAGTGACGCTGTTGCATTTGCGGTAAAGTGCATTTGGCTTCGCATCGCATAACGAGCAGCGCAGCAAGGAAAACCACTGTCGGTACCGGCAGGAGATGAAGAAAGTGTGTGAATGTTGTACCTTTTCGAAAATATAGGAATCAGCGTGTGAAGCGGAAAACTAAACATATGGGTTTTCGGATGATTCCCTTTGCCATTGTATCCTCCGGTGCGGAAAAGGTGGGAGAGCATAAGGCACCATACGAGGGGACGATCATAGGCCTCAGCGGCAGGCACAAGCACAAACCATGGGCGAGGAACATTATGAAAGCCGCATGCCGTTTGAGCGTTCGGGGTAGGGGTGGCGTTTCTGTTGGCACCAACTTCCGCCAGGGGCGTACGAACGCGCGGCTGGCGGGAGGCGGCCGGCTGACGAAATCAGCTACGGTGACAGCTTAGTACGGGATAATCGCCTCACAGCTAGCACAGCAAGGGCGTTTCGGAAGGAAAGTAGTGCGGCAGCATGCCATGATTGGCTGACTTACAGATTTTTACGATAATCCGGTTGAGCTATCGTCATTGCTGGTTATCCATAAAGACATCAATACCGGAAGCATGTTTAGTGGAAGCTCAGGCTTGAAAAATGCTGCCTTCTTTGATAATTACAATGGCTGCGATCAAGGTCACTGAATTCGACGGTAACGAAACGATGCAACATGTTGCCAGTGATACACCCGATTTTCTTCGTACCAAAGCAAGATGCCAGTTTTTGCGGGTTTTCTTTGAATGCCCTTAGATTGTCGTTCATGTGGATTGTTTTAAGATGCTGTGCTCGTATCATAGCATAGCCTTTTACTCGGAAATATGAGAGTGGCAAAAGAGTGTAAAATAATTAAATTGTAGTTCCGCTAAAGACGAATATGTATTTTGTTCGGACCATAAAAAGTAAATGTAGCGTAACTGTCGCCACATAATTTTAATCACGAAACAATTTTTAATCTTCAGTAGACCGCGATCCAAACCCAAGCAAAGCAGGATTACCGTTTTTTGCGACCTATTGTTTCGGGCAAAACGGTGTTCTTTTTTATTTCGTGTTATTTTCGGTGAAGTCGGAAACCGTCATGGGTTTGTTTATTCTTTAGTTTGCAATCGAGAGTAGTAGTTCGCGGCTACCACATACGTTAACCACGCGGGTTGCATTCATGTGTGGCATGGTTTAATTTATCATGCGCTTCTTGTCAGTTCCGTACTATATTCTTATTGTACGGTCGCTTTTATGTTTTACGGTGCATAGCTTCCTTTCTTGTGTATCCAAGCCGCTTAGAAGAGACAATCATATGGATTGATAGAATAATAATCTAAAACAATTTGGTGGCATAAGTCGTAGGGCATGTATCGAAAACATATTGGAAGTTGTTAACTTATGCGTTTATAATGATTTTTTTGGTGAAATTGTGAAATTGTAACATATAGCAACATACAATAACGTGATAACATAAATATAAACTTTACAAGATTCATCGTATAATCGGCAGCAGCAGAATGTATTGTACCTGGTTGTTGCATGTTTTGCACTCCACACTTTACCATTGTTTTTGCAGTTTAAAGGAGCTGTACTACTTTAGTGACTTTTCAAAAGGCACATTTTGGATTTCAACATACATAGTTTTACTCCCGTAAACTGCGAAGAAATGTAAATACCTGGCATCTTCGAGCGTTCGTTGTTTTCCAAAGGCACACGAACGATCGAGCGTCTTTTGTGCTAGGCAGTTCGGGTGTTCGTACGAGCGTTCTACTTTTATTAGTTTACACTCGTAATGATACCAATAAAAGAGGTTCGGATACGTACGTACAGGACGATGCTAGGAGTCTACAGTTTCGGTTTATTGGAGAGGTGATGGCAGGTTCCCCGCAGTTCTATGAGGGATAGTCGTGGCTCTCTCCCACGTAGGTAAAATCTACGCTTTCTTTTGTGAAATGTCTGCAAACGGAAAGGAATTCAAACAAATCAGTCCCATTTTATAAAGGCTCTTTAATCATAAAAATTAAAATATTTGAAAATAAACACAGTACGGAATATTCTTTGGGCCTAGACGCTGTTAGGACGAGGGTAAAGCAAAAATATTTCCATGAAACCCATGCAAGTACCGAATACCGAAATTCCGAAATGCCGTACATCCTGAAGTTATTGAAGGTCATAACAAACCGTTCCTAATAAAACATACCTAATAAAGTGATAAAGTAATCCGTCAGTCAAAGTACTCGCTTGAGAGATGTTCTAAGGGGTTTGGTAGAACCAAAAGCTAGAATCCAAAAGTTCGCCCAGTCGAATCTTTTCTACCTCATCCGGGCTTAAAGTAGCCATATACAAACGATCGGTAAGCATGAACGGCATTTGCCTAGAACGTGTTAAAATACGAGTTGAATGTGCGAGAAGAAAATCGAAATTCGTTTTATGGCTTTCTTACGATTCTTTGCAGAAGCGTACGCTCATGTTCGCAAAGATATTGAAAGAACATCAAACTTCGACTTCCACCAGAAATCCGAGACATTTCATTCAACAACATAGCCACGGTGTTCACGGGAAGTGATTGAGCAAGCTAATTAACACCTGCGGAGCTACTGCCCATTGGGGCTGTTGAATCACATTCACACACTTTTGATCGCAAGGTTATGCTGTTTATGTGCCTAAATCGTTTACCAGCTTGATATTTCTCTAGCAGCAGCAAATGAAATCTTGTCGGTACTAACTTCAATAGTGAAAGATTTTACCGGTCTTTCCTGTGCGGCTCGTTTAAAACACAAGGCAAAGGTTCTTCCATGCACGCTCAGTATGTGATGCTTTATTTGTTTATTAGTTTGTTCAAAACAAATTATAAGCTACAAAGCAAAGCAAACATTTCCGAGCTGTCCATGCTCGTCCAGTCGGACGTCCTGCTAGGCGGGATCGCCTCTCCAAACTCACGAAGCTATGGATGGGTATATGCGCACGACCCGATATGCAAACGCTGTGCTCAACGGGAAGATGGTCACACGACCGGTTTCTCATTGCCTACCTTCCGAAGCAATCATGAATACTTCAAGCGTTGGGTGAGCCACGAGACAGAACCAGGACCTTTCAAGGTCACTGAACTATCGAATTCGTTTGCTTCGCAAGACGCCTTTATTGCCGTGTCCTTGTCGAAGCGGAATGAAATAGCTTTACAGGGCTGGCATCAGGCTCGGTATCCGATTGCAGTGATCGAAACGTCAACAGCAGGATATTTCACCTCTCTTCTCTTGCACCAATGTGTTTAATGTCTAACAGTAGTGGGTGACGACGTACGACCGTGCCATGTCCTCGGCAGGATAATAATGTTAATGATTTTTTCCTTGAAATAAGTCACTGTGATCGCAACTAATTGCTGCCACACGAATGGCCGCATCTATTATTCGACCTTGATGGAAAGAAAGCGTTTAGCAAAGTGTGCCATAGTTTTTAACTTTTCCAATAATGTTTGTATTGAAATGCGTTCATGTAAAAACACCTACAAATGAAGTAAGCAGCGTGTTGCAAGAAGCTGTCAACTATAATCAAAACATGATATGTAATGATACCAAGTATGCAGTGTTTGTAAATAAACGAACCTATAGTATCTAACCAGTTAAAGTGATAACTCATAACTCCAGTAAGACATCTCCGGCCTAGGTATGCCCTCGGTAACGTGATCTTCTCTGTCACTTCAAACAGAAAAGGAAGAAGATATTTTGGTTTAGTTAAGAACGTAGAAATGATTACACTGATGTTATTTTGAAGCAAAGTGGATGGATTTTTTTACATTTTGAGCGGTAAAAAGTTCAACGGTAAAAGGTTCAATTGAAACGTTTCATATGATGCAAATTATAATGGCTTGTAGTTGTAGTTTTTTTTAGCACACAATAGAAAACCCTGCAAACAAAACGATCAGTCTCAATGCAATTTGATTTCACTTGGTACTTATGTTGCAAAATCTATTCGAAGGCTAGGAAGCAGTTTAAAGGCACTAAATCAATTCAGTAGTCCTCTTAATATGATTTTACAGGTGTATGGAATATAGTTTAATGTATCGTTAGATGATATATTTTAAGAATAAAAAATACAAAAATCAAGAGAATCTATTATTTTTAATTTTTAACAGTGGGAGGGTTAAATGATCGGCATCTGTTTTATGTACCTTGCTCATACATCCAGCGGTGAATGTAAGACACAAAATAACCTCTAAGGCAGGATTAGTTTATAAACGCTGCAGATTGCAATCATCTTAAATAGTACTGTAAAAACATACAAAAACGGTAGTGATAGTTACTATTTAGATTATTATGAGCTACGTTTAAAACATCTCGGTTTATGAATTAATAAATAATAAAATATGTTATTTTCCATCTATTTATTATAGTTCATAAGAAATCTGAAAAAGTGAGTTATGATCGAATGCGCACGTTATATAGGATAATTTAAATAATCTTTCATAACTTTTATTGGGATAGTCAAATTTTTACTACATGCTCTAATCGAAATGCGCATATTTGAACTATAGTAGAGTTATCTAAATAAAAGTGTCAAATAATTAAACTACACATAATTTTCGGAAACTATGTACAACGAGATCTGTCCGCGGGAACTTTCCACTGTGCAAGTGCTCGATAGGCTGCTCGAATTTATCAATACCTTTTTTTGTTGAGCTTTCGAGTACTTTTAACGTCTTATGAGACGTTTTATTTGAACGTTTCATTATCTATTTAAAATATTATTAACGGATCAAATAAAATTTATTTTGATACTTTTTCAAGGTATCTCAAATTAAAAAACAAAAACAGCACAACTGGTAATTTATAAAACCAAAAAACCAAAATGAAATTCAAACATGCTATAATACGAATGGAAAGTCTGTTTACATATTCCATGTTCTAAAATTCTAACAGAAATTGTCTAGCTGGAATTGGATGAATAACAGGAGTTCAAGATTTCGATATAATCTAGCCTGAATGTAAAAGAAAAAAAATTGCGAAACATAATGTTGTCCAATGTGAAAAGCAGAAAGTGGTTAGATAAATTGATTTGAGATCGTAAAATGTTATGAGTTTCACTTAGATGTAACTGTTTGGCATATGCTTTACTGTTACGTGAAATCCATCTACTCTCAAGGAGTTGAAGGGTTGTGTAAGCTAGACAGATGATATTTTGCCGTTCTTTTCCCTCATACGGAAATATAGAACGAAGTGTTCAGACGTGAAATTCCAGAAGAGCTGCTACTACGGACAACGAAGTGGCAGGAAAGAACGCCATTTAAACAAATAGTACCCTTAAAATCCACACCGAAAACGATTGCGGCTGTTGTAAATGAGAGGCAATAATTATCATAATTATAGAAGTGTTTTGTTCTTCCGATTCGCGTCAGACCATTACATCTAAAGATATCATTCCTGCTGGTTCCTTCTTATTTGAAACGATAGAAGCGGAAGTCGAGGAAGTTTGGCAAAATGGTGCAAAATTATAACGCCAGTTGTTCGGCTTCTGTAATTGTTTCCACAACAGTCTGTCTTTACAAGCATTAATTTCAAACGAGCTTCCCAACTGATTGGCCGGTTGGTTAAACTTACCAAAATACCACCTTTTTCGTAAGGAGAAAATGTGTGCCAGGAAAGAGTACTAACGTTGGCAGTGTCAAAACTGGGCATTTTAATTGGATTCATGAGTAGCTTCAACAATCCTTCAATCATATTTCTGATTGTTTAAGAACCAAAACAACAGCGGTCTGGGCTCCCCTCGTCTAGCGTAAGATGCAAAAAATACAAACAAGAGAATATAATTAATGGCATCTGGAAATGGCGGTGATGCGAGCTACGTCTCCAAGTATGATTGAAAACAAGATGAATTCTGGTAAAAAGAGGGTGAAGTAACTTTGCGTGATGCATTTTATTGGGAGGTTTGGGAAGAATTTCCAAAACCAACAAGATTGTTTAATTTTCATGCGGTAATAAATTAAGATTGGCGTTGTGTTAGAAGTTTTTCAATTATTATAACGTAGAACATTCAAGAAATCATCATCACACCGTCAAGAAAGAAGATACATAGAAAGATACATAGAATGCCAATCCACACCCTGAACCCGACGTTAATCAAGATCAACCATGCCCTCTTTAAGAAGTAGTCTCAAACAGTTATTGCTGGCATTATGCAAAGGGTTTGAAGTCCTTTTTCTGCAAACCTGTTAAAAGATAGATACATACTTTCACATCTTACACATCAAATCACTTCTAATATCGCAGACGAATCTTACTTCGCAGTGACAAGCGCATGTTTCAATGAATTAATGTGTAGCAGGAACCTTCACGCGGGGACAAGACTTCACTAACCTCACTCAAAGGCGGACGCGATGCGCTCGAAAATATTATTTATGAGAAGTGATTAATCCCTGTCGCAAACAATCGCAATATTCTAGCTTCGGTGATGAAAATTTGTTGAATCGCGGGGATGAGTTAAGTAAACTGCTCGAGATTTGCGTTTAACTTTTAAGGTATTGTTCATATTACATTTATTCACTTGCATACTATTGGTATGGAGTAGAAGTATTAATACAAGTGGCTGAATAACCTGGACGGTATGAGTTGAAAACTAAATTGATAACATACTACCCTACTTTTGGTGTGAAAAAATACTTAAAATTTAAATACTTTTGCTTCCTGCTTCGATAACTTACCGAAAAAGTATGAATGTTTCGGCTTCCAATTTAATTGCAAACGAAGGAGTCATTTTCATTATACTAGCCACTAAATTCATCACAAAACTAGCTTTGTTGAGATTGTGTACTTGCGCTGAGAAAAAAGTAATGATATGTCGTTTTCCGAACTGAGTTCCCCATTAACTATTTAATTTAAGAAAATTTATTCAGGTTATCAAACAATCCCCTGACTTGTGCACCCGCGTACACGATCATGTTAGTTTTCATTGAATATTATTAGAAGAATAAACAATGGTTCGGGCATATCTAAGCACTCTTGAATCTTAAGACCATCGCTTCCAAGTTAGAATCTACGATGAAAAACTTTTCGATTGTCTTATTAGAATCAACGAATTCGAGACTGTAACAGGTGTAGTCCAAACGAAGCTCGTAGAATGATTTCAGAATAGTTTGGTTACCTGTAATTCATTAGGGAGGGTTGTGCAAGAACTTCTTCCGTCCAATTTTAAAATGAATTGTAATAGACAACAACGGCAGAGAGTAGTCATTCGGTTAGAAAAAGGCGTCACTATGAAGAGAATAAATTTAATTCTAGTTTGCTATTCCTACCGTTAGCCACCCATTGGCCCTGTCGCGCTTTCAAATCCCAAAATAAACAATGGAATGCATTACGTCAACCCTTTTCAGGCATTTTCTTAAACGAATTCACCTTTTTCGAAGGTGCTATGCCAGAGTAACGGATTTGGGTTTTTTTCAACATGGCCTACGTCAGCAGAGCTGCGGCGATGCGTAGCACATCGTATCGTACAATTGTGTGACAAGATCGTCGATCGTCGCCGTATCGTTGCCTTCGATTGGTCATATTGCTTGGCAATCTAGGCTCATTTTTCATTCCAGGATTGAGAAGATACAGAAACACAGAAACCAAATAAAACTATCAAAAGGAATCTTCCCAACACATCGGCTGCAATCGGAAACCGGCCACGTAACAATTCCGTAATTGATGATCTTAAATACAATGATAAATTTTCTTAATGATCTTTAAATTTAATAAGTTAGTTATAATGTTTTACTTCCATCCTTTACGTGCCTCTGCCGAGGGAACGGCATAGTGGGCGTGTGTTTGTATGTGTGTAGGGATTGGACGAATAAAAAAGATGTCTTAATTCATTACTATTCCTATTGCGTGAAGCTCGGACTTCTTTTGAAGGCGCAGAAGGCGCAGGAAACCGGTGAGCCAGCTCGTGCGTCCAATCGCCATGTTTATTTCTCTCAGCAAGCTAAGCGTACGACTGAAGCTAAAAAAAACATCGTCGAAACCCATATAAAGCAACAGGAGAAAAATAACACTACAACTTACTTAATAAAGCGATCGCCATCGAAAAAGGAACAGAATAGAATTCTTGAGCTTCGGAGATCGCTGAACCATTGCTCAAGGTATACCGCTTGAATGTCGACCACAACGCAAGATACGCAGCTCCTCATTAATTATGTCGAGCGGACGATCGACACGACACCAGCCGTGGACATCGTTTCGGTTTTCGGTTCGATGTTAAGGTATTTCCTTATCCGGACGGATACCTACGGTGCTGTTGCCGAGAAATCTCCAGCACTCTTTCTTGCTTGCACTCTCGCAGCACTCTGGTAACCCACCGAGCTTAGAGAAATGCGTAAATAGTCGGTGGGATTATTATTATTTCGTATCTTCGTTTTCAAACATATTCTACATGCTCCAATGGTTGGAGGATCCCCACCGAATGGAACAGATTGAACACAAGTCACTTCGAAAATCCTAAGTCACCGATCCTAGACGAAGCGGGCACATTGAAAGAAATATATTCGAAGATTGAAAATTGATCATTAATTATAAATGATTAGATGCTAAGATCTACCTTCCCCAAAATTCCTCGTGCAATGTCATACCTCTGCTTTGTCTGCGTTGTATGACTGTACGGCCTAGGTATCCACTGAGAGGTTTGTGATATCATCATTTGATGTTTCGGGGGTTTCCATTTTTCCCCAACCGTAGCTTGATTCGTTAGAGTTCAGTTTAGTATTTCTTTCATTGGAATCGACTTATCAGAGTCAACCATTTTTCAACCAACAGCTTATCTGTATAGAGGATTTCCAAGGTGCGTCTATTCCCATATCCGGAACTTGATTGCATGTGTGTAACAATAAACCTACGTGTAGGAATTATGCACAAAACGTGGTAGGTCAAGAGAAATACATGGCTAAGAAGCTAGGATAAAGTAAAGAAATATGCATATCTTTTAAATAAATGATCAATTTTAACTTTCTCTTGCTTTGAAAGGTACTACTGAAGCATAGGATGGCCAGTAATATTTCGAAATGGTTCTTTGAGCTACACATGATAACGTGAGAATAAGAAAATTGTTGAAAGTCTAGTTTGACACAGGACTTATGAAAATTTAAATGAATTCTAATTGGGTGATCCTCCTGCTTGGAATTACAGAATTCTCATTGAAGCGATGTTAAAAGAAGTAAAGAATTCATTTACAGGGTTTGCGGTCTTCACTAAATTATATTTACGTCGTATATCATAGTTGAACATGTGACATAAGGTTAACAAGAGCCCCGATAACCTCTCGACAGTGAAGTGTGAAGAATTTCGTTCGAAAGCAATAAATTATCAATACAACCGGAGTTATTGAGAAAGGCCAAGCATGAAGCGTAAATGCATGACCCTCTGACGGCGCGTTGGGAGTGAGCAGTGTATGATTAATGATGTTTTAATAGTGTTGATAAAAAGAAACAGAGCTGAAAAAAACATAAGTATAACCGCCCAGAACCATAATGCTTGGTACAAGTTGTATAGATTGGCATCGTTCGCACCTTCAAGCAAAGTACGAAAAGATCGTCGATCATGATGATGCTAAGATGAGTGCACGATGACGAAGGAGGCGGTGAGGCACGCGACCCCTGCGAGGTGTCAAAATTTTATATTTTTCAATCAATAAAATGTGCATACCAAACTGTTTCTACTCAATAGCGTTCGTTGTAGCATTATTAGAATAATTGGTAACGTAGCGTTTGCTTCTTCGCTGACGGATGATTAATGAACTGTGCAGTAAACGTTTGAGTGAATGCGTACAAATAGTTTTATCGTGCGTTACCGGGTAGAAGTTGGTACATACATACGAATTATGTGGGACAAACATATATTTCTGTTAGGCTTTTCATTACGATCAGCTGGTACAAATGTATAAATATCATTGCAGGTTTTTAATGCATCTACGTTGTTATAGAAAATGTAATGTTTTTTAATATTTAGATTGTTTGATTATGGAAAATATGTAAAACTTCGTCACACGAAATCCTTTTTCCTATGGCGTATATTGAGTAAATCACAAAATTCCACTAATACGCACCATGTTTGCTCTAGAAATGCTTCAAACTCATCAGCCATTTTGGATTTTGGTGGAATCAAAATCGTTCCTTCTGAGGCTGTCCTACCATTAGGAAGCAGTCGCATGTCACAATCGTCACTGTCACGAATCGTCAGAGCAATGTTGCTACCCTCCTCGTACAGTATTGTGGCCGGCGTTGTGTCGGTTTTCCCCTCACGCGCTTGAAGAAGATCATCAACATGATGCTCGTCTAGGCACAGCACACCGGTGGTGTGCCGTTTGCGTTCCATAGCAAATTAAAACGCGCAAAAACACAATAGAGATTGATAAATTGTCTTTCATTCGTCAATGTCAGAATACATTAGACTGTAACTATTTTTGTTTGTTCTTTTTCTCTGTTCATCACAATCATTCTCTCTCTTTTTCTCTCTCTTTCTCTTTCTCTTTTTCTCTCTATCTCGCTTTTCTTCGATCCTGTATTGTTTCTCGTGTATGTTTTCGTCTTTACTTCTACATATACCGCAAAGAGACAGATCTTTACAGAATCCTTCTTACACATCACCTCATCAATTGCAGAGTTTGGGTTTGCAAAGGATGGTATATAAATTTAAGATTTGTATAAATAGTTTACCGAAAAGTTATTGGTGAATCTATCAGTTGTTTAGAAGTATTTGTTTTGAATAAATGCTTGAACGACGATAAATAAAGTAAGAAATTTACACAAACATGTGAAAGCTAACTAATTTTGAAATAAATGAATAAGAAATCAAAAATACAGGAAACGATGTAATAAAGATGAATGATATTTGTATAGAATATTTGATATTTGATATTTATTTAGAAGAAAATTCTTCTGCAAAAGCTTATGCTTCACATACCTTGTATTAGTGCTCTGATAATCGATTATCTATACACTAGTTAAAATTAATAACTTAATCGTCGATTTGGTGGTTCTAGCTTTGTTTGACTTTATTTTTTACAGGGGTCAATCATCAACACTCTTTTAACTTTTTGTTCCTTTTTGGTGTGTCTTAATGGTTTAATTAACAAATAATGAAGAAATAACCAAAACTTGTAAACTGATTTTAACTTTTAATACAGACACATTCATGACTCGTTTGCATTGATATTCGAACGTATAGTCGGAACATGGATTCATACAACACATGTTCAATACAGAGCAATAGAGTCGTGAAGAAACTATTCATTGATGCAAAACCAGCTGAATTTGAATAAAAAACTACAACACGACGTAGCATGAAGACAGGCGCAGCGGACCAGCCAGACGAGAAACTCGAGAGACAGAGCAAAAGCGACCGAAACACTGCCATGCGAGAGCTCCTCTACGTATGAAGATTAAGCACAATGATAATATCAAAATAAATTATCTCCTCATAAAAATTAATGACGATAATTTATTTTGCGTAAAAAGAGAAAATAATAAAATCTTTACGTTTACTCCGCGCGTGGGCTGCTCAATTGAGGTACGATTGTTGTGCATACCTGGTAGGCTATAGCCTTCCTTCGTTAGTTATGTATACATCACTAGATTATTTTTGTTTAACTAGTTTGCCAGCGGGAGCTAGTAATCCGTACACATTAGTTCACTGTGCATAGTGCTGTTCCGATTTAGCTTAATCTAGATGAAAATTGGTAAGCATCTGATTGGATTTTTAGCGGCATAGTATGTAAAAAATCCAAAAGCCACACACACGCAGTTATGTAATGAAAGGGATTTTTGTAAAACAAATTTACCTACGTAAAAACTACATACAATGCACCTAATCTGCATTGCATTAAAGCTTTGTTTGTTTTTCATACCTAGCATACAGTGAAATTAACTTCACTAAACCGGTAATCGATACAATCATATTGGGTTTCAAATATTTTCTTTTCCTTGCGTGCCGTTTCGTTCGTATTTGGCTCCTCTAGCGTACGGTTTACACGGGAATTCCCTCGCAGGATCTTAAGTGTGTTATTGATGAGATTCCATTTTCGAAGCGATACCTTTAAAAGAGTTGTCAACGTAATGGAGGTACTTTTTCATTTTTCTTCCTTTTCTGTACTTTTCAATCCGTTCCCCCGGCCAATCTCTAACGTATGCGATGGATTCTCGCTGTATCGACATTAACTGTAGGCACGATAGAAGCAATGGCAGGTAAATAAATACCACGAAGCAGTATCCCCACAGAAGTAAGTTTGATTTTTTATCTTTTAAGATTGGTATCATTTTATTAGCATGTCATGTAATCATGTTTTGCTTTTTCTTTTGTCTTTTCCACTGTATGCTGGCTTTGCTCGCGAGAAGAAAGTAAGTAAAACACATTGAAGTACAGGTTTTGAGATCTGAACGGGATGCTGAGTATGAAGAGTGTTAAGTAAGCCATTGCGCTGGCTTCCCTCGTATCATCAATTGAAATCATTTGCATGGTTCAACATTACGGTGTGCTCTGAACCATTTCGTGAATAAAGTCTTTAAAAATCCGCCGCTCTTTTTTATCACGAAAAGAGCCAATTATAATGAATATAATGATGATGATGGTAATGATGATGGTGTTTCTTAAGACGATGAGAGTGATGATAATGTTAATGATAATGACCATTAGGTGATGTAGTTTGATAGAGTGATCAAAACAAGCAGACATACGTGAACATCAGCAAAGGATTTGTGTAGCGCATAAAGTGCAAAGAAAAGATTACATCGTACGAGATCAAAATCGAATGAGCACGGAGGAAAAAGACAAGATATCAAGAAGAAAGACCTACGGACATTATGATGATCTTGATGATAGGAAGATGTGCCACTTTCCCCTTGCGGGAACCGCTCCAAGCATTTTATCAACGCTTTGTTGCAAGTGATGGTTTGCGTGCCTTCATTTTACCACCACGTCCATCATGTGAGCGAATACATCAAGCAGCAATAAACAATAGCAACGATACGCTTCGAAATGTCTACCCAATCATCCAGTTTTTCAGCTGATTGCCGAACTAATCAACACCTTCGGCGGGATTCAATTCGATAGCGAGAGAGAAAGAGAGCATGTAATTAACTTTGAACGTGCGTGTTTTTAAGTGTGTTTTGAGTTTATGATTGAAGCAAATAATAATTGAGGCTATTTACATTTAAATGGTCATCGTGAGGTACACTTCACTATAGTTTAGCAGAATCATGTCGTTGTTTGATTTAACATGAACAAAATACTATGCTAAGAAAATAAAAACCTAGCAAAGTAAGTTTACTTTTGTTCATACTGGTGTAATATTTTGGTTCGTTCAAAATATGCTCTCATGTATTAGTAATAATTGGCTCAACCAACTTTACAACTTTTTTGTGTATTCAATGTGAGTATGAATTGTTAGTTAACTATCGTTACTGAAAATGGCATGGACGCGTTTTTTAGCTTCCACTTAAGTTTGTTTTGCTTTGAAAGTATAGTAATATACTTTACAGAATGTTTTCCAGGTCTCAAGCTCAGGCACTCTACGCTTCATGCTGAGGATTTGTTCTATATACATTATCATGCTAATCATTTCATTGCCGCTGCAATTATCCGCGCAAGCAAAGATGCTAACCGTAACGATAGCAATCTGAGACACGGTTCGTTTACTCTACCCGTGAGACGCATAAATTGATAATGGCTTAAAAATACAATTTTGGTTACGCCTTTGGTACTCTCCTAGAGCTTAATCGTTTTATTTGAGTTTGCAAGTGGCGTAGCGTTTGGTGGTGAAACCAATTACTCATGATGTGGACTTGAGTAAAGTTGAAAATGTAAGAGGCTGTTCGATATGTTTGTGATGAAGAAGGATTCTCGCTTTCTTAGAAGGATTTAAATCTGTGCATGAATCTATACACAAATAATGCAATGATGGCTTTGATTGAAAATTAATTTGTAAGAAAAGTATTATTATGTAAACAAACAGAAAGCTGAAATTTAGAAGGTTTAATTAGAAGCTTAATCAACATTTGCTCTACCTGTATCGTCAGATTTTTTTATTGAATGGAAAGAATGGCGCTGATAAAATAATTATTTTCCCTCCCGGATTTCAAATAGAATAATGGCGGAACTTTGTGGGAAAAGGGAAAAGACGTGCGGAGTATCTGTTGGCAATCAAATGCAGCAAAGCTGATTACTGTAAACCTAATCTCGCACAGTGAAC
The DNA here is from genome assembly GCA_000473445.2 of Anopheles farauti. Classification (NCBI taxonomy): domain Eukaryota; kingdom Metazoa; phylum Arthropoda; class Insecta; order Diptera; family Culicidae; genus Anopheles; species Anopheles farauti. Next base: position 791,398 of record KI915064.1, read on the forward strand.
AGAAAGCAATGAAAAAATGGCTACTGACACGAAAGGAAATGTGACTTAGGGACGAGTAGACGAATGGTTGGATGGATGGATGGATGGATGAAAAAAAAATCGTATCAATTTCAAACTGTACTCTCCGGAGAAATGATTCTTTTTGTAGAAATCTTGTCCTACTCGTTTGCTCAGTCACCATATTCTGCGCATCGTCCTGTCTGGAAGCGTAAAGACGTGGTATGTGTATTTCTAGCCTCTAGTGATGGGTTTGAAATCGCTTTCTTTCGAGGGGTGTCTATGACTTCACCTTCAAATACACCCACATCTCCCAGATCGCAATGGGGCAGAAAACTCATACTCGATCCCTTCACACACATCCATGTTGTTTCTGTGACCGAAACCAAGCCAAACGTAGCAGCCTGCGTGAGGAACAGTTGCCTCACACACAATCATCGAATAGCATAAAATATCAGGATAACAGTGAAAAGGACTAACACAATAGGGTTGGTAGGACTCTATGGCTCAGGAACTCGGCTTGAATAAATGTAACAGAGAGCAAGCGAAAAAGTGAGACAGAGAGCGAGAGAAAAAGCGGGTGTGAACGGGAGAAGGAATCGGGAGCAATTGAGGTGGAAACATTTTTAGAGAAAAAGAAAGCCTCAAACCGTTGCACGACAGCGAAGGGATGCTGGATGACGGCTAGCTGGCTGGCTGACTGACAGGCCAGGTTCGGCTTGGCTGTGCTTCCCTAGGAAAATCGTGCACGTCATAGATTAATGATAGCAATCCGTCAACATCAAGAGAAACTCCGCCATAGCGGATCAGAGCGCCCCGAAGAGCTGCGGAAATGAGGGAATTCGGGGACGAGGTGTGATGGCGACGGCGGCGCAGAAACACAGTTGTTTTCGAGCGGCAGGAATAACACATTTTGAAACCTTCGAGGGCAGGGAAATGATGAAGATTGAATTTCGTGTCGTTTTCTTTTTGTATCCGCCGTGTGCGTGGCTAGGGACAGAGATTTGGAATTTCACTTTTTCACTCAAACATTACGTTACAAAATTTAGCATTATGGAAAATCTTGTAATATTCTCATTTGTTGAATTTGTTTCACGTAGTTAAAGAGTGTTTTTTTCTTTCGTAAATTTGATATGAAGAATGTTTTTGCGTTGTAAATAAAAACACCATCTTTTCTACAAATGCTATAAATTTTCAACAATGCACGTTTTGTGTTCTCCATTATCTAAAATTATTTGCCAAAGTTTATGCAGAAGTTGGACGTAGAATGAAATAGAAGTATCTCATGCAGTGGTCATTGTACGTGAATAGGTAGAAATAGTTACAACAAACGTTGAACCATGCAGAAAATGAGGACATTTGTGAGTGTTGCAGAGTAATAATTTTGCACTGCAATAAAACTAATCCTTTATTTTGTAAACATGGAAACCCGACAGCTACACCAACAAACCAGGTAAGCTAAATTTGGTGACGAATGCGGCCGAATCAATGGTTGTAGAAACTGTAACGGCTCAACAATAAATATATTTTACTACCCGAAGGTTGGAAGCTTGGCAGCTATTTTGCATATCACCGTTTGTGCGGTATTTCTTCCTACATTTCGGTTTGTTCCTTTTCTGCCGCATTTGCAGTCAGTTTCATCTGGACGATCCTTCAAATATGACCGTTCGTTCCAACAAACCTTCCCCAGTACAATTATTGTCTAACAATTTGTCCATCGGAACGTGCGCATCCGAATCGTTTTAATCGTGATTGACTATGTGCGTTTGATTTTGTATCGGTAAAACATTTCACTTAAATGAGCGTGTGTTTGCAAATACATTGTTTTCAGTGGTAACGCGGATAATTTGAAGTCCAGTTTCCTATTTCAGTTCCAGTTTCAGCGTACGAACTGCGAGTGCGTTTGTTTTATTCTCCGTACCATCCTCATCTGACACCGGAATGTGACGGTGCAAATTTTTAAGCGTAGCCCTATTAAGTGACATGTATTTGTGGTTTTACCATACACCATAGTGCTGATGCATACGCCTCGGTGGCATGGTTGTATTCGCGCCCAAATGTTCCCCAATTAGATTATCCCAGCGATCGATTAGTGTGTACCAGTAATGGGTACACCAATTACAATGTTCCCCAATGATGGTGTGAAAAATTGTAGAAAGCGCAACACAATCGGTAGCTATAATGATACATTCGTTTCAACCACTTAACCACCGAATCGATTTTGCGACGAACCTCGTTGGGGAAGATCGCGAATCATGTGTATTGACAGAGTCGACAAGTGTAAAAAATAAATTACACACATTTTTGCATAATTGAGGGCTTTTGTCATCGCGTTTAAATGGAGCCATGGCACACGTGTTGCTAGTTAAATTTCCAAACGGCAAAGTAAAAAACATAAACAACTCGTACAGACGTTTTTTAGGATCTTTGAACAGACTTAATAAGCTTATAACATGGAAAGGACTATTTTTTTCCCCAAATTTTCTGCGGTGTTCAGTGTGTGTTTCTGTGTTTACTAAGGTGTTCATCAATGTAGTGTGTCAAAACCGAGTATTCAAAAAAAAAAATCGTATACATAAGCCATCTTTCTTTGATCACAAGACTCATGTGTAATGGTAATGACAATTGTCTAAGAGCGGGTTTCTTTTTGTGTTCTGCTGATGGCGTTGTCGTAGATTGAACACAGGTAAAGGAAAATAATCATGCTCTAAATGCTACTTTCACACACACACACAAACGGAATCATTACTCTTGAAAATGATTCCTTGGTTCATATAAAGCGAGCGGCCACTAGGAAACGAATCGAAATATATGCTCCATTTTTGGTACCTTGAATTACGTTCATTATAGTTTCATTTTCGCCACAAATCCTTTACACGCGTAAAAAACTTGTTGAACGCGGTACGTGAAGCGCTAATAACGAGGAGTTTAAATCGAGTTCTTGGCGCTTGGTCCTACTTAGGCATCATATGAAAATGAAACATACTTCATCAAAATTTTCTTCGAGAATTACTTTGTGATTGGACACAAGATTGACGATGTAATGCATGATGATTATTATAATAATTGACGCCAGATACCTTTGAATTGAGACGTGCTTTGGTAGACACGGTGTGTTGAGGATCGTTAGTATTTTTATGGTTCTTGAATAAACGTAAATTAAGCTCTATATATAACCGGTATGATCCTTTCAACTGTTTCAAAACAACTTTCTTTGCTTTTTATCAAAAAAAAAAAACAATTTAAGAATATAATTATGATAAGTTTATATCAGGATCTCCGATATCTTCCAAAATATCCATTAAGTTTCATCGGTTAGTAGACGATTTCCATCAATTTTTCACAAATCATTGTATTGTTGAAAAGACTTTTTCTAGATAATGAAACTCCAATAACGAGCAATCATATCTACAAATGTTGACATCGAATGCATTATATAAATAGATTCAAATCAAACTAAACAAATATTACAATTCGTTTATATTACATGCAAAACAACTGCCCGGCACTTTGTAATTGAACTCAACCTTGAACATAGGTTTGAAGTTGTGTTTATAAGATTAATGGCTTCGACAAAGATTCGTATCATAAACATCATTTGTATCAAATATAAAAACTTTTGCGAACACTCGAATGTGGTGCTTGCATAATTAAATAAAGTTATTATGTAACTTTAAAATGCGTAGTATTTTATTTCCTCAAGAACAAAAATTATAACACGCTGCATTATGCAGTTTGCTGAATTTAATAATAATAAAAGTAAAGTATAGTTAGAATAAGACACGAAACTTAAAAAAATATGGTAGAACTAACACTAACTTTGTCGCTACTGTTGAACATTCAAAGATCATTGCTGTATTAAAAAAATTCCTTCCATGTATACTATTCATTTTTTTTTTTCAAAAGACTTCCACGACAGAACAACCATGCTGGTTTTATGCAGGTTTGTCGACACTTTAGGCCTTACTTACGTCATAAATTTTACTGCATCAGCACCAACGGCTTCAGTTCTACGGCGCTATAAATGAGTTCGACCTTGACACATCATTGACACCTACGGCCAATGTGACAACATTAAAGGCTGTTTTGTTTTCAAGTTATGTAAGCTCTTCAGGAGGGCACATACTCCATGTGTTCAGGTGTAGAATAAATATAATAATGGCAAACGGTATGCGACCTCGTAATCTCTGTTTCGGTTGTGGTTGACCGGTTCTGCCCAATTTGTTTTTTTTTTGTTTTGGAGACAATATTTACGAGCATTTTATGTACTTCCGGTTTTATAAATTGCGGTGTAAAAGATTGTAAAAGAAAATGGTAAAAGTGAACGTAACAAAACGTTCATATTTTATTACGGAAAAAGATTTGCTACAAAACGCGTAGCATGCAATAGTGTATTCATATAAGAATTTTCGATAAAGAACCAGCAAAGATCAACAAATCTGTACGGTCACAAATAGCGTTCAAAAGAAAACACTTCTCGCTATTGATTAGAAGCAGAGGGGACTTTGTTTTTTTTTTTCTTGTTTCTGGACTACCAAAACCATCGACAAGGATAAACGACTCAACTAGGAAAATGAGAAAATGAAAATGCGTGGGTGACAGAACAATCAATCAAAAGAAGGATGATGAATGAAAGACTATCAAGCATTGTATATATTTTAAGTGTATCTTGCGCTGTCCATGGGGTTTTCCTAGTTTTTTATTTGTACTATTAGAATAGCCGTTTCCGAGGGACTAGAGATGTGGAATATGTTTAGGATATTCCTATTGTTAGATAGTACTATCTTTTTAAAAAGTATAAGAATTTAGATTCTTTATTCAAAGGGAATGTTTTACTTCGTTTTAACTAAGTTTAAATATGAATTTTACTCGCAATGTCAAGATTTGTAAGATAGTCTGAAACAGTTACGTAACGTACAAAACACCGTTTTTGATAGGTACGAAGCAACTAAAAATAAATAAAAACCGTTTAAAAAATACATTATTTTTATCTAAGCATACGAAAAACATAGTTTATTCACTTTAGTGCTGTTGCTGCCATGAATTTGTATTGTTGTCCTGCAAAGAATATTCGATAAACCTGTTGCATTACAAAAACTGTTGAGGTAAGATAATACTACCATAGAATAATTTTGAATCAACTATGCAGTGCGTAAATCTTTTAATCTGCCTTGGAAAGCTAAGGCATAACCGGTGCCGTTGAAATGTAAATGGTAAACGAAGCAGTCTTTTCCATTAGCTTTTTCGCTCTTGGCTTCGGACCAAACTATGCCATTTATACAAAAGAAGGTGAGCATGTAAGGGTATCCTATTTTTTCATTAGAGCAGTTTTGGTTGTGCCTGAACCACATGTAACAAAACTGTACGAGCCATTGTACCATTACACCGTGTATGATACACCACGTCTAGTGATTTCGTTGTTTTTTACGTTGTAAATTTGTTACTATGACTAAAATACAAAGCCAAATCCAAGCTGCAAATATCATATGCAAACATTATTATCCCCTGGACCCTGGAAAGTCTGTCGCTATATGCTGTTCTGAAAATCGTTATTCTACGGCTTACAGTGCACGTAATTCATTGAAAGTGTAAAGCATTCAAAGTGTAAAGCAAATTAGGAAATTCAGATCATGTTTTAAAAGAGAAAAAATAACGTTGATATTAGATTGCTCAAAGTGTTCAAAGTAGTTTCTGTAATATCTGACATTTGTACACAAGTATATCTATGTTTTAATTTTTATTATTATTTGTTGGCCAAAACCAGGATCCAAAACCATTAATTGTAAAATAAAAATCATCACAACATCTATTTGGTATGGCGTGTGGCATAACTCCCCCAATATTGGAGAAAGTGAGAGCGATCGTATGTATGACATCGATGGCAAAGGCAACATGATAAACCACACCGTATAGGACCTGAACGGTGCGAATTGCAACGAGGCAGGAGTACCCCGTGATGTAATACGCCATTCTTCATCGAGCAGAAGGCAAAACGAACATAACATATAAATAAATAAATCGGCAGCACTTTAGCTAAATGAGTTTCATATTAAATTTAACGATGTGGCAGTTTTTCAAAACTCGACTCAAAAAACACAACAACAAGAACAGCACTGAAAGCAATCGGCCAGACTTCGAGCCAATGGCCACCTCCAACAAAACATGGTATGTAGCCCGGGGATCCAATAATCACGGCAAACCAGATCGTAGTCATCGTCTTTGCATCCGTCGACATCTTCGTCGTGTTTGCATCCATCGGCATCATCACCGCGACCATCATTCATATATTTCCGTAATCATTGTCAATGCGTAAAGGATGAAAAAAGGATTCGAAACTTCTTTTTCAGCTTTAGTTACGTTTTCGTGCAGGTGTTTTCAAATTTAAATCATTTATAAGTTTTTTTTATTTGATAGTGAGCCATTTAAAAATTAATCTAATTACTCTGCCTTTACCAAACGGTTTTACCTAGTTTGAAAACCATTGTCTTTGATAAAGACAATATTAACACAAAATATTATTGTTTCCACCTGTTTCAAGGTTTTCAAGCTTTTGTACTCATTTGTGGCATTGTGTGATACCGAAAGTGATATGGTTTGCTCAAAATGAAACGTTGTGTGGTGAAAATCAATGCAGTACGGTAGACATATGGCAAATTTGTGAGTATGCATATGCATAGTTACCACGAAGGCAAATGGGTAAAGCAAAAAGACAAAAGAACAGTTTTCAGATAGGACGGGTACGACTCAAGTGTCCTTGAGAAATAATTTGCAAAAGAGTTTCCCTATAAACCTTAAGAAAATTGAACAAGTCCACTGACCATGGGAGTTGACTTTTGTATGTAATACAGAAGCATTGTTAGCAGAATTGTTCTGCTTGGAAATGCTGAAGGTCGTTACCATTGCCATCAAATTAGCCCATAAATTCAACCCGACGCCAGCCCTTCTAGTACCTGCGATCCGGATTGGGATGAGACCTAGGCTGTGGTTAGAAAAGTACACTCTGTTTCGACCTTTTCTTGCGAGCAAAGTTTATTCGCATATATGCCAACGGTTTGAGAACGGAATCGATCATGATTTGCATGTGTCACAATACTTTTCTTGATCAGATTGACAGGTTTGTGGACATAATAAATATGCGCATTATGTATTTATTTATATATGTATAAATTTTTTGTTGTTGTCTTTGAACCATTAAAATAAAGATACATATTCAATGGTTCGGTCCAATTTTTATCTAAACGATATGTATTAGTTTTGCATAGAAAACAAGAAAACAAATGATTTCTTCGCAAAAGTTATTTTAAACTTTTTGTAGCCTCCACATCTGCTACAATATACTTTATCCCTTCAAATACTATATTCGTTTTGTAGTTAAAAGCTCTTGTTTTTACTCAATCGTCACATCTAACCTACAGAATAAACTCTCTAGGCAAGCTCAAGTGCACGTGTCGAACATACTTATCTCATTAAAAATATTTCCGCTGTTGAAAGCGGTTAAAAGAGCGGGAAGATAAAAATTCGTAGCGTGAGGAATGGTTTTGAAGTGTCCCTACTGCAGCACCCTGCTTAAAACACATTCACCTAGAGTCTTGTAGAGCCACCTCCACGGGTCCTTGTAGCGTGTCTTGCATGTGAGAAGTGAGGCCCGATACAGGCGTGTGGCATTAGGCACCAGCTTATTTGGAAACACATTCTCAGCTCCTATCGCCTTACTTTGTAGCCGCTCCTTATCACGAGGATCATTGCGGATTGGGGGAGTTTGTCGTTGATTGAGTGTTGTCGCCGAACAGCGATGTGGACTGACGGTGTGATGAATTTTCTGTCAGAGACTCGTCGCCTGGCTGCATTTCTAGCTGACCCTCTTACTGCCATTTCCTTTCAAGTGGGTGCGTATGTCCCGAATCCACCGTGTGCTCAGCTGGCGATTCATTTCCCTCCTAACGATACGTCGATCAGACACGCTTTAAGCCAACTATCCGCCCAAGTTAAATTTCGGATACCATGCTCGCTGCCTCTAGAGACTTTGCTGCGAGCGGAGCAGCAGAAAACTTTTCTTTTCATTTCATTTCGAGCGACCTTTTTTATAAATGTGTTCACAAAAAATGCTCACAAGAAAGAAATCAAAATCAGGCACGCCTGCTCATGAACCGAAAGCTTTCCGAAGGGAACTTTGACTCGCTACGTCTCGAGCAAAGTCAGAACAATTTTATGGTAACAAAAAAACATCATCTATTGCTAGAGCATATCAGAGCGAGGAATGAAATGCAGGAAGCAGGAAGCGGGCAAAAGGAAGCAGGAAGAAAAGAAGAATTATTTTATATTATAGAAAATACATAGTAACATTTTTTCCCAATGACATTGATGGATTGGAACGAAAGAAAAGCGAAAAACTGAAAATGTCATTCGGATTAATGCTGTTGGGGCTGGGTATATATTTTATATTATGCTTCTCGATTTCCGAAAGAACCCTCCATCCAACGGTGCATGAGAGTGTAACGATAGGTGATGGTGCGGTCTTAGTAAATGGGAATCACGCAGAAATGATGAGCACAAAAAATGTATATGTCTGGGAAAGAACTTTGTTTGATGCTCCTGTTGGCTGTGTCCAAAGCTCATTTTCTCAGTCCTTGGGTACTTAGTTTCGGAATTATAACTTCCATCAACGAACATTTGCTCGTAGAAGCAATATTTGTTTGTTGGTTTTTCCTTTTCTAGTACCTTAAATTTGTTGTTTCTGCGGAATTTTCTGCATGTACTTGAGCTGTAATTTATGTAGCGATATCTTTACACATTATAACTTTATGTATGTTGGCTACGCGAACACTTCCTGACTAGGGCCGATTTTTATCAACTGAACCAAGTGAACTTCTGTTACACTTAGAATGTCATACACTTAGATGATGATGTCATACGTTTAGTTGAATAACTGACATGTTGTAGAAGTTTCTTTTACAAAATATTGCTGATACTGCTTTATTTGATACGATTTTTCTGTGGTTAAACTCTTACATATCCTTTTATTGGAGGAGAATAAGGGTTTGTTTACCAAGCATTACATTAAAAATACAATCCCACACAAACATTACGATTCTGGGACAGTATAAAACCTATTTTTTGTGAACAATTTGTTCAGTGTAATGTTTTGAATAGCTTCTAGCTACCAAATGTTTGTACCAGTTGGTAACTTTATCCAACTCTGCAAAAACATGTTGCCTTCGTTCGCAAATGAAAGAATATATACCCGTTGTACCATTTTAGTTTTTGTAGCTTTCCACAAACGCAAATGTGACAGCAATATGTTTCCATTTCTAACCCCCAATGAAACAAAACTTGATCCTTGAACTAGCAGTGCAGAACCATTTTTCTTCTATTTGCAAGCGTGAAATGTAATTCCCATTGCATTTTTTCCAAAAAAGTTTCATAAATCCTCTTGGCGTTTGCTAATTAAATTAGCTGATGAATAGCTCCTCAAGGATTTTATTGAATGTTTAAACAGTTTTTTCGAAAGCATAAACAACAATAGCCAAAAATGAAATAATCCAATGCTATTCTGTAACTTTCATGGCGTTATTTATGCAAATTAAAATATTTGCCACACATCGTTCGATTTCTCGACAGTACTCCATATGTCAATGAAAATGTTAATGTTGTAACACTGCTCAAAAGCAAATATACTTTACATGTAAGGTTTGACCATGATTTCGGACAGCATTCAACACATTCACACTATAGTTCACTTACCTGTTGTCAATTCGTATTCACTTCTATACCTTCTATCTTCGCTTTCTTTTCAATTGTTCGACAATTCACTGAGTGGCCGTTGATCGGAAATGCATTAGAAAGCTCACAATTTTAAACAGATAGCAAATAAGCCGTTTCGTCGCGTCGGAACAGATTATCGTGCGTGTTATAAAAGGTTTGCACTGTTTCTACAGCTTTCTATCGTTGCATGAATTGGAAAAAACAACTAATGCTCGAAATAGCCGGTAGAATTTCTCCACAGAATATCGTTATTGTACAAAACACGACATTTGCGCTTAGACACTTGTTCCTCTTTATTTTCCGTACTTCAAAACAATGCGATCATGGCCGCAATCCGGCACAAGTGTGCGTGAGCTTAGGAATGCTGATTTGGGTAAGTATGCTGTGCGAGTGTGCGTGAGAGCGATTGCGCGAGTAGGCGTGGCTTAAATGCCACCAAAGAAGCACAAGAAGACACGGGAAAGAAGATCGACTCTCGAAAATCGATCAACAGACAGTAGTCGAAGCTCGAAATCGACGAAATGCTCATTTTCTGATCGTTTTCTCGCTGCACAGTCTGCTACGGGTTGACGCAGTCGAGAACGTAGACTGTGCAACGTTTGGCCAAGAGAAAAGCTGGGTAAGAATTGGTTTTATTTGTTTTGTTTATTATTTAATCATTTTCTGCCTTTCTTGTCTTGCTTGTATGTACAAATTTAGTTACATATGTCTGCTAGTTTGTTGGTTGTAGTTCTTTGTGTCATTTGTTTCTCATGTATATCTGATTTGACGGGTGTTGTTGTTCAATGATACGAGAATCGCTTAATTTTTTCGTACACTCGTGCCTGCAGTAACTGAATAACTACCGGTATTTTGCACACTTGCTTGCTGTATGCTTATCCTAAACGATTAAATATTACGCACACCTCATTACACACGACATACCGCCGTTTTTCCCTTAGCTTGATACCAGACAAATGTAGCAGCTGCTTTCTTCAATACCGAGCAAAAATAATTTTGGGCATTCTTGACACTCGTCCAAATCTTTTTTTTTATTTTTACAGATATATTGAAAATGTCATCTGTACGTTTTGTAATTTTGTTCCATGTTAAATATTTCTATGTGAGATGCTACTACAATTACCTTTCCCTTTAGAGTGATTTTTCATCCTCCGAGGGATGAAAAAAAGGATACGCAGAACACTTGCCTTTTCACTAGATTTTGTCCCAGCCAATCAGTATCTTACTGTACCATTTGTTTAGCATTTATAATTACACAGTCCCTTAAAGGCTAACGATTCTGTAGGTTCATAGGTTTTGTTGTTTTTTGTTATCTTCTTCCATCGATACGACTCATCTGGCTCAAATCGTATTCCATCAAATCTTATGTAGCTTATTCAAGTGTAATTATAAGTTACTATTATCATTTTGTGTGAATTTCTTCAACCTACTTTCACTGCATCATTTACGTATTTTCGGTAGTGGTAGAGATTGTTTTCTTGCTTTCTTAGCCACTGCTCACATGTTCCATTGCAATTGATTCATTGTAAGTTTTGTTTTAGCGGCATTGTATCGGCTACCCATAATCGAACCAAAAGTGGCGTTGGATTTACGTATTTTTGAATTATTCACACGTGACCATTGTTATGATGTTTGAAGATCAGTTTCCGTCGTTGCAAGCAGCCATAATATCACAAGAAATCAATACCAACTCTTATTTGCGGGTTAATGTATATCTATATTTCCTCAGGTGGTCTTCGAATAGCCCGGTAATCTAACCAACGTAGTTGGGTGCCTTGTGTTGGGTACTTGCTGTTCAGCTGATTTTGCTAGAGGCTATTTGATTTTTGTAAAAAATCGTATACATCTTATATTTGTCTTGCTTTTGACGAACATTTCTCACGACACCTTTAATTATTAATAGTTTAATTATCTGTGCATTTTTCAATTTAGCACACTGCACTCGTGGGAGAGTATTGACCAGATTTCCTTTTGCTAAACTATTTGTTCACTGGGAGTTTGTTTTTAGTGTCATTGGGGACGATTCACTCTGATTTGCTCCATCAATCCATATCAATCAAACAAAACTATGCGTCACTGTCATGCATAGACCTTAGGAGTCCGTTGCTTAGTGATTATTGTTAGTAGCTGTATAACTAGGCAAAATAAATTATGCTCCAATCCTCAGAATACTACTATCCCGAAGATTACAGTAAGTGAATGCATAAAAATGAACAATGTGATGAACGTTTGTGCAAATTGCTGAACAGTTGAGAAAAGGCTACATGAAATGACTGAAACCAACAATGCAAACTTTAATGTGGATACGATGAGCTTACTACACAAAATTATACTATTGACTTTGGCATGAGTTCGGTTTGGAGTTTCTTGCTTTGAAATGAAGTTCTATTCAATTTTTGGAAAATGAAATATTTCAAGAAAACAAGACAACATATTTCTAATGAATTAAACTACATATTCTTCACCGTTTGTTTCTACAATGGATGGTTCTGCGTTATCTGTAGCTTATAGCTACGGCGGTATTTATCATGGTATCTGATTTTACTGAAGGAAACTATATACTCAGAACTGTAATGGATTGAAACGAACGGTTCCCAAATTGAGAGAAGGTGGTAGCAGCTTTCCGTATGCGTAGTGCGGACCAATTTAGTTTATCTCACGTTTTGAATCATCCTACTCTGTACCATTTGAATTTGTTTTCATATATAAGTTGTTACATATGTTACAATCTTTCACTTTCGAGTAGAATCAAACAGTTGTATACATTTTTGTATCGCTCCTTTCTCATGTACAGCGACACTTTAATGACCGAACTTATCTCTCTAAGAGTAACTGTTGCAGTTCTTAACGCAAGTTTGTACATCCATACAAGTGAACCAAATCATGCTGCTCGTTTGTTTTTCAAATGAAATTCTAATCGGCTACCATTGAATTGGTTTTATTTAAATATCTTCTATAAAACGAACCATGAAGCAAATATTTGTCGATTATTCACTATTATATGCACACACGTAATTCCGTAGTGATGCATTGATTCGTAATGGTTTTGTGTTCACTTGCATGTCATATTTTAACGACTGTTAGCCATCGTTTTACTTAATTTTTGCCAATCAATCCTTAACTTCAATGTTACGCCTTTTTTCTTGTTCCTTTAAAATTAAGTTTGAGGTCACATAAGTTGTTTTTGTTCGTTCGCTGCTTGCCATTCTTGATCATTTTCTTCTCCTATTTCAGATACAATTGATTGATCTTCCACTTGTTCCGCAATACATGAATACGTTAAGTGTTTCCTATCTTCACCAATACAACAAGATCTCAAATGTTTCAGATAAATTTTCTTTACGAAACCATAGGCATTGTTGGTTTCATCCAAGATCCATGAGGGGCATCCAACGGGTTTTTAATTAAAACAATAATCGTAAAATAATCGTAGTATATTAATGCACACATAAAACACACACCATTCGAAGTCCTTGTCACTGTGAAGATTCAAATGTTTGATCCTTGATTGTTAATTCATTAATGGAGGAACTCGATGTCTAGAATCTGCAAGCACATTTTCGCAAGATACTCCTATCCAGGTCCGGGGTGCGGGAAGTAATTGCTACACCTTCGATGGAATCTCAATTTATCCGTGGCATAGTTTGCTTATGCTGGCGACTGTGGTGGTGTCATATCGTTCTCATCGCCCGAACCAGGTTCACCTTTGGTTTTGTTCTCTTTTTTCCACTTCATCCGTCGGTTCTGGAACCAGATCTTGATCTGCCGCTCAGTTAAACATAGTGCATGTGCGATTTCGATTCTCCGTCGTCGAGTAAGGTAGCGGTTGAAGTGAAATTCTTTCTCCAGCTCCAGGGTCTGATAGCGAGTGTACGTCTGTCGACCACGCTTTCGTTCTAAAAAAGCAGAAAAAGAAAATGTATTAGAAAACATCGAATTGGTAACAATTGGTAACAATTTCCATGTAAAATTGAATTCCATACCCAAAGTACAAATAGCAATCAATAGCAAAATAAGAAACTGCTTTAAATAGATAACGTCATACTTTTAAAAGAAGATACTACAAATCAAAAACCGATGAATAACATTGCGACAACGTTGAATAACGTTGTGACAACGTTGAATAACGTTGTCTTGACTGCTTTTTGCATTTCCGCAAAGCACTTAAAGATTCAACAATACACAGCAAATCTAATCATGATGCGCTTATAATTTAGATTATCTTGTACAGCGCCATGGGATACGGTTGTTATTATGGTTTGTGTATAAAATATGACGAAGAAAATTTTGTGTTCATGCATTGTACTTCAAATTTGTTTTTAACAGAGTTGAATTTCATCCTATTTTGGTTTAATAAATAAAGCGTACATATTATTGTTTTGTGCAATATCAACACATTTATTACAGTTGGATTAAAAGAAACAGGCAATCGATTAAACAAATCATACTGATTTTGATAAATTTCATCCTTAGTGCGACATTATAGCACGCTGAGTGTATAAAACTGATTTAGAACGAGGAAATTATATGACAGAATTGTTTATATTATTATAAAGCACCGTTCGTTGTATGTTTTGACGTGCAGGTAATTTTCCTCGTATTTTGATAATATTTTTTAAACTATTGTATATTTTACACAAACATGCTTATGTTAAACTTGAAAAGAAATTTTAGTGAACGGATTTCTTTCGCATTTTCTATGCTTGTTCATTTTTCTTCCCCACGATGTTTTGATTAGAGTTCCCTTTAGTATAATTTTTCTTTCCATGATCGTAGATTGCTTTAAAATCGTTTCACGGCATCAAAGCCACAACGACTGCGATTGGCACCATGTGATTCCGTGTAAATTCGCTATGCCTCTGGATCTTGCGATGGGCGCAGTGGAGCTGATGGTGTGGAAGAAAGAAAGAATCTCCTTGTAGCAGAAAAATGTCGAAAAGAAATCCCTCATCATGTCCGATGAAAAGTTTTATTTCAGCTTTGCGTTAGTTTCAGATCCTGTTTTCTTATTCCCCCGCCTAGTCTCCTATCTTCGTTCGATGCGCTGTCTTATGGCGGTGCGGTTTAAGCCCGAGGAGGAACTGACGAAGGTAGGACCTCCTTGTTTTCGATTAGCCTCAATTTTCGAAACCACCTTGTATGCTTTCCAAGGCGAAAACGAAAGAAAGTAAACTCCTTGACCAAGCCTGACACAGTGTGAAACTTTATTCGCTGCAGACGAAGAAAAAATGGAGAAAGATCGCCCGCTCGTAGTGTGATGGTGGTGGCTATGTTCATGCTCCAGTCAGCTGTCAAATCTTTTGATATGGGTGCATCAACTAGACTCGTTCGCGGTCCATGCGTGTGCGTCCTTAGAATAACGAACAACGACAGAGGCCCTCTGGGATGGACCAAGCGCTTGTGCTGCTGCCGCTGCTGCTGCTTATTATTCATCTCTTGTACGAAGGTTTCCCCTCACAGGATGTGCGTGAAAGAAAAGCAGGTTTTCGAGATCCTTGAGCGATTTTTTATCCATTTCGGTTGCGATGTATTTCCAAAAAGCCTGGGCTCTGATAAAGTTCCAAAACAGACATTTTTTTACTCTACTTTGGGGTTTGGCTATTGGAGGTCGAATGGACGGAGTCGTGGAATTATAAGAGGAGTTTCGAAAGGAAGTTGTGGAAGAAGTAAATTAAACAAACGAAAATCACATACAAAAAATGTATTAGTTCGAATGCTTTGTAAGAGTTTTCGGAAGGAAACGTGAAGGTTTTAAACCAGCAAAACTGGTACAAACTGCCTTTCACTGTGGAATTTCTTAAACATGATGGAGAAAATAACCACGCTCATCACTTAAGGAACGATCATGAATAGGACGTATAGTAATTTTTTGGAGGGTGCAACCTTTTATTCGCTCTTTAGTCAAATATATAATGCCACAGTACAATCTATAAGCTATGTTCAATAATTATAAGTTATGCTTCGCTTATATGAAATACCATAACAGCAGAAACTGGTATTGTACTTGAACCAAATACGTAACCACTGATTGTGGAAAGGAATCGGGGAGAGAGAGAGAGTACAAGAAGCGAAAGGGTCTTTTCAATGATTCTTTTCCAGGCATGGAATCAATTTGAGTATACTCAAGTAACAGTTCGTGCCTTGGAAACAGTGTTTAGGAAGGCCTACCAACATTGCAAAAGGGAGTAATAAAGGAGGAAAAGCGACCAACCAACAACAATCAACAATCATTCGAAACACGGTGCGCACACCGAGCCAGAAATGAATATTTAATAACGTCATAATCGAGGACAGAGGAGGAACCGTTTTGCCTGACACGGGTATTAACTGCGTTATGTGGCTGCATGTTGTGTTGTTCCCATGGAAATCTCGTACGGGTAATTAAAAGCATATTAACCGCACAGTGGAGATCCACGTTCGGGAGTGACCGTGGCTTAATTCCACGAGTTGGTTGTAGATTTGTGTAGTTGCGTCAGTGTTCATTTTTTATGTCCATGGCATTTACTAATGTCACGGAAAAAAGGAGATGCAACAAGTTTATTAAACAAAGAAGATTAGATTGGTCTAGATTTAGACTGCAATAATTATTTACTAAATCATTAGCATTGAATATATCTACAATTTTCCTAGATATTGTACGCAAAAAATAAAATAGTGCGTAAAAAATAATCGAACTCACAAAAAAGCTGATTGTATCAATTTTTTTTTTTTGTTAAATATTATCAACAATCTTTTCTAAAGGCACATTTTTCACACTCTCTATACAGCCTATACAGTCGTGAGGGATCATCATTGTTGTAGAAATTCAGGTTTTTAGTTTGCATCCAAATGTAAGTAAGCACCCAATTCAAAGAAGAGATCCACAGATCTTATACGAACGCATTATTTGCCAATCTATTATCGTGTTGAATTGAAAAATAAGTCATCGGGAATATCACTTTGAAAAATGTCCTCAAACAATAAGATATCGAATTCTATTACTATTTGATTATAATTTTGCTTTCCAAAATTGCACCTCAGTGTGTGCTGTTGAGAAATATTTAAACGCTTTTAGTATTAGAGTGATATCACCGTTGGTATAACAGATCCGTATAAAATATCGAGTATAATAAATGTTACAATGCTACAATGTATACATTATTGCAAAAACACGAGCCTCTATCTTACCAACCAAAAAATTCCATGCAAATCATATGTTGCAATCAATCATGTCTTCCATCGTGATTGATATTGAAATCCGTTTCATAATAAAAATCCTTAGGATATGTGTCCGAAAAAATACCTTTTTAATTATGATAAACTCATAAAAACACAATCATTACGTCTTCAGGTGAACCGCATTGTTGAATTGGTTGCAGAGAAACTATTTCAAACGATTGATTTATTTACGTAGGGCACACGTACACCATCCTTTATTTTCTGGCAACGAACCGAGAGCATGAAATAAGAGGGAAAGTTTGGCAACAAGTGGGTCATATTTTAAAAACTCTTAAAACGCTGCCTGCCGCCTGCACGAGAAGAAGTCGATTTCTCACCAGAACGAAAAGCAGCTTCTGTTGAGTACCGCGTGTCAGCAAGCGTCAGACTAATCTTCAAACCAAGGGAACACCGAGATATCAAAGTTTGTGCAAATGTACTAGTGTGAGAGAAAACCATCAGCTTCCAGGAGGTTCGGAGTAAAACTCCTAAAAGAAAAGATAGCGATCAATAATAAATTTTAACTCGTTTGAGAGTGAAATGGCGAATGGAAATATTAATACTTTTGCAGCACAAACGCCGTTACAAGCGCAGGCTGATTGAAAAATAATGATTTTGATCATGAATTGTCAACAATTTCGATAAGATGATTGATTGAGGGATTTTCTAATGGAAGCCTGTACACCTCGTAAATTGGAAACGAATGGAAATTGTGGTTATGCTCGTGAATTTATTAAATTCAATGCCTTTTGCTCCTATGCCCAGCGATGTTCTATGTAATTATCTTACATTTTCCTTTTTAAAGTTTGAATAATCACAGAACTTGACACAAAATCTTCTATCTGACTGCACATAACGCTTGTGCTGCGACAGAATAGAAGAAGAAAAACTCTTGTGTTCCTTTGTGGAAAATGGAAAACTGTTCTTAACGGTTTTCACAGCTTCATATTTCCGTTCACAGTATTTTCCCCCGAGGTGTGTCTCCTCGAGTGTGACAGTGAAAAATATCGATAAGTCTGCTACGAGCCCTCGCTAGCTAGCTCGCTTCATAACGAAGCATCAACTTGCAGCAACGTGTACGAAAGATCGGAAGCAGTTTCGTGGCCCTTCGTGCCAGGAAGTAGTTGATACCCTATTCTTTGGTTGAATTGTAAGTGAAAACCCATATCCCCGCTCGTTCTTATGATACATGCAGGGAAAACGACGAAACGCTTTACGCACTTCCACTCTCTCTCTCTCTCTCTCTCTCTCTCTCTCTCTCTTTCTCTCTCTCTCTCTCACTCACATACACATACAAACACACACAAAGTCATACATCCACTCATGAACACCCATCTGAAAGCACACGCACTCTTGGATGCTTCGTCCATAATCGACGCCCGCGTGGTGGCATTTATCAACATCGGAAACACAATCAAAAGCGATTTTTCATCAAACTTCCTCCCACACACTGGCAAGGAATCGGCTTTACCTCCAGATCTTGTTTGCTTTTCTTCGTTTAATGCTAATAGCCGAGGAGCTAAGAAAATTCATGCCTTGTTTCTCGGTGCCAGTGGAGAGAATCAAGAACGTTTGTGGAGAAAATGGCTGTCGAACGGAATGTTGATCGTATTTGGAAGGAAAATGAATTATTTATACAAGTCAAGTGCCCACTTTGCTGAGCTATGAGATTTCTCCGTGTGCACCGACACCGACAGCCAAAGGTGGAAAAGATCCCTGCCAATGATCCTGTGTATGGATTGTTTGTCCTGACGACCATCGGTCACGGCGCCTCGAGCGCTGCCCGGCAGCTTGATTGCTTCAGCTTCGTCTGATGGCCTTTTAAGACTTTCGGTTTCGGGAGATTTCTTCCTCAGCTCTAGGCAAACTATATGAAGGTGCTCATGAATACGAAGGTGCGATGTACACTTTTGGAAGGTAAATAAGGTACGGCCAAGCTTTCGCGTTGCCTTGCTTCAAATCATGTCCGGAGGTAATCTGCAAACGAATAGGTGAGATTATTTCGTTGCCATTTTGGAAACGTTTATTCAAGTTCTCACCTTCTAAACTCGCCATAAAACCCATTATCGCAACGTTTCGCAACGGAATGCAACGATTATTACGAGAGACCAGACGTTTTTTCCTCCTTCGTTCTTCGTTCAAACTTTCATTTTCATGCCAATCTTCCCAGTACACAGGCACTTTCACTCTGTTGTTTATCTCCAATCGACAAAGCATTTGGTGGTACTATTCGAACGACTGCCTTCGCTTCTTTTGCCCATCGACAAATCTAACGTCAAGTGAACTGCATTGCCCATCTTGTAGTGGCTGTAAATTACGCCATAAATTGCAATGAAAATGAAGATGCAAATAAGGCGACATACCCCACACGAGTCAGCCATACCCTCGTCAACCCTCGCTGTTGGAAGCAAAACGCCAAAACAGAAGGTGAGTGAGCCAAGCTCATTACACAAAGGAAGGAATTAGAAATGCCGAAATGCATTTCGAATCGAACCCTCACTTGCATAGGCAAAAACGGAGCAATGTGAAAAAGCCTTTGCCGAGCTGGGTGAAAAATCGGCGGCGATCGGGTAAAAGTAGAGCACACACCCGCCATGGGACGACAGATCGGCACAGTATGAAAGAAAGGCCGGCAAGAAACCGGCCCTACCCGGGGACAGTGTTTGCCATTTTACAACGTCTAGCGTTGAATTACACAAGCGAAAGTGACCGAAACTGTTCGTAACCCAATTGGATCCTGCTGCTTTCGTGGGTAGGGGGTTGCTCTGTAAATTTTTAAGTTTTGTTTCTGCAAACCGATCGACATTTGCAGCATTTTACTTCCAACTTTCAAGCATATCTCTTCAGATGTTATTTCTCAACGGTGAGCTTAAATTACAATATCAGATTTTTGTTAAATCATTTATACTTATGCTGTGCTCCGTTTTTAGAGATTCTCTAGTAATGGCAGCACATTTATTACAAATAAAATTATTTTTTTCGTAACAAATGATTTCATTACTATCATAAAGTAAAAAATACTCAGTCAACGAGGTTATGACAAGTTTGGAAATAAAACATATTCACTACACAGTATAAAGTTGTTCCCTGCCAACAATCGTACGACAACAGCAGTTTCTATACTACATCCCAAAAGCAGCGTAGCCATTGACCAACTTGCTTGATGATTAATGTTGAAATTATTTGTTTCATTTCAGCCGGTCTGCTCCTCCTTCTACGTTCCATACGCCCAATAACGACACTAGGAAACGAGAATTATCATTAATGTATTTAGAGTATACCGGTGCAATGAAATTAAAACCTGTCAATCAAAAACCATCACGGGTTCAACGAACAAAAAAAACCAAAAAAAAGTATCAACACAAACTCATACTCAAACATACACATAATAACTGCTTGTGGTACTCGTTTGCCCAGCACAAGCAGCCTAATGATGATCTGCTTTCTTAGCGGCGGGGCGTCAACGGCCCATGGTTTGTGGTCGAAGAAGATGGACGATTGTGAAGCATAAAATTAAAAAATCATTAGGAAGCCATTTTGACGCAATACGTTTGACGCGTACGTGGCTTTACCAACAGTTTTAATAATTGAAGTTGAAAATTGGCCGTGGCTAGGCCGCACAAAATGGCCATTGCTAGGTTTGTAATCGAAAAATAATTTGACCGATTATCTTTGGGCGCTCCCCCGTTTCCTGTCAATAATACGAACGTATGCATTTACATTCACTTCAGCAAGGAGATAGCATGCGGTGCTACAAAATAACCGTCTTCCATATAAAACTTGCCGAAGAGAGTGTACAATTGTTGTTAAAGCGTTAAACTTCCTAGAAAGGCAGAGCTTTCTTTTGCAATACTGCGTAGAAACTAGTGCAAAAGAGCATTGTGATTCCTTGTGAAAGATTATTACTCACAACACCAAACCCAACACGTTCATAATGCAGTGTAAAGGTGCAAATTTCAGCCCAACTAAACGCACATCGAAAATAACAGCTACTCACACACACACGCACAAAGAGAACTAAAACAAATCAACATGGAAACACGATTTCCGAAAGCATGTTGGGGAAGATATGAAAAAACTGAGCCGCGCATGAAATGGAATGAAATTAAAATTAATGTCATTTCATCAATCTCACAGTCCAGTTATTCTGAGAAGCTATTAAAGAGCGCCTCGAGTTCCCAACACTTATTTGGGCGTTCGAAGAAAACCTTTTCCCGGTGGTTAATTTCCTAATGTATCGGGTTGTTTTAGGTGCCTCGGATACATTTGAAGTATTTACCGAATATTACATGTTGAAGTAAACCTTTTCATTTTGACAACGTGAAGCTTTGACAACATATAACATAATCTTATAAATCAAATTCGGCAAATTGGTCTGTATTGAGTGGTACTGGCTACCTTAGGTTTCGTTTAATGCAGATTAATTAATTTTTGTTTAATGAATTTTGTTCTACGTATCACCTACTGCATACATAGTGAGACGTACGAGACGCCACACAAAGTTTCGTTATTAATTGCTTACCAAACTGACTCCTCATCCAAGGGTAGAGCGGTGACTGAAGACCAGAGCTACTGTTCTGGCTATTTGGCGGAGGCTGTTGTCCTTGGTGTAGCTGAGGCGGTTGCTGATGCATCATATTTGGCGGTTGCTGTGGAACGACACCCGGTGGACCACCGCCCGCATTCGTATACATGCCCATATGCTGTGGATTCTGATGCACTTGCTCGGGGTAGCAGTCCTGGGAAATCAAATCGCAAATTAGTACCACTACGATGCAACATTTAAGTAGTTGGTGTAGTATGTAGTTCGGATATATATGCTTGTCATACACTTCCATTCCACTACGGTGGTCCACACGTTGTAACAATGCACTTATAAAAATGATATCGGCTCAAGTAAAGACTGAAAACAGTGTTGTGACAATCTTCTACCAATTTTGTCAATACTTCTTAAGGATTAAAGGAAACCATTGGCAATGCTAAAAACAAGTAAATTACAATTAAAGTTGCCTTCATTAATATGGAAGGAAAAGATTTCTTTGCTACTATAAACCCCGTTAAAAGCAAATAGCAAAGAAGCATACAAATGTTAGAGCTATGTAGCTTTATCTGTTGTATAAGTTCTGATGCTTACTTCTTTAACTTACTACGAGTTGTTTTGTGTTTTTTTATGTGAGGGACGACCGTACTGCAAGGAGTTGTTTGGTTGGGTTATTGATACTTAAATTTTACTACAGTTATCAAACCACAGAATGCGTCTGTAGGAACAAATGTCACAACAATCAGTAGCAAAAAAGCGATTGTTTGTCATTGCGCTACAAATTCATTTACCTGTCCTTGCGTATGGCCCATATGATGCTGAGGTATTGTCATTTGTGCTGTGCTCATATGATGCCCCATCTGCTCCAGCGGTGGTGACCCATTCTCGGCCCCGTACGTACCGAGCCCGTTCGGACCGTTGCCAACAGCAGCCTGCAATTTACAGCTCGCGTAAACGATGGGTTGCTGTTGCTGGGGTTGTACTTGCGTCTGCTGTAAGGGATTGCCATTCGTCTGCGGAGGTATCACGCCACCCACCTGACTCGATGGACTGTCGGCCCTCGCGTACCCTGCTGGATCCATCGTCTGCTGATAGTAGCCCATCCGATCGTACGGAGGAAACCGCGGATATGGTGGCATATTTGCCTGGTTCGCGTGGGTTTGGTTATGATGGCTGTA
This sequence comes from Anopheles farauti, assembly GCA_000473445.2. Taxonomy (NCBI): domain Eukaryota; kingdom Metazoa; phylum Arthropoda; class Insecta; order Diptera; family Culicidae; genus Anopheles; species Anopheles farauti. The sequence goes on from KI915064.1 coordinate 814,072, forward strand.
CATCTGCTGACTCGTGTCCAGCCCGTCCACGCCCGTCCCCGGGTAGTGGCCGTGCATGTCTGAGTTCATGTAGGAATTGGTGAAGTATGATGTCATGCTTTCACAGTTATTTGTACTCATAGTCATGGTGAATGGTTAGCTTTGTCTTTGGATTGCTCGAACTTGATCTGCAAGCTTGCAAGTGAATATTGACGATTACTTTGATTCCGTCACTCGGTTTACCAACATGCAGTGGGTCGTGTATGTGCTCGTGTAGAATTTGATGTATCGATGCTTTCGGGCGTTCATGTACAAAAATATATCACATTACAGTGCGCTACAGCTAGAGCCGTCCTAATGGCTTTGGAACCGCTGGACGTCGTTGCTAACACCCTGGCGGAAGTTGCTGGTTCTTGCTGGTGGTTTATGTGTGTGTTTTTTTATCACCAAACGTCGTTATTGAATGGTGTTAAGCGACGTATCGACTGTAAGAATACGCAGAACCGATACACGATCGCCAAGAGCACTTTAATTTGATTACGGATGCAGGGCAGTCAATTATATCTCAATTTTTATACACCTTGCCAAATCCTGCAGCACGGTTTCCCCACTCGCTAGGAACCGCAATAGCGAGGACAAACGAGATGAACAGGAGGACAAAAGAGTACGAATACGATTGTTGATTGTGACGTGTACTGTAGAAATCACTTGCGTTCGGTGAGCGACGTTTAGCCTATAAGTTTCGCTTGGGTGATGGATTTGCTAAATGATAGTGCTGTTTTGGCTCGGGAGATAAAGATTGTGTAGGCGAGCAGCGAAACAAAAGTACAGTTGACGAAACTTCAAACTCAATAGTAAGCTTCCAAGCACAAATTCAAGTCAGCTCATCAAAACACATAGATTGCGTACTACTATGTAAAAGCCGTTTTACGAGCGGTAGATTTCTGAAACGAGAAGAGCAAGAAAAAAACAGGTGGTTAGTAGCATGCTCCGAACATTGAATGATAAGTTACAGTTGATAGGAAATTTCGATTTACTTCTATCGTATAATAATGAAAATTCCTGTTCAAGGTGATCGTTTTTAATGGGATTTATTACTACAGAAAACACAAAAAGCGGCTTTATCGTTTGTGGTAAGGTAAGGGCTTTAGACGTAAGGTGCATTTATTTATGTGCCCTCTTGCCGGACATTGACATATTGTATATTCCATTTCCATCCGCCCGCCTATCCGTTCGCAATTTTTGAAACTAAACTACTTTCACCTTGCCGAACGTTCCACCTTCAAACGTTTGGCGGCATGTTTGCCCACACTAAAGGCGAAGAGGCGGTATTTACAGCTAATTCTTGTGTTTTCTGTCAAAGAAAATTATAAACAGTCAAACAAGTATGCTCCTCTTCCGTCATCAGCTAGCATCTTCTTACTGATGGCTCTCTTTTTCTCTCTTTCCCTCTGTCTGGTGCTTGTTGTAGTTCTTATTGCCGTCAAACATTGGAGCGACAGTAGGATGCGGTACTACCAGACTATGGTGTTCTAGCGAGCGAACCACCGATCCGCTTAGTGCAGCCGTGATCGAGAAGCATGTCAACCTTACCACACACACACACACACACACACAGAATCTGTGTTGGCGGTTTCTTCTTAGATTCACTGTTTGTGTTGTGCCCCCATGTACTCAAAACCGTTTTACCGATGGTAATCGTCGTCGCAGTAGTTAAACCCCAACGGGTCGACCCGTTTTACACAAGAGTCTGGTCTCGTGAAAATGACTAATTTGATTTCATGCCGTTTTCGAAATTCGTTACCCACACGTGAAACTATGTGTTATGGTTTCCCGACATTTTCAGACGATTCGCCCGGCGAAAGCGTGTAATCATAATTACACCCAACCAGTGCGTCTGGGCAGAAATCATCGTCCTAATCGCCCCACGATCTATTGGCCTTAAGCTGAGTGGAAAATTCCACCATTGCTGCTGACGCACTTTTGCGACAAAAGATACTATTTCTACGGAATATGTGTCTCCACTTGATTTCTTGCTTCAATCCACCTCAATAGATTGACAAAATGTATATTTTTAGGTTGAAAAATTTACGAAATTAGCTTGTAAATGAGTTATCATCTGCAAAACTTATTTGTGCATCTCTGTAAAAACACAATCGTTAATACACCTTTGGGATAGTTATATGTAACATTATGTTTTACTATATAATTTGTATCTTCATCCTATGTCTCTTCTGTGCACACACACATATATACACACACATAGCATCGAGCATATAAATCACCGTGTTTTGTGTGATTGCTAACTTCAAAAACAATAAGAGCCCGCTTAGCAGTCTACGTTTCCATCACTCTGGTAGTAGGTGGCAGGCATTTTGTTTCGGTTCGTGTTCGCTTGCGGCCCCTCAACTCGAGCCGTCTTTATTGAACAACATCAAGAACGGTGGGTAGAGGACCAGGGTAGGGGTATATCCAATTCAATAATACCAGAACAACAGCATTCCTTCCTTCATTTGATTAAATTTAATTGAATTTAAAGCGTGTGTCTGCTTATGCTGGCAAGCTTCTGCTGCTCCGTGTGTGACTAGCACAAACACATGCGATAGCATAGATCTTGAGTTTGGTGTAGATTTCTAGAAAAGAAAATAAAAATTTGACCATTCAAAACGGTAAGTTATGTATGTTTTCGGACTCATTCCGGCGCATACGGAATGATTACTGTCAAATGTGTGCGAACAACAAGATCGTGTTGGTGATAGAATACAAATTATGCTGACCAAGTCTTGCCACAGTCTGGCATCAAGTGCAAAATGTGTTTACGTTGCAGAATTTAAGATTGTCTTCCATTGTTACAATCATCACACCCACTGCGGCAGTCCGGCAGTCATGCGGCTGCCTTGAAGGTTTAGCAGAATCACCTTCGAGAGCAGCACAATCATTCCTTTACACGTTCTATGATAACCGAGGGCCGATGGGGACGAAACATACGACAATGACGACGGCGACATATCAACGCGCACATATTTATTCTTGCCTATGCTATGCAACCATGCGCTGAGGCTGGCACATCTACCGGCTTTATAGGCAAAGGTTGTACTCGGCTGTTCTCCTGCAGTGGCAGTGACAACAGCATAGCTCAGCAAACCCACCACGACACGGCTGTGGTTGTGGGTCGAATGTAGTGCGAATGGGATTGAGTTGGTGGCGGAATTGTTATCTGGATTGAATTCCTGCTAAATGGCGTGAATATTTGCAATTTGGTTTGATTAATTTATTACATTTTTGCTGTTGTTGGCGCTACCGCCTTACCGCATATTCAACGCTAATCGGAATCCTTCGGGAAAGCGTCGTTGGAAGATGTGGGACATTCACGGATAATGCAGTTGAAAATCAATACTAATCCACATGTAACAAGGTATGTGTGAAACGCAACCAGGCTCAAGTAAGTAAGCACGTTGATGACACGAAAATTGTTAATAAATTATGACAAAACCCGAATACTTATGCTTTTTCTAAACAAATGCCACCACTTATATAGTAGAATAGTATGTTGCAGTATGTATATTATGTATTTTTTTCCTTTTATTATTAAATCAGCTTCAAGAAAATACTCCAAGACATGGTAAAAAATTTGCTTTAGAAAATCTTTCACTTTAAACTTCTATTTGGCACTGGTCTTGTTTTATGGTTATTTTAATGATACAAAAAGTCACGACTTTGAATTTTTTTTTTATAAAATCAATGTTTATTTCTAAACATCTTAAAACTAGTCAACAATATCAGTACATATAAGAGTGGGTAAACGAAAGCACAGGGGTTACAATGCACATTTAAGGATATCTATATCGATCACAGCATCGTTGTTGCCAACGATGTGGATGATGTAATTAGCAAACAAACGTAGGATAGGAAAAGAGAAAGCTGCTTTTTACCATTATTATCATTACCAAGTATATCACATATTAAACCAAAACATAAATAATTTAAATCCCTGAAAATGTTTCTGCTTGTGATCTCCTTTATGTCAAGAACCTTTAGTACGAATTGGTATTAGATATTTTACTAATTTTTTCTACTGCATAATACATCCTTACTATATTCCAGCAATTTGATTGCTTACAATGTTTAGCCTGCCCGTTGAATATGAAAAACATGGTAGATTAATCTCTTAACTATATTCCTTTACATGATGCCACAATCTTTCAAAACCGTTCTTCAATACTTTAGAAAAATCTTTATTTTTGACAGTGTATTATTCGTATAAAATTCTCAAAAAACTACAAATTATTCATAGCTATTGGGAAAAGATATTCAACCAAATTCAAACGAAAATCGTTAGCATTTTGACGTCTCATGCGCATGACGGAATGCCACAATGCGTTTATAAAGGCAGCAGTAATACTTCAATGAGGATTTTTAAAAATAGCTTTTCTCGGGCAGATTTCAGCGATGAATTTTCCTTTTATCAATGATTCATACAGTTCAAAATTCCAAAACTTGACAAAGAATTTTTTCTGAACGACAATTAATCAATAAAAAGAAATATCTATCATTACATATGACTTGTGTTAATTGGAAAAAGGATGATTCCGTATTTATAAACATTTCTGGTGTAGTTAGTTCAATAAACATCCGCGTCTGGCGTTACTATCGTTATACCAGTTCGACAAGCTGCATGCATTTTCACTATGAACAATTTCACTGCTCGACACGTGGTAACATAACATGGTGTTAAACATAACAAAATGAGTGTATACAAGTTTGGTTCCATTATTTGTGAACAAATTCAAAACAGTAAATGAAATTTTGTATTGCTGCGAGACTGTAAAAAATCTCTGTTGATTATCGTTTGCATACTTTCAATGAATTCCCTTTTTCGCCTGAATGTCAAATGTATGCAACCCGCATGACACATACAATCTGGAGAAGTATGCAATACGTAGTTCACAAGTTCTTCTTCTCTTGTCTTGCTTTTTCGATTTAGTTGTTTTCTTTTTTGCCAGTTGTCAGTGGGCGGAACTATAAATAACTATTCTCCATTTTGTTTACAAGCGCCATCAACATTGCCCTTCCTAAACATTTTCGCAAACATAATTGAAAAAAAGTTGAAAGAAAACGTCAACTGATCTTCGCTATGAATGGTCAAGAAATTTTATGGTGCAATGTTACGTACGAACTTCATTGAATAATTTTTGAAATACACGGCAAGTTATTATTACAATATTTGACAAACAATTTACAAATTTAAGACTTTTGGTGACTCATGAACATATTTTAAAATATATGATCGTTCTTACACTTCGAAGTACTTCGTTGCATTTACATTATTTGTTGAAAAAGACATTGCTTTTCAACTTTGTTGAATTCGATCCAAAGTCAACATGTAATTATCTTTACATAAAAATTATAATTTATAATAAAACCTAATTTTATCTACTTTATGATAGAACTGTAATTGGAAAAGTCAAAAAAACATCGAAGTTTTAATTGTTAAGTTTTAATTGACAACAAATGTTTGCCGACGGGAACTGAACTTGAGCAAAAATGCTATGTATACATAGAAATAAAATGTTAGATTCAAGCGTAGAAACCTTTACAAGATAAGAAAACTACGTAATAATTTTATTTCATAGAACGTAAAGAAAAACAACAACGATACAAACATAGTTACTTTATCGATTCTTCTTTCCTACATTTTACAGCATTACATTGCAGTGTTTCCCACACACAATAAACGTTCTCTTACAATTTGTTTTGGTCGATATTGAATTAATGATCCGAGTAATTGTATAGTAACTGTGAATAACTAAAGTCAGTGGAATCCGTGTAGATTTGAACCTATACTGCAATAAATGTCATAATTAATTTGCAATTATGATGAATTATTATGAATTATTTGCAATAAATATCAACATTTAAATTTGCGGCGATAAAGTGGTACCAATGTTTTAAGCACTTTACCGTAAGTGTAGTGCCTATGTTTAAGCAAAAATATGCTGGTGCTGTCAATTTTTTAATATACTCAAAACAAAATGTTGATTGTAAATGTTGTTCTTGCGTAATCCAAACCAATAGGATAAAGTTATAAGTAGTGGAAAAAATCATTCAATAATAAGTAGCCCAATGCTGGCTTTCGAAGAAAAGACATGTACCTGCGAACGGTTGGTAACTCCTCGAAAAGCTGTTGAATGTTATCAACATGAAGATTCGGGGTCAATCTTGAATTATTTCCTTTAAATTGACACAAATATACCCAAACGCAACAAATAGCTCTTATAGATCTCAAATTGTTTCTGCCTGGAATGAAATTGTGTTTTGAATTTACGCGCACATTTTGTGGAATTTTCAAACTATTGGCATGTGAAAGGAAGATCAATTGAAAATTCAATCGAAAATATTTATATATATATATTTATATAAAGAAATTGTGTATGCTTGTGAGTAACCCTGTTGCGAAAGCTTATTTTTTTCTTAAAGCTTGAATTTTATTTACATTTTAATGATTGATTGTATGAAAAACTACCACCACCACACTAACCATCAAAATGCTTCATTTTTCTTAGCATAATATGCTAAGAAAAATAAAGAAAAATACTAAATGCGTTTTGGAAAACCTTGCGCAAACAATCCTTACTTAATTATCAATAAATACTTAGTGCCGAATGTCTGTAAATTATATTACACTAACCGAATAATGCCGTGAAAAAACAACGCCTTGGAAATATTATGTGTTACAACGGTGTCAAACAGACGGTAACCGCCACGTGCGCAGCATACATAACACGCACATAAGAGATCGTCAACTCAAACCAAAACGTTGTATTAAATAATGCATCGGGTGTGTGCCTGCGTATGTATGTGTGTGCATGTGTAGCGCACACCGTGCAACCGTGGAGGTTGCGAAAGACAGGATTGCAGTGAGATTTATCGCGAAAAAGCGAATAAAATGTAAATCGATGTCACTTTTACGCACGTCCCGATGCGTGTGCCTGTTGTGTATGAACCCCTACTCGGTAGTGCAACACTTCGAGGCGAGTGCGCTTCGAGGTGCAGAAATGCCTTGAACGAAAAGCAACAGGGTTGGTCAGAAGATAATTAAGTCATAAACCTGTGGGTATTTGGCTTTGCCCAGTGCAAGTGAATTTGTTTTTTTTTGTATTTATTATTCCGAAACGAGGCTCCTTCCTTCAGTGATTGCGCAGGATAGGGTATGAAGATTGTACGCTGTTTCGACGCGTTGGGATGCTGGAACATAAGAATTAATTTAAACTTTCAATCGTTTACCGTTCTGCTTAGAGCTTATTATAGGCCCAAAATACTTTATTCATAGTAACAGTTTTAATGGAAATTAAATGCAAAACTATCAGTTAACTGTTTGCGAACCACGCAGCCACCGCTAAGCTCAAAATATCATGACACGATGGTTCCAATCATTGACTGATTGTCTTCAACACACGGCGAAGTATAGTGTGTAATTTGAATTTGATTTTGTGATTACAGGTGAATAAAACGGTTATTGATGCATATAGAATAACGATAAACGATCGCTTTTCGATCACTTTTCTTAAAATATCAAATTATGATTGACACTTTTGAATAGCGCCACAGGTCGCAACCAGTTGTTACACGGCTGGGTATGCGGAAAAGAGAAAATAAGACGAGACTACAGGCGGGCAAAACACGGCCGGTTCCCACCACCTTCTTACTAGGTAGTTAAGTAGTTAACAATATCGCTTGTCGATCGTTACCATGTGACGTCGTCATCGTCATCGTCGTCGGCGGTGAACCGACTGGCGTGGTGCTCAAAATTTAATTCGAAGTAATTCAATTTAACGATGTGATAATCGAGGGCAATAAATTTTGATGTGAGTTTCTCATGCCAGCTTCTGATGTTCTTCCGCCCAAAGAGCGTTGGCGTTCTCTCCCTGTTGCTCTCGCAAAGTTTGCGTCACAAGCATGCTTACTCTTTTACGCGCCTCCGTACGCACCGCTAAACGGGCGAAGATTTGGAAGAGCGGCCATTTGTGTGGCACTATTTATTTCTTTTTTTACGATGGGAAAAAGCGCGTCGGCCCCGGGCCGAGAGATGAGGACAAGTGCGACAAGAGTGCGGCTACGGTAGAAGAGAACCTTGATAGTAATCAACCACATCAAAGTGAACATAGCAACGCAATGGCGATGATGATGAATATAGCAATAAAAGTTTTGTTTTTTGTTTACCTATACAGTAGGCGTCGCGACCCGTACCTTGCTCAACATTTTATAGCCAGTTGACCCATGTTGTACGAAATGCGATGTTTCGTAGCGCTGATTATTTGTTTTAATGCCACACTTACGATCACTGCTTCATTATCGTTATTATAACGATTTATACTGCGGTCACGAGAGTTGACATTCGATGCAAAACATTCGTTTGCCGACGGCAATGTGCATGTATCGTACAAATGGGGTCTATGGGTGTGGTTTATCGTTTCAACGACGTATCGACACCTTACCGGCGCATGTAATGGCATAAATTATGTTATCAACTTGTTGCATTTAGTTGTAAACATTCTTATGCAGCTCTGCGTTAGCTTCCGTCTCTGCTCTTCGCAGCGCGTAGCTTGATATTGCTGTGCACTGAGCCAGCTCAGCTTGGTGAGACGCTAGAAATTTGACCATTTTGTGCTTTCTGCCGCACAATTGGTTACTGTAATAGGCACCGGTTTTTATTTCGCACCAGCACACCATTCTGCTAGGGTGGGAGTAAACCAACACTCATGCTATGACTATGACCACATAGACGCAATCAATTTGTTTACCAGTATATTCACTAATATATTCCACGGTCTTCCGCATGTTTCCCACAATCTCCCCACGAGCTGGACTGGTTTTGAGATAAATTAATTAAAATCAAATGGCTTGCAGTGGAAACGTAGCAAGTTGACTGTCGCCTCCAAGACAGCATTCTTTATTCGGTGCAACTACGTGGAACTACATGCAGCTAGCACCGCGTGCTTACAAAGCAGTACACCACGGACCTTGAACGTGCGGTAACATGCTTTACCTAACGAGGGCACGCTGGTCGTTGAGCCGCAGGCTTCGTCCTCAATGCTGATTTGACATGTACTCACATATACTAAAAGCAAAGGTGAACAACACACCTTCCGCTAACATCGACACACGCATAGTTCGTTTCAGAACTGATCTTTGAAAAGTATTTTAAAAGGTATTGTCGTACACAATGCACTGTATTATGATAAAAAACAGCAACATCCATTTTTGATCACACGACTCAACAACTTTAAAATGCTGATTGATGCTCAAAACAGAGCATCTGATTGGTGTTTAAATATTCGACTAAAAGGTTTCTAGTTTGTGTACACTTTTTTATACTGAACTTATTTTTAATAATTAATAAGTGTGAAAAAAAAGAAGTATATGCTATCCTGTATGCTTCAGTTTCCACAAATATACACATACACAATGAGTAGCTTTTGCTTCGTACAATGAAGAGCGTTGGATTATTAATTAGCTTTAAACACGCACAGCACCTATACGTTTACAGGAGCATTTGAACGATAGCGGGTCATATCAACTACAACCACTGTACGAACTAGCACCGCAACCTCCTGCCGTGGTTCAGAATGAAATGATTCACATTCACGCTTTCTCCTGTAATCTCCTACCTCTTCAATGTTGCACATAGCTCATTTTGTGTGTTTGTCTGCTGGGAAAGTTACGCTTCGGATCAATATTCCAAAAACACGAACCTAACAATGCAGCATTTCTTTTGTGGTCCGCTCTATTCTATTTAAAATATTGTAGAACTGGCAAAATGTACCCAGCTTGGAGAATGATCCCTAACTTTCACTTCCTTGTTCAGTTCCAGCTCAAGGTTCCAGCTGGTTGTTTCGAATAGGAAACAAACTGTTCAGCTTTCTAATTTTAACCTTGAACCATCCGAACAGCCGAAATAAAGCGGGCGAGTAGAAAAATAGGATACGTTCGAGGTCTTTAGATGATGTAACTGTGAAAAAATGATTAAACTGGCGGAGTCACCTTCGCCAACACCACATGACACAAGCCTCCGGATCCGGAGTTCTCACCCACACCCGGCAAATGTACCCGTTGTACGTACGGTTCGAGCCTATTACGTGCCGCTTTCGTTGATTGCAGTATCTGCGGCTGTTTCGTCCATAGTTTGTGCCTTATTTCCCCCGTCGTTCATCGTTCCTTTTGCTTTGGTCGATGCTTTCGTTCTTACAATGGCATGTGGGTCTGCTAATGAATATGCAACAAAGATGTCACTGAAAACAGGTTACCGCATCAGCGACAAAACGTAAGAAGTATCACTATCCAGCAGTAAGTATTGACATTCAAAGCAGCGAAGCTTTTTCGTCTAGAACTGTAAGCTAACAGTAATCGCGTTCCTCATTCCCGATGCAATGTGGTGATTCACTTTCGTTTGGCTGTGGCACGATAGCTTCTTTGTTATTATAAGCTATGAGCTTGGGTGTTAAAAAATTGTCATTCCGACCATCAACCGGACCGGCGTGATTGGTATGTTTACTCTTCATCTGTTTTGCGCGGTGTATTATCAATGAAGGACTGATAATTAATTTGGTACATACACAAAAGCTTATCTTACGGTACGCATCTTTTCCCAGGCTGTAATCCTTTTTGTTTTTCATTCACTTTTGTCGTTGCCCTACTCGTGCTCACGTTCCAAACGCTGTTGGTGTGGTTTTGGTGATGCTCGATAAAGAAAATGAATCCGTCTCGTACCGCAAACAGCACGGAATCGCATTTAAACCGCTGTCAAGTGGTCTAGCGGTCCGGCTGAGAGGAATTTCTCTGCAGTGCTCGTAGATTTGCAGCAGTACAGCCACAACAACAGTGATGCATCTGTTGCGAGCGGTGGAAAATGTTTGCAAAATTTCACTGACCCTAAGAACCGTTCACAATCTCATTTACCTCACTCACTCAGTGACAAATTAAAGTCGCCCACGATAATCCATTTCGCTGTGGTTTTTTTGTGCGGCGCTTGTTACGTAGCTATGCGTTATGGAATGTGGAACGGTGAAAGGGTGGTAATAGAGATCGTTTGATTCGCTTTATAATTAAATTACGCTTTCGGACTGTAATCCCAGCGTCATCGGTGTTATCGTGAAAGAAAAAGAAAGGCCCCGAAAGCTTTTTGATAATTATTTTTTAGTGTGGAATGCGGTTTGTCATGGGCATTTTGTTGAGTTGTTTCAACGAAACACTGGCATGTTTCATGTGAAATGAACATTATATTAAATGCAATGATTCTATAGCATATGTTTTACTTTTGGCTGCTTTATTTTACTATTTTTTGTATGTATTTCTTCACAGATTGCAAAGGAGATAGAGTTTTGCTGTATTTGTTGTACTTGATTAAATTATCACCGACATAAAAGACATTTGAATGATGTAAAATAAATGAATCCAGTCATCACGGAACGCGTCAAATGAGCAGGTTCGAGCGAATTGTGCCATAAACTCTGTCAATCTTGTATTTAACATCGTTGCTTCGCCCTGCACATGCGATCCGCTGTTCTGTAGCTGCACAGATGGTCAAGAATTTGTCCAACCGCGTGGGTCTGCGTCTGGAGATCCGGGTGGGGTTGCCTATAATTGTGTCGCAATGTCTGTCGCGTTGCCTAGTTGTGGATTGCGAGGAATTGAGTGACGGGATCATCTTGATCACGTCCCTTCATGGTGTCACCGCACGGGGACAGCAATAACGTGTCAGGCGTCCAATCTGCATACAACTCGTTTCCCGTCACCGGAACCGATCTTACCGCGTACGACCACGATCGTGCCGACGTTGACGAACGATGACGATGATCAAGCTACATTAAGATTATCAAGTTCGGTGCCAAGTTCGGCTGCTGTTGCGCTGGCGTGAACCAGCGTCGGACAACAAATATACAACAAATTGCATCTCTATTTCAGCGAGCAGCACTCACGATGCTGGCCCTGTATTGCTGATAAACTTAGGCGGGCAGAGAGTTGTGAAATGTTTGCGTAGACCGAGCTGCTATTTTTGTGGTACTGAATTTTTATTCTTCCACACTTTTTTAAAAAATCATTAATTGTTGGATTTATGTTAGCTGACAAACTGTCAGCAAAAGTTTTAATACATAAAACAATAAATATAAATACAAGTTTCGGCATAACATGAAAATGCCAGCTTCGAACGTGGGATGCCCTTTTGAACGGAATAAAATTTCAAGAAACCCTGTATATGCTTCACTCTTCCGACACACCAGCCGGCAACTCCCTGCTGGCCAGGCGAGATCATGTTTGATTAGACGATGTATGATATCGTTCAGGTACGGCGATAAAGATGGCTCCGTTCCGTTCGGAAAGTTGATGGAGTTTTTGCGGCGTTCATTGTACATTTAATTTTGTTTCGCCTGTCAACCCTCGCATGTTTAAAACTTGCTTGACTTCCCTTTGAGGTTGCGTTCGCGGCGTTGCGTTCGGTTTCGTTCCAACCAACTTATCCAACCCTTCCAGCATTTGGCGCCGTCACCAAATGCGCTCCTCATTTCGCATCGCCAGACGGCCACGGTTGAAAAGGTTTCGTAACGATTGTACGGTCCCGGTTTTCATTTTCATGTGCCGTTCTAAGAAATGTGCGTTCAGTTCCGGCCGCAGCTACAGGCTTTATTGGACTGGTAAGGACGGCCGTCATGTTATCCACGTTCAGAACATTCACATGAGAGGGTCGGTTTCAGCAGTGTTCGAGCAGTATCATGTATTCGATGGTACCGTGCTCGAGGTGCTAGTTTTTTTTCTTTTTATTGCCAGATCACTGGGTCTATGGACTAGATCGACACACTGTGCCGTTCTAGGCACAATGTCGACCGAGAACGGAAACGGATTCGATCGTATTTGTTCAGTATGATTGTGAAAAGATCTCACTTTCGCTGTCGTTCGACGATCGCCAAACCTAATTGTTTCCATGTCTTTGAGATCAATGATAAAATTCTGTTAATGATACACGAGACCTGCTGGCACGAAAAGTATACGACGCACATTTTTTTTCTGCCTTTTGTTGTATTCCTTCGCAAGCTATACGCGTGTGCAACAAAAATGCCCAATCATCCAACTGCTGCAGTGGTATATGCTAGGCTGCAGACTGCACGGTGCACTACACCGTATCGGGTAGCATGTGTAGAGTCATACGCCGATGGAATTCTTTGTGTTTCACGCTGGTAAATTTGGATTATTTTATAATTGCATTTTTATCATGCGGCACGGAAAAGAATAAAACCACGAAAAAACCACTACACCAAGTATGAACGAATGCGGCACAAAAAGTGAAAGAATCAGCAAAGCCTTGTGTTGGGAAAGAATTCCGTTTTATATCTTGAATTTCATTCGCGGGTAAAAGACGGAGATAGGCTGAGGATGAGTCAAACCAAACAAAACAAAAACGCGGGAGAGAACGTGCCGACTTCACAGGTCGAATGAAATTATAAGCAAACCAAAAAAAAAAAACACTCATTCACTTCAAACGGCTAGCGAACGAAAAAAAACACGTAGAGTTCTTCCTTTTCAATCGATACTTAACAGATGCAGCTGTAAGTAGTATGGAAATAATGTTGAAGTAAGTTAAGTATGCTTGATTTGTGTGATACAAATTTGTTTTTGTTGGATTTTATTAAGGTAGGATTATTATTTCAATCAGATTTTTGACTCCATCTTGAAATTTTCTGTGATACTTTGTATCTCAATTAAATGTATGTTACATGTAGAGGTTCTACCTTTCAATAATTGGAAGCATTTTTTGTGCTTGAGTTAAAGTGAATTAACCGCAGCAACAGCTTTCGTTAACAAACATGGAAAAAAACTCCCAAGAAATAGATTCGCACTGGACGTTGCATGTGTTACTTTGTACAATGAGTAGACATGCGTACGTCATAGTGAAAACTGCACAAGGTAAAATAACAAATTGGCTACAGATACGGCTACAGAATGTTATGGTGTACTAGTTGCAGCGCTTTTTCAGATCAATGGAGTGGGAAATTACACACGCTTGCGTGATCGTAATCAAAGGAACTTAATTGTTATTAACTGTTTGCGATAAACTTAAATGAGCATTTAAACATCGAACCATATATTTTGCATTGAATATTACTAAGAGAGAATTTTGATATGGAAAAACAACGAACATACGTTTATATTACAAACTTTTACTTACACAATTAAAATCAGTATCAGCACAACTACGCTAATGTAAATATTTCGTTAGTAAAACAGTTTAATTTCTCTTGAGGCAATAATATGTTTTTCGTCTTTTTGAGTTCATATAAAATTTGAATATTGAACGGATTAAAACTAACAAAACCTGTTTGTTCACCTTTAAAATATTCCATCTTGCAATAAACATATTTTTGTACATGGATACTAATTAATCGTTTTCTACGTCCGTAACCCATCCTAATCTTATTTTCCAAAGACTATTCCAAATCCTCGAGATTTTCTTTCTTGATGGTTCACGTACTTAAAAAAAACTAATTTGCCATCATAATGCGATAATCATTGTTATTATGATAAAAATACATAGAATACACAGCATCAATTAATCCAATTTTCGAGAGCTGCCGTTCAAAGCCGCTAGGCACGTTCAGTAGGCAATATGGATCGTTGCGGTTTTCGTGATTTGCTACGTTTATACTGCGATCTCTACGCGGCGGAAAATGAGTGAGAAATGTTGCAGCGCACGCAACAAAATGCTACATTGTAAACATTCGATATCGTGAATACTTGCAAGTCTCAGAAAGGAAGGCTCCAAAACAGCAGCGTGAGAAGAGCCGAAGGTACAATAATTTTGCATCGTACCCCTTCATCATTGCTGCATCACTGGCATTATTTATACTTTTAGGTCTTAAATTGCTTGACCAACACAGTACGTAGCGATACAAATTGATGGTTGCTACTCAGAGTCTACCGAGTGGTCGAATAACTATAACTTGCAGTCATCTCCTTTGACATATGCCGGCTGCTTATGATGGTTATGCTGCAACCGGGCGCGTTTCATAGTAGCAGTATCTCAAATATCTTCTCCACGGGGCAGCACTGATTCGACGGATTCTCTGCTACGATGACTGCTTCTTTCCCCAACACCGGTACAGCAGTACAGCGGAAATTTCAAACAAATAAATAAATGTACCCAAATGTGAGTCAAACCACATGATGCACGGTATTTTGGCGCCATCACCGCTAACGGAAGGCGTCTTCAAAGCAAGTAGTGGTAGTGGTCTTTCTTAACAATCGGATACGTACAACAACTGGTACAAGTGTTTGTTTACGTTAGAAGTGTTTCTAACGTATGTTTCGATGGACCTTCACGACGTGTAACGATGCATTCTCGTTGCAAGTCTATTATCACGCAAAAAATAACAAACATATTCGGCCGGACTCCAAACTCGAAATCGACTTCTGCTACAAATTCTAAGACAACAATAAACAGAGCGCTTCTTTTACTACCAAATCGAGTTCATGCTACCAAGCTTGATGGGTGGTAAGAGCATTGTTTTGATTTATTTCTTCACGCTGATTTTATTTATTTACTAAGTGTTCCTTATGATTACATTTCAATTGTCTCCACTTCCCTTCCCTTTTCTGTTAAGACTGTTAATTCTTGTTTTGAGACCGTACTATGAATTTCCCTTATAAACCAATTGTTTTGTTTTGTTAAATAGGCATTCTGTGTGGTTCATGTAAGTTAAAAATTGAGAACCTTTTTTGCCATTTTGCAATCATTTATCTTGGTGGATTACCGTCGATCACCATAATAGTACGGCTATTTTACAGACGAATAACCTTTCGACCAATAGTCTCACGTTTCTTTCCTCTTCATTGATGTAACAAACCAAGTAATGGCTATCGGCTTATCGGACAATTTTGCGAGAAAAATTGGCGGAACAACTTTAACTGATAATCAAAATAGATTTTATACTGCACCATTGTATTGCTAGGCTGAGGCTGAGGGTACATTTTAAAAATAATCCTATTATCAGGAATGATTATACGTAAACGAATGATAAATTATCGTACAATTTAATCATGTCGTTTGAAACACCAAATGTTACAGTTTCGAATAAAAATTCTCAGTAAAAAAACAACGGGATTGTCGTTCGAACGAATTGTGAACATGAGTACCCTTTCAAAAACAATACGCTGATGCCAAAAATTGAAAAAAAACTTAGAACATAGTACACATAAAATGTTTGGATATAATTATAGTAACTTTATGATAGGCAGGTCGCAAAGATTTCCCGTAAACCGAATAACGTGTACACAAATTACAGTTTTATTCATTCTGGATAGCTTACAAATGGTCACATATAAGTATAGCTTGTCAATGACAAGGGTAGACCTAACTCACAACCACACTCACATCACATACTCAATGATATTTTTGTTTAAACTCTTTGAATTGTTAATAAACTCAGGTTGTGGTACATGCGGAGCAGATTGAGTATCAGATAATCATTTTCACGTGACAAATTCTGGTCAGCGATACCACAGTTAACAGCTGTTCGGAGATCGTCGGAGGGCTCTGTTGACCCCCAAAAGCGTTTATCTCTGTTAGAACCCCAATATCGCAGCACTGCAAAGAACGCTGAACGCAAACTGGTTCGTGTTGCTCGACATTTTCAGTAATTATTATGTATGCTTTGAGTCGTGCTTCCTTTCGTGCGCGAGAACGAAAGGCACATCCGTCGGTCATTTTATTCACGTGGTAAAGGCGCGATTGCGAGGGTATGTTGCCGGCAAAGTTAATTTATTACGTTAATCCAGCAAGTGGTAGTTGCTCCCCTTGACTGGTGCAGGCTTGTCCGCTCGGGACCCGGAGTCTCACCGCTCGCGGTTTTTCCAACGACAACCCGATTGCGAGCGTTCAGCACACTCACACACATACACGTTCTCGAACACAATGTGCACTCCCGAGAAACAGCTGTGCTTTCGAGTGTCAACAGCTGGACCAATATCAAGAATTAATTTGACTACAGAGCACTGACCAAGCCAACGTTTCCCCGGAAGCGAGCCATTGGCATTCTCTTTTGCACTGAGAAAGTGGAGCTACTCGATTGTGGAAAAGAAGGACTTAATATTTCAATGTTTAATCACATTGAACCATTGAATCACAAAGTTTCATCACATGCTTTTTTTTCTAAAATGTTGCTTTCATTGTTTTGAGTGTGATACGTTATAGAACATACAAAAGTGTTAACAAAACGAAATGTTTGCAATAGATCGCTTACCTTCGAAGAGACACGTCTCGCCAGAGCAAAGTATAATATATCGATTCTTTGGAAGAAAAACAGGTTTTGTATACTGTTAAGAATATTGCCTTGTTTCCCCATTCTTGATATTCATTTTTACTTTGCTCCATTGACCTCAAATGTGTTTGGCTGGTTTGCTTTGCTGTTCCGTATCTTATTTTCTGATCTCTTCTAACTTTTTTAACCACACATTCCAAAGGATTTTTTTATTCCCTGTTTATTTTTCTTCGCGTATTCGAAAGAATTTTCAGATTCCGTACCAAGTTTGCTAGGTTTGCTGTAGCTATTCTACCTCAGCCCCAGTGTCTGAGGTTGCAGATTCTCGCTAGCATTTTGAATTCCAGTGGTTTCGCCTGTAAAACATTTTCGTGCGACCGATCTACGCAAGTCGAACCGGCTAACCTCGTTTGTTGGAAGGAGATGGAGTAGTGGTTCAGCAAACAAAATACCGCAAAGCTATACGCGCACAAAAACGTACAGCGTAAAAAACATGCCGTTTGGTGAATCGTTTTCATCAACAGCTGAAGTGAGGGAAGGAATTTATTTCGCTTGGCGCAAGTGTGTAGGTCATCTAATTTCGATCCCAAATCGAGGGTTTTATGAATATAGAGCAGGTATGTTGATACAGAAGTTTTCATCAGCGAAAAAAAAAAACGTTGGGGCAGAAAAACGTTACACTTTCATAACTTTGCACCGTTTGGATCCTCATCACACGTGAAGATTATTGTGTCACACATTACTCAGAAGGTAACTTGTGGTCAAACGTCACTGACTAACTAATGATTTTGCGTTCAATAGAATTATGACTCAAATAGCAATATTTTTATATTCATCAAAAATACTATGATCAGCTTACCGAAGAAGCAACACCGTTTTCCTTTCACAATTATTTCCCTTTCTTAAAAATAACACCCCAAACTGCTTCTATACTATCAATCTCTTTGGTTTATCAAGACTTATCATTTTGTCTTTAACCCGTGCAATAAACGCTACCTATCGTTACGAGGTATTTAATGAAAAAAGACTGATCTTCCTTTGAACGAAAACAGTGGCCCCTATACTGGGAGGAAGTGACACAAGGTACCCTTTCCTGTCGGCAAAGTCTTTCGATTTACCCATTGTTCATGTGAAACGTGGCTAATAATTTATTGCCATGTTTATTTACTTTTAATTTGCACCAACACGGTGTGATTTCCTCCCTTCCGTAGCGTAACGATGCGTTTCAAGACGTCGAGGAACTCAACAAGACGCCAAATACCGTTGCGCGGTCAACGCTGCAGTGCGCGTGCAAGTATAAAGCAAGGATAACAAGGAAACGATTTGTAGTTTTGTATCCTGATGAAGGAAAACATTTGCCTGTTGGTCTTCCTTCGTTCAATACCAATTGATAAAGATGCAGGTAAAAATGGTTTATGTTTGCTTCATTCTACAACCTAGGATGTGGTGGTAGCATTGATTTTCATTTATTTTATTTGCTGTTTGAAGAACGGATTTTTTTTTTAAATCTGCTGTATTGCGTGTCTTGGATCAAGCGTGTACCTCATCGTTTAAAGCAAATCAAATAGTAATAGATGGTATTTAGGATAAACATTATACCTTTTTAATCACTAGACGTGATGGTCTTCTTTCTTTGCACAACACAAACAGACGAAAATCGATTTGATTTATGAGATCACGATCACCGGTCGGTTGATCTACGCTAACGATAACGTATGCGTTTGATCAACCATTTCTTGATGATAAGCTGCTTTGGGTTACCGACCGTGTTGTCGGTAGAGAAGGAAAAGAACATTTCTTGGTACCACACAGCGATTCACTAAAATTCGCACCATGAACATGCTCCCACACTGAACTATCCTCTCTGAAACCACTTTTTGGAGCTCACCACCACGACGCTGTTGTTTGCATAATTCGGCCGCCAGAACACACATACGCACAGGGCAGATCTGTGCGGGTCGGAATGATTTCGGATTGCCCACCGTTGATCACCAGTTGATCTTACACAGCACACTCGCAGCGCCCGGTTTCACTGCCACCGGATTAACAGCAATAACAATATGCTTTCATGATTCACTGAAATTTAAATCACAATTTGTCACGCTTTGAATTCTCGTTGTGCAATATCATCAAACGGGCGGCCAGTGGCTTGCACTTCATTCACTTGGCTTCTACACTCGGTTTTCAGATGACACATAAACACAACAACAAACGACGGCGGTAACTGATATGCTTGAAACGGTTGCGATCGGCAACACAAAAAAATATATATATTACGGTCGGTACACAACTATCAAGAGATGGCACTGTGTGATGTTGGAGCGCACGTTTGAGCAGCGGACGTTTGTACCGAAAATGCGACTCTTCGTACACAGTTGGTACACACATTCACACGCACGGTCGCACCGGCACACTCTACTACGCACTGACGCTCTAATCTATCGGCCCGGCCCGTTGGCGATTGACTAAAACATTTGAATTATCATTATTATTTTACACACTTGCGGTCGCGCGGCACATTTCAAAAGGGCACACGAGAATGGTGTGCCGCTTAGCAGACGCACTTTTAGACGGATATGTTTAGCGGATGAAAACCGAGACGTTGTTGTCGCTGTGGCGTTTTGGGTAGCTGCAAAAAGGTTTGGCTGTCGCATTTGTTTGCCGCGCCCGATACGAGACACCGTTGGTAAGAAATGCGGTGTCTCTGATTGAGAACGCGCGCGCGATCTAGCATCGGCGAATCCCACACACGCGGCCGCCACGAACACGAAACCCTGAACGGCGTCCGAGAGAGGTGTTTATGTCTTATTTACTCGAACGACATGCAAATACTAAGCCTCCCTAATGAAAGATCTCGTGTAAAAACACATACACTCCTCTAGCCATTTGTTGCTGCTACTACCGGCGTCGTTGCGCTAATGGGAGAACGAACACGCATCAGTTTGGGAGAGCAAAACCGTACTTGCGTTTCGGTGTAACCCTACTGAGCAGCTTCGAAAAGTGCACCACCACCACCATCACTACCACCACCACCACCACCACCAGCAGCAGCGTCAGTCCATCCAGGCGCCCTTCCTTGCGATGGAGTCGTTTGTACAGCGTCGCGCGTGCTTTACTTTCGTAGCGTAACTACGTTTCGCTTTACCGCTGACCGGGCTGTAGTACGTATTCTCCTGCGCTACGGTGCAAAACTGCAGCGAGCGCCGCCTGCACGCGGAGCAAGAGAGCGTTTCAATTGACAATGAATGAATCTTTCCGTTCCATCCCGGTGCGTTGTGCAGTTTCGCAGACATGCTGAAATCCTTATGGCTGTTTCGTTCTGACCGCCGTACGTTTTCTCGCTCGCACCGGCGAGGGGTTTCATCTATGTTCTCGAAAATGGTTTCCATTTAGTGCTTCCACCAGGCACCGGAGAGCAGGGCGCAAAGAAAACGGCACACATAAAGCGTGAGCAAATGTCTGATTTATGTGAGAGCAAGAGCGGATCTGAGTTTTATATACGAAAACGTGAGTGACTCGAACAGATTTGCGCTTATGAACTATTTTTCGTAAAAAAACGCTATTACTGTGTGGTAGTCGGTACGAGCCAAATCGAAATGAGTGTCAGCGAAGCTAGGTGTAGTACAATCGAAGCTAACCTCCAATATCTATCCGCTCGTTGCATACATGGTTTGACGGGGTTAAATAAAAAAAAAACATTTCCTCATCACAAAAGTCGTAGTAGAAAGGCGAAACCCCTAGACTATTGCACTATTACGAAAATGTTACACCACCCGCTCATTATAGTTGTGATCATTTTGCCCGAATTTTCTTTTGCCAGTGTTTCCTAACACTGGCCTGCCCTTGTCAACCCACACACCTCGCACCGTACCGATGATGTATGAATGTAAACAGGCCATATTTTATTTTTATGCAAACTGAGAGCTGCTCTCTTACTCTCTCTCTAGACCATTTTTCGTTCACGTGCTCATTGCTTTCGCGGAAAAACCGGCGCCATTACTTTGTGAGAACTCACTCACATTGGGTTTTTTCTTTCCCTGTGCTTCGTACCAGCGAGAACGGGAAAGCAATAAATAATAACGGCCTTCACGGGAAAGAGACGGCTGACCGACACGAGAAAGAGCCAGAAGCTTTATGCTCTTTTTTCTTTCCTAAGCGCTGCTTCCTAAGCGGCAGAGTAAATAACCCAACGAAACAAACCATTTGCACCGGAGTCGGCGAGAGCAACACGGGGCTGGTGAGAGTGAGAGAATTGCGCTAACTGAAACGCGAATGATGTGCGCTATTGACGCGTGTATAACGAGATTTATGCTTTGTTTATGTACAGGATCATCGTAGCTGGGACCGGGACGTGGAAAAGAGACAAAGCTAGTGTGAGCAAGCATTTCCACGCCATACAGCCGAAACGAAAACTAGATAATACCTCGCGCAGGATGTGGGCTGTAAGTGAAGAGTTTTACGGCGTTGTGGTCGTGCGCTAGATGGTCGAAAATGAAATATCGCAAGTTGTAACGTTCGCGAACACATGCAAAATGTTCCAACCGATCAAGTGAATCTTTCTTTGATTAGGGAATTCAACTTGCATCATGCACACTTGTACAACAGAGCCCGGACAGCAAACTGCATCACTGCTGTGACTCTAATGCATCGCTCGCGTTAACTATGCTCTGCCAAGCATAGTTAACACTCCAAATGCGTGTTACTTGATGGACAAGTATCTCAATATCGAATACCCTGCCATAACTTACACCCATGCAGATTCGTCATTCGTTCATGTACACACTTCAACGGCACTCCCCCTTTGCATGGTACTGTGAATTTTTTTTGTTGGTTCATGCTTTTGGCACCTTTTTTTCCTATGTATAAGCATCGTGTCCAACGCATGTCTGCAACGTGCATGTTGTTTCGACGCTAGATCATTTTACAAGCGAAAAAAAGGAAACGAAAATCGAATACAGAGTGTGAGTATGTAAATTGTTTTTTGTTTTTCCAATCCTTGGTGTATTGTATGAACGCAGGAGATTTTGTATTAGTAATAAAATCTCTCTGAAGAATCTCACAAAAATGAGAAAATATAATATGGACATAATTATGGTACAGCCACCGAACTGAACAACTTCTTCCGACGTTTCATCTTTGACATCTTCATTCGCCTGGCAAGGTCGCTACCGATATATCCCGACAGGACCTCCTACCGATTTTTCTTTACTGTATCATTGCTGCCCATCGACCTTTGATGTAAGGTTATGAAACTATTTTGTTACCTTGAAGCTTGCCGACACTGTAGTAAAGCATGCGTGCGCCTGGCGGTCATAAAAAAGTCCCTTGTAAAATTTCTCTCGCTGGAAATGACCTTCCAGCTTACAACTAGCACCGCTGTGTAGCGTTAAAATAAAACAACAAAACGAAATCCAGAACCAATCTTCACACCGTCACTGGGCTCACCTGGAAGAGAGAGAGAGAGAAAATGGAACAAGCCGTGAAAAATTTTACTCAAGATTTACGATTGCACAAACAAGAAAATCAGATACAAACATAGCTAAACGTGTAACGAAAGGATAAAATTGTGTCAGCAAATTCGTCAAAAGCACCCAATAACGCATTCCCAAATGTTCGACGTTGATGTAAATGAATATTACTGGTCATAAATCATGTTTACGCGATTCCTTCCAAACAGAATATCACCGTGGTTTTCACCGTGTTTATCCAATACCAGCGTGATGACTCTATCGGCGCATAGCTGCCCACCGTTACAATCGGTACAAGAGGTACAATTTAATTTATTGTTATCATAATCGTATCATTTCGTTTACGGTTCCCATTTTCCTCGTTCATCCAGCACCAGTTCTGTGCCGAGGGTGAAGCTGGTACTAGACTGAGTAAAAACAATGATTGGGGATTTTTTCTACATATGCCGTCCCGACACTGTAGCACCCGCAATGCACGGTCAATTCGCTCGGACAACATCAACACTTCAAAGTATGTACGAAAATTGAAACCATAAAGCGATGCCGGAGCGTAACGGTCCCGCGAATACTTTTGATTTGGGTTAGTGTATTTTTTGTCAACTCCCAACGATACAATTCGCTGATCTAGGAAACAATTTCCACCAACGTCATCGAATATCGTCACATGAATAAATTATTTTATTTGTGAGACACTCGCGTGACGATAGCGGTGGTCGGATGTTGGAGCAGGCGCTCGTGGCCGTCAGCTATGATTGGTGATATGCGGATGTTGAGTCGCGTGTGAAAAAAACCGTGCAGATCTACGAATACGGTGGACACACATATAACATGCCGTTTGCTGTATTCGCAGCTGTGTAGAGACCGGTGTGAAGCAAAAGAGCCATCCAGTGATTTATGGTTGGACTTTCATCGCGTTCAGGTTTTCGTGTGTGTGTGTATGTGTGTCGCCCTCGGAATAGCGAGTCTTCCCATTCGGCGAGTTGGTGATAGTGGTGCAGTGCTCGGTAAATGCTACACTGCCAATGGAAAATAATGTGATTTACCTTTAGGAGAATTATCTGATAGGCATGTAATTATTGAAATTCTGATTTTTTATTTGTTGGGTGTCTTAGTATTTATAGAATTTGCAATTGCTTTCGTTGAACGATATCTGGTGGTTTCATTGTATTAGCAAAAAAAAAAAACAACAGTTTTATTAACATTAAACTTTTCAATCAAGCGTGATTATTCCCATGCTAAGAAAAGCGAAGAAAGAAGGTTATACTCAGTATAATAATTTAACCTCTACCATGAATTTCGTGTCGAGATACTCTAAACTACTCCAAGGCTCACGATATTGCTCATGCCATTTCAATAACGTCAGTAAATTTTCAAAACGAATTTATCATTGATCGACAGCGGCTCGACCCGTCACCCGAGCAAGGATGGGAAGGGAATGGATCCGGTCTACTGTATGGTATATAATTTTCAATATTTTATCAAAATTATACTAGATGTGTGGTACGGGATGACGGGAGGATATATCTGACGGGGGGATTTTCGAACGCTCCCTGCGCTTGCAAAGGCAAGGGTTTTCTCAGCTATAGGTATTGATCGATCGATTGATCGCTGGTTGCGGTTCACGTTTACATCCACGATGTGAACGAAGATTACACGGAAAAAATTTACCCTTTGCTGAAAAAAGTACCATGCCCACGGACGCTCGTCCTAGGAAAGTGGTCAATCCGACAAGCTCGATGCAGGGAAACCTTGTCATGGGAACGCGTCCGGCAAGTAGTATGGTGCTGCAGACGGTTTCAACACTGCACAAGGTGAGTCCAGGGCTCGAACCTATTTCTTACTACAAAGTGGGTACGTTTCACTCGCCTCACAAATATCTGCAATCATTAATAGCTCAACAAAGAAACAATAAATCAATAAGGTTGAACGTTTTTATTACATTATAATTATTGGCCGACGGCAAGACCAGTTATTTTCTGTTCTGTGTGCTGCGTTTCCGTTCCTTTACCAGCTTGAGGCTATCGGATATCTTAGGATTGGTTATGGCGCAGTTCATCTGGCCATGGGTTGGTGTGCTTTTTTTCGTCAAGGACTGCATTCGCGTGTATCGTGAGATAGTTTAAACACATTCAGAAACAAACCAGACTCACACGACTCAAAGAAGTGAGGTTAGATACATGTGTTGAGAAACATAATAATTTGTTCTGCGATATAACAAAAGAGATAATCGAATATGATCGTTCAAACATATTTTTGATTCTTATTTTCAACGAAGCTTTTTGCAAATTACAACCAACCAAACACATTTGTCTTTGAATCATCATTGACCAGACAAATTCATCGATGTTTTTCACTGACTGTGAACAAATGTTTTGCAAGTGTAACTTTCACTTTTTGCCTAACTACATGTGTAATCGCTAGGATTTTGTTTTTTTTTTTGCTGTTAAGATGGATGGCAGTTCTACCTCACACTCTGTAATCTTATTTTTTTGGTTTTTTTCATTTTTTAGGGTTTTGTCAATCCCATCTCACACGTATTTGTGTGCCAGTTTAAGTGTGTAAGTGTGACGACACGCACTTTTTTTAACGTTCCGCTGTGTATTTCCGTGTCCTTTACAAACTGGTCACTGTCCCGATAGAATCGATTTCCCCTTCTCATTTCGGTAACTGATAGAAAACCGATAGATGTGATACAACCACAAAAAAGTGAAAGGCCGAAGCTGCCGAAGGGAAGAGAACCGGCAAGCAGAGCTAGGGGGTACGGGTAGAGCGACAGTCATCTGCTCACTTTCCCTCGAGGAAAAAGGAAACAGATCAGCCAGAAGTTTTGAGATCAGGCAATGGCATTAGAAGCGCACCGGGGGTATTGTGGGTTGGGAGTTAGTGCGTTAGGAGCGAAGAAAAGTTTTTCCCTCTCGCGTCGCGGTTCTCTCTGCCGTACCGTGAAAACCATTTCACGCCGTTCGAAGGAGAAAGGAAGCCAATTATGTGGCTCGGCACGAGAATCAGGGGTGCATCATGTAGCGATGGGTGGATTCTGCAATCAGAGACTCCTCGCAGAAAGACTCAGGAGGGAAGAACATCAATCAATCACGAATTGACGGTTAGGGAACCTCCTCATTTCGTTCTTCCCTGCTGCTGCTGCCGCCGCTGTTGTTGCTGGGGAGGTCGTACCAAACAATTTTTCTCCTAAACGCTGCCATTGTCACGGGTTGTGCGCAACGCCATTGCTTGGATTGAACGGCTGACGAGCGTTATGTTTTATTTTCGAGATTCACCGCTTCGGATAGGAGCCATATCGATGGAACCGCCAATCACTTAGCGCAAATTACTTTCAACTATTTTTTCCCGATAATTCGTCCCCTTTGGGCAGATATCCTTGGGCAATAGAAAAAAAGAAAAAGCGATGTGATAAATGAAGAATTTCAACTTGATTAAATTTACATATCACACAAAACTTCTTGAGGAAGGACTGTAAGCAGGTATTTCAATTATTTGTAAACTCAGGCAAAGCGATTGAGCTATGCATTAAGTAATGTCTTAATAGGAGCTATTTCGCCTTACAAAAATTTATTTATGTACTAATGTTTTGACCATAAAAACCATAAAAACCTTTGAAATAAAAAAAAACCTTCAATTATGTATACATTTCTAAGAAGAGACATGCATATTAAACTACTCATGAAAATAAAATAAAATGAAAAAATACAATGTCCGACCATCACCACACTATTGTTTCACTGCAAGTTCGAGCTAGGTGGATTATCGTATTTCTATGCTCTTAAATAAATGTGCGTAAAATTGTCAAAGAGTTAACAAGACACATATTACTCGGGGCGTGATAAATGCTTATTATTCATATGCTTATGCTTATTTATATGTTGCATGTACATATTTTCTGGAATATTTAAAGTGAAGCTTAAATTTTGTAGATTTTTGTTACTGTACTAATGTTATTATAGTGCATTTTTAGCTAACGTATTTCTACGTTTTTCCAGTATCCAGAATTAATTCCAATAGCAAAAGTTCTGTTTGCTCACCAATGTATACACAATTTCGTTTTTCGCTACAGAGTACGCTTCATTTAAGCCTACTACCAACGTATTTTCAAAACGTGCGAACGAGCGCATATGACAAAGGACAAAAAACGCACACCTGTGTTCGACGAAGGTTCGACAACGGATTCAATTATTGATTACTAGTTTGACGATGCGTTTCGTTGTTTTGCTGTGTGAAAATTTACGAGCTTATCGAGTATTTGATGATTTGTCTATTTTCCACACCGTACGTGTCGATTAACGTTTGCAGACCATGGCATCATATGGCAAGGAGATGCAAAACCTTTTGCTTGGGGTGATGTTTCTCCTAACCCAGCCTTTCCTACATACGTAGCGAAAGGGTGATAGAATACGATCGAAAACGTAATGTAAAACCGAGCACAAAATAGCTCTAACCTTCGCTTTTCAAGCATGACTACCACAGCAAATCAACTAGACACTAACCAATCGTAATGGTTGTAAGTAAAGTTAAAAAACTACAAATAATTTGCGGAAAATCGCTTATACTATTCGATTGGCAGTCGTTGGCAGAATTCAATACAAACCACAACAAAACGAAACCAAATCGATTTGGTACCGTGTGCGGAGCATTATATCGACGTTCGAAAAGGGGATATTTGTGATTTTGAGTAATGTAAAATTTGCCTCTGTATTTTCCGCGGTGGTTCGTGAATTGCCAAAAAGTCCCGATCAAAACGCATGTACATTCCACTACCCTATACTTTG
The DNA here is from genome assembly GCA_000473445.2 of Anopheles farauti. NCBI lineage: Eukaryota > Metazoa > Arthropoda > Insecta > Diptera > Culicidae > Anopheles > Anopheles farauti. Next base: position 841,609 of record KI915064.1, read on the forward strand.
ATCATAACCTTTGAAGCGTGGTTATAGATTTCGGCAGGTTTTCCCCTGTGAAATCTATAACGCCAATCAGCACGGTCGTTTATATTCGGTCAGGCACCGTTCGTCAAGATGCAGGCTCCGCTAAAATGCACAGTAGGGTAACCTCAATTCACCTCAACTGTGTCCGATTCGTGTGTAGCCGTCACCAGCGCCGGCCTATTGTTTCGGTAAACGCATTAGTTGGCGCACGCAACTGGCAACGATTACAATGGCAATGGCGGCGCTCTTTTGTCAATAAATATCTTTGAACAACGCCGGAAAGACTGCTCGATTGCGTAGGGGACATTTGATAGAAGCACTGCACGGGGATGCGACTGACGGCGACACAAACGACGCAGTGAACGAATCTGGTTCTGTTCAACACGATGGTTTTAGATTGATCTAAACTCCTATGTATCATGTCGAATGGCGGCAAAAACGATAGCTGTGCAACTGACTGGCTCTGGCGTGGAATGCGGTGCGGTTTATCTCGGATGGTGTGGCAGTGAGTGAACCGACGGTCTGTCATGCCGGGCGGTACAATATTGAAGTGAAATAGATATAAAGGAACCCTACCCTACCCTAGATGAGACTCATTGACAGGACCGAGCGTGGTCTTCGGTGGAAATTGAATCTCAATTCAATTTCATTGATGTCTTCTGTGCTCTCGTTCTGCACACACTATCTTACTGCCACTTTTTGTCAGTGGTGTAAATAAATTGAATTGTAGCGTGAAATGCGAGATCTGCTGAAATGATTGTATTTGCAAGATCAGTCCCATGCATACAACCATTCAGAATGAGCACTGCTCGTGGACGGCTAGTGAGTAAGTGCTAAGACTACTTTGGTACCGATGGGATAATACGAGAAATTATACGAAAAGTTTTAAAAAATGTAGCTACGATTCATGAACACATCGATAACGAGTTTCATTATTACACACATTTTTAAACACTTTAAGTACATTCGGTATACCGTATTTTAATATTTGCTCTTTTATAACAATATTTTGTAAGCAGTCGAACTGAAAAAAACTTCCCGAAACAGAAAAAAAATCCTCCTTTCCAAAACAGTTACCGTTCGTTATTGTGGGGAAAATTGTTATATTTACATCTGGACGATAGCCCACGGCATGGTGCAAAGCACAACCACACTCTCGCACCAGTAGACGGGAGAAGACGAGAAATATTAAGTGAAAAGTGCACTAAATAAAAATGTTTCACAAAAACACATCAGACACGCCCGCGGGAGGTGTCCAACAGCGTGGTGCAAGGGTTCACCTCTGCCTACCTCGAAACTTTGCACCGGGCAGCAACTGAAACGAGTCACTGGCTGGCTGGTGCTGGCACGAATGAATGTGGTGCTGCTCGGTGTTGGAGTAAGGGATCGATGAGAAGCAGTTTGCCCTGCTGGAAACACCCGGCAGGAACTACGTTACGGGGGTTTTGTACGGTAAACGGCAAACCTACTACAGCGCCAAATGCAGCTGACACATCGATCGACCTGCTAGCAAACACATCATGCACAGTAGTTTTCCTTCTATCACGAAAAGTCCGAACGGCGTAATGAAAGCAGCAGCGTTGAAAAAGGTTTACTATTTTTTGCTTCGTCCCAAAACCGCCTCCCCGATAAGGCTCTCCCGATACAAGCGTTGCGTGTTTGACCTCGTACCATGTATGTGTTTTTGTTTTGTTTTGTTAGCAAGGTTTTCCCTTCAACTTACGCGTAGATTCGTTCACCATTTCACCAACCCCCACGTGGTAGTTTACGTTTCGACGGATTTTCGAAACCTTTTGGGCTGTTTTTGCCAACACGAATTTTGGTCGCCTATTTCCTTTGTGCTACGGTAAGGTAGAACGTTTGCTCCATGGGGGATTGGTTATCCATCGTGCTTCCCGTCGACTGCCCATTAGGAATTTGGATCGGTTCTCTTTCACACCGTGGTCCCAAAACCTAATCAGCAGACCATAACGGCGTATCTAAGCGTACGAGCAACGCCGCCCGGCCCGGCTTGAAGAGATGCAACACCAAAAGTGAAGATAACAAAAAAAAATGCGCTCAGAAAAATCCCCAAAGCTAGCCAAACAGAATAGGCATAATAATTCAAAACGACAGTCAAAGATGAAACAACATGCGAATTCAATAGCACACAAACACATGCACGCCACACAAAAAGCCCCCAAAACAGCACAACACGCACAACGGCGGCTCGCGGTTGGTAAGGTAAGCGAATAGCGAAACTCCGCATGATCCCATCTCTTGTCGAGGAGGTATCGTGTATTCCGGTACGTCCGGTACGGTGCTGCTTTTTGTTTGACTATCCTTTTTCCTACCGCAACCCGAAGCTCTTTTGCGTACACTCATACAAATGTGCGAATAACCGAAAATGTTTCGTTTCTGTTCTGGCAGACGTAATGCTACTTTGTGGCGCACGGACCCCATCTGTGTCCCCGTTAACTCGTGAATATGGAAGCGAAACAACGTACATCCCGGGGCCCTGGGTCGGGCCCACTGAATTCGTGTGACTTTCGTGGCTATGCATCCATTGGCTATTTAATTGGTAGTTACAGTGGGGACGCTTCGACCGTCTGCGGGGCTGAAGGATGAATGACGAGACCGACTGAAAGAACACCGAGTGACTGCTTTCGGGGGTATAATGTTGCGCTCTTAAATTCCAGAAAGGGCCAGTCCCAACCGCGCTAAAGCAAAACCGTGCAATCCTCGAAAGAACGCACAGGAAACGTACGTAAGAGTATATTGTTTCGCCGTGCGCGAAGAGTGCTCTCTGCGGGAAGCAAAACTGTCTGTAGCGTTAGCGCTAGTCGGAGCTCGCAGCGGGATGATCGTCCTGGTGCCTGGAGAACTCAACACCGTACCGTAACCGAACGCAAAAGCAAAGGGTGCACAGTTGGTACCGGAAATATGGTAGATCCGGACGACGACACCAGAGGACTCTTTCCGGTTCGGTGATTCGCACACGAACGTCGGGCCATGCTTCCTTGAATAGCCGCCTTCCTCCCGTTTGCTCAACCGCAAGTTGAGTCAACGATAATGACGATATAAATGTTTTCGTCGCCGGTTGCGCTATCTCGATGGATTCACACATTACAAATAAATAATTTTCACCCGGAAGGATGCAGAAATACATGAATCATATCGCAAACGGCCAAAGGGAAAGACAATGAGAGATGTCACATTGAGCCATTGCTCATCGGGCAGTTCCGCACTAGCTGCGGTATCCCGATGAAAATGGGTAGGAAGATTACAACTTACCGCTAATGGGGAAGGGTTATTTCCTAGCTACTTCTTTGCTTTTACGATTTTACGATTGATTGAACAATACATCGCTGGAATTTGCACTGCCTAACTGTATGGGTGATCGCTTTAAAATACATTGAACGAATTACTTACAATCGCGTTTCGTGCATCGCGCTTCCTTTTCGTGTAATGACTGATCAGAATTGAATCCTGAACCCGAGGGAAAGAATGTACGGGTCAGGGTAGACGAATGAATAGTACCAGCGCGAGAAAAGAAAAAACTCAACTCCAGACAAAGCGTCAGGAAAATGGCTTCCATTTCCGGTGAACAATAATTCATATCAGTATTGTTCCGCTGAGCGAGGGCGTAGTAACGGAATGTGGAAGGATTCCGTTGGCGCTACCAATGCACTAGCCACCCCACCATGCCACTCCAGCCGGACGCCGGACGGTACCGCGGGCGAGAGGTTGTCAGGTGTGCGTCAACAAACTGTTGGTGATGCAAATGATTTATGACCCTCTCAGTCCAGTATGAGTGTATGTGTTTGTGAGCCTCCTGTTATGGACATCCTGAGACTAAGTGAATAGTATGTCGCCGTACACGGCAGCGTTGCAGTTACATTGGTGTATATATGTGCTATATATCTCAATATTAATGCTTTTATGCAATTGGAAACCAACAGCCGAATAGAAGCTCAACATCTAATGCACAGCTGGGTTGATTTTTTATGAGTCATGCTTTGTTTTAATCATAGCGGCATAACATCACACCAAAGTAGAGGCTGTTTTTGATACACTTTAAGTAATATGTATTTATGCTTATGGTGTTCGAAATCATCAGTCCTCAAGATCATGTTGATGATCAATGTTGAGTGCAAAATTAATTGAATAGTTTCAATCCCAGTTGAGTACGAATTGATATACTTCTATCGTACGTAGGGGTAAGGTAGTTGAGAGCTGATGGCGATTTTGCAAACTCAGCGCATGAAGTTTTTCGGTTAAAATCCTCCCCGGCCGTGTATTTCTTATTCGCAGGCATGCTCGCAAAGGCCAAGGTTATACTGTGAAAATTGTAACAATGGCAGGACGTGGCGCGGGATTTCGCAGAAACATAAAGGAAAAGCACGACGATGATGCGATGTCTCCTTTGCGTCGTTGTTGTTTCCTTCGCTGTTGTTCCCCAAACCGAACAGCATGGTTTGATCTGGCTCGCTGGACTTGAGCTTCCTGTGAATTGCCTCTGTCTTCCGATCCCGCCATTACACCTCCTTCCGCTCCGTTCGCGCACACTCCCTAATGTCTAGGCAGAGGAGAGTCATAAATTATGTTCATGTCAAAAATTTCCTTGGGACATAAAAAAACTTCTCGTTTGGCTACATTTGAAGAGCGACGAGCGTTGCTTGAGAGCACCATCAAAAAGAAGATACATGCGTGGTTGTATCGGGAGTGGGCAGACTGTTTCGGCATGGTATTGAGGAAGGTTGATTCGGAAGGATTCGTCGGATTTGAGTCGATGCGAAACAAACATCATACACCGTCTGCGTTTCCAAGCGGTCATATGAATTGATTAGTATATAAAGAGAGAAGGAGAGAATGAATAAGAAAGAGAGAGAGGAAGAGAGGGAGCGAGAAAGAAAGAAAGAGAGGAAGCGTTTGCGGAAAAAAGAGATAAAGAGCGACTTTATTACTTTGTACAGTATAGTACGGATAGTGTTGCTAGAAACTTAAATTTAATTAATGATATTCAAAGAAAAAGATGGTGAAATGTTAAAAGATGCCACTTTTCGTACTTCGAGTGGTATATATGCGAAGGTTTGAATGTTCTCCATCTTTTTATATTTATAAGAGTCATTTTCATTTCTCAACATTTTCTCATTTTGAAGACATTTCCAAATAGCAAACATCACCACATTCAATATCACGACAATGAGTTGTCAGTTGAGAAATTAGGAAAGATTTAAAAAATATAACGTGCATTGTTTAATTCAAACTTCATTCATTAAACTAAAATATTCCTTAAAATTTTAAAGCTGCTGTTTCATGGAACCTATAGCCTGTACCTGCTATAATCCAGGTTTAGAAAATTGTTTGCATATCTATATTGTAAAACTATGCCAGCGTCTGGAGCCAGTATGCATGATAATGTCACCTTTGTCATTCGCTTTCGTTTACTCTGTTCTAGCACCGCTGTTGTTCATGTTTTCACTCTCGTTTGAACATTTGTTCGTCTCTGGCTGGTACAGTTCCAACCATTACCCAAAAGGAGCACATGGGGTGCTTCTGGGGTGCTGCTTCTTCCGTTTCAAAATGTGATGTTACCAATCTCTCCATGCTCTCGACAAACGGTGTTTACAAGCAAAAAAAAAACGGACTCATATTTCGGGTGATTTATAGCATCTCTGACTTTCAAATTCAATTTCACTTCGCTTCCTTTGAGCTTTCCGGGATGATTAGAATTAAAAGACAGGTCAAGGCTGATGAAAACTTGCATACCAGGATTATAAATGCGCTTTATTTGGAGTGATAGTAGCTGAAAATTGTAAATCAACTTAATTTTTCAATGTAATACACTAAAACTAAACTTTTCTTGAGATATTTGTTACTATAAATATTGATATCGTATTTGTATATTTCTGAATTATATCGAAAGACTGTCTGTGATGAACAGATCTGTATAACATGATCTGCATTTCATATTCAACAAATGCGTAATAGTTTTACCTCCCTAACCAGCTATTTTTTCACCTCTAGGATATTTCCATCCCTGTTCAACAAAGACCTTAAAATACAGGCTTAACACAGGCCAAAACAGGCTTAGAATTCGTACACCACACAGTATCAGCAGGTAGCATTTTTTATCTCTGCTAACCCTTTTCGTACATTTTTTGTTTCTATACCTTGTACAAAAAAGAACGCAACCCAGTTAATTCGCGTTCATGTTTGGCTTGAGCTTGAAAGTTGGCATTCATCTTAATCAAGCGTTTTGCTGGAGGAAGAATAAAAAAAAACATTAAAAAATGTTCCGCTTTGGCTGCCTCTTGTAGGTCTAAGTGTCCAAGTGTGCAGGAGTTTGAAATGCATCGCACCATTTCTCGCTTCGCAGAAGTTGCCATTAGATCGCGGTACTTAAAGTAAGATTTAAAATCCCTACCACAGATTTAGAAAGCTGTTACATTGGAATAAAAAACTACAACCGAAACTTTAGATATATTCTGATTTATGCTCAGAATGTTTAAAGTACTCGGAACTTTCCGCATACCAAGACGCACTAACTTTACCCCAATTCTGCTGCATACAGAATGAAGCTGGGTCTGTGTGTCTTGTGTATTCTACAAACCCCACGAAAGCGTTGGTTATTTGACACCAAAAGATTGAACATATCCGTACTCCCTATATGTCTCAGATACGCGGTAGGAATGTATAAATAAAAGTTAAAGGATGTGTGTTTCAATTTAAATTAAATGTTCGATCATCGTCTTCGCACCGATTTACATGCGATAATGTATTTCAATTTCGTCGTGCGTCCGAGCTCGGTTATTCTGATACAGAAAATAACGTGCTCGGAATCGAATTGGTATTCGTGTTCACATTATTGACATGAATAAGTACAAAATAGGTAAAGAAGTTGTGACGTTGGATCTTAGATCATTCTACTCTAACTTGGTCAATATTTATCCTAATTTTGTTCTTAATATTTCGAATGTCATAGTATCATACTAAAATGTCATTTAACATTTGTGCAAAACTAGAATATTGTGCAAAACTAGAATATTTGAATTTCTGATATACATTGTTTACAATACACGAGTATTGTTTCGATTTTAGGATGTGTTTTCCTGGTCAAAATAAACAATTTTACCGTACACAAACAAGCAACAGGATTCAAGGTTGAATCGAAACAATTGCTCAGCTTAAGAAAATGAATATGAATTGTATTGATTTTGCTTTCATCTGTCTCTGTTTCGATTCGGATTGAGATGAATGTATATTCCTTAAACGAGTTAGTAGTATTCAGTCGACCTTCGAAAGAAAGCAGAATACATAGAAGGGCGAAAAAAGATACAAACAAATCATGAATATTTATGATTTCAGAAGGAGTTTAAATCAAATAAACACTTGCACTGATTGCGGTATTCGATATCAATCAAATTAACGCTTGTATATGCATCGAGCGCAATGGATTCAAAATTTTAAGAAAAGGGATCAAATGATTGGTTTATTTATCTACTATTTGCACCATTACAAGATTTATATGTACATTCTGCTGTTTTTAATAATAACGAATTCTACTATCACAAATTATTTTTATTATTTTGTATACAGTTTAAAATATTTTATCAGTTTTTTTATTTGGAATTACAGGAAATTTCAGTTCAACAAATTCAATGATTTTTTTTATTGAAAACAGACGATATTTAACCGTGATAATAGTAATTCAACAAAATAGCTTTAGAAATTAGTACTTGAAATGCAGTTACCAAAGATATTTCGCTGAATTTGACGTTTGGTTTGCTTTTTCAATGTAGATTTTTGTCATATTATTTTCAACGCTCACAATATGACATTTACTTTAAAACAAAGTAACGATATTTGTTCAAAGAATCGGAAGCACCTTATTTCAATTCAACCAAACATTTAAGTTATTTACATAATTTACTAAATCTATCAATTTACCTTGTTGTCTACACCATGTTGTAGTAATGTAATAAGCCGCAATCTTAGTTTCACTTCACAAAGACAGCTATGATTTCTTATCCGAGTGGTTAGAATTTCTCGCAGCCATGCACTATCGTCCCAGCACACATTACTTGGTTTCGTATGTAAATAAAACCCATTAAACATAGTATCTAACCACCTCATGTTGTAGGTTATCATAATTTGGGTTAACCTGTTTCGACGTTCTTTGAAGCGTTGAAGAACGATATGTTCGCGGTTTTAGCACTTCTTCAGAGTAAAATTTGCATGGTATAGAAACTCGAGAATTTCAGCATTGCACTAACACATATTTCTAAACCGAACATTGCTTGATTTTTTTTAACTTGTACAAAAGGAGTGCACTATAAATTTTAATTGAAGCACTATCTCTGGAAAAATCAATCTTCACCTGTTTTCGAAGGAAACAAAGTATAACACTTAATACTTTTATTTTAAACAAGAACATTCTGCTGCGATGAGATTACCTGACAGTAGAGCTGATCGTTTTAGGCCATAAACAACGTTTACGTGACAGAATGCTACTAATAAAAATCAGCAACTAAATATTGAAGCAAACTAAAAGAAATAAAACAAAACCCGTTTTGTACTGTACCACGCGTGGTTTTGAAGTTTTTGCTACATTCATAAATATTATTTCTGTTCATCTGTTATTACTGCGAACAATGTAGTGTCACATCGACATTCAATCGTATCTTGGCATTCATTTCTTTTCGAATAGGCTAGGCATCACTGTTTACAAACTTCACGGTTACATTTCAGTAGATAACACCGCACACAATAAGTTCACCAGGTTCAAGAAAAAATAACGAATTTTTTTTCATACGATTGTAATGTGCAGCTACCACGACGCACGAAACTAGCTAGGACGCACGCGGACACGTAGAATATCGCTCTCGGTCGCTTGCATCCGACCGCCAAGGCACGACTTTGAAGAATGCTGCCGACAACTAGCAAAAGATGTACAGTATCATACTAGATCCCTTCGAGGATACTTCCTTCCTAAAGCTGAAGGGAGCGAATAATTTGCCTCTCACATAGACGCTCGGGCTCGACACCGTCTCTGAAACGCTCTCTGTGCTCGATGAATTTGTAAAGGATGCTATCAGAAACACATACAAACATACTTGCAAACAGCTCAGCATCACTCATTGATGTACCAGCGCTTGTAGCAGCAAATAATGTTCCCAATGAGTTTTGAAAAAACAAAACGTTGAGTAATAGTTTATGGAAATTTTGACTCAAGAGATGATTTCAGTGGATCTTACGAATCATGACTTTGGTTGTGAAAACTTAAGAAGCATCAATCATCTGCATCTATCATTTGACAATTCTTATTTAGTCAACTACTTCTGCGGTACAAATATAGCAAGAATTCGTGTTGAAACATTTTTTATGAAGCCAATAGTATTTAAATTTCACTAATGTTCGTTCGGAGCTTATATATATATATATATATATATATATATATATATATATATATATATATATATATATATACATCCATTTCAAAAGGATAGCCTACACTTTCAACACCTTACGATTCATCTTCACTTATATCCCTGAGACCAATCGTTAATGTATGAACGAGAGAACAACAATAACAAACCATAAATCGTGGACCTGATTACAGCTGGACTCAATTTCGGATCGTACTCTCTCCTATCCAAATACTTTTCTCCTAAAATCTCTCTCATTGTACTTTGTGAGCTTTGTTCTCTCTTTCATTTGAGTACACCATGTAGTGTTAGTATTGCGAGAAAAAAACCTAAGGTGAACGATTTTTGAGAAGACATCTTTTCGGTAAAAGATTGGCTGTCTACAGTTTCTTGTAAAGAAGAGAAGAAAATAAAAATAAAACAAAAACTTAAAGTAGTGTGTTACATTATCCAAGGTGTTTTTATACATTTGTTTACTAGTTTTACAGATGATTAAGAAGCCGACACGCACACCTAAATTTATTTACTTACTGTTTAGCGTACTGCCTTAAAAAGATGTTTTACAATATTTAAAAATAGCTATTTTATACACTTGATTGTAGCAAATTCAATCATGGTTGGAAATAAGTACGACTCGTTAGTAATTCATCGTGTTGACATTAGTTCTCTATATTTCGACTAGTATTAATACATACGCATACGTAATCGAAGTCATGTGAATGATAAAAATCATTGTGTTCATCTAATTTTTATTGATTCTATCGCTATTGTATAAAATAACGTAGATTAAAAATAAATTATTCCTTTTTCTTTCATTCTAGTTTCAACACGTTGTATTGTTGAAACAGCACGTTTGATTGTAGCTTATTGATCAGTGGCTAAATTTGTTTTGTTAGCAGTTGGAAGTATATCAACCGATATTTGTAAAGAAATCATTTTTAGTAAAAAAATTTAGTCTTTTTTAATTGAACTTTCAAATACATTTCTCTCTCTCCAAATAAAGGCCCTTTCGAATTCTCCAAATCTGCCAACACTATCCATAAAGACGTTGCCGTCTCCCTTCAACCTATCCATCGAGCCAATGTAATGCCGCAGTAACGACCTTCTATCGTATCCCTCTGCCGTTCCGACGCGTCTGCTCTCGATGCTTATTATTTTATTCACTCCACCCAAACCAGAAAACGCCACCTCCAGTATTGAGGGCCATAAATCATCTCTTCAACTTCCTATGCTTTTAACGGTATTGCAAGTGGTTGTAAACAGAGAAGATTATTCGAGGTATGCGTATCTATGCTCGTTGTACTACGAGCGTATATATACATGCGTTTGTGTGTGTGTGTGTGTGTTTGTGCGTATATGGGTAGGAGAAAATGTTTGGCCCAGCGGTTGGTTGTCTCGGTGTGCCGGTGGGATGGTATATCTTTTAAATGCCACTTGTTCAATCTGCACAACCTAATGTTAATGCGAAGCTATACGAGTAGTTAAAGTACATTGAAACTAATTAAAAATCGATGATATCATAAGCCTTTAAGCATTTGAAAAAGGCTTTAAATTAAAGTGAAGCAAAATTAGCTTTCAATTCAATAAGTAGCACACGCTTCTAACCATTTGTATGTGGAGTGTGAATAAAGTATTTCGTCAATCGAATCGAATGCCCTCGTTCGCTGCAAAAGGCGATTTCCAGCTTGGAATGTATTATTCATGGGTCACATGCATGTTCCCTAGGTTGGTAGGAAAAGAACACCACCAAACACACACACACACACACACGTCAGCCTTACGCGAAGCACATGACTTTCTTCGACGCAACTCTCGGTGCGATCGGCTACGGTTTGTGATGCATTTCGGTGTCGTATATTTTATTCATTGGTGTTCGCAATCCTCCTTCCTATCTTGGTGGCTGTTTCACAACTTTACAATCACTCACTACTACAATGTTCAAATGGGATACCGAAAACTGGCAATGTAACTGACAATTGTAGAATTGTTCAATCAATTCCTCCACTGAACGACATTTATTGGGCCAAGGCGGATGACACAAGATCGTGATCGCGACATCCCGATAAGGAGCTGCAAAGAAAAAAGCGGCTACGCGCTTGTCTGCGAGACTTGTCTGTACACGGCCAGATACGTTGCGGCACGGGATATCTCATGTCGTCTGGGGGTTGGCAGTGGTAAAGTAATGTCTGTATCATGGTTCGGTTGGGTCGAACGATTTGATGTTCACGATTCACTGGCACAAGGATCGCACAATCCTTTTTTGTGATAGTATTGATTTTCGAAGTTTTTTGCTTAATCAAAATGAATCGATGGTTTAGGCGTGTCGATCACCTTCAATTGGACCAGGTAAGGCAGATACATTTAATTAACCGGAACTTCACATTCCTTGTTAGTGCGCACGACAGATAGGCTACGAAAAAAGGAAACAATGCTCACAAAGCACCATCTACGTCAACAAATGAGCAACCAAAGCTGACAGTTGGACATAACAATTTGGAGCCTGGCGCATGGGACATGGCTGCTGAATTGTGTTTTGCTGCGATGTTGTTTGAAATTTTTCACCAGCAAGATATCCATCGACCAGCTTCATGAACCTCACACTACATACATCTTCGTATCGACATTTTTATTTGTTTTTTGTGACGTTGCAATAAACGTAGAATTCCTCGCACATTAAGCCATATTGACCAAACTTGTTCAAGCTCCAATTGAGGAAAATTCGTCTACAAGCTACTCGTTACTACGGGGTTGATGTTGCGTTGAGCGGAATTGCTACTTCTAACAAGTTTTCCCTAAGTTGCTCTGCGCAATTTTCACGGCATACACACAACTGTAGAATCCCTGTGGGGCAACATCGGCTAGGCTCGGTACATTACCCCTTGTTAGAAAGGAAGGATTTTGGAGAAGGGCTTTGTTTTGAATTTGCTTGACAGGTTTGATACCAAAACTCTTCGTGCAGTCGTTAAAATTTTCGCTACCCGATGATATTGTATAAAGGAGTGTATGTTGCTTTAATAGGATGAGGAACATGGCTACTAGGTGTATAGCATTCAGTGTATACGTACCATTGTATAATATAAATTGTTCACAGCTTCATACACATTTGGCAGCAAAAACAATGTTTATATGTGTTCTATCGTTGTGCATTTTGTTGTTGAAGAAATTTATAACTATTTTTAATATTTTTAATTTGTTAGTTGTAAATTAAATTAAAATGTGAAATTAACAAATATTAAAACATTTTGTTTGTTTTTATGAAGCTAAAGATGTGTAAAACATTTTGTTGCATTTTTATCTAAAATTCCAACAACATCTTATTTAGGCTCAATTACTAACGAGTGCCAATGACGCTCTGAGTAAAATCATTTGAGAATCAAGGACTTTTGTCTACGCTGTAAAAAGATCTTCGTTTCATTTCGTTTTTATTTTATTTTTAAAGATGTAATACCTTTAAAATTTATGATGAGTTATAATAGTTTTCTAACAAAACTTTCATACAAAATATGACATATATAAATGACACATTGTACATTTACTCAACATGTATTATATTTCAAAAGTCATCTCACACTATTTGACTTAAAAAATACGCTAGCATAAGGGAGTCTCATCTGTCTGTCTGAGGATTTGAAAATTTCACTACGTGGTAAGTAGAACGACAAAAAAAGACGAAAAAAGCGACATCGCACTGCTTTTCCCTGCGCCGAACGTAGCTTACAAAAACCTCCCAAAGATGGAAAAGTCGTTCTATCCGTTGCCCTTATCGTTGTCATTCCTGGTAAGTGACAGCTCACACAGCGGGTGACATTTGTTGTAAATGCTTGGTTCTTTTTTTCATGCAGAACTTTATATATATATGTATACATACGGGAGACGAGAGTTTTCCAAACAAAATTTTACGATAACATTAGAAAACGCAAATGTGTACCATAATTTTAAGGGTTCTTACATACAAATATAAGTTTAACTCTGAAAATAGGTCAATATGACTAATTTATAAAAAAACTGCCCGTGCCTAATAACAACCACCTTTACAGTAAAGCAGTTAGAAATAGTCTCTTTACCTGTTTCCCACACTCTATCTCGCTTTTACGACGTACTTACAGGTTTTATTAATTTAGCTGTCTTTGCCTCTCTTTCTCCTTTGCACATTGCATTTCATTTGCTCTCCCGTTTGTTGGGTCTCTCCGGTTGACTTCGCCGGATGTTATCTTCCATCGATCGTGTTATCATTACAAGCAAAAGTGATGAGCAAAGGAAGAGGAATACGAAATAGTTTAAAATTCCATCCACAGCTCGTAAATCACGGTTTTGACTGTTTGGGCTGTTGATTTTCCCACTCGTTGTCCTAGAGACAGACACAGTCTCACCCACAGCATCGAAGAATGTCGGAAAACTAGGGTGACAATTTCGCTCCGGAAAGAAAGAACCTGCCTATTCATTCACTAGGCGAACATGAGACGCTGGTTTCGTTCCGTGGATTTTCGTGCATCGTGGCCTTGTCAGCTCGATTCAATCCCCGAAAACAATTTCTTCGCTGAAGGAGGAACGAGCAGAAAACGGAACAAGAACCGGCTCGCAGTACTGCGCTCGCTGAAAACAAAGATGTCTCTCTTTCTCTCTTTGTCCGATCTCTGTTTCCTTCTGGTGCCGAGATTCGCGTGAACAGCAAGCAAGCAGCAGCCTATTGAACGCACGGATGAGTTTGACGCTTATTCAAATCAAATTTGCATTTCTTCCTGCATCCATTTGCAACACCTTCCAACGATCGCAATTTCCCCTTGACGAGTACGATGAGGGTTATAAATTTTGTTGAAAAGTCTTTCCGTTTCGTTCTTCCTTCTCATTTAGATAGATATATATTTATCATTAAAACTCAATGAACAAATTAATTCCACACATTTTCTTTTCCATTCATCATTCTCTGATTTTTTTTTGTCATGTAAGTAAGCAAGTAGCGTTTGATTTTATCCCCACGGCTTCGAGCGCGATACATATTCGCTCGATGTCTCTGTTTCTGCACCTTCTTGCGCTACGTGCATACTCTTTTTCTTGTGTTGAATTTAAAATTTGCCTTCCTTTTTAACATTTCATACAACAAGCGGTCGAACAGCGCTCGCAAAGAATTGAGCAGATTGTTATTCATTTCGACTTTGGCTAGTGAGTGTTTCCCGTTTTATTCAGTCTTGCTTTCATTTTGTTCTTCTCCCCTTCAGCTTCATCGAAACGCTTCAAGACATTGTTCATCGTCTAGATTAAACGTTCGTTCATGATCGGTTTGTTGTGGCTCTACTCTCGAACGCACAGTATCAGGCGGTGTTTTATTCAACGTAGAACATACGTTCGCCCGGCTCGGACTCCGAGCTTGACGTGATCATCGGTAAAAGAAGACTTTACGGGAAGCAAACCGGGCACGACACACAAAGAAGGTAAAACAACATTTTTAACAATTTAAAATCATTAATAATGTTGTTATGTTAATTTTATTGCATTTTTATCTCGTTTATGGCTTAACGCTATTTCTTGTAGCATGCACGCTACTTACAGCAAAAACATGACCGTAAGCTTGTAAGAGAAAGAAGTAGATTCTTCTAGCTTTGGTCAGCAGGCGTTTGGCACACATTTCATAAAACTTTCGGTGGGTTAAGAATGTTGCGCGATAGCATGCTCTCTCAATCGTCCTCGTCAGCTGTAGGACAATCAAAACTATTTATAACTAACAATATGTAACGGCCCTTTTACTTTGACGAAAAATTCAACGTCATGCCTGTCTGTCTGTCTGTCTGGTTTAGGATTATTTATACAAAACTGCATTGTTTTGATACTTCGAAAATTCTTCTTTACGGGTAGAATCTCTGGTAAGATTTTGGTATCGGATCAGAAGTGTGAAATACCAGCTCTTAGAAAACATGGTAATTAAATGTATTTTATTGAAAGTCTGGCTTGAGATAAATATTTTGATAAAAAAGTGAGTCAATAAAAGTTAGGTGTCGTTAAAAACCCAGCTAATGGTTGGTGTTGAAAATAATGTAGTATGTTAATACCCTGCTTAAAGAATTTATACCTGACAATGTTTGTAGATTAGATTTGTTTTTGGAAATTAAAAAATATAATTTTAAACCCGTTGAAACAAATTAGATGTTATATGTTATATTAGATGTAACAAATATGATGTTATATGTAAGGTTTAGATGCATACAATGCAAAACTGAAGCCTTGTTTTCTCTTCAAATATATAGCACGTTAATTTTCGTACATAAAATTCTATTTTAAGAACATTTGCTTTGTTTATTTTTGACACACATAACCTAGCAGCAACTGCAACTAATGAATTCATAAAACGCCATGCCATTTGCAAAGCGGCTACCGCATAATTAGCGTTAATTTGAAGAAATTAAACAAGAAATAAACATTGCGAACGCTATTAATCATCTTCATACGCGGAACATGCAAGATGGACCTCAATCAAAGCACCGGCTCGGAAGAGCGAGAGAGGGAGGAAGAGAAAGAGAGAGAAGGAGGCACCGTAGGGAAATTTACGCATGTGGGATGAACGGCGGCGTTGGACTTGAGCTTTGACAGTGAAGTGATGGAGGTGGTAAATATGATAATTTTCCAATAGGGAATATTCTGGACCAGTTATCCCTTTTGTTGTACGCTCAACTTTTACCCCTTTGGTATGAAAATTAAAAATTTCCTTCGAGGAGTCATTAAAATTCATTACTAATTCATAGTCGCGCGACAACCATGACATCTTTGGGTACGGGCACTGCACTTTATTAGCAGTAACGGAATCATCTTCTACGCGCGCTTGTACCAGTAGCACGTTTACCAGTTGTTTGTCTGTTGGTCACAATGCCGACGGGGTTGTACGTATAACGATGATGGCTTATTTGTTTGCAGTGTTTTACCACACGGTTTGAAGAATTTATTCATGATTTCAGCCATCGTAATCGACATGGTTTAAGAGATTTCTGACTAATGCAAGGAACGACGGAATACATTTATCACCACATTTGTTAAAAACAATTTGTTTTTGAAAATTTTTACATCTAGAACAGTTTGACTTTATTTCATTATGCTCAGTCTCGATCACGATGATGTTAATGTTTAGTCCAGGTACAATTAACTTTCAATTTTCGTAACTAAAATAACTTTTGTAGCAACAACACTAACTGATTGAACTTATTCATTTAGGCACGCGTGTTAAACTGGCTTCGGTTTTATCTTCAAGTAGATACTGTCGTAAGCCATTTTCATGTTCGATTCGTAAGATGTTAGCGGAAAAAGAATGTTTTACTACAAGGTGCGGCCACAAATTGCGATGAGATAAATAAAAATAAAATACGCCACCACAAATTTAAAGAATTTGGTGAATCATATTTGAAGCGTCTTCTAAGCGCCAAGAATGTGTGTGGACTACAGCATCTTCGCAGGAACGGCATCTAGCATGGTAACACATAATAAAATAATGCGAAGCGGTTTGAGAGAAAGAGAGTGATATGAATAGAGAGAGAAATGAGAGAAAGAATTTGCTCTCCTATTGTGAGTAGAGTAAAGTGTCAACGAAAGAAAGAGACAGTAGATTCATTTAAAACTGATCTGCACGGATTAAAACAAAATTGTTGTTTTTTATTGTTGCAAAGAACTACCAACACTAAAATTTTTACATTGCATTTACTTTAACAGAAACATTCACCAATCAGTATTATGGTAGTATTGACAACTATTTTTGTTGTTTTGATTGAAAGATAAAGGACTTGTAATAGGAAAGGGGATTAGACGGAGGAAGCATGGCTCGCCTATGGTTGTATGTGTGAATGCGTGCACCAGAAAAAAGGTTCCACAGTTGTGTGCGAGTACAGTTCGTCAATTTTACAGGCGCGGCCATTATTCATTTTCCATTCAACGCCAACAGAGATGGCTATCGATTCCCGACGGCATGTTGATTTTCCGTGGATTTTAAAGATTCTAAATTTAATTTCATTAAAGGCAATATGCTTTCGACGTAGAACATTTGTTTGCAACTTGTTGCTTCTCGTAAAGAGAAGCAATGATTACAAACTTTGTTTTTTTTTTTAATAGTGATATAAACTTTGCGATTCTAGGAATTATAACGTTTCGACGATACCTAGAGTACCTAGGTTTTGTTCTTTGGTGTTCAAAACAAATTCACAAATTAATATAGTAGATTAAAACTAGTCAAGGTCCTTAATAAAAAGTAATCACCTTTAAGCAATTTATATCCAAACGAGAGTTCGCACCAACATGCTCACCTTCTAACAAATGATAACATTTAATGAATCCATTCACGTACATTTACTTTCACCCTCTGATTCAACTTTTCACTGTAAATAAAGTGTTGCTATCATTTATAAATGAGTGTTCATTAAATTATATTGCTTGAATCCATCCTTTCGTGTATGTAACACTTAATCAGCAATGTTAACGATATGAATATTACAAAAAATTGTATTGAATATTCAATTAATAATGAATATTGATAGTTCTATTAAATTGTATTATGCTTACCTGTAATTTTATATATACGTCACTGACGCTTTTCTTTGGTATGTTTGACGATGTTTATTTTCTGTCTTATTCTGGTAAGCAAAATCTGAAAAGAAACGATAAAAAATATTTTATTTCTAGTTTACAAATTTTATCTAGCATGCAATTATAACAAACGTTTGCAATAGTTTTAGGCTCAGAGAACAATGAAAAAATGAATAATAAAATGAATATAATAAAAAAATTGCGATTGCGACCGGATAATAATACGGAAATCGAGGCT
The DNA here is from genome assembly GCA_000473445.2 of Anopheles farauti. NCBI lineage: Eukaryota > Metazoa > Arthropoda > Insecta > Diptera > Culicidae > Anopheles > Anopheles farauti. The sequence goes on from KI915064.1 coordinate 859,831, forward strand.
CCTCTATAGCAATCTAATTGAGTTGTAAAATTGTACAATATTCTTTTTTTATAATTACAAAGTTCATGAATGTTCACGAGTTCATGAATGTTGTTCAAAGTTGTAATTGAAGGAATAGGGCTGGTACCTTCTTGTGATTGTAACAAAACAACTATCTCATACTAATTGTAAGAAATGTCAACCTTTGTTTGTGAATCTTTGGTGACTCCATGACATCTTAACGCTTCCGTAAGCACAATTTGTTTAAAAATGTGATAAATTCATAAAACTCTTATTACAAATCCTGATACTGATATCATACCAACACTGCTACAAATAAAATGTTTGAACAACTAATGCCCTTTTTCCTTTGTATTCCCATAGTGACGTATCTGCTCGATTATTTTGCTGGTTGGGCTAGCTAAGCACAGAGGGCGCTTTTGATCGCGTCGAGTTATTTTCTTTACAAAAAAAGCTCGAACAGATTCGAGTAGATATTGCACGCAAGTAACAGTGATTCTCTTGTTTTCGAAATTAATGCAAAGCAAAGATTATCTGTGAGAGCAATTGTGTAAGGAAGTAGGGAAACTGAACCATTCATGTAATAAAATTCAACTACAGCGTAACTGATAAAATATGCGCCAATATTAAATTGGTGCATTTGATTTCCATCCCAAGTCCTAGGTGAATCCTTCAGGTAAAACTAAACCTTGCGCGGCCAATTGTCATCACAATACGGTATTTATTTACAAAGCTGATTGTTTTATGGTCGAAAACGTTGAGATAGTATCTGCTTCAAAATCATTATCACTTATTATTTGAACATCGGCGTGAATGCCGGTGCATTGTTTTGCAAATACGAACGTTCCTGCTTTCCTGCACAGCAAGGTACTTCAAACAAGGTTTACCCAAGGTTCTTCGGATTGTGTATGCCTTCAGTGCACCAGGTATAAATATTTCATCTTTTCGTTTTGAATCAAGAATCTTCAGAATCAAAACGGCACATTATTCGTTCATCCCACTATGGAGATATTACACAATTGTTCATAGCATTGAGTATTGTGGGAAATTGTTCGTTACACCACCTGGTAGCGGAAGATTTTATCAGTTCCTTTGTGACTGCCGAAAGTGTAATGAAGAGTGTGAAATTATTAACGGTAGCTTAGTTCGTGCTCGAAGCGCATCATTTTTCAATCTCTGATAAGCAACACTGCACCATAATACAAATCATAACTGGTCTTCATATCACATATGATAAAACATTTCATAGCATCAACGAAACCCGTTACGATCGAAACAGCCTGACATCATAGGTAACGTTTAGGAGAAAAAAGTTAACTAATGAAATATTCTATGCAAGCTTTGACTATGATACAGTCAAGAATATACCAACTGCCCTGAAAAATAAGATGATCGAATTGTGAAGAAAACAGAATAACAGTTTCGAAACAAAGGAAACCCTCAGCTTCAGTAATATCGGTCAACGTTTAGGGCTCTGAATGGGATCTGTATGTTATCCGGCAAGCACCACAAACATCGCCGGTGGATCAGACAGGATGCCGCGGTGTGCCCGTTTGAAAATTCGATTGTTTTCCTTTTTGCATCACATTGCCCCACATCAATTTTACAGCTTCGGATTGCACGGGCTGTGATTGTACGGGCCCACCAATTCTGTGAAACTGCGCGATGCTTTTGTGTTGTCGTTTGCAACGTATACATATGTCATTTTTTCTATATCACCCACTATCCGGCCAATTCATGTACTCTTCCGCTGTGGCCTTAGATCTCATGCGTACGACGTTTTAGGAAGTGAGCTGGTTAGCCGTCCTTTGTTCACCCAGCACACTCGTAGTGTTACGTTTAAACACCTTCCAAACTTGTAATTCACATGACATGCATCGAGCAATCGAGCAAATGGGCAAAAGTGTGGAAGAGTCGGCCCCAGTCGGCTGCTGCCCTTTGTAGGAAGAGCTATAGAATTTCAATTATTGATATTTGTGGTTGAAGTATGGAAAACAACCACACCTTCCTAAACATGCATGGTTCAGAAAAATGAGCACAGTAATAAGATTATATGCTTGATAGTAAAAGCATGAAAATGAAAAGTGTTTAAACTGCTTATTTACCTGCCTTTCGGCGTTTAGAAAAGGATAATACTTTTCTTATATCGGTATGTCGTAGCTATATTTGGTACACCAATGGTATGCTGCAAACGGGGAACGGGGTTTTAGCTTCGTTTCACAAAACATCCTCTAATCCAGTTATAAAAATGTCCTTTTATAGGACAGGACGAAAAATTTGCTATAAGAACTGATCCATTGACAGAGCTAAAAATCTACCGATGGTGGCGCTAGTTATGACGTGCCATAAAAAGGATATTATGGATGGTTAACTCTTGAGTGTGTAACGAAGAGCAACAAGCTGTTAATTTGGTGTGAAGTAAAATAGGAAGAATTAGGTTTTATAACTTTTTCATATTATGTTTTTCAGTAGTTGCTGACTTTATTGTTTGCTATACACTTTGTAAACTATGTAGTTAACGTATAGATGTTTCATCATTATGTTACTTCTGCAAAAATCTTGTTGTTGTAAAAACCCAATGTTATTTAATTATCTATTTTCAAATTAATTTAATGTTTTTACTTTAAAGACAAGTCTTTACTTCGATCGTGATTTAATTTTTTAGGTTCGAATATTACCCATATTTTCTTAACACATTAGCGGGTTACGGTTTCTTAACACACTCCCAGGACAAACTAAATACCTCGTTTGTCAAATTCAGAAGGTCGTTGCTATCGCGTTGCGACTGGACACAAATGAGCAAGTTACATTTTAAAAAAGCAGCTGAAAAACAGCAAATCTTATGTAGTTTAGAGTGATTCTTCTTTTATTTTGAAATCGTTTGTTCTCTTGCACACTTTGCATAGTTTAAACTTCTCTAGAAGTGGTTTTACGATACAATTAAACAATTGCGGTGTATCAAATCCTAGAGATCAGATAAAATCAGCAACAAGAAGCACACATAAACTTCTAACAAGATCCATGACTCAACGAGGTTGTGGTTTGTCAATAAAGTGTAACAACATATCGTAGTAAACAAAAACGAAGCAGCATGTGAGGGGAAGGAGGCACAATTTTCACATGTTAAATCATGTTATAAATTATAACAACCTTTTCGCCACAGTCACTCATATTCATTCTTCATTCTGCTTTATGTGACCTTTCCTTCCTTTTTATCTACAGATGTTGGTGTGCGTTCGTCTACATGGAGGATAAATGACGAATGTGTTCGAGTTCCGCGACAGTGTGTGCGTGATGCTCTTCTTCAGTATGGCGGCGGAAAATTTAGACTGAACCATAATGCTCATTCTAGTAAACGCACATTCATTGGCTCAAACCAACACCATTAAGTTCGGGACCTATTTGTAATGGGTATTGGTGCTCCGACCGGTTGTTACTGTTTGCTATGGTGCATTTTTCAACGCATGCTAAGGTGTGTCTGTGTATTAGGAAAGAGAAAATGAACTGGGTTTGCTTCTTTCTTCGCACAGCATCACGATGAAATTTGTCATGCGAGGGGGTTGGATATGTAGTACATCCGTGTAATTTATTGCGTCCAGAATAAATCATTCACAACCACTGTTACAGCTGTACACAAAGGATACAATTATTTAAATCTATTCTTCTTCGGTTACTTAAGGCTTAAACCTTTACTGGGTAATAATTTATTGCAGTTTTTGACCTAGTGAAAACGTTGATCGGTCCATTTTAAATATTTTTGAGAGTTGGTGTAAAAAAACCTGTAGGTGTAGATATTACCTATGTATTTTACAATATTTGATCTTTAAGATATTTTAAAAGTCTGCTCCGAAAACATTCAATGCACAAATTCGTTTTCCATGAAGGATTTTCTCGCAAGGTTGGTTCGCTAAATTAATGATTTCTAATACATTTGATGCTTTATTCTCACATGCATTTGATGCATTATGTGCATTGCAATATTTATGTTGTGCATAAACAAAACCCAATCGGCTTAAAGTGTGGTGCATCGATGAAACCAAAATTGCTTATTTAAGACTGATCTGATCTGCATCTGCAACTACCCGTACACATGTAAAGTTTCTGAAAATTACTTGAACTTAAAAAGAATATCATCATGTCCACCACAATTTGAAGGCCTTCAGCAAACCTAAGTCCAAATTCGGAAATCCAAAATTACGGACACTTAAGAGGATTACTTTAAAACACATCAAACATTTAGCAGGTGCTGCTAAAAGTTCCTCCTGACCGGAGAGGAATTTTAATTTATTTTCCTGCTCTTTCCAACACCCACGTCTGCTTGAAATTCATTGAATGCATATGCAAAACAGATGCATGTTCGACAACCGACCACAAGTAAAGTAATTTGAGAACCCAACACAGCTACAGCTCGAGGTCGGTAGTGGACGATGCATTGCGTATCGAATCGACTTTGAACAATAATTTGAGATTTGGGTACGTTGCTCAATCCGAACTTGTTTTAAAGGGCACAAAAGAGGAAAATTAGTGCCAAGAACTAAAAACACATGTGGCGTCTCCTTGGCCGCTTCGCCAGCCTGAACGGAATTTATATTGATTTATTCGGCACCGGTGGGCAACACGGGCCGAGTCCTAGAATGAAATTTTGTGCTGTGCTACTACTATAACTTTCGCCACTCCATAGTTCAGGTGTTCGACGTTATGCAAGACGACTAGGGTCCTGCAAAAAGTACAAGAGAACAGTTTGGACAACGCCAGCAGCTCCTACACGGCATCCGTTGCAGTCGGAGCCGTGCACTCCGAACAGACGCCGAGCATTGATTGAGATTTTTAATATCATGCGCTATATCTGCTGGAAACGAACCCTTTGCCCCCACAGTTGCACTCACTATCCCCCAACTTCGCTCACCCTCCCTTGCGCCAAACGAAACATGGGAATGAAACGCTTTAAAAGTCATTAATTTTGGTTTTCCCATAGCTGCTTGGACGAACCGGCCCGCCGGCATGCGTTGGCCACTAGTATAATTTCTCTCGGCAGTGAAAATCATTATTTGGGAGATTGTACATGAGTCGGTCCCGAAAAACGAAGCAACACACGTGTACCTCGCATGCCGCATGCCCATCGTAGAGCATAGTCGCTCTAGCACTCACACACCCATGTCCGGGTGCGCTAGTCGGAATGCATGGCTGATACAACTTCGCCACCCTTGCGTCTGTCTGTATAGGAACAGTGCGCTAGCTTTTTGGGGAGAAACACACAAACCCTGTAAGCCAGGGCAACCTCCGGGAGAGACTGATGGTACAGTAACACCAGCGAATCTAGTATGCGATGATGAGAAATGGGAAATAAGAAGGCTGTAGGCTAGGTGGACTGAAACTCACATAAATTATTCTGCCATCAGATGCACACATACACACTTTGAAATGCTGGCACGGGGACAGCTAGTGTTGCACCGGGAAACTCCGGGCCATGAAATACCCCGAACATGGTGTTGGTATTCAACCATCCTGGTACCAAGAGTCTGCACGTTTCTGATGCAGCTTGGTTCAAAATATTGTGCGTGGGGCCATTTGCAAACATGAACGGAGATTGGGATTGTAGTATAGACAAATTTTACATTTAAAGTTTTGAGCACATACCCAAATTCGTTTACGAAGATTAACTAATATTAGTTGAAATACTTCCCTATATTTGTTCTCCTTGCATAAATAAGAACGCTTGTGTTACATGCAAGAAAAAATAAAATAAATTAAAAAATAAAATGTGAGGAAACATTTTATCCAATTATTGAAACAATAAAATCAAACATGGCTTATAAATTCCATGGCCTCACAAGTTTATGTAAAATCCTCCTGTAAATTGTGTTGCATTCATTTCGCGAGGAAGCCAGAGGATCGTATTCGAAGGAAACTACGCGCAAGTCAATAGCAAAACCAATAAATTCCCGTGCTTGGACCTTCTCATACCAGTATCAATTAAATCCTTTCCGAAAACTTGCCTACTATGTGCCATTTGAACTTGAACTTTCTCTCGTGCTTGAGCAGGGATGTCAAACTCAGTTGATTTTGTCGCATGCTGACGTTAGAGTTGTCAATTTGTTTTACAATTGGTTTGAAGAGTACCTCATACCTCATACCTCATGCTAACATAAGATTTGAAGGGGTGTAACAATTGTGATTCGTTTCAAAACAATATTCCACAACTCGTTTTTTGCCAAGAATATGTTAGATAACACAATATAACACAATAACACAACAAAAACTGTTTCTGATTCACATCAAATGTTCTATCGCTGATGATGATGAAGCCATCCTTTGATACTAACTGACAAAACTCTGACAAAACTATTATTATACAAATTTATTTACAGTTTTACAGAAACAATAAATATAAAAGACAATGATGAAATTTCAAATCAGCACATTACAGTTTAAAATTACTTTCATTTTTTACTTACACAATCAATGGTAGAGGTAACAAAGTTTTCATTCTGCAAGAGGTCAAGTGTGTATTTGACATTTCTGCTTATGAAGCTGAAATAGCTCCATTTTTAACCAACACACATTTTTTAATAATTAAACAATTTATACATACTTTATCAGATTCAATGCTGCTAGAAAGTGTTCTATCATTTGTTTTGAATTTATTAAGAATAAGAATATGAAGTAATAGGGAACAAGCACGAAATTGAATCGGAATAGTCTATAATTTATAAAAACAACATACGAAAAAGTAATCAAGTTTAAGCCTTGTTACTAGTTATGCATGTGTTTAAAACTTATGTTTCTGCTTAGAGTTGTAGATAGATGGTTCAATAGCAAGGAAACTGAATGTACTATAGAGTTATTAGAACATTATGATCGGCCCATAACAAACATAATTCATAAAGCTAGTTCATCTCAACTATAACTCTAATGAGGTTCTTTCTGTGCGTGATAAGTGCTAAATAATTTGATTCTTTCTCATGCTGACAGTGAGTGCAGTAGTATGATCTCAACACAATAATTCGTGTGCTAAAAGATGACACCGACTCTTAGGGTCGTTACAAAATATTGAATGGTTCAGCTAAACAACACAGTAATGAATGGAACAGTTTTGCGAATATTGTTTTTAGTATAGCGAGTTGTTATAATCATGAGATGAACATGAACATGAGAACATGAGACAAGTGAGTGACGAAGAGTATGATGTTCTTTTGTCGTTCCAATTGCATTCAGAAGGATGATGCGCTCGAACGATCTTGCTGTTTCAAAGTGCTATCGAATGACTACCTTAAAGCATGCTTCTTTCGTAATTAAGTTCCCCTTGGACGGCTTGAGAGTGATGTATGCCTGGTTTTCTGGCGTGGAATGATTATTTCTGTAAACGAATTCGTTAAAGCTACCAGTGCATACTTTGTGCCAAAGACAGGCATGCAGTTAATTAAAATTTCCTTGATACATGCTGACGACAGAACTGTGGCTAGCGTTGTTTTATTTTGCTTGCTTTCTAAGTCTGAATAGTATTTCAGCGCTCTGTTTGTCTCTCCTTCTCTTTCTCTCTAATTCTATCTTTAGCTTGCTAAGTTTTCGTCGCGATCTCGATAACGGCAGTGGGAAAAAGATTCAGAGGATTGCACCTGTTGTTCTTAAAATAACTGAGAGAAAATGACTATGAAGAGGCGATATGACGTGCTCGGAAGCGATCAGACAAATTTGTCTTCACAGTAAATCGAGCGGAAACGATCCCACGCAGCCGATTCCTTTAATCCCATTTGCAGTTCTGGCTGAACTACTGGTCGCTACGTAAATATATTTTGATTAGTTGATTTTTTTACAAATCTATTGAATCGGTTCAGTTTTATCATCATACTAGAATGATACTTTAAACATTAAAATTTGTCGGGATTAAATCTAGAAATAAGAATACGATAGAATGTACTCTGGATTTTTCTTGGTGATTTGAGCTCATAATTTTGGTTATACTGACTGATGCACTTGCGCATGGTTTTATAAAACCAGGCGGCATTTTTTTCAGTACACCACAACATGAACTTTTACTCCATCAACTCATTATGCGTGAATGCTTTTGATTGCCACAGGGAGAGGGTATGCGTTCAATCCACTGGCACTGACCGTCCCACAGCTACTCACTGAGCATTAAAATTTACCATCAGAACGCTCAATCCGATCATACTACCGAACCTGGCGGAGCGACATTGTGCAATGCAAACACTTGTGTGTGCAAGGGAGCGGGACAGGAGACTGAAAATTTGCATTATTATTATCACAATAAATCACTTCATTGCCCCGACGTGTCCCTTTTTCAGTTCAGTTCGCAACCCGGCTTGACGACATAAACATGCACACATAGCCGCACACATACACTTAGCCCTCAACGCTATAGATCTCTCTGGCATTCGCATCATTCGTTAAAACAAAATCCGAAGTCCCGTCGTAGTGGGCCGATATCCAGCTGGTCAAGAAGAACGGCAAAAAAAGCCCACGGACAATCGCGAAGTGAACGATCGTCAAAAAGAAATCGTTGGGAAAAATGAATGTGCAGGACACGAGACCGTCACCGGCGGGAACTGGGCATGCATCGTACGCGCTCGTTCTTAAGTGGCTGGGGCCGGGAATTGGCTGGATGTGGAATTGAACGGAAAGGATTGTGAGGATACTTCTGCGACTATGTACGCTAAGCGTGGCTTATGTGAGAGTGAGAGAAGGATAAAGTGCGAAAGAGATAGAGCAAAAGAGTGGAGAGTGGATGGCGCGCAGGTGGCTGATCACATTTTATATCTAGATCGGAAATCGGTGTTCCGATGCGTGTAAAACAACACACCGGTGCTGACAAAACTGACGCATTGTTTGTTTGACATAATATAGAAAACTTTCCCGTAGCGCATCGTGAAACGACGAGTAGGGACAAACAACAGTTCACAAGAATTTCGGAATGAACTGCTCCATCAAACACATCGACAGATCCCATCCACGGGTTATCATGGGTGACACGCGGTAAAGAATGATAAAACGTCCGCTTAATTGATTCCATTTTTCTTCCCCTGTGAAGAATTGAGAGGTGCGAAAAACTATCATTGCAGCAGTTTACCGAATTCGAGCTGAAAACGCGAGCGAACGGTAGACCGTACGCTTAAACGATCGCGTGGCTTTTTATCTAGAATCTTGTATGTTATATCCATCACGAAGCCATCCCATACACCACACGTTGCTGTATAGACATCCAGTATTGATGAATAACAATTATTACAACTTTTTTTTTTACATATGCCTCTCGCTAGCATAGAAAAGGGTAAAAAGTTGGGAAAGATGGAAGCACGTGTTGCGCAAGGCTATTTCGATGGAAAGTCAGCAATGATGTATGAAGTGTAAATTGAAGTGCGAAACATGAATTCCTTACTGCATGGTAATGTAACCGAATGCCGTGCCGGAAGCGTGCAAAGATCAGTGCGGGTATGAGTAAAGATTGCCTTTGCTCCATTTGGATTTGTCGTTGCAACCGACGAACGTTTCTACATTTCTACTGCAAGTGCAAATTTGAAATGTAAATCATTGTGACAAAAACTATAATCACCTCCTGGTCGGGGATCATAAGAGAGCGTAATGGGAAAGATACAGAAACGTTTACATATTTCTTGATGGCTCCGAAATGAACGTACTGCGTGGTCCTGAACATGAGAGAAAAAATAGAGACCGAGCAAAGAGAAAGAGAAAGAGGGAGAGCGGGTGAGTTGCTGTGTAAGTGTTTAGTAGAAATGAAAGTTTGTGCAAGTGAGCAGATAGCCACCGTGTTCATAAATCGTGTCAAACAAACGTGCAAGGCAAGCGTAGCAAGGCAAATTTGTTCAACTTTGCTAGACTAAGTATAACACTCCCAGCCTTATCAATCGATGTGATAACTGGATGCACGATTGTTAAGTTGATTATCTCATCTTATCTTTGGCGATCACAATCTTTTATGCTTAACGAGCCAAGAAAACCCAGTTGCGTTATGTTCCTGCAAGCAACGCAGATCGCCTAGATGTACGTCTTGTACTCCCTCCAACTTCAAGCCCTCGCGGATGAGACCTGTACCATCGAAGCCTGAAATCGCGTCCAAAATGCTTCATGTCTACGAAACATGGCCAAACAATTACAGAGCAGCATAAATTTATGTATGCAATCCAAACGCACAAACAGTACGTACGCACGTACGAGGCGTCGTGTACGTATGCATTCATAATTTCCATCGCGATGCGGTGACAAGCTCGCGAGTGGGCATTCTCCCAAACGGTACCACTAGCTTACTAGCGGCGTGCGTGTGGAGCACCTTTTGTGCGTTTCACTGCGCGGCAACAGCCGGTACAACAGTGAGGCTTATGTGTGTTTGAGAAGGCTCCGAGAGACAAACCATAACCTAGGCACTGGTTGTCATACCGATTGAGCGGCCGGTGGGCACTCTTGCCACCGGATACCACCACCGGAATACACCGGTGGCTTGTCAACGCGCTCGGTATGGACCGTGAAACGATAAAACGGATGCAAAATGGTGTGATTTGTGGCTGGTTTTTCGAACTCATAACAATAATAATGCTTAAATCGTGTAGTGCATAATTAAATTACCATAATGCAAATTATGTGCTCTATAATCGTACATTATTAAATTAAAAATCACGTGGCTACCAGCACGTACATTATTTTTTGCAATTTCTTCGCTAAGTTCTTCATATGTTGTTGTTGTTGCTGTTTCGCCAACGTGACCCTCAGCTGGTTTGATATCGTTCAAATTTCTTGTTTTATTTGGACATTCGAAGAACGGTCGTACCTGTGACCACGATGAGAGAAATAATGTCGTACACTACGGCCGGCTTACCGCACCCATCCCAGATCGACAAACGGATGCAACTTTATTGGCTTCACGCGATAACACCGAGAAAGACATTTCAATTCAAAAAATCATTGCGTACGTCTGGGCGTGCGACAAGGCTTGCGTGCGTCGTTATGGTGGTGTGAGAACGCCCGGCACTTGTCGCGAGCGCTAACCGTTCTCATTTTAAGGTGAAAAAGAAATCGATAAGCACGCTTTCGAAGTACGAAACGAATAGACGTTTCAGAAAACCCGCGGGAATCGATGCAGCCGATTCGGAAACGGGTTTTTAGCTCTTTTAATTCTACATTCTCACAGGTCGTTTTTAAACGTTTTTCCTGCTTGTTTCGTGTGTGAGCTGGAAATATAAGACTAGCCGATGTGCGCGAAGGGTTGATGAGCTATAAATATTTAAATATACACAAAATTTGTAGCTTCCTTATTTTTTATTTAACTCCCAGTGTAGATAGAATTCATAAACCATTGTTAAGCTTTTCAAGCGAGCTGTTTTATGTTTAAGTTACATGAAGTAGGTTTTAGTTAAGTAGCTTGTATTATTTTTTTTAACTAATTTTGAAATTTAATCAAATTAAAATTCGGAAAAATAACAAAATAAACATTGCAGCTTTATTCGATGCATATAAACTTAATCTTACTTTTGTAACATATTTGGTATTGGCCTGGATTCACAGCATAAAATATAATTTTATTTCGGAAACTTGCAGTGTTGTCTTCAGTTATAAATGATGGTTCAATTTCATTCCGCTCGAATTAACGCGAATACTCCTTTCATTGGTAAAGCGAATGGTAAAGGTGAGTTTACCAATCTTATAGAAAGTCTGCAATTGAAAGTAAGCTGTGCATGTCCACTGATACCACATATTCCGTACATTGATAAGTATGTGATCGTCAGGTACGTACTGCTTACACATAACTATTTGTACGATCAATTCTTAGATGCACCGTCGCATCTTATGCTGAACTGACTAATGTTCTGAGGGTGTATAATAGGAAGGAAATCAGGATATAAATTTCAGGTTGCTTTCATGATTTTTTCCGAAGCAGAAAAAGAAGAAGAACGAAATTAAACATTAAATTTTTATAATCACACAGTACTATTGCCTGGTACTATTTCAAGGTTTCGTTCTGCGATATTGAGACCCTGTATCGTGTTTTACACCCCAGATGTATCAGATATTTTTGTCAGCAAACCTAATGGTGAAAAAAGTGCGTAAGAAAGAGGAAAGCAAAAGTACCTGCATACATTGATTTGCTGCTTTGACAATAGCAAAACTGCCAGCCCATTAGCAAAGGCAATAAAAATTACCTTGTGCTCATCCTTCTTACCTAACCTTGTGACAAACAGTAACCTTCAATGTACATATGTCAGTGTTTGTGTAATCTTACAGCACGTTCACGACCAATTCGGTTAACCTGGAATCATTTACTATCACAAACCACCTGTGGCAATGATGGCTAAACAGGGTAGCATGTATTTCGAAGAATAGCTAAGAATCTCTGAGCAACGAATTTTTCCAATGGATGGAATAAAATAATGAACAGCGAGCAGGAAGAACTTTTTCTTTTAGAAAAAGGTTTGGGCAATCGATAGGCGGTGTACAGCCGGTGTGGATCGAAACCGAATGAAATGGACCATGCTAACCTATAATTTGGGATGTGGTTCGAAAGCTCGTATTCCATGTATTTTTTTCAGTTCAGTCTTGGATCAAAGCATCTTGTAATTATTTTTTTTTACTTCTTTATTGATCTCGCGAATGTCTGCGTTTCTACTATATGTATACCACATTAGTTATACTTAGAACAGTTCACACATAATCTTGTGTCCATAGTTTCATCCATAGTTTTCCTATCCTGTTATCAGATTTTATACCATTCATAAGCGAGTGTTTAGGAACTACTATTACGTGCAAAAGATCAAGACGATTCTGTGTAGCGACAGAAACAAAAACTGGCAATTAATCAGATCCCGCTGTTGTACTGTTTTAGCTTTGCTGTAGTTCTAAATCTATCAGCAAAGAATTTTGGTATGTATCTGCCGTTCACATAAGTGAGAAGTTTAAGTAGCGATATCACACCGCAGCCACCGATCAATCGTGCTGTCAGGCTAAATCCTTAGCCGAAAATAAACATGCGCCTTTACCTCACTACATTCTTTTCTGCTTGATCCTGTGTTTTGGATTTGTTTCTGTTTTTGCGATCCGATGCTTGGCTATTATCTTGACATTTTGTCACGACGAGTCGTGCTTATTGAGAATCTAACAGATTCGTTTGAGTACATTTGTCTTGCGAACTTTGGTTTGCGTTTGTATGCCGAATGGAGATGTGAGACTCTTCCGACGGCATTATTGACTAATGTTAATTTAGTACCGAAAAAATACTCACGTTCCGATCGCCCAAAGCCAAGCGTTATTATAGCTGCAGGACATATAATTGCATACGTAGTCAAGAACTTTTCTTTACGGAATATATTTTACTTCGGTTCGTATGATTGAAACAATGCAAATTTTAAGTTTCAAAACTCTTTCACTAGACACAGTTGGTACAACTAGGAAGCGCTATGTGTTTTGTCACTTATGAATGAATAAATTTATATTTTTCTTTTCAATATTTCGCAAACATGCGTTTCAATGATCTCTATCTTGCGCTGTATATTCCGCAACAATTTTGTGTTATAACACATTCATACTAGGTAGAATTCACTGCACCGTGAACACTATTGCACTTTGCACAGCTTTTAGCATGTAATGATTGGAATAGTGTTATTTCTTCTGTTACACTTAATAGAACGAACACTTGTGCAAGGTTCGGTCACGACTAGTTGCTTACTTTAAATTACACAAACCGGAAATGAACATGAGACTCACGAGAGGATTCGTCAAACTACGAACACTTGCACATACTGCTCAGCACTGCGAATTCACAATTCCATATTCCACCGTCCTAATTGTGGTCAATTTTGTTCCTGACTCTTCTCAATTCCCAACAAAAACCATTTCACTGATCGATACATCCTTTCCGGCAGAAAGTGTGCCGACTTGTGTGCCTTGCGTGCGCGGACCGTGTACCGCTGGAGGACGGACGAACTGCTGCTGCTACTGCTGGTGCTGTACTGGGGCGGCGGAGTGTAATAAAATTTTACGATTTGTTTTGACTGTTTGTCCCAGCCAGCTGAATCGGGTTCACTTTGTTGCCGCACAGAAGCCTCACGGCACACCGGTAATTGTCACTCAAGTGTTGTGGATATCGGATGCGCTTATCAGTGCAACGCCATGCCAGGCCATATTACATGCAAGGCAAGGGCACGAACCAGGAATAAATCTAGGATGTGAAAACGGGTTGCCACACGCAACTATTCGAGTAACAGCAGCGATTGCAGCAAGGAACCAAAAGAACTCGGCTGCAAGTGTTGTTTGATATTCTTCTATTTGTCCGTGTTTATGCCTTTCTAATTGATGTTTATTTCTTTACGATTTCTATCAAACTAAAACCATAAAATACGATTTCTTTTCTGCTCACTCTCGACTGGCCCGGCTTCGGGCCTGTCGGCTGGTTGGCCGTGTGTCTTGCTTGTATTGCGTACGAGAGCGCGCGCCCCTTCTTGGCCACACTGTGCGGGCCCGGTTCGGGAGGCCCCTTTGATGCTTGTTGGTGTGTGTGTGTGTGTGTATGTGTGCGTCCCGAGTCGGACTTCACCTCTCCGGCGGTGATGGATTATTGTTCCAACCGAGTCGAGACACGCGGGTTTCAGTCGGAATGAAAGAGAGGGCCTGAGTGGTATCTCTTTGGGTGCGCGTGTATGTGGCGAGTTTTGTGCTAGCTCAATTGTAGCAAACGCTTGCTTTTTTTGCCCTCGACATACAAGCTCATAAACAAGGCGACAGTGAGGCTGGACACACGGGGCTGCTTTAATCCGCATCTCGTATATATCCATCTCTTCAATAGCATGGTGCCGTCTCTGTTCGGTTCTCCTTGTGTGAGAATCTCTCTTCGGAAGATTCTCTCACATAAACAACGATTGGAGTGATGGCGGGCGGCGCAAGGACGAATATGGAAGCAGCGGGAAGCGTGGCGGCACAACGGTGAGACAACAATAACAATCAATTATACGATAAAAAGAGACGAACGCACCATCATGGCGCGCTCCGTTTTGCTTTATTTTCGGAGCCATGCTCGTAAACCATACGAGGGAGCCAAGATTTACGATGAGAATTCCGCTCTCGGGATGTTCGGCAAGGGTTTTGTAGTGTGCGACGAAATTTACGGAAATTTACGATCGTCAAGTGCCGAAACGTACAATAAAGCACGATTATGCTCTGTCTCATTGCACACATTCCCCTTTTTCTTGGAGCAGGAGCCGTGGTCGTCGTCGTCCGCACGTGCTCGTGCGGCGTGGTGTGCGTGAACGTCTTCTGCCCAGCCAAAACAACAGGAAATCGGGTCGAATGAAGTGCAAAAACATTAAAATCATATGCTCGATTTCCCCTCATGCTAGACAAATCACACGCACACATACACACCGCTGAACGCCAGACGCGAAAGGTGAAACAAAACAAAGATGGTGACAGCAAATAGGAGGAGCAATCGTCATAAACCATTCAGAGAGAAGTTACGCATTTTTCTATTCCGCCCGAGCACAGAAATGTTATTTATAGCCAACCCATATTTTCGGCGCTCACTCTCTTTTTTTGTACAGACGGAGGAGCGCCTGTACGTAAAAACGGTCTGGCACTGTAGGCCTACCTACGGTGACGGGTTTTATTACGTGAGAGTGTGAAAATTGAACGTGTTAGAACGGAACCAAGTAACTGGATAGCAATTGAAGTAAGCAGCAGGCAACGGTCAGTGCAATGCCGAGTAGGCTGTAAAGCGAGCAGCTAACTCTTTTTTATGCTTTACATCCCATGCCCATCGCTGACAGCGAGTGAGAACGAAGCACTTCGTTCAAATTAAGAGAGAACAGTTTCCACGCACAATGGGATTCGCAAGCCGCTGCTATCGTTTATAATGACATAATTTCAGGCAATTTTATTACGAACAAATTGTTATTTCATTGTCTTAAATTAAAGTATTCCAGATCAATCAAAGGCAGTGGAATCTCTTCAACAAAAACATGAAGTTGTTTAAAAATGTGCTACATTTGTGGAGTAACCTGTATTACCTGGTATTGTATTACAGTGTACTGCATTGTGATACTCGAGCTATGTTCGGAAAACCCATTATACTGGTGTTCAGCTACGTAAAAATCATACACCATAGTGCGCTCGTGAGCACACAGTTGATGACGAATGATTCGATTGAATGAATCGTAGATAAAACAGTATTCGATTTGACGAAATCGATTCATGTTAGTTCATTGGACGCATCGGTTTCATTCGCATTTATGTGCTCGAGGAGCACTATTCGACAGTTTAACAGTATACGAACGGTCCGCTTATGCAGCGTAATGCACAATGAATTACATATAAAAAAGGCGAAGGACCTGTCACGTCAAACTCACCATAAAAATCTGCAAAAAACCAAGTTTAAGTCATACTCTATTATTGAAAACAAATATCTTGGTGATGCAAGGTTCACTGCTTCTCGTTTCTTGGTCATAATTATTTCCGGTCAATATATTTTCTTTGAAAATCATCTAATTGAATTGACGACAATACGGAACTAACGATAAAACAGCCACCCATTTGGGATTTATTATTAAAAGAGCGCTTCTATCTTCAGTAAGTTTGATTATTTAGAAGAATAATGTTGAGCCTTACATATTTTAAAGCATGAAAAAGACTGAAATCTTCGATCGCGTCATAAAATATTGAAGCCGAATAGTGTAATAAAGACACTAGTTTACATATTTACCTTCTTAATCCTGTATACAATGCGAGATAATGTCTGCAAGTACACATTATCCATGCTATTATTTCGGCTTGACCTACCACAAGGATTTTATTTGCTTCGCTAGCAAAATATTTGCACCGTACAATGCAAATGAGAAATCATTCATTTTGTACTACCCTGATCTGTGTATATGTTTGTGTGTTTGTGTACCTTCCTCTCCATTCGTTCGTTCTTCTTGTCCAATTTACCTCGCTCGAGTGCAAACAGTATTTAACACAATTGAAAATTATCAGTAAATGAATGATAAACAACAGTCAAAATCATTGAATCGAACGTGAAATATGACCCCTGTGCTGTATGCGCTGCTTTCACGTAATCGATATTTGCGAACTGTTTTCCACATTTCGATGACAACAGATACACCCACCCTCTGAGTACACGTCTATGTGAACTAAGCAATTAGATGCCGGAAGAAAACTTGTATGAAAAACAGTGCGATACATTGCCGAATAGATGTTGAGTTTGTTTTGTACTGTGTCACGGTTTTTTTCAGTGGTGAGAAAATTATATCGCAAAAAACTGCTAGTACCCATAGGATATTTATATTCGATAGTAGTTTTCATGGTTAAGTGCTAATATTTGTTGTTTTTAGAATGATATGTTGAACATGAGAGTTTATGTTAAACTTTAAACTTTTTGAGTTCAAGCAAACATATACGTAATGATTTTAAATTCGTGCAGTTGTGATGTTTTTCCATCCTGGCTCAAACGTAATATTTGTATTTTTATCTAATTAAAAAAATACACAAAATGCGAAAACATCGTTTAAATATATAGCGATTATTTGGCAGCACTAGAATTAGTAGTTGGCAAAATGTCGATCCCTGAAATGCAATTTTCAGAGAAATAGCTCAATGCAATTTTCAGTGAAAAAAACCAACTGAAAAAACCATGCAGGGATTTGAAAACAGTGTTTGATGGATCGTTTTTCTTTGGTTCTGTGTTATAATAATGATTTAAAAACCGCTATATGGAATCCATAACTTAAGTCGAACAAGATGCAATCAATTCAATGAGTAAACCAAATTGTTACGAAATAATGGAGTAAAGCTAGATGCCAAATAAAACGCCTCGGGATGAAATCAAGAAACAAAAAATCTCTAAAGTTCCTAGAGAAACAAAAAGAACTGGAAAAGGTAGAAACGAAGAAATGACTAAGAGTGCAAATAACCGACAACCAGAGAGAAACAGAACGAGTGAAAAAGATAGCGTGTAAGCAGGAAAGAAACGAATCGTTCAAATAAGGACAAGAATGGGAGAGGAGAAGGCTAAAGATGAATATGGCAAAAACGGCCGAGTGAACAAAAATATTAACAACGCCATAAATCATTAAAATATATGAAGATTTTTCCTTCGCATTACATTCCCCAATGTTTACCACCGGGTGCTAGCCTTTCAAAAATGCCCCAACATTGCGTAAACTTCAACGGCAACGCGTCTCGACAGTGCTTCACCGCAACCAAGAGCTGCTAGCCGGTGGGCAGTACTTGTGGTCGGAAAGGTGGAAAGGATGGTGAGGATGATGGGGGTTTGGTGTAACAAAAATTAAGACATTAGCCATGAAAGAAATGAAAATATTATAAAACCACCGAACAGTGATGTAGAAATGACGGTCAAAGTTCGGCAGACAGCAGCACGCACCACGAATATTTGATAGGAAGAGAGAGAGAGAGAGAGAGAGAGAGAGAAAGAGAGAGAGAGAGAGAGAGAGAGAGAGAGAGAGAGAGGAAGAGGGCAGGAATCATTTGGACGCACTACTTGGGTGCAGATAATGGACGTGGCTGGGAAAACTGGGTGTTGGAGACTTTTGAGATAAAACAAAAAAATGGAACAAACGAATTCACGAGTGAGGTTTTGGGGGTTTGTCGGTCTTTGAATTCGGGAAGATGATAGCATCAGCGAAAGAATTGGGCGGGAAAGCTTTGTACGTATATATACCGAGTTATTTGAAACATTAATGTTTTATGCATATTTAGCCGCTGGTTTCCTGCTACGGAAGATGATGAACTTCATCAGCGCAAACTGGAATGGAATTGAGAAACCACATTTCCAGTTAAATCATAGCAAAAACGGCTGTTCAGCTGTTGGGACATGGGAATTTCACATTCCTCAAAGAAAAGAACGATATCCGGGGCGGTGTGTGATAGATTGAAGAAAACTTTGTACCGTTTTTTTTTTGTATTTGGCGTAACATTCGTTTCAACCTGCAGTAAGTATTTATATGTGATGCATAGGATGCTTTTGATCGTGCATGAAAAATGCTGCTTTTTATATTATGTCTTATTTAATTTAACCGAAAAAACCATAGAAAACTATACCCCGCTACAGCATGTGTTAAAACCATACCTTATGAAAATTGCATGCTAGAAGTTTTACTGAGTGAATCGGCGAAGAAGCAAGGAGTGTTGTTTGATGTCTTAATTATTTCCTCACATATTCGATTCTGTTGTTTCAATGCCGCGTATCGAACAGAATGATTCAACTCATTTCCTCGCCGTTATTTTCAACTCATTTTGAACCATTTTCGTTTATCTCCCTTGAACACCAGTGTGACGGTGTGTGAAATAAAGTGGATATCGACAGATATTGGCCATTGTTAGTACTACATTCATATTGCCGATGAATTATACGATTGCTCTGGGCGTTGAAACTTGCTTTGCCAATGCGTTTCTGGATTTCTTGTCTTTGCATATTGCGAATAAACAGTTCAATAGCATCGTACTCCGCAATTAAAGGGTCTATACATCATTGATTCAGTTCCCGGAAGAGAAGGAGAACCAGAAAAGTTCGGGGAAGAGTGTAGAAGAATGACAAAAACGATAGCGGTTTCTAATCGGTTCCATCGGTTCCATCGGTAGGATGGATAAGAAGAGTGTATGTGATGATGACTTTAAGAGGTTAGTATAATCTAGAGCATCGTTTGATCTTTGCATAATAATTTACATGCGGGCTGACAAAGACAGTGGCTAGTAGTCTATCCACATGCAATAACTGATTTGAAATATCTGACAAAATAGTTAAAGAAGGGTCGGGGATGGCGTAGTTAATTTTAGAATTAAAAAATGTTGCTGAATAAAACTTTACTTGATCATGGTTGTGGTGGTATAAAAGTTGTATTTAAATTAATATTTAAAACGAGACCAACAGTTAAATCCAACTTGTTTAGTTCACAATCACAAAGACAAAAATAGTTCATGCGTTTACAGTGCCACCTTCTTGAGGTGTTTTATGAAATGCATCATACTGACGATTACAGTTTGCTATCAGCGCCAGGGGTTGATTTGTGTTTTACTAAAATAAAGTTTCCAGTTTATAAAATCTAATTTAAAAATGCGGATGAATTTGGTTTCAACAACTCTTAACATCATATTTTTCATTCATTTACCCTTTGCCAGAATATCGCATTTTATCCGAAAATGCTTACCGCCAGGCAGGCGCATCGTTAGTTTCCATTTTCTAATTTTTCCCATAAATCAAGACACCATTCCAAAATCCGTTTGGCGTGAAAATGATTATGCAATTATTCCAACATGACGTTATCCTTTTTTCCCCGGTTTCACGCCGAAAAAATACGCGCAAATACTGGTGAACGCTTTGACTCCCCGTTCCACGATTTTCAGCTTGCTGCTAGGCGGGCGACTCGACTCGTTGGGCGTCGAAGTCTATGTAGGGCATCACATCGTTCAACCAAATGTGCAGGGAAACATAACAAACCACGAAGCCATGATGTCAATACATGTGCAAGAAGGAGATGGATGGGACAGAAAGAGAAAGAGAGGGAGCGGTTGAGTAACGTAAAACCGCGAGAAGAATTTTACGTGAGGACATTCAAGAGGATGACATCCATCGTTAGGCATGAAATTCGATATTCATCCGGAACTGAAGATGAAATGCAGGCACACGTATAGAAACACACGGCCACACTCTCGTTCCTCGTAAGCATATCGCCATGCCAGAAGGCACGCTGAAGATTTACGACCATCACTACCCTACTAGTGAACAATTTTTTTTTCTTTCTCATTCAAAATATCTCGCTTGTAATAGCGCAAGTCAGTTAAAGGTCAAACGAGAGTATCGAGCATTTAAAAATTAAACGTAAGTATCAATCTTGTTTATGAAGATAGAAATCACCCAAAATTTTATTTTGATTATGGTTGTGAATATTGCAAAGTATTATTGACATTCAACTCCGCTGGATCACAAACATGAGTATTTTAAAATAAGATGTATTAATTTTAAATGCATTTGAACTACTTGAAATAATGAAATTTGTAGTATTTCTATGAAAGAAGCATGTAATAAATAAATACTTTGTTTCTTACCTAAGCTCTCTTAATACTATAGCTTAGTAGTTTTATTCTTTAGAGAGTTGCTCCCTTAATGTCTTAATCAACGTAAAAGATACATAAAAAACTAAGAGTACTTGATTGTCTTTGAATTAATCTCTATTAATCTTTGAATTAATATCTATTTTTGAATTCCAGCTTAAATGCCAAGAGCTTATTCGATTTTTCTTCATATTTAAAAATTTATAGCATATATTGTATATATTTGTTCATTGCATATTTATTTTAAAGGGATCTATTGTTTTTTTCATAGCTTATCGAAGTGCCGATTCGATTGTTTCAGTTCAATTTCAACTCTCAAGATCAAGAGTTGAATGAGTTGAAAGAGTTGAGTTAATGAATTTTTCATTAACTAACCCAAACTTATGCCAATGAGTTTGTCGGTCGGAAATAATTGTTATATGTATGAAACATATTAACAAAAATAACTGATGTACTGTTTAAATGAGGACATTTTTTTGTATTAGTATCATCCTAATAATGTGTAGATGTACATAAAAAAGTTATATAATAGTAAATGAATAACACAAATTGCGATGATGATTAAAATCCATGGAAGTGGGCAAAATTAGTTAAACCCACTGATATATCAGATGAGTGTCACGTGTCACATATATCAAAACACATATCGAACACTAATGTTGAGCTGGTCAAACACTAACACTAGCTTGATGTGCTGATGTTAACTGATACGTAGTAAATTATTTATGAAACTAGTCAATTTTAGCTATTTAACAAACGAATTACTGAATTATGACCAAAACCATGCTGCTTGACAAATCTTTGCACCCATTTGCAACAGCTTCAGTTGAACCTGATGGCAAGTACTAGAAAAATGTAAATATAACTTCCCACAATTCATCTCGATGAAGATGCCAATCAACTTTTGTACAATTTCTTTCATTATCAATTTCTGAAGACAATCATTTCATTTGTTGCTTTTGTTGTTATTTGTTGCTACGCGTATTTAGTACAGATTTCATTGAATATTTTAATATTTTCAACATAAGCTACTTCAACAACCCTAAACAATTGGATGAACGAAGTTGTTTAAAATCCCCAACAGAAAACAAAAACTGGTTCCCTATAAAAAAGCATTTCAGCCAGTTAAATGATTCTGTTAGTACATTTTTACTTCATTTAACTACGAACATAACAATCGTGGTGCATTGAAGGAAATAAATTTACATTAACTAAGAAGCGGAGTCATGTCACAAAAAATGGTAGCTACCTTAGCTAAGCATGTTAACTCGCTTGGAGAACGTACATTTGTAGAGTGGTTTTGGCAAATTTATATTTTGACATTTGTCCTTGCTACATGCGCCGCTGTGGGGTGAGGCTATTCTTCATATTTGTGTCACTACTGAGGGTCAGAAATACGAACGGGACTGGAGATGCCGAGAAGAGAAAGAGAGAGAGAGAGAGAGAGAGAGAGAGAGAGAGAGAGAGAAGGCGACAAAGGAATAGAGAGAAGTACCTTCCCTACCTGTGTAACGGCGTACATTCAACGGTCCGTTTTTACATAGACACCAGAAAATCATAATTCTTTATTATTATAAATTATTTCTTCTTTTATGTCTAATTCATGTTCGCTGCCGTGTTTACGACTGCCGGTGACTAATTATCGTGGTGGATCTAATAAACATGAATTTATAATTAACTCAGAATGGAAGCGATGAAAGTGAACTCGTTTTGCATGGCATGCGTTTGCTCGGATCCCGAGGCCGATAGAGCGATTCAAGAGTTTTGAATGTTTGTGCACACACACACACACACGCATACGTACATACATACTTACACACACATACTTACGCTCGCACACACATTCTTGTTGTCGTACATTGCGACACGCAAGCACTTTTACCAACGGCAGGGACAATGACTGACTTGCTCTTATCGGTGGGTCACAAGGGATGCTGGTACGAAGCATGGCAAGAAGAAGTAGAGAGGAAAATTAGATCAACGCCTTGGTATCGGATGATGGGCGATGGCGCGAATCGTGAAATAGGGCAAGAATCGGTCTCTACGGTCTTTGCGGTTCGCCAACGGTCGGAGGAAGCGGGTTGGAAGGTGCGAGAACGGTAGAAGGAACGGGGAAAGGTTCCAAGAAAAAGAAAACAGCTTTGCAGAAAAATATAGAATCTATCTTTTTACCGTAAGACGCCATACATCAACTTGATTTACGGTTCTAGATACGACAGCTTAAATTGCATCTCACACCGCCGAAAAATGAAATTAAACTACCTCCATTCGTGGCCATAGCACCGCCCTGGAATTGACACGCACGCGGGCTGCTTCCGGTCCTTCAAATGTCCTAGACCTTTCCCGTCGTGGTCTACCCCCTACATCTTTTCTCCTATTTCTCTAGCATTATCCGGAGAGGAAAATATAGTATAAAAATACAGCAATACAAAAAGAAAATAAAAGACTGTCATCTTGCCGTGATCACTGTTGCCAACTGGTGGAAAGACAAATGGTGAGATCAAACAAAAATTATACACAGGAAGTGTATGACTTGCGTAATATTTGGCAATAGAACATCTGCAGATTTGTGGAATTTACACACACTATCTACCAGATATGCATTTCACGTATCTTAAGAGTGTGTTGTTTACGGCATTAAAAATTAAATATTAAGCTTCAAATATATAGATTTTTCACGATGTTCAAGATGATGATGTTTATCAGTGTTGATTCTACATTTATGGGTAAAACGTACGTCCACTGATACTGTGTAAAACATTACTATATGTTTGTTTCAAGAACATACGAAAAGCAAAGAATCAATGGTCATTACAGAATCTTGAATTGTGAAAATGTTTCAAATTCAAAGGAAATTGATTTCCTGGCCCATGGTCGAATTCTAGTATTCCTTTCGCTTGCTTTTCAATCGATTTCGATCTTGAGGTACTGATTTTGTAGGCAGTAGCGAGACTTAATCGATCAACAGTTGATTGGAGTGATAATGATTGAGTGCTGGTGAAATTTTTCATATTTTATCTCACAGCAACGAATTGCTGCTTATTTATATGTCAAATGACTAATTTCACTGGCTTTTTGCCTTTTTATTATCGTCTTCCAAGGTCGAATAATAATATTTTATTTGTTTGTTTGCTAATAGTTCTAATAGTAAAAAACCTTGTTAGAATGTTGCTGTTAAATATTGTTTAGTAATCATTTAACTCAAACGTTTGTCTTTTTTGTCACAAGTTACATGTGAATGTGTTGAACGATTAGCTTTAGACAATGTGTGTCTTTATACTTGTGACAAACAATGTTAATGGCATTTTTTAATGTAGAATCCATGATTTAATACTTTAATCACGCAGTCACTAGCACATCGCGGTTTTCAATTGGCAGGTCGAATGCGATGGAATTGTTTATTAGATAAAAATAATCACAACAGCGTCAACAACCACACTGTCCGGATTGCTATTTACGCGTTTCTATTATTCATGTCATGCATGTACTTCCAAAACCGTGCTGAGGCGACAGTAGCGAATTGTGAATAGAATATCGGGTAGGATAAAAAGGGTTGTGTTTTGCGGAACACAATTTTCTCGCTCGTTCGTTTCATATTTTTTCATTTCTAGTACCTCACCGGGTACTGATCCAACAGTAGAACTCTACAGTATTACGGGTATTGTGCACGAAGGAAACGCATTAGGATAGATAGGGATTGTGTGTACTTGTGTGAGTTGCTCGAAAAGCTCCAATTCTGTTGACGGTTACTGATTTTTGGCTCACATTTTCGACAAATGCACGGTCTCATAAATCAACCGAGAGTCATTTATTTTTCATGGCTGCAGCCCAACCGTTTGCATGCCATTGCACGTCAGTGGCCAAAAAACCACCGGAATCCAGGAAATTTCAATAGCACCACTGTTGTGTGTCAGTTTTCCGACAGAAATTCCGGAGTTCCGAATAAAAATGTTGGCCTCTGTTTATGCATTCAGTGCAGTGGCCGAGTTCTTGTCTGACTGGTCACCGAAATTAATCGATTTATGAACATTACACCGTTATTTATGATTTCTGTATACTTTTTTTTCCACGCCAGCCATCGAATGGGCAGCTATAGTTTTCGAGGGGTAAAAATCAAGAGTTGAATGATGGTTTACTTTATACCATTAAAGCGGCTTGACAAATTGGCGGCTTCGGTGTTCCAAATACGTTATTAATTGTGATTATTTCCGGTGGCACTTTTGCATATTTGAGATATACTCAAGGAATGTATTAAAGCAAAACGGTTTAGCAACAGTCGTGCGCAATTAAAGTTATAATAATAAATATTTCCCGAACTTTCGCTTGTTCCACTCCAATAGTCAACGTTCATCTTCCGGATGCAAATAAGATATTTTCGAAAACAACACAAGCAAGTTGGTTTGGTGGCGAATCTGATGCATCTTATACCAGCTTCATGCAAATTCAAGGTAAGATGAATTTCGATCAGCAACTACTTCCGTTTCCTGTTTGCTTAACCATTAGTTCATTCAGCTGAATCAGTTTATTCAAGTTGATTTCCCACTACAGTCCCACCAGTCAGCCGGGCATTCGCAACTGCAAAGAAACTTCCAAAACCCATTTTCCTTCTAGAATCCGCACCAATGTGCCAGTGGTTTTCACAAAAAGCATGCAGCGGTCGTGGGAAGGAAATTTATGAGTCAATTAAATTAACATTCTTTTGCATTTCTTTCACCACGACGTTCTATCTATCTTGCGATTCCGCTGCTGCCGATATTGGCATTTAGCATTGTAGTGAAGAAAGCCCGAAGCTTTTCCTTTACCCGAACTTTACGCCTTCTACTGGTGCGAGGAATGCGTCGGGAAGAATAGATCGGAAAACCTTACCGGGCGGGGATATCTACATCCGAAGGAAATACGAACACCATCCATCGTTTTCTTTGGTTTATTAAATACCTCTTTTTATGTGTGTATCGAATGCAAGTGATATGCGCTCTCCAGCATTATTGGATAAGAAATTCTACCCAAAGCGATGCGGGAAGTAAAATATTTTTGAATGTGTCGATTCGTTTGAAGCTATAAATTCATGCCTTTCTCCATCAATCTGGCCGAGCTTTGGTTGTAATTTACGTTACACTGGGAGAATTTATAATAACAACACATCAATAACAAAAGGATCAACTACCAAGCAGGAACAATTTATCTCATGAAACGACAAAACTTTCTTTTTCTTGTAAATTACTTTTCTTGAAATGTTACATCTAAAAAGAATAGGTCTTTGGTACACATTCTGCGTGACATACTTTTACTCTTTTTTTGTTGCCCATTAATATTGTTGCGGCATTATGCTTTTTGTTTCTCTTGTCAATTATCTGCTCTAAGATACTTATCTTTATCACACTGTGTTACAGAATAAGAATACTCATCATTTTCACACATTGTCACACTGTTATGCAATCGTCGTTTCATGCTGAGATTAGAGTGTTTTGTACAAATGGATACGCATCATTGAAATAATGTTTCTTGCAAAATCAAAATTGAATCAATTAAGTTCGTTTGCATATCATAGGAAGGGTGAAAGGTGTTGAAAATCATCAACATTGTGTACACAATTATACGCTTTTATTATATTAGTAACAGCATCAATGGATCCTACTAAAGTCGATCCAATGGCAAGTTTTATCACAGTACAAGCTCCTAAACTTGCCAGAAGGCTTATATTTTATATCATTTACGGTACATGATTCTTCTATTTGGCAGAAATTATAATTCGAATAGATGGCATCTATCTGGGTGATTCGGTGATTTCTACGACCGTGCTAGATGATGAATAATAGCACGTAACTTTCTTTGATCTGCTTATTTTCCATACATCCTATATTCCTGAGTTGATGTCCATAATTCAGATTTTATCATATATAATTGACACACAATACTCAATACAGAAAGATTTTTAGCTGTTAAGATGTTTACAACCTTTCCCAATTTGTAATGCAAAGCCTAACAAACGAATTACTTCACTGATTAGACACTGGTACTGTACTTGGAAAATAAAGCTAAATTCATGTGTCTGGTTGAGAACAGAGCATTTGCTAGTCATAATGATTAAACGTACCTCAAATTTCGTTTCCATCCTATTCAGTGCGCCTTCAGTTTATATTTCTAATTGTTTACCTTACGTCTACATATGTGACTCTCTGATTCCATAGCCATTATTTGGCTATCACGTCTCAAATTTTCCAGTGAACGGCTGCGCTTGGTTAAAAAACTTGCATGACAGGATGGTCTCAACTCAATGAAAAGAAACGAAGAATAACATGAATGTAGCGAACGAATAGCCTTAACACAGTACCAGCGCAAGCAAAATCCAATCTGACGCCAGACAGCAGTGCGTGCGAACATAGCTAATCGTTGCATATGCAGTCTTACTCTAATGAGTGCATAAAAGTAATGTAAACAAGTCTGTGGAAATGCTTCTCACGCGACATTTACGTCGATGTTTAACTTTAAGCGTAAAAAAACATCCTTCCTCTTCCTCCGTTGGCTGTACCGAGCGTTAAACGAAAAGACACCGAAGCCACGAGCTGAGCTATTTCGATCGGTATATGCTTAACCGTGCGCATTTCGTCATTAGCAGTTCGTTCGTCTTCGTGTGTTGTGTCTTTTACTGGTAACAAAATGAAAATGAATCCCATAAAAAAAAAAAACAAAACAAAAACACACAACCAAACAAAACAAAATCAGCAACGGACGCCACTTTGCACACGAACGGAAAACTGGCGCATGTATGCATTCTTACAGCGAATTTGTCGTTATGTACGCTTTTTTACTTGATTTTTATTGTTTTGCCCGAGTGTTACGTTTTGCGTGTCCGGTCCTTTTCCAGTCTCGCTTATCCTCGCTTTGCAAGCTTCAAATCTGCGCACGCAACGCTGATATTCTTTGCCGACCCTGGTTGCTTCGGCATGTTGCTTCGTTCAGGGGCGTACAAGCCAAACTTAAGAACATGTGAAGAAAAACATCGTTGTTAAGAATGCTTAACGCATTCCCAGAGCTTTATTTAGCCATCAACGAGGAGGCAAGCAAATGTTCTTCGCGTGTGACAGGCTCGATAACCAACGCGAAGCAAACGAAAGCGAATCGTGAAGCGTAGAAATAAGATACGAGATAAAAGTGCTAACACTTATTCATGGATGTAAAGACTCAATTCCAAGGAACGTAGATAGCATTTACAAAATTTGGAAAATATCAATATTGACACTTTAAACTCATGAAGTGTTCCGGAAATGTCTGCTGGAGTAGCTTCCTACTGGAGCAGTGCGCTAGATAATCCGTACATTGAAAATGACAAAAGAATGACTCTTTTCTCGCATATGCTATTAACGAACTTTTGCAGCTTAGTGAATCGTTGTTGAAACGTAAAACAAATCAAAACAGTCTACAATATACAAAGTATGTCAAATTGGTAAAATATTGTGTATCATTCGGGGAATGTACAGAATTTATCCTACCCATAAATGCACCTGCATTCTTGCTAGCTGCTTCCCACCGTTATTCAAAAAACACATGACATTGGACGGTCAATTTACCTTCCCCTTGTCGTAGCAAGTGCACCGAGGACAGTTTGGATTCGACTGTTGCTCAAATCTGACGCAAGGCAAACATTATTGCCAATTTCTACGTCCTTCATTGCCTACTGATGTTATCCTTCAACTAACGACCGCATCATTCTTCCATCCAATCATCACCCTGACGTTCACGCTGCAATGGCCTTGACCCCTCCTTAATCATGGAAATTCACTTTCACTTCCACAACAACGACCCACACCAGCGCGAGCAATCGAATGCCGGCTTTGTATTTTAATTTTACGATGTCATAAAACAATTTACTAACCATGAAATGACGAGCCATGTCTTTAACGACTTGCTCGTTTGCTACTGGAAGGCGAAGCTACGTTCTTTCCTGTTCTCTTTCTTTCCGTTTGTTTCAGGAGTTAGGTAAAGCTTTATCGTTTTCATATTATCTTTTGAAATGGTATTCTTTGGCTTCGAGAAACGTCACAAAGTAGTTTACGATGTGTTGCAGTGCTAATAAACGCGGACACGAGAGTGGTATTCTTTTAGAATGTGAATCAATATTATTATGATGTTGTAATATAATAGCATATTGTGTTCATTGGGGGATTTTTGAACCACTTTTTTCATGCATGGTTGCTCTTTATTTATAAAGCTCCAAACCAAAGAACCAAAGTTCACTAATACATTGTTTGGCAGGAAAGGTCAACCTGTGGCTACGTTCTACATCGATCAAGCTAAAATATCAGCTTCTCGGTGAAAGATTTGTAATCAATCATAAAAAAAAACTTTATTGAATGCCACTCCACAATGCTCGATTAAAATCCCAATGTTTAGGTTCTAACGATTGATAACCGCTATGGCAAATGAAGACTACGTAACGTGACCCTATCGTCAAATACTCTTGTATTTTTGCTGGTATAAGCGCATTTTAGCTCCCGAGCCGAAATCAAACAAGTCAACCGTGAATAACATAGCAAAAAGTAAGTCACTGATTTGAAACCGATTGTTATAGCCTGGGTGGTCTCATTATCTTCAAAATAGCGTTTACACCAACAGATGCTGCCACAGGTGACGAACTACACCAAAAAGATCATCTGAAAGGCCTACTTTGGCTGAACAAAAGAGACAAGATAATGTACCTTTGAGGTAGATAGATAGAGAGAGCAAAAGAGGGAAACAGAGAGAGCGAGAGAGAGAGCGAGAGAGAGAGAGCGAGAGAGAGAAAGCGAAAGAAAGAAAATGAAAGAGCGTGAGATAAAGAGCAAGTGGACTATATATTACCATGCAATAACAGCGCCTCCTAAAAGGGAAAAAACAAAGATAGTAACCTCGGTCTTGCTGTTTGGAGTATCAACAGTTGTTCAATAATTAATTTTCAGTAATTATCGTCCCGTTCCAACGATTTGGATGTATGTGCAGTGTCGTAGAAATACAGTTTGAAATCTCGATTGTCCTATCAGTACGCTTTGTTTGTGTGTATATTGGTATTTTACCCCATTTGAATCGTGTAACTGTGTAGTCAGTCCGTTGGTGGTTTTCCAAATTCTTGCACTTTGAGATACGGTCGACCCCATGCTACCAATTTGCTTAAACCCACACCGAACAGGAAGTTTTCATTTCATGCATCGAAAAAGTTAGTCGTTACCTAGTTCAGAAGCGGCAAATGACACAGAGCGTCGTACTCTCTGTAGAGAGAGAGAGAGAGCAAAGCGAACCTAGGAAAAGCGGTACTCATGGTACGGTTTTCCCTAACCGGTAGCACAATTTTGACTTTTGGCTCGGAGTAAAACCGTCTGTGAAGCATTGCGGACTGGGATATATTTGCAGCAATCGACACCAGTGAAATAGGCCAAGCATGCAAGTGAACTCTAGCAGCATCTGAAGCCGAGGTTAGAACTTCTATTGCCATTTCATGTATGCTCATATTTTCATCTTTTTCTTGAAAAGGTCCGAGTTTATGTCATCTAGTGAAAGATGGACGGCCGTAGGAACGAGTATCATAAAAACGTCCCAAGAAAGTGAGCAAAACAGCAGCGGAATTTTTATTCCCATATGATTTATTGCTGTTTTCTTTTTTGACAAATTTCTTAACCTGCTTTTCGTAGCTTTTTTACGAACTCTTCTCAAGTTTTCGGAGTTGTTGAACATTCCTTCTGCCTGCATGGAGTTGGTGGGTTTGAGCAGCTGGACGTCTAGCATGCAACGATCTTAGAGAAAAAGATAAAATTTATAACAAAGATCCTTGGAGTAAACTAATAGAGAAAAGATAAAAGAATTCTTATATTCTGAATGTTTGGTTTAGATTAATTGTAGCTGAAAAAATGAGGTGATAGATATAGAATTGTTTAAATTCTTATTATTATATGTTTATTACGATAAGCACCATTACTGTTGGAATCAATTTAAAAAATGGCAAACATTTTGCAATAATAAAATAAAAATCTACTTCATTGTCAATGTAATCAAAAAAATTGTTTCATAAAACACTTTTGCAGAAGGTATCATTTGAGATGAAACCATGTTTTACAAAACCTGAGAAAACATTGCAAATGACTACTGTTTTACGATCAAGTATTAGAAATTCCACAGGTAGCTTCCGTTACAAAAGCGGAACTACATATGTTCACATCGATGAGGTGTATGAATTCCGTATCACTGATATGCAAATGATGACACATTCTTTCGTGTATGACTTTGTTGCTGTTTGTGTCTGCGCAGGCCACCATCGGCGTTAACGTCATTATGTGCAAATTGTTCGGCTTAAAGTGCTAAATTGGAGTTGTTTGCGCACTGCATACAAATCGGCAGCAAATGTTTCCGAACAAAATACGTCCAGTATCCAAACTATAAAAAGTAAGACCCCAAAGCTCTCTATCAGCCTCGAAAACAGCTCAATAACAATAAATCATTAAACGCAACTCATCTTCACACGCCTGTCATGCTGTTGGAACGTTTGGCTACAAACGGTTTTCGTGCCGGACGTAAAGCATTCTAAATATGAATATAATCACTCCCTACCCACTGCATACGTTTACTCGTAATAGCAGGCAAAGTCGCAACGATTACTCTTTCTGATCGACTACAAGTATCAACGGTGACATCGCTGTTGGCGCTATAAAAGCAGAGAAAACTTCAAGCAATTTTAATTACGCATTGTTACCTCGGTTCATGTCGCGAATTAACATACCTACCACCTTTTTATCATTTGCATGCTGCTGCTGCCCGCCCGCACCCTTCACTTATGGTTACCTACTCCACGACATTTTTGTAGGCGTATAAGGTGCGTACAAATCGTTTCGACGCAAGCCTGACCATGAACATCACTCGTAGCAAATGCAAGCAGCGCTTAGCCCGTAAGACTGCCGGATAGTTTTACTTATGCAGGTGCAGTACGCATGCAAAACATATGCAATTGTGGTAGCTTTTTCTTCGCCAATCTGAATCCTGAAAACTGTATCCATGGTATGAAAGGTATGTTTGTGTGTTTGAAAGGTATCCGAAGCTGGCGCGCTCGCAACGACGGTATTATTGTTCAGTTTGCTCACGTAATCTTTTAATTTGGTTAGTGTATTCAAACGAGCCACAAACAATGATGTGAGCCCGAAACAGCTGTGGTTTCCAATCATCAAGTGATCGTTGATTGGCCAGAGTTGGACACCGAACATCAATATTCGTATCAATGTAACACAATCCGATCAGTTAATCTATCTATCAAAGTGTTTAAGTCGGATACTGATAAAAAAGCAAAGAAACAGATCCATTTGTAGAGAAAACCATCATAAATTAATCATCTCCTGCTTACACTTTCTTTTGCCTCATCTATCTATG
Organism: Anopheles farauti; assembly: GCA_000473445.2. Taxonomy (NCBI): domain Eukaryota; kingdom Metazoa; phylum Arthropoda; class Insecta; order Diptera; family Culicidae; genus Anopheles; species Anopheles farauti. The sequence goes on from KI915064.1 coordinate 892,297, forward strand.
ATGTGTAAATCTAACAAAAACGATCGCTAACTAAATGCCGACGGGAAACTATACGCAACCGTTCTCCATACCGTCGGCGGATGAACAAGAGAGAAACAAAATGTTTTTTGCTTTACGTCATTCAGCATAAGAATGACAATTTCCTTTTACCATTTTTTTCCATTCTCAGACCGATGTCGTCCACACGATGGAAATGTTTCTACTGCTTCTGTTCGCAACTGTCGTAACAATTATTTGAACGATTTAAAAATCCTTTTAACTGAGAATTGACGACGCCATAATTGTGTTTGCTACGCTCCGCTTCAACAGCTCGTTTCTCCGAAAGGAACCCTCCCAGAGGAAATGTTTTCCATCGGAACGTTCATTCCCGGTTTTCCGTGTAGGGCACTCATTTTCGCTCCGATTCCGGTTTCGGCACTCAGCACGTTCAGCTCGTCGTAAATCTCACAGCTTGGGTGCAAATAACTCACTGAATCGCTTCATCTCTCGAACCATCGAGAATAGGCCGACAGAAGGGCCGCCCGCTGCAGCCTCCATCATAATGTTTAAGAGGCGGACACTTTTATTGCCGTAGTCTGTCCCAGTCGCGCGTCGTCTGATTTACGAGGGAAAATCGACTTGCCGTCCTTATTACTTCCCCACCTGGGTCTGCCGGTGTGTGTGTGTGTGTGCGCGCGTTGAACGGAACCGAAAACATGCGAACGGTAGTGTTGGTAGAAAACGATGATGGCTCTCGCTCGTAAAGCATTTTTATGCGTTCTCTCGCGCCTCGAGCGAGCGAGCGAGCGTGCGTGTACACGTCGGGCGAAGCATGAAAGTGAAATTTTCGGTGCGTTCGTCTTTCATACGCCGGTACGCGAGATTCATAACCCAAACTGTACCGTGCGACAGTTGTCGAAAATGACTATGTCGTTGCAACGCTAGCGTCCAAGGAAACTAGCAATCTGCGACTCCTTGCCGGATCCTCGCGGAAGCAAACGAGCAAGGTGGTGGGAGAAGGCGTATAGCGAATGACCCTTCGTTGGGCATTTCGGCGAGAATGATAAATGATTCCGAAACACTTTCCAGCGTCACGCAGGTCTTTAGGCAGAAACTTCTTTCGTTTTCTCACTTTGAGAACACATCATTCTCCTGCAGTGTGATGAGACGATAACGGTGGTATGACGGCGGTTTAAGTGTATAAAATATTCTAAATGAGGCATATTGTGGCTGAAGCTAGTGATGAATTTATGATTTTGACTAATTATTTCCTGGATTTGCATTACTAATTTATTACTACTCATACTCTCAAAGTTATTGCCATGTTCGGCAGTGGCAGGGTAGGTAGGCAGGATAGGCGGCATATAATACGCACCTGATGTGACCGCTATCATTTTTAACGATGCTCACTCGGTGCCGGGCATGCCGGCGCGAACGTTTTGAAGGAGACCATTCATCGAAGACGGAAAACATCCGAATTTTAATCGCTAAGGAACAATCTACACAACCCGGCCCACAATCAAACGCGAATGACAAATCGACGAAAATCATCGCTCGAACTTATTTTCTTTCGAATTGTTTTATTATGCGTGAGGATTTGATTTAATGACTTCATTTCGCGCGATCAGAACTCCATTCCTACCGAATAACATGAATAATGGATTTATTGACACCGCCGCTGATGTATTCTCCCATGTCGTGGATATTTGAAGTTTTTTCAGGTTTTATGTGTTTTTTTATTTCTTTTGATGAAAACTTTGATTGAATAAATGCTCACAGTCACCAATTATTCACAAAAACTCTTTATTTTTCGTGTTTTTAAAGAAAGATTTTATTTTAGCATTTCGGTACAGAAATAACAAACGGGTATGCACGTGTGAGTGTGGGTTAATAAAAGGGAAAGCAATACATTCGATTTTTATGGGTCGTTTCCGATGGAGATTAATGAATTCAAATATGCATAAGATGTAATACATCGCTGACCAGCTATGGGGAGCATCCATTTCCTAAGCGCAATTTCAGGGTAGGCACTTCCAACTAAACACGACTGGTAATCTTGTAACCAATCAAATAAGCGTACGAATATTTTTATGGTGTGTAAGAAATTGTTTGTTACAGATGACAAGTCAAAGCATTTGATGTACAACATGCTGATGTAGCTTAGCGAGTTTTTTTTTCGTATGAGTACAAACAGAAAAGCAAAACTCGTAACAAAAGAATGATTTTTAAAGGGAAAAAGTAAGGCATTTTAGTATGTCAGCAATTTATACGTTAACTTACAGAAAAAAAGTTTCAGTTATAACGATAAAAGCTTAATACAGTAGTTTTTACTTCATGGTTTATCTTTTTGTACTTCAAAGAATTTTATCTTTGCATACCAATATTTTTTCGATCAAAAACCACAGCAAGATTTATAAGAAGAATGTACCTAAATTAGTTCGTTGTTTTTGTTTTAATCTACCCAATCAAAACTAAAATTGAATGTACGATCTTTTTTATACTTATGCCAATTCTTTTGCTTTCCAATAGTGTTATATTTAAAATCCGAAAAGAGCAACTATCGATTCAATTCTATTAAAAATATATATATATATATTTTTTTTTCCAACATTTTTGGCAAATTAAATATTGTTGAGAATGAAGAGAAGGAAATGGAAATTTCGTTTGACAAAAAAGTTTTTTTTTCATTGCTTGTGTAAAACCATGGTCGACTGAATGCTTTTTAACTACTTAAGTAATATCTATAATGAACTTTTGGCATTGTCTGTGTACCTCTATCACATGTATTTCTATTGTTTATGATGATATGAAGAATGTTTCAAATATCAGTCAGTCAGTCTCAACTTCAAATAACGATTCAATTCAGCGTAGCTTCAAAATATTACATTTATAACTAGCCTAACTAAATTCCATGCTATATATTAAGCTTAATATAAAATTAGAAACAAATTTTGAAAATGTTATCAAAAAGCAGCAAACGAATGTCACCACCAAACGCTGGGGAGACAAAGTGCGACGATTTGAGTGAGAGGGAGATCTGGAACACACACACACAAACAAAATGAGCTGAGAAAACGTGCCAGACTCCCCGACTCGGTATCCATCCTACACTTTCGTTTCGTTTCTCTTGCTTCCTACGCCTCCGGCCGCTATCGTCCCTCGAATCCGGGTGTAGGGTGGCCTGCAGGAAAAATTTCAAATAAAAATTGCCGACACACTCTCACCATATATCTTCGGGATCCTTCATAAATCACAATGTAATCCCTCATGCTGTACGGAAAATAATGTATAACAGCAAATATTGTTTCACACGCACACACTCACCAAACTTCTTCTTTCAATTCTTAGGCCCGGCCTGGTAGGGAACTCATCCTCCTGCTTAATTCAGAAACGACCGCAAACCCTCTATTGCTCACGCGACCACGCTCGTCCGTCGCTCGCTCGCTCGCTCGCTTCACCACTCGTTGCTACAAAGTCTCACTCACGCCTCAACGATTCCGGGCCAATCGTACTTCCGACATTTTCGGGAAAACACCTTTTGAAGCCCCTGCTTTCTGTGCTCTGGACAAAACCATCAGACCCTGTATAATTCGAAACTCAACCCCAAAAAACGATGCTACGCCAATACACGCTACGCGCGCGCACACACATACCCACCAGGCGACACCAGGCAGCAACGAGAGGGTGAAACGTATGGAAGCTTTCATTCCTCGCCATGGCCGGGGAATCGAAACACCTCTTGGAAAGCAAACCCCTAGGATCGGCAGAACCTTTTCCCACTGCTCCAGATGCTGCGCTCGAGAAAACGATCCAATGCTCTTGAAATTTTGTCCAACCATTCGTTTTGCCGTCGTTGCGACCATCTTCCTCCTACATCCGTTGCGGATCTGTGGTAGACTATAAATATTGTACCACAGCTTGCTATTTATTCACAACCATCAGCCTCACCTGATGGCCTCTAGAAAAGGGGGAACAATGAAGCTTGCCGCCTCGGTGTTTTTGACGACTACTTTTTGCGAGTAACACCTTCAGTAAGTTACATCGCAGCTGCTTTTCTCATCACACGCCACTAAAATTCTTTTAATTTCCCACATGCTATATCAAGCGCGAACAGTAAATCGAACGATCGATTGAATGCAAAGAAAGCAAAGAAAGCAGTAAAATTTGTCATACCAATTTTGCGGTCATTGAAGACACCCACTGGTAGGGCACGATAAGTAAAGAACCGTTTCCGTGCTCACGCCGAAGGACAGAATGCTGGTCGGAGGCATGAACTAATAATCGAAATTATCACCCTAGGGGAACTTCACATGCTGAGATAAAGCAATTAAACCATGTACCTGCTGAGTGTTTCGTTGCTCCAGTGTTTCGAGTGTATTGAGAGACTTGACGCAAGAAAACATTCAACGTGGAACTTCAAAACGCAGTTACTGGGAAAAAGTATTTACTTCAAAAATAGATTATGCGTGGTCTGTAAGAGTATAAATTCGGTTTTATGAACTTCAAACCTGTTCTGGTAAAAACAGAAACTCCGGAGATTTTTAGCCTGTTGTTGTTACAAAAACTTTGTATACAACGGCTCAAGGACTTTACGACCCAAACCAAATTTATGAGTTTTCACTCATTGTACAAAACACTCGTTGCTTAGCTCTACCGCAAGGCTGAATCCAACTCAAGGTTAATGTGTGATAAAAGAACGGTAAGTTTATTTGCAAACTCAAGGGACAAGTGATTCGAGAATAGTGCTTTGGTCGAAGAAATGGTTCTGCGTCACATTATATAACAGTAGAGCAGTGCAGAATTGCGAATCCCATCTTTATGGCCAATGCTCAAGGCTGACGGTGATGACCCCACTGTATACCTGCTTTCGATAAGAGCCTAGTGCAGTGGTTAGCCTCACATGAAAAATCAACTTGTGCTATTCAAACAAAACACATACTGCGACTGGCTCATACCGAAAGGTGTCGCTAAACCCAATGAAAACGTCGAGACACAAGATAAACAATAAGTCTAAAACACACCTCCATGCCAACGGTGACGGTGACCTGAACAGTGACGAAGATACACAATAAAGCATCCGCTCGCGGAAGACCTTGTAGAACGTTCTTCTTCGCCATAAGTTACAACATTCAGCATCATATCCAGCCTTGGCCGCGGCTTGATCGTGAAACATTTCTCAGTTCCAGTAACCGGCATGAATCGAATCAAGCAGTCAAGTGGTCGAAATGAACGCGCTCTGGCCAACTTCTTTCCACCAGTTGGGGCTGAGAAGGTAAAAAAGGAACGAGAGAATGTTGTCACACGAAATGATTTATGTACAAATTGTGATTTATTATCAAAATAAGCATAGAGAGCCCAAAACGAAGAATTCCGAGGAAGAGGCGATTATGTGACTACGCTTAATGCCGGCGCAAAACTGTGTCTGAAACTGTCGCATCGTTGGGATGGGGAAGGTAAGTGGTATCACACTAGCTCAGCACAGCGTTACGGCGGTGATCTTGACGCCACCAGTACCTCGGACAAGTTGCTGACCAACAAATTTAGGCTTGACCATCCATGCTAAACCGACCCGGATGGTAAAAAGGAAGAAAGAATGTTTGAGCGCTACAACACTGTGAGCGACCATACAACGTGTAGGTTGTTGAACTGCGAGAAGATCAACGTAAAGTGGAAGGTTGAGTAAAAAAAATAAATCAAACATGTTTGTGCCCAGCAAACGTTAAGACAACTTCGCAGAATATACTCTACTGTCAAGAATATATGCCTGGAATGGATAGAAGTGTGAGATAAATTAAAACAAAAAGCAGAAATACGTCAGTTATACCCCCGAAACCATATGAAACCATCCTATTGCAGGAAGGTCGATAGAGGTTTGAGCTGTTTGAGACTTCTAAAAATAATATTGTTGATTTTTTCTTCATGTGTTTCAATACTGAAATATAAAACAAAGCCCGTAAGCAATTTTACATCGTCGATTTAAAACTAAATATAGCGTGGTTGATGATCGCAAACATTATTACGTTAACAAAGTTACATTAACATTATTTTCTTAGTAATACAAAAGACTACCTCATTACAAACAGTTTACATGTATTTACTATCCTAAATTCTTTTGATTACAAATGCATCAATGTAATGTATGTACAAAAAGAAAACAAATATAATATAATTTTTTATTCCAAATAAAATAACATATCATGAGTACATAACATTATAGTTCTCCTGTTGGTCCACGTTCTTGTTATATCAATGTTAAAGTTTATGTTTTGAGATGGCATACGAATGAGACACACATTGGTTTTACACACGGAAAATGGCTCTTTCACTGTTTCATTTCCACGTGTGATCGATTATTTAAGGTACTGCAAATTTATCAAACAAAATAGTTCAAATCTTTTCAAGCTGTGTGCTAATTCCAAAGAAATTAATCGGTTTTGTAATGTTTTGAAGGTTATGGCATGCATTTGGAAATTAGTATACCAAATACTTTATAATACATCAATGTTGTAGCTTTCCACATGATAGTTCCCTTTTTTTGTTTCAATGGAGTTTGATGCAGTGGCGTTTTCTTGGTTTAGAAAAAGATACTTCGAGCTATCACACGAAAATTAACAAACCAGTACATGGTTGCTAGGTGCAAAAACACATCGCCCATACGAAGTTGGTTGTTATGAAGAAATGCTGTGAAAAAAGTGAAAAAATAGCGATACTTCGATTCACAATAACATATTTGACGTGGTGTTAATTTCATAGTCATGCATCATCGTCTCTTATCCGAATATGTCCATCGTACAGAGCTCCTATATACTACAGGTTCGGCCATCGAAACCGACCAGCCATGTGCTGAATAATGATGATCCACAGGAAGCAACAATAAATTTTCATTAAATTTACGCGACTAAAAGGAAAATTTAGCACACGTACGTGCTCGCACCAAAATACCGTCACCAGGACCTTCTATTGCCGACTAACGTCGGGGTTTGATTCCTTCCTATCAAAGAAACAAAGAAAACAGGACTTGTCGGCCCGCGAAAAAAGAGATATCCCGGAAAACTTTTCTTCAACAAATAATAAAACTTTGCTCTATAAATTTCTCCGGCTTTCGTTTCGCTTTCGTGTCCCGAGTCCGGGCGCAAAAACAGAGTCCGAAGAGGGGAAGTCGGTTCAAAATGTTCAGCAGGCGTTGGCGACAGGCTGTGCAGGAAAAGGCAACAAACTTTGCCTTCAGTCATTACCGTTCCCAATTTATTTTTCCTGATTAATCTTCCCTTCCATAAATCAGCGGCAGCTCCTGTCCAGTCCATGTCCATTTCTGTTGGCTCTTTGATGAAATACAAGATTGTTTAGCAGCATTGAACGTTTCAACAGATTTACGCGTACTTTTATTGATTTCTAACAAATTTAAACACCTTTTTTATGAATATAGAGAGAGAGAGCACTGCAGTCCAACATACCACGTACCATTTCGAAGATGGATTAACATTTCACCGTAAAGTATGCTTAAAAAAGGTATTCGCAATAAAACGTATCCGGTGCGTTCATTTCTGTTCGTTCACCACTCACGCTCTTTGCTATTGCGATAGCGCACTTCAAGTGCTGAGCAATCATTTACAAATTAAGCCTGTCGTTGTCTTTTCCCATTCTTCTCCTATTCCGATCGAAGGTGTAGCTCGCACACTCTGTCTCTCTCTAACACCGTCTACCGTAATTCTGTTGCCACCCCACCCATCCACCCATTTCGCGGTTACTTCTACCTTAAGGTGAGATAATCCTCCGAAGAACCGACATCAGAAGAAGAATGTCTACGGTGCCATGAAAAATGGTACCTGGAACAAGATGGAAAATGCACCAGTGTTCTTATTTATGCAAAAATTAAATTTTAATGAGTTTGTAATTTAAAACGCTTTTTCCTTCCTTCGCGCTGGGCCAATGGGACGCAAGAACTGCCTGCTGGCTTGGTATGACGATTGCTGGGGAATCCTACAGGGACTCTTACTAATGGGCCGAGATAGCGTACGCTGTGATGGAAAATGAATGAGCGCGGCCAAGTGTACGCTGCAAAAGGACTTTCGCTATCGTTTTCGATGGAACCATTCAGAGCACCTACCAATATGAAGGTTGAAAAATAGAGCGGTGAATAAGTTGCTACACAGTAAGCAAACCTGACATACACCGAGATGTTTCTAAAACATATACGGCATTACATAGCGGTTTACGGCAAAATAACCCACTCATAGAAAGAAACAATGGCTCGCATTTTAACCTTAACTTTTATTCATGAATCACTGCTAATTATAATTATGTAAATAATTATGTCGTCGCAGTTGACGGATCACAAAATAAATCAATATCGTTTTTTTGATAAAGCATTAGTCAGAGAATAAATCTTCAATTACTAATATGGCATCAAACTCAAGTATTGTTATGTACTCAAATATTTGTATGAAATGCTGAGAAAATGGGTACGTCACTTTACCTGTCACATCCTAGATCTTTTGTAGCCGTTCGTCCTTACACAATTCTCGACAGACCCTCTACTCAGCCTGGCACGATATTTGGTTACTTACGTAATTAATTTAAATTAATGAAATTCTGAGCTGTTGCACCTCATCCCGTGAACGACTAGTAAGATTTAAGCTAGTCTGCGATGCTTAAGCTACTCGTGGGCCACCGGATACCTATTCCGTCATTTTCACCTTGTTCTCGGAAGGAATCATGTGTCATTTTAATTGGATTGAACCGTACCTAACCTTCTTCTCGCACCTCATCCCAAGAAAATGAAACACCCTAAGTCCATTAATGCGAACCAGCTCTTGTAGAATGGGTCGCTCTTGCTGGGGCTTGACATATTTTCATGATAAATTTTATTGTAGTATGTGTAACGTGAAAAAGCGTATTCAACGTTTATATGTTTATAGATTTCCTCATATTTTATTCCATTTCATGCGCATTGTTATTAGTTCACATTTTACATTGTTTTTTTTTCTATAATGAGCCTTGAATCAAGTGAATCTGGTGTGTTGATTTTATCAAAGATTATCGAATTGAAATCTGTTATTGAAGTATTGTGAAAGAAAATTCTAATCGATTCTCAATATAAATGTGAACCACTACTTTATTTCCGGCTACAAAGTATTAGTATGATGAGTAAAGTTTACATACAAATAGTATCAATAAAACATCATATGAGTGTTAAACCCCACTATCACAACCAACAAGAACGCAAGAGTGCATTGTGAAAATAGCTTAGTTGTTGATTAACAAACTATATCCTTACGTGATCTTCAGCTCAGAATACCGCACGTAATTGATCAATTCGATTAAATTTAGTTCATAAATAAACCAAATATAACACAAAACCTCATTCCACCCGGAAAACAAAACACTAGCAAAAAATAAATCTTGTTTTCTCTGGCTATAACCTAGATCTTCTCCGCCCGTTGTCTCCACACGTATGAAAGGTATCCCTCGAGCATCTATTGATCGAAGGGTGTATCTCCACTTTGACTCAAACACAATCGAACACCCGTCCGTTTCCTTTGCGTAAGGGCAGCCATTGCTGCATTATATAACCACGCACATGAAAAGAAATACTCTTAAGGATATCGCTTGGCAAACTCAGCCAGCGGCTTGCCATCGTCCATCCAAATATTATTCCAACAATAATTTTCCCGCGTTCAAGTAGAATGAGCGAAACCAACCAAATTCGAAACATTTGACGAAGATGGTAGCCTGGTGGCCCTGCCTACTATCATCATGGGCTGAATGGTAGAGAGGGGGAGTGTTGGTATACTGAAGAAGAAAGATAAAATATGTCAGAAAAAGAAAATTGCAAAGAACAGCGATAAATTTTCATGAGAAAGGAAGATCTATTGCTGATACTTCTGGTCGCGAGTAACCGACCGTCTAGAAGGCCGTGCCACCGGAGGCTGTGCCCTGAGAAAGTTTGGCCAGTGATACTACGGAGGGGAGCTCAGCACAAGAAGAAGCAGTAGTAGCGGTGGCAGTAGCAGCAGCAACAGCAGGACCACCTCGAGGACATCATGGGTAGGACTTGGAGGAAGTTGCTTCCCTTTGTTGGAACGAAAAAATTGTGCAGATGGGAAAACGGAAAAGAAAATCATCTTACCAGATAAGGGGGTGCCAAAAAGTAGCACGAAGACGGTATCGAATCCTTGATAAAGGATCCCACAAAAGAGAGGGAGAGAGGATGACAGAGAGAAAGATAAAAAAAGACAGACAGAGCTGGAGTGAAGTTGGCATGGCCAGAGTAGTGGAAAACGGTACGAGATACGTACAGAATCAGAAAATCCTCCCAATAAAATGAGAAGGAAGAAAGAAAAATTATTGGGAAAAATCAACAAATATATCACGTTTGCTTGACGTGGCGTAACAATTTTATTTCAAATTTATTCAAGATCGAGACTTATTATCATAATACTGATAAATATGGATGCCAACGGCTACGCCAAAGAATATAGTGAGCTGCGAAATTCTATGCAGTAGATCACACACAAAATAAGCCATTGCGACTCCACGAAAAAAAAAAAACATGACGAATGTGTTCCGCAAATAAAAAAGAAATCATGTGCCAGGGAAAAAACAAGCTCAAATGCACCGTTATGGCAAAAACAATCATTCATCAGAGCCGCAAAAATGCTCTTGCTAAAAGATGATTTGGGTGTGTAGCTTTGTTATCGCCGTTCGACCAGTATATTTGTATAAAAGATACGACTTTTCTATATGAGATTGGTAATTTGGTTTCAATATTCTCAAATTTCCTTTTTGCTTCACCATAAATGTTGTATGAATTTGTGCAAAAGTGTTTTAAATATAATTCCTATTGCTAAGCCATCGATTTTATAGAAATGTTTGTGCAATTCGTATACTTTCATTTTCGATCTTATGTATGTATCTACTTTACTTCCATGTTAAAATACTATTCTTTTAAATATTCCGTATCCATCCCGTAATTGCTCTATGAGTCGATTTGTGCCAAATATGTTTTGAAAATTTGTCACGACAGCGTATTTCAATGTTCAATGTTTCAATGTATTCACGGCGCCATACTGTGCTCTCACTCGCACTGACAAGCGCTCTGACCACATAGTGGGTACAATTTAGGCAGCCAGCCTGCACGCTTTCTTCTACGATAAACTTGTATTCGAGCGTATCTCCGCTACGCGGCATCGTTTCCTAAGCCTTGATAGTCCTGCCTTTCCTTCGGCCATCATTATTCTTCATAATGTATCCTGAGTTTGATATTAAATCAAAATATATTACAACACATCGGAGGTGATTTATGTCTTTCATATCTTTCGACCAATGAAGAGCACCGTTTGAGGATCAAACCGATTGAAGAAGTACCCTAATTTCGTCCTACTTGACACTCAAACCTAGGTCCCTCTCCCTCATATTTTTTTTTCTTTTCCCTTGCAGATACGTTTGTTCTTTCTATTTCTTTTGGTATCTCTTTCTAGCGCATTACTTTGTTTAATTTTGTACCTTCAAAATTATCGCATTTTTATTTTCATGCTGTGCTTCGTGTCGTGCTCTTCTGAATACCTACACCGAACATTAGAAGGAAAGGTAAACATTGGTCCTTGATTGCTCTTTTTACCTACCTTACTCTTTTCCATCTCTTATCCGTTTAAAAAGCGGATCCTTATCCCTTCACTTAAGCTTTCTCACTATTGCATCTTTCGTGCCTTTCCTCACTTTCTTCCTTCACGTCTCGTACATCGCTTCCCTTTGCGATGCGTACCGCACCGATCCGCTCCCACTCATAGATCGTGTTGAACACACTAGTGTGCAAAGGAATATATCTTTTTTCATTATCAGCGGTCGTAAATTATACAAGATGAAAGAAGACGAAGGTCCATTTTATTCACGCATACCTACTCGTTGATTCTCGATGGATTTCACCATATTTCCTATCTCTTTGTGGTGTTTTCGGGCGCTCGCTCCTGGTGTTTTCTTCGTTCTTGTTTTTTTCTGATCATATAATAAAAAAATAAATATGAGCTTGTACACACTGCAACAAAGGTGTTTACTAATAAATTTAGCGATTAAGTTTGTAGTCGTCATTCAATGCTCGCTTGGCAGCTTTAACAGTGTAATGATGTACTAAACATATCAATGTTCAATAGCTCTGGTGAACTGTATGGTGGAAAAGTAATTCAATTGTCCAAAGCCCAACGCTAAGCGATTCGCTATCGAAACAATTTAATTGTACCTTACAAAGTTTGGTTTCCTGTGATAAGTCCGTTCGGTACTAATTTTATCAAAAAGATATGGGATTTATGTTTTATTTTTACCGATCTTGTTATCAGCGTGTATTTTCAACGAACTGCTCTGACTCCCGTGTATTTCTAATAGACACCCGTTTGTAGTTAGATGAGAACTTCGTCAACACGGTTAAGTTATTACTTTTATCCTAGTAAACAACATGACAACAGCGATACTTACTTTTCCTATGATTTGCTTTGAATGTGCAGCATGAAGAACAACCAACTTTTTTCATTTTCTTCAACCCAGGCGGGATTTGATGAAATTTTACACTTTCCTCTGAGCGCAGGTTTCTTCCCGAGCAGATTGTGCTAAACTTTTGCTACTTAAATTATTTTTCCGTCATAACTGGTAGCACCTCATATTGCACCACACAATCTCTTCTCCCAGTATTAAGGTACATGTATTGCTGACTGGTCAATTTCCCTTAGCGTCATACTAAGTTTGAAGCCAGGCAGACTCCAGGCCCTGCTCCATTCCCGTTTCGGTAGATCCTCTCGTACAAGCGGCATAACTTTATCATTCTCGCAGCAGCGCTTAAACATTTTGCCGCGCGTAATTGCCAAGGTAAGGAAATTTCCACCAAACCGCAGCCCCTTTTTGGTGGAAAATATTTTGCTATGGCAAGATGCATGCAAGCGGTTTCATGAAAACTGCTCATTGGCTGACTCAAATTCGGGCGAACGTTTCTTCGACTGTTATCGACTGAATGCAACCGCCTTGAGCGTTTCCAGCTGTTACAGCTTCATGAAAATTCACTCCACAGACGGAAAGTGTTGTAGAGTTGTACTTTAGTTTGGCTTTTTGCTAATGCATCTTTTCACCTCAAGAAAGCACAATGGCCTCTGAAGGGAAATGATGCAATGCATTAATCTCTCTACGCTAATTAACAACACTTTTGCATACAACCGCGTTCTCAGCCTCAGTGCTCGCACTCTGTGGTTTTGCACAGTGGTTAGAAAATACGGCAAATCCATTTCAAACTGAAAAACGAACTCGTGTAGCCGAAAGTTTCGTTTTCAAATTATTATTTATAACTTCTTCTGCTCTACGCTAATCTTTGCCTCCAAGCAAAAGGCTTCCTCCCGAGCCAGTCGCTCCATAAATAACTTCCTATTTCACATTCGGTGCTCTTGCATCTTCTGTTCGTTCTTGCTGTGGCAACGTGACCGTGGCAGTGGCTGGGGTGCGCTGAGGCGGTGAGAGTCTCGCTTGCATACGATCACGAGGCTGACTGATGTGTTTACTGATCAGCTTTCTTCGCTTTAAATCGGTGTTATTAGTTGGGATTTGCTAGCGGAAACGTTTCGGTTTTTATCCTCTTCTTCTGTGAACAAGCATGCGATTTCGATTACGGGACCAACGTCAGCTGCCCACGATCGTAATGCACCACAATGGTGTGTGTGTGTGGGATAGCGAAACCCCAAGTATTCTAGAAGCCAACCTTTTGCCAGCGTCTTTGCAAAATAGCGTGCAGCGAGACACATCTGTTGGTACAGCGTGAAAGTAGTCGTGTTAGCCTTTCCGATTGCACCAACCTCTGGCTTACACTAGGATATTGTTTTAAATAAAAAGCGATAAGGAACAGATAGATACCCATTTGCTGGATATGAAATTTATTATTTGTTTATTGAAAGGATTCCAATCTTTTTCGCCCTCTGTCGGCACAGATGCCACCCACCACTGGCCATTGTTATCGTTCGCAGCAAAGATGTTGCAAAACCTCAACGTTAAAAACCCAAATAAAAGTATTCCTTATCCTGGTGCCGCTCTCCTTGAATTTCCACCTAGCTCTCATGCATCCTACTTTCGTGCATAAATCAGTGGATTTGGTTGATTCTTTATGACCATTTTTTTGTGAGGCAGTGGGTAGCGCGATTTTTTTCGGAACTTGTACGCTGAACAAAACCTAGGTTAGACTTCCTTTGGTAAGCGCCACGGTAGCGATCCACTGCGGAACGGGAAGCGAATGAAACAAAGTGCGTTTGTTTTCTAGCCACGCTCTGAGCAAATCGAGCGCGATGTCAACGGGAACGCTATTCACGTCGTAGATTAAACGCATGGTGTGATATCCGTTCCGACACCCGCCGCGAGCCTGCTGAACGAAACTCGCCCGCACAATGGAAAACCTGATCTTCTGGCGGTCATGTTTCATTTTTTTTTGTAAATTTTGTTTCTTATAATCGAAGGTTGTGGACATTTTCTGTCCAAATTAAACATAGCACAGTACAATCGTCCTATTTCCCGTGATACTAGCAGATAAAGTGATATGTGTATGCTTCTTTGCTTAGAATAATAAACTAAACAAATGGTTTGCAACTATCTGGAAATTGACTTAACGTATTGTATCAATATAACTTTAGATAGTTGTTCTTAACTCGTTGATAGCTTAAGGTTGTTCTGAGCTCGTCAATTCTAATGAAAAGATTGTTAAATGTAAAAGTGTTTTAGTTAAATGTTGTAGTTAAATGTATTATGTAAGTGGTGTGTGTCAAAACTCTTGACAGTGAAAATGTAGCATTATAGGGAAAAATGTAGCATATATGTAAAAGGTGGCATCGTTAGGTTTAAACATAAATATAATCCTCTTCGTCTTCCAATGTATGTTAACATTAGATTGTTGGTCTGTTGAGATAAATTTAAGAACTCGATACACATTTCACAAAAAACTTTCTTTTGCATTATGATTGCTTCGCTAAGGAATATGAACAAGATTAAAATTGTTAAACACATCCAGCTCATCGTAGCAAGATTTTGTCGTTTTGCCGATTGTCATAGACCACCGTGGCTCTATCGCGCTGTGATGGGTTAGATGCCTAGTTGCAGCGCTGTACTACGTTTTGGGGTTGCAGGCAAAATGAACCCCCCCGAACCTCGTCGAAAGTGCACCAGCGCACGCACACAAAGACCAATTTGTCTCGCAAGAGCAATAGTGTCGCGCTCGACTTTACTACTGTTTTCCGTCCAACGAACGGATGCATATGATGCGTATTTTCGTGCGTGCATTCACGCGTGCACGTACGTATAAGCACGGGTGCGGTTTGAGCAAAAAAAAAAAAACAAAACAACACAACACTACCTTTAGAACACCCGTGTGTCGTTTCGGAGGGCATATTTCATTTTTAGTTTCACTTTATTGTGCACTATTCCGTAATTTATGCATTATTTTATTTAGTGGAATGTCATATAAACAGTTATTAAATAACATTTTTACATACGTGCACCGATGCGCACCCCCGGACCGCGGGGTCGGACCACTGCCAAAGATCCCTGCGAGCGTCAGTGTGCTTCCGTTTGGCGCTCGGTAACGGCACTTGCTTCCCTGTTCGCCCGGTGGTTTATTTGTTTTTATGCGTTTGCAATACCGACGTCACACGCTGCGAGAACGCATAGCCCGAGTTCCTGCTCGGTGCAGCCAACCGTGCAGCGCGTACGCTGATGGCATTCGCTTCATCCCGCCACTGACATACACACGCACTCTGGTGGTCGATGGTCTGTGATTGGATGCATAGTTTAGAAATTCGCTGAGTAGTGCCCAAGCAATCCGCTCGCGAATCGCGTCCTGCGGAGGGAAATGGTTTATTGAATTCCCGCGCTCGAACGCAAATGCACGATGGACGACGACGACGACGATGGCGGTTCCGGAAAGGAAAATCCGGAAAACCTGTGCGCTCAGGCCGAGATGAAAATTTATTGGTCTTCCATTCCGTAGCGAATTCCTGCCGTTCTTCCACCCCCAGCGTTCCTTGCTACCGCTTCCTGTGTGTACGTGTGTCTCAGTAGTAGGTGCCACCGTACGCGCCGAGCGCGGCAGAATACGTGGGCTTTCCGATTTATATGTGCGTAAAAAATTTATCTTTCACAAGCTCCCATGATCCGTAAAGTTCAACTTCGCCTCGTTTGCTTGGCATTGGCTCTTCGGCTCGATATATTCGTTCCTATCAAACGGATCAAGATGGATGCTTTTTTGTGTATGCTGAAAGAGTGCTGAAGCTGAAGGGCTGATCGTGGGAGTGAGGACGGTAGCGGTCGGTGGTGGTCGAAAACAAAAAGGGCACACAAAACCTTCATTCGTTACACTACACTACGAGATTTATATCACACATCGTACCCTCTTTCTTACCTTCGTCCGTCCCGTTCCAGCTTTCCCAGCTTCCGATGGTTGCACTCACGCTAGAGAAAAACGTTAAGAAAAGTAGTAATCTAATCGGTGCATCTAACATCGCTCACTGGAAGAATAGCGTCAGCCTATCACATCACCAGCAGGATAGTTGCTTATTCGTATTCCTGTCGGCTGCGCGCCAGAACGAACATTGCGTCATTTTTCATACGAGAATAAACCCGACAGCTTGTAGGGCGGCTTGATATATGAGGCTTCGAAGGTTTGGTTTGATAATGGTTGTCATATGTTTGCTACCTTCAAAGCTTTCAGTTTGTATCCATTTCATTGTTAGTCAAAGCTTGCCCAGTGAATAGTGGTTTTGATGTACTAAAGTGTTTAATAAAATACAAAAGCAACCCACAAAGTGCATAGATGTCTCAGGGCGCAAATTTTGAACACGGTATAACGTATTTTTCTATCGTTTGTAAGCTCGCACGCTGCTACTGTTTCGATTAGTGATTAATTAAGTATTCTTGAGCGCTACCTGTCGCGTTGTCGACCACTTTTGGCAACTAGAACTTAACACACCGGTGCCGCTGACGATGTGCTGGATCGTGAACATGAACGTGGAGGTAATGCTGCTGCGCAAAATGCTAATCAATCGCGACATACGCCGTGCAAATTCCAAATTAGAGAAATCGAAACATGCGGAGTGGTGCATTTTGCAAGCTAGCCTTTTGTGGCGAATGCCAAAGGATGTGAAGGTGAGCGACAGGAAAGGGTGAAATGGTGATTTGGAAGAGAAGAAGCATTAAATTAAGGAAACAAAACAATCATCGAAACTAGCATAGCCAAACAGAAAGTGTAATAAAATTTTATTGATTGATCGTGTTTTGATTTGCCGATGGCGCACTATTGCGAGTTTGGCAAGGAGTTTAAACATGCGAAGAAACATTAGCCGGTACAAGGCCACGTACATCGACTGAAAGTCTCCCCACGGCGCGGTGCGTAATCGCGTCTTGGCACCTTGTACACAGCGGTACGAGACCGGCCAAAGCCACGTGGTCCGGCTATCGCTCCTTCATGTTCACCACTTCTGACACCGTCCTTCACACCGTGCTGGAGAGTAATCGATCATTCTCACCGTCACAGAGATTATGAAGGCGCAACGAAAATCCGTAAGGTATCACGTCGTTCGGCTTTGGACGCACGATTCGGACGCTCCTCCCGTAAGCCATGTGTGAGGTCTGAATCGTGCCAAAATCGGATTCATTGTAATTTATGTCCCGGCATGGGCCCGCGCAAAAGCGCTCTCTCAAGGTCTCTCTGTATCGGAGCAGAACTCGCCGGAAAGCAAATGCTTTTTCATGTGTCACATGGTCGCAAAGTTTAGCGTCCGCGTGTCGCGTGTCCAGGATTAATTATGTTTGCGGTCCATTGAAGAGCACAACCGCCATAGTGCCGTGTGGAGCAGGGCACTGGGTGCGTTCGTGGCGGAAAACTCTTACGATAATTTCGTGTGAATTATCACACATAACCTACCTCGTCAACTTTTGTTGTACGAGCAGTAATGGTGTATTAATATCCGTCGAGGTTGCATTTTGCTACTTCCGTGGTAGAATGTGCTAACAAAAAACGTACTGTGATAAAAATTACAATCCGTTTGGTATGGTATGATGTTGTGTAGCTCTGGCACAATGAAGAAGATACTTCATCCTAAGCGACGATTCATTTACAACACGGTATTTGTATAAATCTTACCAGTTGCTAAAAAGACTCCAGCGACAACAAATCCATCGATAAAGATCCATGTAATAGTGGAACGAAGACGAAAGAATATGATCCGCATCTTTATGGTTTCAGTTCTCGGTTTGTGCAAATCCATAGCGCAATATTGTCTTGAGCCGCCAGCCTGACGCCAGTCAAGATTGGGTGCTTCCTCTATGCGAGCTGAGATGTCGGTTGCGTTGGCATCGCTTCATGCTGCTGTCGTTTTCGTGCTGTCATCAGTTGAGCTGCCTATTCAGTGACGCTATAAATAAGGGTTTTTTATGTATCTTTACATGGCTTTGAAACAGTGTATGAACCAATCGTTGATGGTAGGGATAGCATACTTATCTACATGAAGTTAATTTTTTGGCATACTGTAGCTGAGCATCTTGTTCCCAAGTTCATAGTTATTATACAAATACTTTCTAATTCTTGAGCACAAGTTCATTATTTTGGCCGAAAAAATATCTCAGTACCTCTCATTAAAACTCTATTGAGAGAATGTTAATCATGTAATATTTGTTATCATTCATAGCATCATAGCTCAGCGTAGCATTCTGGGCAATAATTTTGCCTCATTTTGATTTTTGCATTTTTGTGTTAATAATGTTGCTGTAGCATTTGGAAAATTTTCCTCTCCAATCATCTGCTGTTATTTTAATTCTAGCATACTAAGGCCAATGGATACAATAGTTTCGTTTAGCATCATTGCCAATGTATTGTGCTACACTCCATTTACAAGACCATTAACGAGTCCTTAGACTGTTCATGAGGCATGCATTGATGGTCGCTGCTTTGTTTCTCTGGTTCTTTCAAATAGCACACTACTTATCGTATCACGTCTTCCAGAATTTTCCTAAAACTATACGGATGAAGCCACAAAAGGATAAAATTAGAATCAAACCTACGTTAGCACCGTTAATCGTTCAAATGGCTCGAATCGGTTACGCTTTTATGCTGCCTTACTATCAGGAGTATAATGTGAGAGCATATTACCTATTGTGGATTAAATTCGTTAAATTATAATCATACCTTATAAAGTTTATTCATCATAACAAAAATTTTTCACCACATAGGTAACACAACAAGACCACAGATGGAACCACAAATCCATCAGGTGTGTAGGTCCAGGAAAGAAATGAGAAACCACCAACGAACGAACAACACCATGTAGAATAATCTAGTAAACCAGTAAAACGATCAGCTTTGTCAAGAATAAGAAGTCGTAGAGGAAAATACTAGGAAGAACATATTATGTTATCAAAGTCATTACAACACTTAGCATTACTACATTACAACATACCATAGCAGTCATTAAAACTATGAATGAACATTAAAATGTAAGACACAAGATTGATTTATAATATTTTTCTACAGTCTATCTTTGTTCGTTGTTTGCGAGATAAAAAATCCAACTATTTTTGTACTATTCGTTCTCCTACTCTATCCTCTACATCACTTGATGCAAATATCACAATCAAGTATCCGCAGCTCTCCGATTGGTCTGTGTGCGACTTGTAAAATCTTATAGTGAAAGAGTAATTGCTTCTAACGCGTGCATCGTTTTGTTCCTTTTTGTCTGCTTTTTATCATTCGATATCGCCTTGAATCGACGCCGCAATTTCTAACCTCTGTAGAGAATGTTGGTTTTCTTTTGAAAGCAGAAAAAATTGTGCCTTTTTAACGGTGAAACGTCAAGGGTTCCAACAGATAAACTGGCTGGTAAAAACAACACTCAACCGACAATGAATCAGTAGGAAAGGAGAATAGAAAATGTCATAGATAATGGAAGTGGTAAAAAAACTGATTTCCCAAATCCCAGCAAAAAATCTATCGCTCTAAATAGTTCCTTCTCCTTTCACCGATTGCGGAAGTAAATGAAAGAGCAAAACAAGCTCATCTTTTATGCCGCTGCAGTGAGTGTCTCATTGAAATATTGGCTTGCTGCAACCAAAGAAAGAGATAAAAAGCAGGGAAGGAGAAAGAAAAAAACCAATGAAAAACTCAAACGACAATCAAGTGAAGAGTTATTTTCCAAAATGGAAAACTAACCATAAATTAAGCCGCTGCTCTCATTTCTATCGGAATCTGTTTCGCCACCGCTCGCACCCTTCGCCACTACGGTCTGTCCTTACGCGTCTGGGAAGAGAAGCATCGTTTCAATGCATTTTGCTATACGATAGCCGAAACAACAATTTCGATGAGATCAGCGACGGTTTCGTTTCCGAAGCACACAAACACACAAACAAAGTTATTGGCGCTGCGTCAACAACTGTTCGTCGCTGAACTAGCATGTCTCCGTGCCGCGGCTGGCTGAAGAATTGTAGCCTAAATTCTCACTCACTATTCACCAGTGTTATTTGTGATGGTTGATGCATGAAGCGTTCGAAAAACAGTGAGTGTACATAGTCAAATGTCAAGCTTGTTTCAATTTTTTTCTTCCCTTTTCAACGTCTACTGCCGTGAAGGTACATACCCCAAAATGGCTCACTCCTCTGGGATCAATCTACTGATCAACGTTATCGCTAAAGCAGACGTGTTGATACCGTATGGGTAGAGAAATTAGAAAGGAACACGCTCGGCGATACGGAACAACGAAGTTTGAGCAAAGAAATGATAATGTAAAATTGAATGAAGTGTATTGAATTTCAAATCACTTGAGTCAGTTATGGCCATTTATGTTTGGGAAAAATACTTTGGGCATTTAACTTGATGCGTTCAATATTTAAACCATTTCAATATTTCGACACAACTTGAAAACAGTTTTGATACTATAATAATAAGTACTGAGTTGCTATGAACGGAAAGAACTGTGTTTGTTGTTGTATTTGGTTAAAATTCATTATAAAAACTTTTTCTACTAGCAAACTTCTAGACTCTTCTTATGTTTTGCTGAACTACTTTTACCAAATTTTATTCTTATTCATCTCTATCAGAGTATCTAGCTAGCGAGTCATAAATCAGATCAAATGCTTTCACAGATAACTGTGACGCCGCTGCTGGATCCAGAGAATTGCTTGTACTCAGACTTAGACCTCAGCCACACACACTAAAACTTACAGAAAAAAGAAACATACATTCGGCTACCGAATTGATAACCTCCAACAACAGCTGAATGGAACTGATCCAGACCAATGGATACCATTACTATGCGTTGTGGGGAAAAATGGAAAAAAAACTTTGCTTACACTTTTCAGTTCTGGATTTACTTATTATTATTTTTTCAAACGAACACATTTGTCGTCAGTTGTCTGGTTGCTTCTTCTTCGCGGGCATAATTTCTGTGGCACTCTACTTTTTTTTCTAGAATCGCTTGATGAGCATTGAGCATGACTGCTCCAGCACTATGTTTATTCGCAGTATGAAAGGCGAAGGATACTGGAATAAACGCGTCCACACTTTGAAAAGTCGTTTGTGTTTCTTTTCTCCATCGTAAGTTCACTTAGGATGCGGAATCGATTCCACACAAGACCATGGCTGAAAGCACTTTCACAAACAGGAAGAAGGAAGAGCAGAGCGAACGCAAATAAAATGTTTCTGTATAGCTGGCGGATTCCTTGCCAGATTTCTTTCTGTATGTACATTTCTTTATCACCGCCATCCACTATGGCCACCGCTTTCCCAGCGTTCCGGTTCAGTAGCTCAATGACTGTTGCGCTCGACGACACTGGTAGAATGTATCACTGTTTGTCCGAGCAGCGCCTGAAAAACTCCCAACACTGCTTTGAGTCAAACACATTTGGCTAGGGTAAGATTCAATAAGAGAATGTTTTGTAGATTTGGGCGGCGGCATGAATGTGAACCATCTTTATCATTCAGCTAACACAGTCGCAAGTGAGTGAGATATTTCAATGCCTGCCTGGTAATTCATGATGGTTTTTAATAAAGCAGAACTAATTCTGCTCGTAACGTCGAGCGTCCAACATAAAGGGATTGGATACTAGTAAACGTAGCGTCTGTAATATTCGGTCACAAATTTTGTGACAAGCAGGCCCACCATTCTTAACAAAGCACAATCAATTCTATACTAAACTACAGATCCAACGATCGGGAACGAACGAAATTCTATCAGCCAACTACCAACAACAGTCCGGTGCGTTTTGTAAATAAACCCCTAAAATCTTGTCGCCATACTCATCATAACGTTCACTTTCGCGTTTTGAACTATGGAGCAACCAACTTCACATGCATGTCGTGCTTCATCGTAGCCTTTAAACCAGGACATGCACAAAGAAGGGCGGAGGGGGAGCGAAAGTAAAAATGAAGCAAAACTCGGCAAGCAACAGGTAGGCAACTAAGCACACGACTGTTAATTTGTCATTACACCAAACTTGCACCGAAACCTCTTCCCCCGTGGAAGGCGCGCAGGATCCACGGTCCATGGAACTTACGGAGCGGAAGTAATATCTACACTTTTATTACTATTTATGTTCTTTTATGGTTCTCAAACACGGTTCAATAAAACTGGGTTGAAGTGATACGCTCGGTACATGAAACCAGTGCTAGAAACGTTAGTCCCTTTTGTGGTGTGTAATGAAATTCAGTCGTTATATTTAGAAGAAAAAACAGGTAGGAAAGAATGAAACTCACGTAAATTCACACTGCGAAACAATATACCACTTGAAAAAATAAACCATACGTGCCGCAGTTATGCAATAATCGACAAAATCATACTACAGTCCTTGGGCATGTCTATCTCCACGTAGTAAACGAGTAGCGGAACTACTCAAATCACCTCTGTTGCGCAAAAGTAACGGGGCACATTGTTACTGCATATCGTACGAACTCATTCATCTATCCGGCCCGTTGGGTTGGATTCTTTTATTGTTTTAAATACACAGTGCAGGCTAAAATTATAAAGTTTCTACCATGTTTTCGAGCATGGTTTTCAGTCGGACCATAATAGAGTCTGCGGAACTGTTCGGAAACATAACGGTTGAGAAAGATCTTATTATTAATGAGAAAATCAACCGATTGATGTTCACAAACGAAATGACATAAAAGCTTGGACAAATCGTAGCAATGAAAATATCTTAAAGTTTGGAATTTATTTTGAACGCAATGTTCTATTTTTTAAATCACGCTTCCTAAGCGCACGTTTAATTTTAAAGTAAATAGTTTACAACTATACGCTCTTTTTGAGTTGAAGCGACAGTCTCGGTATAAAACGAATAATTAACGATAACATTTATCACTTCTCGTCACTGTAAATTTGCGCTCATTTCTCGATATGAGATCCGCGTATGCTTCAAACAATCTCAATTCGAAAGGACGTAATTTACGTAACTTTTGTGTCAGCAACACGTGTAATGAAACTGGAACGAAAGGAACAAAATCATGGCATACGATAGTTTCGTACCGTCAAATAGATAGCTGCCAACAATCCACCACCCTCCTCAGAGCGTAAGCTACAATAAACTGAAAAAGTCTATAAAATTCAAAACATCCGCTGGTCGCCTGGTCGCTGGTGCCTTCAAGCATATTGTGGACACACGTGGACGATGCGTTTTTTTAATTTGTTTACATTTGCTTTCGACCTGCGTTCCATTCATTCATCCATTAAGCTCAAAGCATAGGCGGAAAAATGACATGCTATAGGGAAAGCAAAAGCAAAAAAGCGGTATAATGACCGTGGACGTAAAACTTCCGCTTTTGAGGAAAACAATTTTCCATCACTCCCGCTGACAGCGTTGACCATTCATCCATCTGTGCCTGCTACGATTGTCTCCGGCATTTTCGCCGTTGTTCCGCTAGGGAGGAAGCGCGTTGTTTATGATCCCGGTTGTAAATCATATTCCACATATTTGATCACTATTTGAACTACATAAATTAACATATGCCATTGCTTTGGCGATCGTTTGCCATTGGTTCGTTCGTCCGGTAGCATTTTCGGAAACATTGAGGTGGTCACGTTGAGTTCGGCATTTTTCCGTCACTATCCTCTCCGCCTCGCAACTGTGACGGGGACGGCAGGGGATAGAACTACTTCCGAAATGTGGGACGGCCACATAGCGGGTGCTGTTGTATTCACAGCTAATTGAAACCGTACACCAGCACCGGTAGTGTACAGGACTGGTGCTTAAACGAAGGATGTGGTCCAAAATCGTGGACCTCATAAGTGCAGCAGTGTAGGCTTGGAGCATCATAAATTCATAAATCTTCGGCCATGGACCGAGCCATGCTTTGTTTTCGCGTTTGCGGTCGGAAGCTCAGATGGTGTATTGTGCGTGTCGGGTAAGGTCGCGTACTTTCTGTTCATCCGATGGCGTTAATTGAGTGCAGGTTTGGCTCGAACCGGGATTGAGAGCAGACCGGAGGTATCGATATGATCACTTAATTTGTTCTTTGGCAAATGTGTAGTTGCTAGGGGGTAGATGAACACCCTCAGAAAACTATGTTATAAAAGTGCGTGTACGAAAGATTAAAGTCAGAATTATAATTAGATATTATGAAAAGCTAGTACCAAATTTAGCTATCAGATAAACAAGCTTTTATCAATATTGAACGATAAACTAACTGAGTTTGGAGAAAAATAACTGGAATTGTACTAAACCCCATTATTTTCTGCTGGAATAGTCAACCGTAATGAACTGGTAAAGAATGTATAGAATTTTCGATCGAAACAAGCTATCCATAAACTGAAGAATCCAACTCATTCCATGCTTTTTCGGCCAAGGTTGTACAGTTTGGATCCCTCGGTATGCCTATCCACGGAGTTATACTGCCTCGTATATAAGCTAGTGTCACTGCACACCCACACAGGCACCAACCGAATCCCTAGCTATTTCGATCATTCGCATGCCGAGCTAAGCGTTTCATTTTATCATGAACCAGCACCCATCATTACCGTGTACTGCCCATCTGCTCTGGTGTGCTATCCAAGGGGGTGCCCCAATGCCAAGAATGAGTTTAAGCACAAAAACACAGTTTCGGCAGACGGAATCTTTTCGCACATAAAATGATAAAGTTCGGGCCGATGGGCCGTGTTTATTAAATATACATTAATCCATTTTTGCATAATAATTCATTCCTGTGCAGGCTGGCAAACAACGCCAACCGCTATGGCCATTGCGCTAGCCAGTGGACCAGCCAATAAAGAACCGGCAATCGGAACCGGGTGTCCGATGGTCGCTTGTTCAGTTTCACTTTAACAAGGGTCAGGACCCTCAGGAAAATGTCTCCGTAATCCCTTGCCAGTGTGGTCGGTTTTGAAACGCCCAAAATGATGGTGCGTTTTTGTGTGCACCTCCGCCGATAGGTTGGATTCGAAAGGGCCAAATGTGTTATAAAATATTTGCACGTGGGAGTGAAGGGGTAAACTCCAGTATTTTTTCTTCTTTTGTTTTTTTTTTTCTCTCTACTCTTGCGTTGCCTCCCGGCTTGTCAATAGCTGGTTCCTGCACACCGTCAGGGATATTTGGTTGTAGCCCAAGGATGGTCTGGTTTTCATACGCTAATACGTGCGTGGATTGTGAGTGTACCATTGTGTAAAAATTTCCCGAACACATCTCATTGCAAACCTGTGCATCGATAAATCATTCATTCTTTCGATGCAAAGATGGATCAAGTGGGATAGAAAAGGATATAGGGGTTTTCATAAGTAACGAGAGCCGATTCTAAGAGTCTAATGCACAATGCATTAAACAATGCAGTTAACATCGTAGCTGTATAATAATTATAACCACTACAAATGTATAGTACCAATAATAAAAATTAATTCAATTAAATAATCCTTTTGATGAAAATCGATGTGCTACGTAATTGTTATATGATGATATTTCAAAGATATAAACAAATACATCAAATTAAACAAAGGGAAAAGCATCGTTTTTGCTGTTTGAAAAAATGTATTTTTGTGTGTCATGTTCTGTGGGGTTTTAATAACAAAAACTCGTCTCCCTGAATCGTATAATGGAAGCGAGATCTCATTTCAATGTGAAAGTGCAACAAAAGAAGATACAGATAGAAAAAAAACTAGTGGCAATACAAAATTGTACGAAATCAACGCAGCAGAACGTATAACGAAAGAAAATGCAAATAGTACATCCCAAGATAGCCATTGAATGTGCCCCAGTCTCGGTGATGGGAACACAGGTTCGGATTGCCCGCTGACAGGAACTTAAACCGATAATGGAGCATGGAATAAAAATGGAAATTATGCGGTTCGGCTATACTTCCGCATTATCTCAAGAATGTGCTCTATAATAACATTCTTCTTGCCGAAAAATCTCACTAGCAATAAAACGTTTATTATTTCCTGTTCACGACAAATAGCAGGCCCAGCTCTGGAGGTAGCTTAGGAAATTATTTTCTAGCATACAAATTGTGAGTTTTGTTTGAGCTATAGTGAACAGAATGATAAACGTAACTATCGATGTACAATAACAGTACTAGAAACGAGAAACGGGAAAAATTGTACTGAAAGGCATAGATGAATGTTTGAATATCCTTCATGTATTCCAGCATGATTCGGTGTCAGAGACATTTTTACCTACCTTTTGGCCATTGTTTGTCATGTATTCTATCCATCCAACTATCAATCGGCGTCTTTTAGCAAACTCGCCAATAAAAAAATAATGGTGGTCGACACTGCTCGTCGCTTCGATTTTAAATCCTAGGGCAGAAAAGATCTTCATGGAATGTCGTGCTGCAGTTTCCTCAAAATAAACGAATCATGTCAAAAGTTGATAAAGTGTATCATTTATAGGGCGACATCATGAACCCAGCTAGAAAACCATGAACAAAAACGATAGAAGCTGAAACCACTGTAGGAGTTTTTAGAAAATACTTTAACTACCTAGTACTCTGTTTTGTTATATTAATTTGATTTTCAGTTGAGATTATTCAATTACCGATGTACTAAAGATTAAATTATTTCATGGCTGATGATTTACAGGTTTTAATGGGCTCGTGAATGCTAAACAGAAAATAATTTACATTTTCTGTTTTCGTTGATAACCTGTAGCATCTTGTGCTACGTCTATGATATGAGCAATAATCGGCGAGTAATATATTGTCCTGCATCAAGTGTTGAATACCATGCTCATTCTAAACTTTTCGCTCCTTAAGAGCTACCTGTAAAAGCAAAACAAAATTCCCAATGGTAATTATCGCCAGGGTAACGTTCACAATTTTGTTCATACCTTACACTATTCTAGATTTCCTCATAGCTTTCTCCCAAGGCCAGCACTCAGGTAGATGAGATTTGTACTACAACATTAAATCAATTCTAGCTCTAAATCAGACACACGACTCTTGGCTAGTACAGTTCACAGATAATCATCAAGGTGTACTAAAAACCCCTAAATGGGTAATTTTTTTGGCCAATCCAACCCAATCATGCTGAAATAAAAATTTTGGCTGGTTTCATTAGAATGTCGACCTATCATGACCGACCTCGGGAATGTTCAATCCCATGGTTGTATATGTTGTAATTCGCGAGTGTAAATTGTTTTTTAAGAAATATTTTATCATGTGGTTTTATTTATTTATTGCATGCGGCAATGATCTGTCGAAACATCTCTTGGAATTTATTTCTGGTCAAAATACGAGAAAGTTAAAACATAGCAGAAAGGTAGTTCTTTGGCTTGAGTGTTGACAGATTGTCCATGACAGATTTGCCGGTTATTATATTAATTTGCCGGTTATGTTATTTACACATTTGAAACCCAATGCTAAATAAACAATAGTTTTAATTTGTTTTCGTTCATAGAAGACAAGAACATATTACGCTGAAAATAATGGCCTTATTGGTACAAGAATTTAAGTGGAACTTAATGGAAATAAAATTGAGTCACAAATTAACATTTTCTTATGGCATGAATTTTGTACAAAAAGATTTTTAAAAATCAGGTTTTAATAAATGTTTTCTTCATGACACATACGGAGTGTTTAATTTCTCAAATATTTAAGCAACAAAATGCTTCCAACATTTGAAAGCACTAAAACAGAAAAAAGCTTTTCTTGTAACATATGCATAAAGAAAGGCGAAACAAAAAACATACGATCAGACGATAGCTTATTTCAAACGTCTATTTTTTGAGCACATATGCTACATTTTAGAACTAACGGGATATGCAATTACATAAACATTGCATACATTCAGGCGACTTGAAACTGATGTGTCATTTCATTCCTAGAATATTCTAACGTCTGACCTTTCCGTCGATTCACCGATCCTGACGTCACCGTTTTCGCCTAAATTTATGTAAGCTTTCTTACATGTCAAGCATGCTTACTCATGTTTCGACATACATGAATTTAGGCGTATTTCGCAAATCATTGTTTGGATTGCATTTTTTTTAAATGAAACAGCAATCTTTTGTCAATATTTTTTAACGCTTTGATAGAGGATCGCACAATTTCAAGTTAAATGGCATCATTTAACGAGTGGCGACAACACAACGAATTTCCGAACCCATTTATATGAGATCTATGTTTTCGCTTTAATTTGTATTGAAAATAGCCGTTTTATTCATATCAACCTAAAATTGATGATTTCAGAGATGATGCCATGTTAACGGAGTGAAGACTTTTGCGCTACGCCATAATACAAGATCTGAAACTAAAATCATATAAAATCGAATTAAATACATTTTAGCATGAAGATACTCACAAGTTATGCTGACTTCTCACGCTGCCCAAACATACTCGCCATTTTTTCTGGGGATAACCATTTCAGGACGATTGGCCGAAAAATTAATGAACGAATGTGTTTTACAAAAATTAATGAACAAAATAACCTGAAACATCCATTTAAGATGCGCTGATTTAACATGATTTCATAAATATCCATTGCGCTGTCTTCATTTACATATCTTTATACTTCGAAGTACGTGGTATCTTTCAGATTGAGCTCATGATGGATTTTCTGAAATGAAGATCTTAGTAGAGGCAATGCAAGTTTAGGTAGTTATGAAACATTTGGTTAAGTACTCATTAATTCAAGCAATATTGTTTTTCTCAAATGTGGAGATTTACATGATGTGATTCTATTGGAGCTTGTAATTGGCAAACAAATAAGATACTTAAAATCTATACGGTCTCCTCACACCTTCAATTGAAGAGCAGTTTTTAAGGAAAATAGTGTACCAAGATCGATGAAATGGTTGTTATAGGAACAGCACTGAAATCATTGTCATTTTTTGCGCAATTCGATGTGAAAAGATGGATGAGCTCTAAAATGGATTGGGGTTTCAAGGATTTCTTTTTTATCTTTGAAAACAGATATTTCATATTGATGCATAAAATAATAACATTTATATTTATTAGATTTATTAGAACCGGGTTATAAAAGAAAGAAATATCTTGCCAGTTTGATTCATGGCTACCGGCGCTGCAAACCACAGTGGAAGACCGGTTATCCAGGGCACTAATACCAACATTGAAAGTAAATTTGGAACATTTTTAACATTTTTAACATTTTAAAACATAAAGAAAACCCTTAAACGATTGATAAAACACATAAAATTCAGTTAATTTTAACCTAAAATTTATCTGTTTCACTCTTATATCTTGAATGTCTTACTCATCCAACAATAAAGCATATATTCCGACTCTAACTATCGGTTTTTCTTTCGGTTGTTACAGTTAACGAAACTGAGATAAACACAATTTTGACAAATTCGTCACCGTTTTGCTAGCTTCCGAAGCTCCGAAGCTAATCACATTCGTAGCTCAATAAAATTAATACGAGTTCTATTCGTACTTCGATCGACTACTGTCACAAAGCCACAAATATTTCCTGCACATAAAGCCAATGCCAAGCACAATGCGACCTATTATATTAGTCTGCAAAGCTGTGACTGCGGAACGACTGACCTAACACAGAAACATTTGTAAGCAACACTTCTAAGCTGGTGTGCAAAATCCGGGAAACAATCCGGAAATAACTTCGACATGTTTTACTTACAGTTTATGACATGTTTTACTTATAGAAACTCAAACTCAAGAAAAGAAAAGGAAAACATCACAAGAAAACTCAAGAAATAAAACATCACAAGCATATCACTGCGATTGTACTTTCATTGGTACACTTCATGTGTACAACCATTTATTTGAATGAATTATTTATTTTCATTTCAAATTTTCAAATAATTGCCTTAAAATCCATGAAACGAACTTAATCGAATATATTATAGATTTAACTGAATCGGAAGATTTGGCCCTTAATTTTACACAACACAAAAAATGCATCTTTAATCCGTTATATTCAATTATCCGGGCTCTGCTAATACCCTATGGCCTCGGATGAAATGTCTTCTACTGTACACCTGCTATTCGTAGCGTTTGAAAAAAACGATGTAATCTATGAACGCGTACCTCTACCACGTATTCCTCTAAGTGTTGCCATTCTAGATCTAGTTATTTTTCTGTAATTATTAGGAATAATAAATAAATAATTTAACGTACTTAAGTTATGAGACAAATGTTTCGAAAAACCTGGAGGTATATGTAAAGCAGCATCAATTTCATCATGACAAGCATGAAATAGATGAAAAATTTCGATGAAAGGAGTTAATAAAACCATGTAGACATCATTTATACATTTACATTAGTATTACAGACTTTTGCTCCTACGCTGGTTAAAAATGCTGCCAACAAGTGCAATGTATCACTTATAAACAGTTTAGCAAATTTTCATCAATATATAGCGCGCGAGTACGCGGTGAGGCGAAACGATAGGACAGGTATCACAATCACTGTTAGGATCGTCTATCCCCAAGAAGGAGTGATTGACAATGCAGAAAAAGGCAGAAAACAAAAAAGGCAGTAGTTTTTGTAACGCAGATTTCAAAAAAGCTATAAATTAAAAAGATTTAAAAAGATAAAAACGCTTTAGTTTACAACATCTATTATAACAACTGCTCTCGGTAGCCAAATATAACATAAACAATAATATCACTTTACTCTTTTCTGGAAGAGCGAATACGCTTGCAAATACTAAAACACTCCCCTTAGAATGCTACGTTAAGCAAACGTTGATTTTTCCTTTCAAAGGTCCTTTCAACTGTCAACCTTCATAAAGCGGAAATGGGGACAGGGGTTGGGTGCCATTAAAACCCCCTTCCATTTTACGTGTTTGCGCCATTGATTGTTTTTCGATCATCACACCGTCTGTTTAGATCCACGTGAAATGTGACAGCATCGTTGAAATTAATTTTATGTCTTACCGCATCAAAACTCCACCATCCGCTGTAGTGAACGCCTACAAACACCTTTCAGCAGCGTTTCAACTGCTTCTGCGTTTCCAACCCTGGAATGAACGTTTTTCCGAGGACTGTGCAAAAACAAACCTGCAAAACTGTAACCGTCTGTATATGCGATTTTCTTTTTTGTTGCTGTGGTTCTTTTCCAAGATAATTTCGCCAGAGTTTGGTTGAATCTGTTTTGATTGGTTACGTCTGAACATTTTAAGTATTTGCGGCAAAAGTGGAGCTGTGCTCTTCAATATTGCATGCCCTTTCATCATCTTTCCTGAGTCTTCTTAATGTCTTTGCAAACTTTGAAGGGCTGCTGCTTTCAGTCACATTATAATTCTTGTTTCTTTTTTGGCGGGTTTTCAAGTTGAAGCATGCAGAGAAAACCTGTTTCAGCACAACAGTGATGGTAGCCACTGCATGCTGAACCTGTTGATCTTCCGAGTTGCACATTTGCGTCAAGTTTGGTGATTTTTATGTTTGATAGTTTTCTTCGTGGTTACATCTCGCACAGGCCGCAATGGCTGGTATGCATTTCGTCGAAGATCGGTCCCACTGTACAAGATACCTGGGGCATCGAGCGTATTGCGAATATATTCATGAAAAGAATACCACGAGATGAACGTGAACAAAGCATGCAATGAAATGCATGCACATACACACACACACACATACACTTACACATACATACATTGAACAAAAAAGGCAACATTGCATACCGAAGCGTTGAAGACAATTGCTAAAACGATGATGACCTCGGCGACGAGATCGACTTCGGGGTCCATGTGGTTTTGATGCTCATAAATAATTTATTTGCAATACCTTCCTTTTGCCGTCTTTTTTATTATTTTTTTTCCACTAGATCACGGCAACGCTGGGAAATACTTAGCCGCCCAGGCACACAGATCGTCTCGTCAAGATCGTATAATTTTCTCCCGTTTTCCTTTGGCTGTCTTTTCAAAACTAGCGGCCATGCCGATTCTCTCAAACCATTCGTTGATCGTAAATGTGACATTCACGATCATCACCCCGCAAACCAGAGAGTGCAATCATATTGCTACAGGTTTGCGGAGTAGACATTGTCCAATCATCACAGCATGGTTTAATTAAAATCAACTGAAAACATATCAAACTGTTCTATCAGAAGCTAGCACAGTCAGCAAAATATCAAATCATGCCTGAAAGCACTGAAAGAATACGAAAGGAGAGAATGAGCGAGTACGACATTCGTTAGAACACGACATAGAATAATTGAATGCATCACGTTTTCTATGTACCCGAGCATCCTACTCATGCACGCTATCGATGCACGTTTTCTGACAGAACATAGTGTGCGAAGGATTTAAAGTGATTAAACACCCTTTACCGGTTTAAGATATCCTTCATGATCATAGTATCAAAAGAAAGTGGTTTTCGTATAGGAACAACCCACAAAATTTAATTTCATCCGTTACGAACCTTTAAGAAACATAAGATTTGCGATTTTTGTTAGCTTTTGAGAGAAACCGATCTTTATTAGTCCTTTGCATGCTTTTGTGACTTGAGAAATTGGAAACAACTCAACACCTGATTTACCGTTGAACCTTTTTCGTTTTCATTTCTGCTCGTTTCATGTAAGCTTGCTCAAATTAGATTACACATACTCCAGCACACGTAGAGCCGTGAGTACATCGCGAGATAATTGAAATCGTTTGATTTCAATTAATGAGGGACGACGATGGCAGCGAACATGACCAGAGGCTACGAGAAAATGCACTTTTCAAGAAAGAGATAGAGAGAGTGAGACTGCCATGGACGAGTTCACATTGCCGAGAGGTAGAAACTTTAACGGATGTTGCAGGCGTCGGTTTGTGATGGTGTTGGTCTAAAATTAATTTCGTTTTCCACTACAATCATGCCGCCTGATGTCTTGGGAGTGTGGTTTTACGACCTCGCTGGTGATTGTAGGATAATAACAAACCACGCGAGCAGCTCAAATTAAACTGCAGTTCATCATCGTCATCATTATGGCTGTTGTCTGGCAAAAACAAAAGTGTAACGCATCGCACTGGAAGGAGAGAGAGAGAGAGAGAGAGAGAGAGAGAAAGAGAGAAATACAACGCGCCAAACACCTTCGCTGTAACGAACACCAATCAACGCCATCGAGCGTTAGTAAGCTCAGCTCAGCTAAGCACGTGCACAGTCGAACCGTCATTAGCCAGGCGATTATTTTCGAGGCCTCACCGTTTGTGCTGCACTGTTGTAACGTGAGGTAAGAATAAAAACACTTGTGCAACGAATGATTCCAATGTTCGAGCAGTGTCTATGGTCGATCCAGCAGTATGTACTCTCCCTGACCTCTTTTGCGGGAAAATTGTTCTACGAGCACAAAGGCAAGTAAAATTGAGGACCGGTGCGAGTTAAGTTTATCAACTTTCAGTTAAACAACGCCATTCAAACCTATCGATACGTTCAAACATTCGAAAGCTTTAAATATTCAAAGCAATGAGGTCTTGGGCGCAAAGGCATTCACGCAATGATGCGTTAAACATTATGCCGTTGTATTTTAACAACAATTGGTTTGTGACAAAGTACATTAATTGCAAAACATAGGTCGAAAAAAGCTAGTATCACAGTAAACACAGTAAACAGTAACACATTTTCAAATGCAGTGAGTAAAATGTACAGGAAAAGTGAGAACAATCAGCTCGAGTCCTGGCAGAAGCATGAGAAAACTGCTCGAAAGCAAGTGGTGCTCTCTAGTATGAAAATTTGAAACTAAGCGAGCAATTCAAAACTGCAGTTGAAAATGCTCCTCGTTGTTTTCGAAAGGGAAAAGCGAACGCATGCGCTTTGTGATGATTCCTATTTTCGTGGTCGGCTTTCGGCGCTCGGGAAAAGGGGAAGGATGGTAAATTATGGCCATCGCAGCACATTCCGACACTTAATTATCGCAGGGTGATTTCATTCGTTGGCTACGAAGGGAAGAAGACCGTCTGCCTGGAATGGACGAAAACACCAAACCCCGGCGTGCGGCTACACATGGCGTTCTGTATGCTGAAAATTGACCTTTCATTCACTAAGCAACCTTCGCTAGGACCGTAAATTGTTACTTCATGTACCGTGCTTTTTCCACCATTTGTCTGTGAAGAAACTGATCCTACAATATTCACGCTTTTGCATCCATTTTTTTTTGTTTCAACCATCTTTTGCACTCACAGGTCCAGTGTAAACATTTTTTATTCTCCATTCATGCAACCGAAAGTTTATCAGAAATCCTGCACCCAGGCAAGAAACGTATCGAACGAGGAGTTCAACGTTGTACGGACGGAAACTACACGGAACAAAATGAGTCGTCACAGTTTTCTGTCGGAATCGATTCATTTATTTTCTGACAAATCGGACAATTGCTTTCGGCCGTTTTCCCACCGGAAGGACCCGCCTTGTCTTCTGCACAAGTATTATTTTTGCTTTAGATATTTTCTGATTTGTTTATCTTTGATCTGGCAAGAGAAAATCTTACCTCTCGCACCCAGTGTAGTGTTCTCATCGTTCATCGGCTTACTTAGATTTTTGAGCTTCTTGTAATTGCGCTCCTAGTGGCTTGCTGAGCTGGGGCAGCAACGCTTCGGGCCGCCCAAATTTAGTTACTTACACACTATCAGCAAAAATTTGCCTCTTTGTTCATCCTTTACGTTTTTACGTTTTTGTCGGGTGTTAATGCGTCGGTTGGTTTTCTGTTTTTTCGGTTTTCACAAGCCCTTTTGATGAGGCAGGAACTGTGAGTAAATTTTTCGTCCTCTGGTCACTTGTGTTGTTTGCTTTGGGTGGTGTGAATTTTTACCGTTTTGCATTGATTTACTGTTCACTGGGTAATGCTGAAGACTGATTCAGCGTATTTTACACACTCACACACATGCACACGCATACATACATATCGCACGGCTTCCCTAAACTGCATGCATGCATATGCTATTTCTATGCTATGGCTTACCATTCACTGTGTTACATTGCGCAATGACGATTGCATTTAAATTTCACTGTATCGAACATTTCATATTTCTAAACATCTTTACTGTTGTTTGCATCCACGCTTACTCGTCCATATTTAATAATCATATTTAAATACAGGATCTTCTTAACATCTAGTTACGTATACATTTCATTTCTTGTTTGTAGGTTTTGTAGTTTTCTTAAGCCCTTCGCAGCAAAAGTCATTCATACAAATACGCCCACAATGCTTCTTTCGCTTCGCTTTGCACTGGAGTGTACGAAAGTTACCTTTTGTATGCTTCACTCGAAGGAAGTAGCCGAATTCTGACGCCCGATTTCTGCCGTCTCGCTCAACGTGCTATCATCGTTCTTGTGGGTGAAATCAACATCAAAACCCAAAAAAGAAAAAACTAGGCTGCTGGCTGTTCTCTAATTATTAGTTTCTTCACGAAAGTGCTCATTAAATCTACAGTTACGTATTTCCGTTCTAGATATTTGTTTTGGTTCCCTTTTCCCAACACATTCCTCACTACTTCTTACAGTCCGTTCCCATCACAGCAGAACAGCATAGTGTTTTCCAATGGGTGCTCGGGTGGGGAGAGAGGAGAGGGAGTGAATCTATACAGTTTTGAAACTAAAGTCCTGACACGTTTGGTTACATGTTTACGCAATGCCAAGCTAATGGCATTAGTAAGAAATGAAAAGAGATCGATCACCAGTCGTTGTCATAATATAAAGAACAAACCAAAAACTATGTTTTGTAAAATGGTTGCCTTGCTTTGCCTTGTGTTTTATGTTTGAAAAAAAACCCCGCCATTTCATAATAAATAAGTACATAAGCAATCGACACAACATTGTTTGTTGTTTTTTTACCATTTGTTTACAAACTAATAGACCAGGTTGACAAAGCTGCATTGCTGGAAGAAGGACAAAGTTGAGAGCATGTTTCAATTTGCTGTGAAAATATCGATTGGCGTTAAAGCTATTCAAGTCCTTTTATAACTATGTACAAAAGAACGATATCCCATACATAAAATTCAAGATTCTACTCAAGACTACAAAATCAAAAAAAAACAATGGGTTAAGCAAACAAGGTTTGCAAACTGAAATGCTGGCAGAAGATACAAAACAAATTATAGTCAAAATAAATAACGAACCAACAGTATAGATCATTCGAAAAAATTGTCTAAGCCTCCCTTCGGAAAGGACGTCCGTTCATGTGTAGGAGTTTGCTACCGATAGCTATTTTTATGGGAGACCAAACCCAATTATCTAACATGAAAACACTCCTCCTTACCGCTGCCTCCGTACCCGTACGAGTGCCGTACATGCGCCGGAGAGTAAAACACTAATAATCGCGCTATGTTAAAAATTAAAAACAATGGAACGAATACGTCAATCCTACGTTATCATATCCAAGCAGTTTCGTTTCGTTTCTGTTTTGATAAATCTATAGTATTGCAATTTTTTTTACATCACAACAGAAAACTAAATTCTGATTCTGTTCTCTACTACCTGCAAACTGAACCTGCGGAAGAGTAAGATGTATGGGGCATATTTTATTGGAGCTATGATAGGGATTTTTGCACGTTCCGACTTCTTTCACAATTGTTGCAGAAGCTGCTATCTTGTCGCGCAATGTCGTGCAATGTTTTATTTCCTACAATTTTGTTTGGTTTCCACTGATGCGTATGCTGCTGAACAATACGTTGTATGGGTTTTTTGCTACGTTCTGCTTACCAAACACGCCTCCAACTAACGAATTTGTACACTCGAGTTTTAAAACGTCTTTCTCTCTGTCTGTGTGTATGCGCTTGTTTGTATGGGTATGTTCGTGTTGTTTTCACGGCTCTATGGTATGCGATGTGATAAGAGTTCATACTTTGTTTAGCTTATGTTCATTGCATTTCATTTACTGCCACCATGACCCCTATATTACAATGTGCGACACATTAGCGCACGCTCTTGTCGTTCACGACGGCATCATAGCCACAATCAACCGGAAGCAAAATTCGGTTTTTAGGAATGGTCTTTAACCTATACGCTTGTTTGTAGGGCTGGATATAAGAAGTGGGAGTGAAAAAAGTTTGAATATGTTTGCCTATGTATTTGCTGAGTTGTTTCGTATTTGGGGGGTTTCCTTTGCCATTTCGCATTGTTTTTCGATTCACCTTGTTCACTATCACCATTCACTGTGTATGCCAAATGTAAAACAGTAACGATCCTAAACTGAACTACTTCATTCACAATCGCGAGAAAAACAAACTATTGAAAGAAATAAATAAACTCGCACACATCGCACGGCTTGCCGGAGACAAACAAACCGAACAACGTTCCGATTTTGCGGCAGAACAACATAATGTATGTTATTCATAAAGCAATAATCCCTGAAGGTTACATTGAGAAGACCAAAGATTCATCGGAAAGGAGGAAAAAAGTAGAAAGGAAGAGGTGCTAAGTGTACTCATTGCACGATAGGATCAGGTGAGGCCTTTGAGGCTGCACAACCGACGGCAACAACGCCGCCGCCGCCGCAGACGCCGCCGCCAACGACGACGACGATAACGACGGATTTCCTAAACCTACCTGCATTCTACTCTGTCGACATCAGGCTGAGTACATAATCAATTTGTAATTGTCGTTTCAATCTGTCTCCTGATTTAGGTGGAAGTTTTCCTTTTTTAGTATAAATAATTACTAGCACTACTGTGATTGGTGTGTTGTTGGTGTAACCCCTAGTTTTGCTCATGTAACGCGGCCGCTGCAGCTGCCGCGGCGGCCGCCTTCTGTGCCTGGGCCTGTTTTTCCTGCTCGTTTAGCTCCTTAATGGCTTGGATTTCCTTCTTTAGCTTCATCCGGCGATTTTGAAACCAAATTTTGATCTGCCGCTCCGTTAGACACAGAGCGTGCGCCATTTCGATCCGACGTCGACGAGTAAGGTAGTGGTTGGTGTGGAACTCCTTCTCCAGTTCCAGTGTTTGGTATCTTGTGTACGTTTGGCGTCCTCTTCGTCGCAGTCCATTGGCACCTTTATGCAGAAAAGAAAAGGAAAAAGAAGCATATTATAATATACGATTGTACATGTAACACTTCAATACGATTGTACATGTAGCAGGGTTTGATGGTGATGGTTAGGATGGGCGCTTACAGGTAGACCAAATGGAAACGTGCGTAACAGTATCTGATATTTCATTAATTACTGTGTAGCTTTGCTCGCATCAATCGAAGCGATTGCCTCACAAAAAGGGGTATGTATGAGAGAAAATTGAAATACGACGAAAAAACAACATTAAAATGATACACACGAACAAAAAATCTAGCCCAAAAGAAGAACATAAAAGTAGCCAAACCAGTTCCTGATCATCGATCCTGGTTCGGGTTTCGCCGTGGCCCGTGTTTCATTCGTCACGAGTTCTCGTGACTTGTGTGCGCAAGCCAGCGCATTCGGTACGTACAGGACACGCAAGAAAGTGGTTTTGTGAGGAAGTACGAGAACAACGAAAATTGTTCAAAATGTTCCTTCGCCGGACAACACACCAGGCATACACGCAAACTCACCCAGACAACAGCGAAATAGTCGGAGCTGCTGGTTGTCCTGAGAAAGCCTCCCGTGCACTAAACGTACCTGAGGCGGGGGCCATTGAACTGTTAAAGCGGTCTCTCCGGGATTGGGCGATCATACAGCAAGCGATTTGCTTTTATCATCTTCTTGCCCGGGCAGCAGCACACGTTTGCAATACGGCTGTGCGGCGTATGTAATGATGCTTCTTCTCCGTTTTTCGGTCGATTGCTACATTCTTCGGTAATCTGGAGAATTTTTTACCCCATTCCTCTACACGAAATATAATGAATGCGGCAAGTAATAGGATGTACGTTCATTTCGAGCCACCATTGCCGCAAAGCAGACATCCGACAAAATGAAAAAAAAAACTTGACATAAACGTTCCAATGGAGCCAAATTATCGCACAGGCGAACTGTAATTACTGACCCAAAAACGGGCCACGTATCGAATGGCCCAAAAACAGAATCGGCGAAACCAAGTGAAAAGCGTTGAAACCACCCGAAAATCAACCATAGGTGAAAGGCGAGTCTACCACAAAACACCAACCATTCGGGCCGGGCCGGGAGTTCATAACGAAATCGCTCAAAATGTGGAAAACCTTCCAGCGATGCCACGCCACAGTGAGCAACGTACCACATAGCACTATAATTTTTGTGATTGCTTCCAGTTGCTTTGTCTCTGTCGGTGTTTTGGCTTCCCTTGGCTTGACGCTTACGATCCCAGTCACACGTAAGCGATCATCGTACCGTTCGATCATGACACGACACTGCCGATGCGGTGCACGTCGTCCAGTTTCCCTAGACAAATCAGTCTCCGAAACAAAAAATTAATCTTCATCATGGGAACAAAACAACGTGCACGAATTACCCTAAATAAGATGGTTCTCCGCGCTGTATCATGAGAAACAACACCGGCGAATCATCGAACGAATGGTCTCCTTTTATGAAGACATACACCAGCACCAGCACCCGGCACGGTTCAGTGTATCTAGCGTGCGTCGACAGATCCGATTTCTGGCTAAACTACGCAGGCATGTAGAAACCTCAAAAAAGGGGCCGATGCCCGAGGATCGCGAAAGGTGTGCGACGATCATGTGAATGTGGAAGGGATTTTAACATTATAATTAAGAGGCGACCACGCGAGACCAGCTTTTCGCTTAGACAAGTCTATTTCGGAATGTTTGGGTCCCAAATGCGCTCCCCGGTTGCTTTTCGCTTTGACAGCATGATAGAGGAACCCAGGGAAGATATAGAGATAATTTAAACTTCCATTTGAGCTATGGGATTTTTGTCGCTGCTACCCCAAGACAAAGTGGAACGGAACTTGATCACACGCGTGTGTATACATACACAAACACATATGCACGCGCGGACGTTTCAGCGATGTTCACGTTTAGTTTTAAAAGATCGTGGACCCATGAGCTCGAAAAACCAAACCTCCGGCAGCGTCCTTCACTTCCTTCGCTTCTTCCATCGCGATTCACCACTTGAAAGACGAACGTAGAATGACTCGAAAAAAGAGATAAGTCCCGTGCGGTGTACTCCATAGCGCTTTCCACAGCATCCACCCAGCGTGCAAGACACGGCAAGAACAGAGCCAGAGAGACGGACGAACAGAGAGAAGACATCCGAAAGACAGCGAAAGGCCGTAGCACAGTTAAGAATAAGAAAACAAAATGGAATCGGCAGCCACCATCATGCCGCCGTGTGCTTCCTCCATGCTACCACTCCGATGCTCCTCCTCCTTCACTCCCGACGCTTTGACATGTAAGATGATGAAAGCAAGCACACGGAGAAGAACTCCGAATCCCTCACTAACACCAGCTTTCCCGTCCTCTGCACCCCTACGGCGAAACGACATGAGCCGCGACCGAGCCTGCGCCAATAAATTATTGTGCACAATCAGCACGCGCATACACACATTCTCCCTCATGCACACATACGCTTACGGACACACTGATAGACTACTGGGACTCTGGCCGGTTCCCGATAACGAATAACGAAGAATCGAACCAAAACTACTTATCAATAAATCAACGTTTCTGGAGTTATTTATTCTGAATTAAAAACTCATAAAACCATGACCGGGCAAAAGATGTCGGTGTCATCGTCAGCATGCGTTATGTTTTTCTCCATATTATTTCACAACGAAAAAAAAATATCATTGCTGCATTTCTGTGCACTCATTTGTAGCGATGGGCAAAACAAATTTTAAACAATTTTAACTAGAATATTCCCGAGTCATATTTTATGTCGATTGTTTAAGTAAAAATTTACCGAAATTCAAAGATCATTACATCATTTAATTAAATGCGCACCATCATGAAGCAGTGTTATACCACAATAAAATACTTGCAACATTTTTACAAATAATACACATATGCTCTATGGCCAAATGAAATAACCTCAATTCATACCTCATGGACAGCTACGAGACTAATGAGCACGTTTTTAAATGTCTGCAAACATCATTGACAAAAAGGGAAATGTTTCCCGAACCAAGCACAACCCTCATCGTATTACGGCAGCTGCAGACACGCTTTTGAAGCTCGTCTCGTCTGATTAACTGTGCTTGCTTACTTTCCTTATTTTGTTCTTCTCATTATCTTTGTTTTCTTTTCCAGGACCTTTATGCATACTTTGTTATCTCGTGAGGACTTCCTCCTGGAATATTGGAAGCGTTTTACGCTTTGGTAGAGTCGGATTCGTGCTTTCTTGCTTGGGCGAGTTAGTTATACGTCTGTGCAATCTCTCTGTTACTTCCACATAAATCTATTGACTATTCTAAGTTTACGGTGTAATCACCAAATCCGTGGTCCTCACAAATTATTCACACCCATAATTTATTCATCCAGTGACACACTACTACCGATGACTCACGACACCAGCGGAGGAAGCAGTGCAGTGGCCCCGAAACAGTTCAAGCTGTTTCTTATCTTAATTAAGGCCTCAACCTTTTCCGGAACTTTCCTACGACCCATTTCATCTTATAATGATTGGGGTTGTGTATCAGCAACCACCGGTATCGATATTCGCTCTGATACGTTTAAATTAGTCCAGACGTCGTTAACGTACAATGGATTTGTCAGATAATACACTTTCAAAGTCGATGAAATAGCTGAAAACCAATGTCTATGTGTAGGTGATAACGCTAAGACACGCAAGTTCGCCATGAGTTTAATATTATAAATAAAAAGATTAGAAATGTGTGTTATGATATGCGTACACTTTTACTCCCTATTTTATATTATTCCCTTTTAGGCAAAGAATGTTGACTTCAGGTAAACAAGAAGTTATCATTTAATAGAAATAGGTTTGAGATGTTGCAACATCTGATGTCTTCGCTGCAAAGGTGGAACGATCAGCCCTGACATCGGAACAAAATGTAACAAGAACAGCCAAGTCTTCGACTTGGAAAAGACAACACACCAGGTACGAAAGGTAGAAGAGTCAGCAAGAAACGTTGAAGCAAGTAAACTGAGAAAAACCACTACATATATGGTACAAGGCTCGGCTTCATGATAAATTCCTCTTATTTTTGCAGATGAAAAATAATACAAGAAAATCCCAGCGGGTGTAAGCCGTTCGCTGTGTTTCAATGCGGGTTAAGAAAGGTATCAAGCGAGATGCTGCCAATCGGTGTACGGAACAGCAAACCTATGCTAAAACGATGGATGAGTCGCGGACGCATAGCGGGGAAACAACGAAAACATGTTATTGAAAATGGTTGTTATCTTTCTTCTTTGCAGAGATGTCCTCGTTACTGGCCATTGCACTTGTCTATACACCACACGTTTCGCTTGTTACATGGCTGCGACTTTCATAGCGACTGGAAACGGCATGAACACCAGGCTTTTCAACCATCTCAATAATGTGCACACACAAATAAAAAAGCATATCTACCCTACCATCGTGACGTTGTATAATGAATCGTGCCTTTTGCTTTTTCACATGGCACGAGTGAACCTAAGAATGTTTAGTATTTTTCCAACCGAAACCAAATTTCCAGCGAAGAGTTAAGACAGCTTAAATAATCAAGTTAAGTTAATCAATAAATCATTTACTCATTGAATACATATTTCTCTGTCCTTCGCTCTCTATCTTCCAAGCGCTTTTTTCATGCCTTGCAACACTCTGTTTCTTGTTTATCTTTCCAAAATTTTACCACCTTCTATACAACACAACCGGCAAGCTCCATTAAGATTTTCAACGACCCTTTTTCTCAAGAAGAGGCGCCGACCATTAACGACCGATCAATGTAACAGAAACAATGGTTATAAACACGCCATACCGTGTCTGTCGGTGGTGGCAAATAGTTATAATTACTTTTTTACAGCACATTAATCTTTCACGTAAGAAATTAATAGCGCCTTGGTCGAACCATGTCAGTTTGCCCGTTAAAAGGGGTGCATGCATGCTTGATTATATCAGATTTAATGCACGGACATAATTGCACACATCACGCGCTTCAAATTCTTCCACAATATGAAGAAGCACGCCGTCGATGGTTTATGTGCTACCATAAACCATCCTTTCATCATAGCAAGGATGAGGGGTAAGAAGAATCGAATTTGTTATTCAAGCATGTTGGAATATATTCTTATTTATTGGTTCTTTACTGTTTTATGTGATGCTGTGAGGTGTATAAAGTGTTTAAAAGTATACCTTTTTAAAGTCACATGCATTCGTTTGCTTATGCTCATGGCTGTATCCATCCATAACACATTCAATTAGAACGTCGTCATATAACTTGTTATACCGAGAAATGATCCGAATATCTGTACGGGCAAGGTTATTTGCAAATGAGACAATGAAAACGATACCGGACCTTTACACCTCTCTCGATGCCACGGTGGGCCAGAACAATGGTCGAATCATTTATCAAGCTTTATTATTTAAAGGGCGGTTGTAAATTTGTGCTTTTCTCCTGTTGGCGCACTACATCATATTTCGTTTTGGGCTAAAACCGCCTTTTTAGAGCCTTCCTGTTCCCCCACACCCTCGAACCGACAAAAACGGAACATTTGCGCAGGCGCTTTTCCTTCCCGTCCACGACTGTAGATATAAAAACTCCATCGACTTCCGTGGCACCGGAGAAAGAAATAGGGTCAATAAACTGCTTGTACTGGCGCTCTGATAAAAGGCAAGAAAATCCTCGGGCTATCCCCGTTTTCTCAGTTCTGCTCGTTTGCTCCAAAATCTTTTGCAGGCATCGCTG
Organism: Anopheles farauti; assembly: GCA_000473445.2. Classification (NCBI taxonomy): domain Eukaryota; kingdom Metazoa; phylum Arthropoda; class Insecta; order Diptera; family Culicidae; genus Anopheles; species Anopheles farauti. The sequence continues at coordinate 936,387 of KI915064.1, forward strand.
AGCACGTGGCAGCGCGGATGCCCGTGTGAGTTATGTACAATTTCTGCTAGCTCAAGCTAACTAGGGTAGCCGCGACAGTCTTAATGCAATAGGACCACCCTATTCCACCACACCGTAAACTCTCGCAATGATGAACGAGAACGAATGAGAATTTAATTCTGCTGGGACTGATACACTTATTCCGATAGTAAGATATATGAAGAAGCACCCGGGCCCAATTTCACCTTGCAGGAAACGCCCTCCCCGCTTCAGTGCTTGTTTCCTGTCAGACAAGGCGCGACAAAAGGATACATTTGGAAATGTATAACTCGCCTTCGACAATTAGACGCTCACGAAAACACTACGAAAACACTGGTGGAATGGCCACTGCCGAAGGAGAAAACAATGCGCTCATAATTCTTTCCAATGTGCGCCACTTCATTTTATCCCAGGGGAAATCATGGGCGAATCCTTCTCCGCCAACGTAGTATTTATTTATTTTGGCCACCATTTCGTGATTTTCATCTCTTTCTCACAAGTGTTCATGGGTTCATATGCTCATCAATCGTTTGTTAAATCAGTTGAACAATTACTGAAATAATCACTATGCCAAAATATAGGAATTGATTGGTTGCTAACAAATTCATAAATTATTCCCCAAAGTCAACACGTACAGTTTTTATAAAATTGTAAATATATGTTTAAAATAATTGCCATAGAAAAACATTGTATGTGACATAGTACAAAGAAATAAAATACAAAAATTCAACATCAAGAAAAAGAAAAATTGTACTCACGACAACCAATACACTGGGACTGATGTGACTTTCGACAATAGATAGCACCACACATTTTATACAACATCTAACAAGCAAAGGCTCTAATAGTATCATCCATAAGAGCACAGCTGGCCAATGTAGACGCGCATCTTATGCTACAATGGCTTATGAAGAACAAGAAAAGGGATAGAATAATGTACAGGGGCCCTTGTTAAAACATGATTTACGATTCTTTCCATGCTTTCGGTCCGGTTTGGTCTTCCCATACTCCGACAGAGCAGCGGCCGGGAGACCATGTTTCATAAATGAGGCTGGTTTCAAATCGCAAACAAACCCAAAAACTTGAGGAGACATAGGAGAAAGTGGATCGAATGACGTAGATCACGCCCGGCCGAAATGGATGGCGTGATGCAAGGGTAAAGATTACGAAACAAAATCTGCAACAAAATGCGTACAACCCTCAGATACACCGTACACCGCACGCTACAACTTTTGCAGAAACTGATACCACAAGTGCAAAAGCTGTATATGCATGTTTTGTGTTCTGCTGGAAATTTATCATATCGGTTATTTCAAATGAAACCCGCAGCGTTTTACTTCGATCGCATGTACAATATTCTAATATAGGGAAATAAAAAAAACTAGAGAAACATGAATGTGAGTTAAATTATAGCAAACATACCGTGTGTCTTGCTTAAATAAACGAAATTCCTCTTTTTAAGTTTAATAACAATGTATGAATACATAATGTAAACTTAACCTTCATCATAACAAGCTCTAATGCTTTTCAAGCTTTGCAACCTATTTCACAACTCAACTTAAACATTTTTAACCCAATTAACAAACGAAGCATATCATGTCACAATTTAAACAAGTCACTAGCTACAATGGAACACAATCCCTTGTTAAAGTCTGTGTCTCCAATTTTCTTGACCAAATACTGCTTCTTGAGTTCGAATGGCCGCAAGCAACATAGGAGAAGCTATGAAATATAACCAATTAGGTACATTAAAATGGGACCGAACAAAAACACTGCATCATGTTCAATTTAACGATTTCAAGATATATCGATAACGATACCACACGACGCGAACGTCTACTACGGCCAGCACCGATGGCCAATCCCTGCGCGATTACAAAACAATGATTACAATGCCTTGGAAGCCACACGGGACTTTCGAGGCGTTCCAGATTGCATTGGCCGTCGTTGAAGGTGGTTCTAATGAACAGCACAGAGGCACTTAATTGACCACGAAGCCTAGGAATGTCATGTTAGTGTTGGCCTTTGCGCCCCATTCCACTGGTCCACCGAAGCCACTGTACCTTAGGACCCGTGCCCTGCCCACTACAGACAGAGAGCAGACAGTTTTCTATTCATGCATAGTCTCTTCATACATCCACCCACACACACTCACACACACTCACACATACTCACACATACTCAGTTTCATACGTAGATTGATGCGTCATTATATCGACCATCTCTCAGTGCTATTGCTCTGCAATGCGTTGAGCTCGTCCGAGGTGGGGTGCGATGATTTCTATGTAGTTAGCCATAGTGTAATATTGTATCGAAAACCATTCATTATCGATCGAACATTGTTTAATTTAATCCGATACAATAAAATATGCCTCCATTACGTAATATCCTGAGCAAAGTGCATAAATAAACCGAGGCTAAATAATGAATATCAGAGCGTGAGACAGAAAACGAAAGGATGTGACTGAGGAACTGGTGATGGTTTGTATGCGTCATAACTTACACGAGAGCGATGCACCTTCACGAGCGCGCCGTACACACAAAACCGATTTTGGTGCAGCAACGACAAACAAATGCGTACACACGGTGACCATTCGATGGATTCTGCATTTCGGTGGAGGGTCTGCCTGATCCTAGTACATAACTCACATAACCTATGGTCAATTAATAAACCATCAAACACCATAAATCAAAATGGATTCTCAATATTTCATGCTTCCGCCATTGGCCGACTCAGCACGGTACGCACGAAGGTGCTCGTTCGATTCCGAGTCAGAGTATGCTGCCATCGCATTGCGTGGTGATCGGGAGTAGTTTGCGTTTATCCAAAATGCTACGAACAGCGACGCAAGTTACGTGTGGCTATTCATTTAAATCAATCTTCTCCTGGTCGTATCGGTCCGCTTCGTTTTCTACACGCACGTAACGATACGTGACGGAAGCGGCCAAGAACGGCTACACGATGCTGCGCCGGTGGGAATCTATCAATGTCGGTTCACAACAAACGGCACCTCTCCTCGCACACCCCGTCACGTGCAGCAGCGCCAGGATGCTCCGGTCTCGATGCACCACCGATGCAAAGACCGTAATGAAGTGTTTATAATGGTCGATATGATCAACATTTTCTTTTTTCCTTTTCCATTCCGTCGCACACTGGCTTACGGTGGTATGGTTGTTAATCGAAAAAGCATCGCCTGCATTTCTCTCTGCACGGACACAAATGTTGGGCTAACCCAAACCTCGTTGCGTCTGTTGCCAAGAATGAGCAGCTGAGTAGAGTCGACCGATAATACAGCTTTTAATCAAAATCGTAAATCTCGAAAAACCTGTGGCTACGGCAAGTCCGAATAAATTGTCCGATTCAGAACAAACTTTCCTTGAACCAACACTTGAGAGAACGCTTCACGATTGTTCATCCTAGATGGTGATGATGATGATGATGACGATGATGATAGTGAAATCAAAACCTCCCTTTTGCCTTCTTCAGAAGCGTTTCAGCGCAGAAAACCATAAACAATAGACGTACACTCGATCGCTCGAGCCATTGGTAATCATAATCATAGTAATCTAAAGCCAAGATCTTAATTCGATACACTCTTACCTGATGACCCTTGCTGCTGAGAAGAAAGGGTACATTGCGATCGTGTTTATGATCGACTAGACCATAAGTACGCTCGGTTTCACATAATCAACATTCGCTGTGTGCTTTCCAAGGAACCATGAATATCCATCATTTTCATACCTCACAGAAATACATTGTGAACGATTTTAAGAGTGATAAATTATTGGAACCTAACCAGCGGTCGCTTGTCTTTTAACGAGTGAGCAGAATCGAGCAGTATTTCATCGATACGTCATCACTCGACGGTAATTGAGGACCGAGTGCACACTCAAGTTGATCTAGATGTTATCGAGCACGTTTTTGTATCTTTGTTCGTATCATAACAAACACTTCAGCTCCGTTGAATTCGGTTTCCATTCGTTAACTTGATGTATTCATAACTCATGAATACCCAAAGGTCTATCAACTCTTCAATCACTATTATTATTTTTAATGCTTTTCCATGAAGGAGTTACGGAAGGTGCTATACCCAATAGTACGTGAACAATCAAATAACAATACAAGATGTTCAGAAAACTATCATTTTCTCATTTATTTATACAAAGTTATGATAAAATCGTCTTCCTATCCATTCAAAGCGAAGGAAGTTACGGTTTCTTTTTATGCCTCCATTCATGAACAGACTTTCGTTTGTATCATGAACTAGGTAATATGAAGTGAAGGAATCTATTCAGTTTAATATAAACTACTATCCATAGTAAACAAACAAAAGGTGTACACACACAAGTCCCCACTCGTTATTTCAACAGTCGTGAAGAGATCGATTCTATAATTCATAGTCGTTTAAAAGGGAATAGGAAAACGTTCCGGCACGAATATGCGCGCTACAAACGGTAGCAACCCTTTGTTTCAAAAGTAACCGCAACACGATCCACGTTCGCCATCACAAAAGTCAGTCAATTTATAACTCACAACTCCTTACCACTGGGCGCGAGGAAACGAGCTGAATAGCTGCTAAACAAGTTCGGGAACGGGAACGAGAAAAAAAGGTAAGAAAATAAAACAAACACGGCCAAACGTTGAGAGCACAACTCGAACGCTAACCGACAGCAGCTTGGTACAATGAAGCATTGAAAATCCGCTTAAGATTATATTTGCGCGATAGCTTTTCTGAACTCTTTCTCTAGCTGCACGGAATAGAAGGGCAGCTCTACTTCTGCGATGCGCTTACACACATGCTGGCAAGTTAAACCATGAAAGCACGGTAGGCATGGCAGGCTCTAATGCATAGCTATTATACACCAGCACGCTTGCGTTGGTACCGAGAAAACCCTTTGATTGGGCTTCGTTTTGTGCTAACCTGTGTTGCTGTTTTTGTTTCTGCTGCAGATAGTTGCAATGTTGCTGTTTCTTTTTGCAATGGAGAAGCAAAAGTGTTACATCACTAGAGGAAATTCCTATCACTGCCCGCTGTTGCTAGTGCCATGCAAAAAAAAATTTGCCTGACATCATTAACTACGACACCAACATGGTGTGACAATGGTGTCATTAACTATATCCTAAGCTGCCTTGTCATTTTCAGGATTCATTCAAACCATCAATGCTTTGCAATGGTCGCGAATATAATTTCTTATAGCTAGCTTTTGCATTCGCTATTCAATTAGAGCAAAAGATATCGTGTGAAAGAGTTCAAGAAACAATTTAAATAGTTTCATACGTATTCATAACAACATGTGAATTGAAATTCAACTAACATATCATTGTTCAATGTAACGTGATACCAATTTGATTGATAGGAATCACTGAACTAGGTTTGTCAATACAAGACATTCATGAACAAAAATGAAATGGTTCTGATTTTTTCGTGGGAAACCAAACCGTTGGCGAGGAAAGTTGATATCTAGTATGATTGACCAGTATATCAAACCTAAACTGTGGGAGCCAACGATCAAAGTTCGCCGATGCTCATCAAACAGAACTAATCTCTATTTCACACATGTTCTCTTTGGTTTCAACGTACCTGTTAGGTATTATTCCTTCCACGAATCAGTTTATGGTCCGGAATATCAATTCAAAACCGTAAACCCGTGAATTGGGAGAATAATTGGGAGAAGAAAACAAGCGAAAAGTATGCGAAACATGTAAGAAATTGCTTTCCTTTTCCAAGAATAAAACTTTTTGTGTAATAACTGTTATTTGCTAAGATTGGATGAAAGAATAAATGTTTTAAAGCGATATGACGATTTCAATTTTATAGGCATAAACATTACACATATTATGCAATTTAATAAAATGTAAAAAAAACAATGCTGTCAAAATGTAGGCAATTGTATAAAACAAAATTGGTATTGTAGCAAAACGCTATGCATAATAATTTAAAGAGTAGTTTAATGACAAAGTAGACAAATTTATCAATGTTTAACCAAAGTCAATCCATTGCTGTACATGTGGCACTGAAATTTTCCATTCAAACGCACCAGATGACCGTAAACGTAGCTATCCGCTGTTATCATGCCTAGATATGTGGTGGCAACTAGTTGGAGGAAAAGAAACGAATCCCAAGCTTGATATAGGATTGTGACGCGGCAGCGTGCGATAGACGAAAATGTTAGTGAGTTCAGAATGGCGTGAAAGTCGTACATTAGGAAAGGATCTATAGGGTGTTTTAGTAGCCAATACCGCAGAGAGAGAGAGAGAGAGACCAAATTACGGACGACACGAGATGGTCAGGGGGAAACACGGAGCAACGCGGACAGCAACAGCAGCAGAAGCAACCAGCAGTAAACACAGGGGAAAAGAACCTGTTCCATGTTCCGTTCACATCCTTCCAAAAAACGAGCAGGAAGTGCGCCAAAGGTAGTGCTGCGGGTTCCATCGGCGGTGAAAGCGGGTGCCAGTTGTGGCACAATGTGCGGCGGGATTTATAGCCCTTGTAGACAATTTATGGTTTATTTTCGAAAAACAACATCAACGCAATGGAGGATAAAATAAACATACAAAGCCTTTGCACAGGGCCCCGTCTAGAGTCGATGTGTTTTGTCGTGGAGCCTGTAGCCAGAAGTTTAAGTCTGGGTTAAAGGCTCGTCCTTTCCACGTGATGTACGATGATGATTATACTGCAGAGGGGTTTAGTTGTGGTTGCATGCAACCGAAACGGATGAAAATCCCCAACAACAACGTCCCTAAAAATTATCTGAGCTGCAGAGAGTCCTTTCTAACGTAGCCGTTTATTGCTGCAATGTTGAAATTGTGTGTAGTTGTTTGTTTGAATCCAATATTTTTGAAAATAGCACTTTTAAGTTCGATTTAACAAAAGCCTATTCATTCTGCTGCATTATGCTTACTTTATTTTTTGCATTTTGTTTTGTATACAACGACAAGCGCTTATATGTTTCATAGACACAACAACCTCAATTATTTGATTTATATAAGTTTCAAAATAGTGCTCAGATACACATTCATTTTTCTCAACAATTCGTTTAGCTTAGCTAGACAACACTGAATGATTTTTTCGAATAATTCCTTTCACTGGATGTTCGATTTGATCGATTCCATATTCTTTGTGCTAGTAAATTTCTTTCGTTGCCGGCCTTCGTCGGCCATTTTTTATACGCTCGCGTCGATGGTAACGGGAACAGATGGTGCCAGTTTCTTCTTGGTTCATTTTATCAATGTGATGGTGGTCCCAGGTTCATCTCCCCTTTCTTTTCTTCAATTGCCAAACGCTTGCCAAGTGGAAAGCGTAGAATAATCAGAAGCTGCGATAGGGGAGGGTCTAGGATTTATTGCCTCAAATTAATCACCTTTTTAATTGGATCCGCTTCCAAATAACCAGCGCAAACGCAAAGGAATGCATGTTGTCGGGGCCTTGTGTTTTTCCAGAACAGCACAGCAGTCACAAAAAAAGAGATGTACCCATTTTAAATGCTAGATAAAAGTGTATACCAGCTGTACAGACTTAAGATAAAACTCTATGTTTGCCAGTTTTTTCTTAAATTATGTTTTGTAAATACAAGTTTTCATAAAAAAATTGCTATTGATTTTTTAAATATTATTGATAATTTTTAACTGAGCCGACCGACCATAACAAGATCTGCTTTAATCATGCGTTAAAGATTTTGTACATCTTAAGATTAATTTCACGCAAGAAATACCTTAAGCAGATTTTTTGCTGAAATTAAAAAATATGTATCTTTGCTTCACATACAAAGGATAATCCTCGGGCTCCATTCTGCTCACCGCAGAATGATCTATACGGGACACATTGCTAAGAATTAAAATTCTCAATTCTTATCCCACGGAACCGGAAAAACTGAGTGTTGAAAGGCAATCTTGCCTTCGAAATGGTAGATGTAGTGCCAGCAAATCCTCAGATTTATTATGTTTTTTGTGCACCATTCCCCATCCTCGCTGCGCTGTCGGAATTCTAAACTATTTATATCCATCCACGGTGTGTGGCAAAAATTGTCCTCCGTGTGATATCAGAAAGCTACAGAATGCAGAATAAACCTTGGGGATAAAAGCACATGTGCAGACAGTAGCAGTGTCGTAAACTAAGGACGAAGACAAGCGTCGGCGATGTATTGAATTCGCGCGAAAGTTATATTCATGTGTGACTATTTATGCTCACGAGAATGTGCTGAACTTGTAAAAAAAAACTTAACACAGCGGAAGCACATACAGCAAAGTTATGAAATAACGACTCCAGAAGTTCTATTCAAACATCAAACAGGAACACGTTGAATAGACGAGAAAGATTGCATAGTATTAGGTAGCTCGTTACAATCAGCTCGTTTTCATTGCTACTGACTATGGCCGCTTGCTGCATTGTTACTTTTCCTGTAGCCACCATCGCACCCGGACCTGGACTATATTTTTGACTACTATCACCCACTACTGAGGTTGCCAAATTTCTATCACTGCGCGACTACTGCGTGACAATGCCCGTGCGAGACAATAAAACTGTAGAGTCGTAAATCTCGTTTCCATTATGCTTAACAAAACTTAATTATGTCACTTGACATGCTGAAAATGCACGGCTTCAGCAGGTTTGCGTTGCTTAGCAAGCTCTGCCTACCGAGCTTATACTCGAACGCTATTTAGCCACATAAAGTAAGCCTTTGTGGAAGGACGCAAACAACGTAGGTTTTATCTACGTTTAATCTCAGCATGAGTGCAATTGGCTTAGATAGTTTTGGCTGAATCTTTCTTTGCACCAAGCTCTTCTTTCAACCACATGTTTCCTACATCCATGGTGGGAAACAAGCGCTCTTGCTCATGTGCAAAAAATCGAACATTTATAATTCGGTAAAACAAAGAATGCTAAAACAGAAACATGAAACAATGTACAGCTTTTTGTGTTGAATGAGGGTTTCTTACGAACAGTTTTGAACGTTTCTTTCCTGTCATGGTTATGACACCGAAATAGTTTAGAACACATGCTCAAAACAAAAAACACTAATTATTTTAAACATTTTACGTTACTAATATTATCCAATTTAATAGACCTTTATGCATGCCTCAAATCGCTAGTATAAGTTACAGATGTTGCAGATGTTTAAATAATTGTTCATCGCCTTACGCTAGACAAAAGATCTACACTCGAAATAGAACGTATGATGAAACCTCAATCATAGCTTTTAAGGATTAAAACTCTTGGTTTACTTAGTCATGTAACAAAATAAACATTGCTTTGCATTACGGCATGTGCCATTGTGTGGATGGTGACACAAATGACATAGAGATTTAAACTTTTCCTAAGCATTATTAGAAAACTTTGCACTTTATAGGGAACACCTCGGAACATTTCATATACTAGACTATGAATAACTAAAAGCTTATTGAAATGCGGCAGAATACTGGGCTAGAATTTTAAACATTTTTCGAAAACTTCAAACTCACTTATAAGAAACTCTATATATCTATGAGGTCGCGAAATCGCAAGGCAGAATACAGTTTTAATCTTTTACATTCTTTATTTTAAAACTCAAAAGGTGAGATGAGTAATAAGATTGGAATGAAAAAACAAACGTAACAAAGAAATATTAAAGTGATATTAGGAGTATTCGGAAGAATCACCAAGTATTAGGCAGTATCACAATATCGCACAACATTACAACACAGGATGTGGTTTCTATTGATTCAAGTAAACCTGTGAAAAATTTTAAGAAAAGTGATTTTAAGAAAAAATGCTGAACTGTTATATTTCTAGTATTGTTCGGCAACTAGCATACCTCGTGGATGAAACATAAATATACTAAGTAACTTGCTTGATTAACAGAGAATTTTTCTTTTCTTTATGCTACGAACCTCGAACAGAGTAAAACCCCCTATCTGCCGTAGCTCAGATTCAAAATGAATCCGAGACCACCCCAAGTACATTCATTCTTCATCGGAACAGAATTTCATTATCGTATGTTTTATTTTATCTCACAACTCACAGGCCCCGAGATCCATGAGCCGGACAGCCAGGGTGTTTCACAAAGCGTACCAACGAGTTTTGCAGATAGGAAATGGAAAAAGAACGAATACGACAAGGAACCGACTGCTGCTAGGCAAAGGTCTTTGCCGGAATGAACTATTTTTGTAATCAAATAAAGTAAGGAACGTAATAAATCGTTGAGAAATTCCTTAAATAATAACATCATAAATAACTTTCGTTGAAGCATCCTTTTCTGGTCTCACGAGAGTACGAGCGTTACATATTGAGTAGAACGATGGATAGCTGAGACTAAACAATCTTTTCCATGCTTCATGTCTCTCGAATCCATGTTCATTTACTCCGTTTTTATCCTCACACTACATCGAACGGTACGTTTTCTTAGCGTTTGAAGAATAAAATAACTGATGGTGGTAGTTGTTTTGCTTTTGTTAGTAAGTTACTTCAATAAGGATTAATAATGCAGCATATGTTTTAGAACTACATACGGGCTTAAGGACAAGTTGAAATTTCAATCTTAGTAAAACATTAGTTTTACGCAATAAATGTCTTCAATTCATTGAAAATCATTTGTTAGCCACAAGTAACAATATCATTCAATGTGAAAAGTATGATTTGTAGTTGATAACACGTGGTGGTGGTTCTACGTCAACTGTTAGACAATCATTGTCGAAGCAGTTTGTACATGCTTCTTAAAGTTCAACGCTTCTGTCACCGGTCTCTGTACCAGCTGAATGACCGTTTCAATATGTATGTTTTTTTGTGTGTTTAACTGTTCGTTCATCGATCAACGTCAATCAAACACGTACGCAGCGTAATCGCTCAGAGCTTGCAACCGGACGAAGGTAAACATCAATTTACTGGTGGTTGCAAAGGCTGTGTGCAAATTAAAATTAATTGAACGCTTTCCTCGCGCAGCCGATGAAATAAAACAGTAATTATAACATTCCCCATGGGAAAAATCGAGGCCTCAAACGGGCAGCACGATTAAATAAGTACAGTGGTTTTCTCTACGCCACATCAAGACCCGCACACGCATAATTACATTAAATTTAATTTAACTTTAAAAGGAAAATAAAACTTTGCTCAGATGCAACAAGCCCGGCATCCCGTTCGACACATCACTTGAGCCAACCCGAATTGCATACGTGACGCATTTTGCCCCACGGTCCAAAAACGTCTCGATGCTACTGCTGATGCACACGTAACGTACCAAACAAGGAACAAACAAGTGTCTTTTCCTCGACACACGGGCCAACGGAGCCTGACACCGGTACGTCGCCTTTCGATTGACCATAAAATGGACACGGAATCAAGGAATAACACGCCATTCCCCCCCGAGGGCATGCCACATTGGGAGGAATTTTCTTACCTCAATCGTCCACTATGCACGTCTTAGGGCGCTCAAATTAAAATCGTATCCTTTCCACCTTACCCTACCCTGCCGGTTCCTTCGATTAAAAGCAATTGCATTTCACGACTGGTTATTTTGGATCTCCTTCTCGCAGCATGTGCTTCCTTTTCATACGCTCTGATCAACGCGATCGCCAACGAGCTGAACTTAACAAGTTCACTTAACTGCATACCTACGGAGCAGCAACAAAAAAAAATACATGCAGCAGCCTGCATGGAAAGTTACACGCGGCAAACCGAACCAACCAGGTCCACACAGTCTGTGGCCTTAAATTATGCTTTGCAACAGCAATTCGCATCCATCGATGCCGTAGCAAGCGGCCTACCAAATGGAACGGTTGCCATCATGAGGTTGCTGTGCGGAGAATGTGTTGAGAGTTTTCGCGTTCTTCATTGCCTCTGTGATTGGCCTCTTGCTTGCTGGAAAGAAAAGATGGAACTTGCAAAAAGCCGATCCACTGCTGAAGGTCCGCTGGAAGCTTTGTTATTTTAAATTCGTTGCTGAGACACGAGCTCGCAATCCAGTTATGGACCGAACAGGGCTAAAATGCTGTGTTGTTTTTTTATGCTGTGTATGCATCACCATATGGAGGAACAACGATGGTATGAATCTATCGGTTTTTTATGGTAAATGATAAAAGTGAAATATTTTCTGGAAAGTCAAAATTTTCAACATACTTCATTGTCGATTTTTTTGGCAACCGTCTTTATGTAATGTGGATGCAACTAGTAGTTGAACTAACAACTCCGTAGGGACGTTGTTAAACGTTCAAATATTTTTCATCCGTAATGCAGTTGGACTTAATTTTATTAACAGCGATCAAAAATGTTAGTCATGAATATGCATCTTTTCCGGTGTTATGACGTTATCCAAAACGTGCCCGATTCTTTTTCTACACTAAACTCTTTACTTTTCCGTAACATTCTATCAATACCCAACGATGGCTGCATAAATTCTCTGGCAGGGCAAAACGCATCCCTGCTCATTGTTTATTCCAAATGATATTAGTGCAGACTATAAATTGTAGCAAATTCCTCCTCGCCTTTTACCTAATCACAGCGAAGAGCAGCAAAAAGTTATTTCTCTACGCAGCCGTTGTAGACGAAGGAAGTTTCACGGGATGCATTACCTTAAGCGCCATGAACAATAGCTAGAAAACCAACGACGCACAGCAATGAAACAAAAACCGAAAAACCGTTCGTGCTCGAATACTTTATGTATATAAATGAATATATTATCTCTTCTTTAACGAGCATCCTCATCAGTGGCATTTTCCTCGTGGATCGCCTTAGGAAAAGCATGTTTCTTGCACACTGCACGACGAATCCGAAATGTGCTTTTTTGGGATAGCGCCGGGATCTGTTTCCACGTGCTAAAGTGAAAATAGAAAATAAAATCTTGCTATTCGGTTGCCATGCCACCACGTGTTGTTTCTAGCAACGAACTCCAACAAAGGGTGGTAAAAGGATAAACATCGGTGTCTGCTGTGAATCTTTACCATCCCTCAAGAACTTTTGTAGGCGGGACTCAACACGGCCGTAGGAGGATAAATAGTTTCCGTTTCTTTACTTCTCCCTTGTGGCGAAAACCAATGATGAATCTCTGCTTGATGTATGTGACTAAATGTGGTTTTAATTGTACTTAATTCGTACAGCGATAACTAATCATTCAACTTAGAATATAGTCAGAATTCTCAATACTAATATTTAGGAAGATTATAGAAATCATTTCATCTAAAACCAATTGCGAAGTACAACAGCCATTACAGCAGATTGCTTGGATTTTTTTCAAATTAAGAATTATTGTATAATGGTGTACTTACTAAAATCACATTCATTTTATGTTCTTACCTGAAACGATACGAAGCAACAATAATACATTTACTTGATTTATTGAAGAAGAATAAATGTTGTTGTTACACATTTGCTCACAATAATGTTCAATTATCTTACCTACGCTGTTTTGGTCAACATCGTATTCAAGCCTATATGGTTATTTACGAGCCATAGTTACACCATAGTTAAGCAAATGTAGTGTAGTGTTAATATGCTAGAGGCATGCATTGTAGCAAGTATAGTGTTTATCAACTCTAGCTTGAAGCATACTAGCTGAAGAGCATCAATGTATTAAATGTTTCATGTGGATCACATGGTTAAATGTTTCATGTGATTCTCAATTCATTATACTATGCTAGTGTAAGTTATTAAAATGACAATGCTTTAAATGCAGTTTCTATTCTTTAAAAACCCACTACATTATCCGTGTATTAACACTATCAATGTTTGCTTTTCGTTAAAATAAGCTTAAATTTATTCTGATTTCGGTAAATTTGTTATTTTCCATATTTATCCAGCATTTTTCTATAAGGGAGAATAAATATCGAAACCACTGCTTAAAACACTATGCGAAACCACTGCTTAAAACACTATGCGAAACCACTGCTTAAAATACACGAATCTTTTCACACACGATAAAAATGTGTCCCGAGCTAGGCGAGGCGTGATATCGCAGTACGCAAATCCATTGCAGAGATTTAATTCGATGTGGTTCGATACCGAATTTCAAGCAGCTTCCGGGTTATCAGTGTTTGAGATTGCGCCGTACTTGCTTTTTCGCACTTGCTTGTTCCTGCACCGTCGCCGGCACAACCTAAGCGTGAATTGTTTATCTATTGCCTAGAACAATGAAGGGACGCACGGTAGATGGTACCGCTACAATTCCCGCAGCACGGACTTCCAAAGGCGCGAGCAGGCGTTATCCTTCTTCCTATCACAATTGAATGCACGAGAGAGCACGAAATCACACACACACACACACACACACAAGCCCGGCTGAGCTGAGCACGCCGTTGTCCCTCCGTCCCCATCCGAAATGTTGAATGTTCCCCGCAGGCAAACAGCGGCCATGTGTGTATGCGAGTATTTGGGTCTCCATATTGTGACTTCTCATGTCAGGAGGCCACCGAGCGAGTAAAAAACGCGAACCGATCTTCTCTCTTTACTCGTGTTCCATCGACACAGGCAAATGAAAAACCCGAGGCCGTATAATTTATGGAACCATTTTGAGTTTATCAGTGTTGGTATTTATGTATCATCTACCTCCTGACGCCCATCCTGCCATCGCACAGGTTCTGGGTTCCCATTGTCATTGTCATGTAGCGGAGCGCAGTGCTTGGGATAATTTTTGTTACGGAAAAGCCAAATTCGATACTGAACGAGAAAATAAATGATCAACTTATACCGAATCCATCCCCCACCAAGATTTCACAGGCACGACCGACCGTACCGTGTATGTTACAAATTCAATAGTTATTGTACTTTTAAACAAAATAAAATAAAATTATCATCAAAAAACTCTCTAACATGGAATGGTACTAAGCGCACAACATTAACCCACTGAAATTGTAACTATAGCCGTAGTGCGAACAAACACAAGAAGCGCTGCACAGCACATGGTGGCATATTTATCACACTCCCCATACCATGCACATCCGTCGCAGGCAGGCGCTCAGGCTGGCAGGCAAAACTCCCTCCATTGCAAATTTCCACTATCGACATACTCAGCATAAAGTGCCGTGTGCCTGGGGGATATAGTATCCACGCCATGTCACATGGCGTCGTGCGTGGAAACATCGAAAATATATCTATTAAACCCTCAGGGATAAACAAACGGTGGGAACAGTACGCCCTGAAATAACAGGGCGCCTAACTGCAGCCAGAATTTGTGAGCGATAGCAACACCGGCATACCCGTGGCCTAGAACGAGACCGATGAGCGAATTAAACCTGGACTCCCGACGCCGACCGCACCCACGCAAAACGGACCGGAAATCCTGAGGCCGAAAAATGAGAGCAATTAATAAAACCCGGTTTAATGCGTTTGTTATCACATTAGCCCATATTGAGTTATAAATTATATTATTAAAATATTATACTTTATGATTATGTCGCTGTGCGCCGAACAATCGCATTCGGCTCCCGTAAATATTGGAGGTAAAGTGCATTAATGCAAGCAGTGAAGGATTTCGAAATCCCATAAAAGTCGCCAATGTAAATATGAATTTCGATTGGAACTCTGTTCCGGTGTGTTAAAATGTTGGTGTAAAGAAGGCGATCGATTAAAATCACATTAAGGTTGCACACGCATGATTTAATACATTTGCCTACGTTGGTTCGACATTGCATGCATCTTTACTGTTATCAATATATTGATAATTGTTTGAAAAAAATATCTTAAAAATTACTCAAAGTTTTTTCGCAGAAATTGCAGAAATATTTCTTTGCCATTGCACCTGCTTTGTATTCTGAAACATTTGGAATGAACCATTTGGACGTAGATTTGTATAAACTTTCTCTTCCTTAAAATCTACAATCAGCGTGAAACATCTTCGAAACGAACATTGTGTGTGTATGTGAATTGCACACAGAAAAAAACGAATCAAAAAGCGGAATGGCAGGAAGTTTCAGGTACCGTGCGTATACCGCCAACCGAGAAACAGTGGACAGAGTAAGGTCCTTTTTCAGCATAAATTATGATTTATGACTCAAATTAGAAAGTTCATTCTTTAGCAGAAAGGACAATAAATGCCTAAGGTAAAAACAGTAAAAGGTAAAAAGTGAGTGAAATGGCTTTCTAAAACGATAGGACCAAACTATTTTATGTCCAGATTCCCACCACAACTGTTACAAGAAGCATACAAGCGATTTAGATTTTCTCTTGATGAATTTTAACGCATGTATTCATTCTAGATGTTTTCATTATGGTCCATATACTTATTTAAAGTACACGAAATTGCCTTATCGATGATTTTTGTAGGCTGAAACGTAAAAAAAACAGTAATACAAAGACTATGTCTTTCTTTTAAAAGTTTATTAAGTAGGAATGGGTGCGTTGGTTAATTGTTTGTTCCCAATGGATTCCAAAAGTGCTCTAACATTGAAATGAACCTAAAAAACCGAGTCAGGAACCTTTGGCCTTGGTAGGAGGAGTAAATGTTTTCTAAAAATTACTTTTAAGGTCATTTTTACTGTAACCTTGTTTACCATTTAAAAAAGCTCTTGCACAGTCTAATTGCAAACATATTTGAGTTCACACATCCTTGAAACAGTCGTTGAAAATAAACATGTTCATAAAAGCATGAAAAAAAAATTTCAAAGCAATCACAATCCGGAAAAATGTGGTAGAATTAAAACACATTACATTGTTTATTACCCACGACAGTGTCTCGTAAAAAATGACAATTCTGTTTTGAAGGACATTAGAAAAGAAAAAATACCGTTCAAGGAATAATTACCGGCCAACGATGGTAATAAAATATGGCAACGCATCCATCAACAGCCGTTTCTTCATTTTGGCCAGCCCTCTTATAGCAATACTCTTAAAAAGCCGATTCCGTATGTAACTCGCTGCTGTGGTGAGACAAGTAATCTCATGCATCGTTCAGTGTACGGAAAACAAAAAACAACGCAAGCATTGCTTCCATGTTCATGAATAATGGATGCTTCCTTCATTTAAGGGGACTCGTTCAGTCTTTACCACGGACTAGGCATGTAGTTTTTGTTGAAGAAGAATGAGAGTTCGATCATGAAATCAGCAAAAATCGCCAGGCACAATCAAATACTCAAAATAACATAATATCTAATTCAGTTCCTAAAGTGTCATTATTAACTGTAATGTTTTTAGTGTTGTTCATCGATACGACCTTTAACTGAATAGTTTTTCCTTTCACTGTGCCCGAGCAACACAAGGGACGGGTGACTTAATTAGATGTGTTAATGTAATTAATCCTAATTGAAATCTTTGTGTTTTCATTAAATAACCATCATTGCTAAAGGCGGCTTGACCAAAGAATATGTCTTTTTCTCAAAAGTTTATTAAAATAGGTTTGTGATGCGTTGGTTTGGATTGCAAAAATGAGCTAACATCACGAAATCAAATGTTTGCCTATCACAGGGTGCTAACCCCCCTTTATCCCCGAACAATACGTTTTGATAGAAATACGCTTTAAAAAGTTCCACTGCTGCAAAATCCCCCGACATATGACGGAGGGAGTTGAAACGAACGCATTTGTGCTTGTGACTACTTTGGTGTGCATGTGGAACATATACACCGGAAATAATTTCCGTAGCCTTCGATTTCGGGTTTCCAAATTGCACGCATATGGTCGATAAATCGTTCCCTAACGAAAATTGAGATCGTAACAAATTTGCTTCGTACGCTATCTGCTAGGTTATGCTAGCTACTACGTCTTGTAGTATGTGCTCTGAGCCTGCGGCAAATGGGGCGTTATGTCAACCAAGTTTCCATTCCCAAGGGTGATATAACATAATTGCATCATTGCAATGCGTATCCCCAAAATGTGTTGCAACTTTCATATTTTTCCGTACTCCTAACATAATGCAAAACGAATATATTTCCATGAAATAAACCTAGTTAATTGGAAACATAACCGAAATCTCCTCTAACAATGCATTTTACAAAGTGAGATAGATAAAACGAGGTAGAATGAATTCAATTCTGTTAGATTCAATATTTATATATATAATAGAATTATAGTTGTATTTTTGATATGGAAAAAAAACTTAAACACCATACTAACCAACTATATCATACTTCGTAGATTTATAAATGGATTTCAAATCTTACGCCGTTAGAATCTATTTATTTTGTTCGAAATGTTATACCTTTATATGAACAACCTGAGCTATCTGCAACTATGCCCCATAACATTGCAGCGAAGCAACCATGCTTTTGTTAAACAGCATCAAGAAACGACCGTGTACAAAAGCCAGGAAACCATGCAAAATAGATTGGACAAAATATTCCACATACCTCACGACCAGAGTACACTGCAGTAACATTTGACGGCCGTAGTCACTGCGTCGCATCGTCCATGCAGTTCGGTTGACCCGTTCCTTACGACTTGTTTTCTTCCCGGGGCGCGTATGCACACGTGAAGTAAAGAACCAATAGTACTTCTCATATTATCCCCAGCATAGAACATTCTCGCTACCAGCTTAGTGAAGCAAACATGAACACGAAAAATTGTATGTGGTCGAGCCTTTCACCAAATGCAAACGAACTAAAAACCTGCTGCTGCACCATCAAGATAAATGCGTCTGTGAAACTTTTTTCAGCGTTTGGTAACAACCAAGGTTCTTCCACGGTGATCCCTTTTGTGGCACTTTGGTAAACCGACTTTTAAACTAGAATTTGTAAGCGATGCTCAACCTGCAATTCAGTCTAATGAATTGCCTTCACTTCAAGCAAGTCTAAATTTATGTGTTGTAGTACAAAACGAAAGGTTTTCTTGTTGTCTACATTGAAATCAATACAAATACGCTTATATAATATGTCTAAATGACTGCTTTTAGACACAACATACCGATATCACTACAAACATACATTTTAATATGTCCCTTGATCTCCAGTTCTACCTCGTTTTCTTATTTTAGTTATTCGTTTGTTTTAACATAAAAAGACAAAGTATACATACATATAGATGCCACAGGATGTTGTCATGTTCCCCCTAACGGATAGCTTTTGGTGAGGCATTGCGCCGTAACGAGAGCTCATTTCACCTTGCGATTCACCAACAACATTCGTATGAAATGAAATGGATAAAACCTAGTTCCGCATTCACGTGATCCCATGCAACGTATGGAGGCATTTACTGCGGCCGTTCTCTTTTGCTTCATTTCAGGAAGCATGGAGCAATGTTTGAGAGGAGGGGAGTAGCGACAACAAAAAACTTACATTCACCAAGTGGCCCCAGTTAGGGTTTTGCGACAAGCAGAATTTCATTCGCGATCGAATCATACATTTTGCAAAACCAACAATAAAAAACAAACCTTTCTCGTGCGGTTGGAAATGCTCGATTGAACCACCATAGACGGAGAATTGAGTCAAATGCAACAACAAAACAGACAACATGAATAATGTTTAGATAATCACCTTTCGTTATACGTCTCTACCCTTTTTTCAAACAGTAGCAACAGCCACCTTTGCCATGCTTATCATCATGCCATTCGCGTTTTCGCAATTCAATGTCGTTGTTGGGGCTGTACTTTCTTCTAACCTGAATATCTCACTCCATACAGCTGGTTTCGGCATACGACAGGTCAGGTTTTTCTTCTTCTTTGCACCACAATCGAAAAGGCACACCGCCAGCCGTGCCCCCTTTTTCACAGGGCCGTCTATGATGAAAGCACTTTACACGGTTAGCAGAATGACACAAACAAAACATCGAGCATAATATGCATGGTGATGAGAACACATGCTAAATCCAAGAACAAAAAAACAGCATACTGAGGGTACCATTTTTCAACACGGTAGCAAAAAAGATACATCAGCAGCGCTCTCCTCAACCCTTCCGATTCACCAAGTGTGAAATCGCGTCTTGAACCCTGGCAAAAGAGGGCGTACATTGTAGTGGAGTAAAACGCAATTCCGGCTGCTTTAAAATGCATATTCAATAACGAAAACAGTGGCTTGCATCGCGAATGAACAAGCGCCTGGGGCATCTCTACCTTGCATTTAAAATTGTATGGATACTCTCTAGCTGTAGCATGATTGATAATTGGCTGAATACGTAACCTGCTCGAACACGTACAATTGATTCGAAATTAGACTGACAGGTACATATTACTACAAAATATTGCAGCAATCGTTCTTAAATGATTGTTTAAGTCCATTCAAACGATTTTATACGTTTGACAGCCGGGATATGTTGTAACATTTAAAATATCAAAAAACAGCTCTATCCTCTTGTAGCCTCAATCTGAAATTAATAATCGTCAGCTGTTTAAACTACAATTTTCAACGCTATTTTCGCCAGTTTCTTTATATTCAAAGAATGTTTCTTCTTACCTATGGAATATTATATGTTTTTCAACCATCTGGTAACAGGGAACGAGGATACATCCTATGCAAAACATAGAAGCCATGTACACGCATATTGGTGCATTGTGGCCTGAGTAACTCGCATCAGCAACATTGCGGATTTCTATCTGCTCAAAGTTAACATTTTAATAAATTTCCACTAAGAAATATCGATTTATGCACGATTAATTTTAGAATTCACCTCGCGTTCTAAATCGTTCAAATGATGTATGAGTGTTGAAAGGAACGGTAACAAAAAGGGGAAAGAGAGTAAGAGTAATGTTTGTCTAGAATGGTTTCCATCCTTGGCTTTTATTCGTTTCATAATTAAAAATTACCTGTTTCCTCGTCGCATAATTCATGCTACCAATTAAGTTCCAATTGTAATATATCAAAGGATCTGCTCGACCATCATGCACCTTTAACCAGCAAGCGTTAATCGTTTCTGTCGACCATAAAGAGTCGAACTCGAAAGTCGCATATACAACATTCACATACAACGGGATAAAGCCGACAGTTGCACGATTCGCAAACAATCAACTACGTGCTGATTCTGCTACCTATTATATTCGGGTATTTTACCCTCTCACATTTCAAAATGTGAGGCCTTTGCCTTTCGCGCTGCTAGATTTCAAATTGCTTCATATTCGTAAGCTTACTTAACACCTTTACTTCCTTTCTCTCTTGTTCGTATGCGCATCTTTAAGCATTGGTAAGCAAAAGGCATATATTTAATTGCCACCTTATTTGTCAGAATTCGTCTCTTCTTCGAGTTTCAGACTATCTCCATAGCCTTAACGAAAAAACGTTAAAGGGCCAAGAAGATGTCCTTATTGCGCCAGATAAGCCCAGCTATAACGCAACATCGCGTCTGCAGTGAAATAAAAATTATATAACTTATTGAAAACGTGATCCTCATTCCGCTGATAGGCACAGCACAAAGGCTATAGCCTATAATCGATAGTTGCCCAGCATACAACCTCTTTTAGAACCAACCTTCAACAGCATGACTGAATCATTTTTTGTTCCTTTTATGTGTCTGTTTGTGTTGATTAACATGCACATAAAATTTCTTTTTGTTAGGGCCATATAATTTTTATCCAACTTTTTGCTGCCGCTGCTATTGCAGGTGTGATTGCTATCATTACTTGCGCATTTGTACTTATCATAATGGTAATGCAGTGCCATAAGTATTATTTTAATAGCAATTGCATCGAGCATACTATGAAAAGCTGTTCATATATTTTAAAGTTTATCTGCAGCTCTGAATAGTATGATATAATTGGTATATATATATTGTTAATTTCATTAATTTATTGCGAATCCTCGAGTATTTTTGAAAGAATTTATGATAGATGCACTTGTTTTTAGTGTACACTATGAACACAATATTCGCACCGGGCGTCGTGAAAACGTTGTTAAGCTATATCAATTTCAGTAAACACTTTATATACCCATATTGTCGTCAATATCTAAATACGGCTTTTGCTTCGAAAACACTCTGGACAAATCAAAGCATTGAATAACATTTCATGTGCCAAACATTTGGCATGGCAAACTAGCGAAGGTCTCAATATCTTTGGAGATATTTCCTGCATGAATTTATTAACTATAACTCAGCACACACGAATCCATATTCCACTCGCGGCACTGCCATTACTACGATAAAGGGCTTTGCAACTTCATTGGAACCGCATTAAAAGGTCACCGTCCCTCCATATGCACTACCGCATCAATTTTGGGACAGATACAAACCACAGAGCTTATACTCAACCTCCGGTTGTTTGTCATTTTATATGTTTTTATGGTTTTATTGAGCACGTACAATGACTTTCCAACATGCGAATTGTAGTTTTATGTGCAATTTCCTGAATTTTCATCATACCCCTATCGCGTTTCGACGTCGGGTGGGCTAGGACTCAGACAAATGATGCTCATACTTTAGCGCGAAAAGGATGTGTGTGAGTGTGTGTTGTGACGTAGGATCCAAAATTATCCGCTTCCCGGAAGCGTGGTGTTCGAACGAGGCGTTTGGAATGGACGCTAAATAGTGCTTGTTCCATTTCGTTTCCATCTCTTCCATCCATACGGAGAGTTCCACAAACCAAACCAATGCAATGCTTCTTCCGATAATTTTCGTATCAAATATTCATTAATCAATGCAACTACTGTGCTCAGTTCATTGGTTCACTTTGGAATTCGCTTTCAAACGATGTGTAGACTTCTGAATTAAGCATGATTTTGTAATAGATCCGTTGTTCTCGGCGTCATGGTAGATGAATCTGCACAACAAACCGCATTAACATGCCTTATACAAATTCAAAACCATCGAAACCCTAGTACCATGTAAATTTAAAGTAAAATAAATGTGGTTTTCATTGTTCACGGATTCTGAGGATTGAATAGGATGACACGTTATGATAAATTCACTAGTTGGTAAACAGATACACTAGAACGAAATACCAATACTATTGCAACGATTCACAATTTCACGATCTTATACGTTCAAAAGAGCACGAGAACTAAATATCACTTCTGCACACCATCGCGTTTTACATTTGTATGTAATTATTTTCTACCTCACGTCAAAAATTCATTAGCTGCTCTGTAACATATATCCGATGTCTTTTGTTTGTGTGTGCACCTTTTTCAAGCCACATGAAATACACCATATTTTAGGATGCTACCTGTTTTTACGGCCAGCATGGGTCTACTGTTACGTAACTTTCACTCAACACAATTTCACTTGGTAATTGAAGCATACCGTCTTTTATTGGCCGTTCGTCAAATCCGTTCCGGGTTTGTCATAAAATCGGTGTTCAATATGAACAGGTTTGTAAGTTCCTGCTGTGTTGTCGCAAATATAAGTAAAGCCCAAAACAATACAATTATTTCCCTAGGAACCGAAATCGTGCTATGACACTTTTTAAAGTTTATGAAACATGGAACTTTCTCGCCTTGCAGTCAAAACAAACGGAACTCGAATGCACCTATGTACTGTTTTTTACCTTTTGCCTACAGCCTTTACATGAGCGTTTTTCGTTACAAACCCCCGACTGTGTTCTGACAACTGTCTGGCAATAACTGAACTGAGCACGAGCAGCGAAGTTGCAATCCCCGAGATTCATGTCTCTAACACATCGAAATTTTTATTTTATAAAGGTGAGATACGAATGGTGTGTTCCTGATTACCAAAGCAGCACGGCATACGAACCGTCTACCCTTCTTTCGGCTAATAATCAAGGCTTCTAAATCACGATTTAGTCCTAACCAAGACCAGAAAACTCTGTCTGCCATTTTCGAAGGAAAACAAATCTGGTACAAGTATTAGAATCTCCCGTTAGGCGCAGCTCAAGTCCATTTTAGCATAGCACGAACCACGAAAAGCGAACACAGAAGAACGCGAAAATCGGCCGCATAAACGTAACATACCATTGCTCGCATGCTTTGTTATTCTGCATTCGCAAAAACAGAAAACACGATAAATTTTTTCACCTTTCAGCGCAGGACTATGTCGAAATCACAATGGACCGATCAACCAATTTGGGTTCACTCGATCGAATTCGATTCTTAGAAATCTATTCCATTTCGTGCTTCGTGGCCTTGCTATCAAACGGGATCTCTGGATACTGGAAGAATTTTTGATAAATAACCCATTGGAAGATATTAAAATAATCGCGACCACCCGCGATCTCACTAACGGTACATTACATGTTCCAGCTATCTAAACTTTGACTGCATTGACGTGCGAGAGTAAGGAGCGTCTAGATGCATAAACGGTGTTGTTGCCAATTTTACAATTTACCGGGTTGCTTTTATAGTAAATTGAAAGACTTGACTGCTTCAGCGATGGTCTTTTGTTGCGCACTCGCATACAAAATGGCACCGAAATGCACCATGAAATCGAAAATTAATATAAACTCTATGCTACACGAAAAGCGGATAATTTGATTTGATTGGTACAATTACGATGATGATGAAATTTTCTGCTGCCCTTCTAGAATTCCGGAGCTACAAAAACCCCACAAAATAATCATCTTTTTCCTTCGTGCTGCTGCAGTGCAGCCACAGGAAACCATTCTGAAAGTACTGCTCCATGGCATGGGTTACTGCTCTCCCCTTTGTCTTTCGTTCCTCAGATAAACGGCACCGTTTATGCCCGACTTAATGCCAATGCTGTGATGTTGCAGAATTATCGACCAAAAGGTCGTTCAACAGCATCGACCCTGTACCACCTAGGGTAGCACAAAACTTTCCCCGCTAGGAATGCTTCCTAGTAAGTGTAATAGGTAAGATAAATGTAGTTTTGGTGAATAAAAGCAAGTGTCGCTAAAAAAATATTTTACTTTTTCTGGTTGTTTTGATATTTTCATAAAGAAAAATCACTCCGAAAAATTTCGACAAATTATTATCATCTACCTGTTTTGGATTACCGTTTATTATGTGGTGAAAACCCCTGCCTACCTCAGCAGCACTAGTGCCACCTAGCGGTCCGAAGGTAAACGACGCAGCTGCCATATTGCCATCATGATGATACAGCCATCTCTTGCTTGCACGTTTTCTGCTCGCTCTTTCACTCTACAGCTCGGATACGACACTTCCCCTCGCTGTACCGTACGCAAACTCCTATCAAACAGCCCTTTACACATTCGTTCGATGTATCATACATTCAAAGTTTTATGGTTTGTTTTTGTACTTTTCGCGTCCCACCGTTTTGGGCATGAATATTTGCGGTGCTCAAGTTGTATCGGTGTTTTAAGTGTGATAAGTGTGAAAATGCGTTTCGTTCATCGTGTTCATTCATCTGTGTGGCAGTGCTGAGATTAAAACATATTTTATTAAAGCAAAATCTTGACGGAAAATAAAACAATCAAGTGAATCCTTTTCCAACTCTGTGCACTGGCGTCACGACAAACCGACGCCATAAGACTTTTGGCGCTAGGTATCACGCACACTTAGAAGAAGTATAAATTTCACACACACACACTGGCTCATGCTCCCTGTGTCTCATAAACCATTATGTGAATCGTCTATGTGTGCGTGCCAGACGACCATTCGTTCATCCAACAGATATAAGTTATAGAGATTTAAAAGATGCTTTAATGCTTTTTAAATACGAAGGTACAGTTTAATGCGAATGTGATAGCTAAAGGTGATGATCAATCTTAATCAATGTGCAACTCTGATGAAATGATATATTATGCAAACAGTTACATTTTATGTGCATTAATTGTTGTGCTACTTCACGCAATAGTGCCAAAACTATTGCATACATTTTGAGCAAATATTTATCTTTTGCAACCAAAACACAATGTTATGGCATTGGTCATCTAAACTGTTTTCCAGATAATACCGTCTTGTGTTGCTAGTGATCAATTGTACGTTGCCTTAACATACTGTTAAAATCATAAGTGTTTTCTCCTTATCCTTACAACTAGCTAATACTTTAAAAGCCATTTACAATTTTTGATCACTCTAGACAACGGTATAACTGTTATAAATGATTAAAATTCAAATCATTTGATTATTAATGACCCAGCTTTGATATGCTATGAAATAGTAAGCAGAAATAGCTTCATATAATTTAAAAAAAAACATTAATCAGCATGTATTCATTTGTGTTACATAACGTTTTGGATTTGATTGCAATTATGTTTCTTGAGTATGTCTTTTGAAATAACGTTAACAAGTATAACAAGTATATCTGTTTATATTTATTCACTGCAATCAAACCGGATAAGTGGATAAAGGCCAGTTTTCTGCGCTTTTTTGAACATGAAAATCGCGGTTATTGCACACATATACCTTTCAAACCGGCTTGATTAGCATGGAATTGGCTTGTTAGTTTGGGTTTGCTTCAAATCTTTTAAAGTATTTTACCCAAACTAAGTTAAAACGCTAGCAGCAAAAGATTCTTCAGAAATTGTAAAGATATGTTACTGTTCATACTAGCGAACAAACAATCATCACCATACTCAAATGAGAAACAATCGACGCTACACCCCCGGCAACTGAATAAAATCAATAAAACCTTACACACAGAGTTTGCGAGTTCTCGTTTGCTCGGTCGTTCACCTTTAACATCAGACAAGTTGTACAAGCACAATCAAATGCTTATACCAGCTATACGGTGGAAAGACAATGACACAATTTCCTACTTCCTTTTTCGGGGACAAATATCTTCATACTCTGGCGTCCTGCCTT
Organism: Anopheles farauti; assembly: GCA_000473445.2. Taxonomy (NCBI): domain Eukaryota; kingdom Metazoa; phylum Arthropoda; class Insecta; order Diptera; family Culicidae; genus Anopheles; species Anopheles farauti. The sequence goes on from KI915064.1 coordinate 962,903, forward strand.
CATTGCCGGTACTTCTGCAAACAACCTCCCTCCTACCCACACCTACTAATTCAAGTACACCAAAGAGCGTGTGTCCTGGTGATACACATTTACCGCACTGCTACGGATCATATTAAAACGGATGTAGAATTACAAACTGCGGGACTCGCAAAAAAGTCGGGGGGAAATGCCGGACAGTTTCGTTCATTTCAAATATCTGGTATGGTTAAATGGACCTGGGCTGGTCGTACCACAAAATGTAACGTTGTCTATCTACAATGGTTGCTGGGACAATGGGAAGCAAAGATCTATGACACCACCAATGTGGAGAACCGGGGTGGATCGTGAATGGGGAGAAGATTTGCCTTTTTGCCCCAATCCAATCCGAAAAGAGGAAGAACAAACTATGTCAACAAATAAATCATCTAAACTTCTTCTCCCGACGGCCATTTCGGGGCTGCGTTTTTGTTATCGCCGGCTTAGATATGTGTCCGTAAACACGTGAAACTAGGTCCCTTTTACTTATGCGATGCCCGTTTTCCAAAGCAGCCTATCTCGCTTCAACCATTCCTCCACCCAAACCCTTCCTTGATCGAGAGCACGCCAACGAGAATCTCTGTCGCTGACTGCTATAAATCACCGAGCGTCGTCGTTCTCTCTTTCATCCCATTCCCTATTTCACTACCCATTTCTCAAACGCTGCCGCTGCTGCCGTTCGGTTCGGCCCCAAGAGTATTGGAATTTCAGAAGCCCGTGAATGCTTCGGCGAACACACGCGAATACTGCGTGTGCAAAAGCGAAACAGCGAAACGGTGAGCGAACAAGACGGATTGTATCGAAAAGAAGAGGTAAAGTGGATCGAACTCGACTGCGGGAAGCGTGGTGCCGCCGACGAAGATGTATTTGGTGCTGCATTCAGTGTGAAGAAAAGAAAAGATCTAAAGATTTTAGCAGCAACTGAAACCGAACGAACATGAAAATAAGTGAAAAAAGAAACACAAGAAGCACCATGCCGTATGCGATGAAAGAAAAAATCGCCCTTCCCCGTAGGTAAGAAAGAGTGCGAAATGGAAATAAACTATACATTAGGGCGTGGTTAATGCCATTATTTTTGGTGATGGTGTTATTGCTATTCCTCGCATAATATTTCACCGAATGCGTGCGCGCGGTGCGGGCTAAATTTGGTTCTGGCGGATAAGCGTGGTGTGCTCCGTTTCCAAATGTAATTTAAAGAGCGTCTATGGTGGCGTGTGGAACCGTGGCAAACGCAGAGCGCTAAAATAACAAGTCATAAAGCACCAATACCGTGTGACAAATTGATCTTTAATGCCGTAGTTGCAACGGGCCATTCTGGCAGTGGCACTATGAACAACAGTGTAGACCTTCGTTCTTCTGCGGACGCTGACCAGTTCCCAAGTAATGCGCTATTAAACGAAGTGTAAAGTATTCACTAATGCTTCAAAACTGTTATGAATGTATCCACGCAGAGGTATAAATGTTTTATAGAAACTTAGCGTTGTTCTCAGGTGAATGCGTGTTGGAATAAGTGATGCTAATTAAAACTATCCACTTGAGAACTAGCTTTCACGAACCTGTTTTAAAGGTGAAAATAATACACACAACCAGCAGCATCATAAAAAGTTGCACATATTGAGCAGGTCAGGATGAAGTGCCAAGAGTATCGATAGTTCGACGTTATTAAACATATTCGCTTCTAGATCGCATCGGTGGCACAGTAACATATCCATTATAATATTCTGCTCCAGTTCTGTGTACACACACCGGCAGCTACCATTTGGTTGAAACAGGCTTATGTAACATATAACAAAAAGCACACCCGAAAACAAGTCATTAGCCCCTGGCTTATCACCACATTATGGCTAGCAACATTGCAGCCATAAAATTATACCGGCTCCCCGTATTCGTTTCCTTATTTAGCTTTTTCCCATCTCGGCGCTGTTTTGGTCTCTTTCATTCCATCTTGTTTTCCTATATATAAATATCGCTCCGCTCACAGATTACAACGATGAAGAATTTATTATAACTCATTTTCGTCCATATTCATGACTGTGCCACAAAATCGACCATTAAAATAATCATTATTTTCTCACTTCTTTGTTTCCGGTTGGTTGAAGAAATAGTTCAAGGGATTGTTTCACCACTCGTTTCAAACGCATTTTGCTATGTTCCCTTTTTTAGCTGTATACTTCATATTTTAAAACAAATCGGATTATTATGTTCTTCTAAACTTCTAACCAATCTATCGAAAGTCATTCTGTAAACTATGCATACAGACCACCTCAACGGTGTAGTGTACCAAAAGTTGTGCTTTCGTTAGAATTTTGTTAGAATGTGATGTAAATATGTTGATAGCGAATTACGTTAGGATAAGAAGTTTTTTTCTTATTGATTGCGATAGTACTTATTGAGGAAAATTATCTAATCTGACTACAATTCTGACTACGCTATCAACAAACAAGACTCTAGCTACCAAAAGAAACAACCTACATCGATCCACGTGCATTCCGTGAAAACCTCAGCCCACGAGAAGAAACTTTCAAACATAAACATACTGTTGATTGATGGATTGTTTGCCAGGTTACGAGAAGTACCCGGCGCTGGCAAACGGCTTTGACCAACCATTGAACGGCTCGACAGAACGTGAAGCTCCGGTTAAAAAAGAAAACGAAAGTGATCGATAGCACAACAATCGATTGAAGAATCCGATCCAGAAACTGATACCTGCAACAGCAAGTCAATATTGCGGCAAAGGGGCTCTTACTTTCCGACCCATCTATTGAAGTACCGATTCCGTCATGCATAAATCAAGGCGTAGTGTTTATGTCCCGCTAACTCTCGCTTCTTTTTCACCAGGTTAATCGATGGTAATAAAACTTCAAAACAGTGCTCAAATCAAAACCTGTTTTATTGGCATTCTTTTACCGATTAGAGGGAGGCCGGCACGCTTTCATTACTTTTATATATGTATGTATGATGCTACATGGTTGAGAGCAAAAGGAAGCGTAAATGTTAAATTCGTTGGATTTGGTATTCAAAAATTGTGACTTTTATTCAAATGTGTCTGTACCTATACCAGTCTGTATTATTCAAATGTAATTGTACCTATACAATTTTTGAATGTCCACGATATTTTTTACAAACAAACATCACGTTCACAAGTTAAATAATATTTTCGAATTGTGTGTCTACGTGAAATACGCTTCATTTCGATGTGGTCACAGCAAATTCACTATTCAATGAAGAGCCACTGTGTGTCCGCAACGATCCCATGATCCGCAACGTAAACATTACCAGCGCATTGTTACGTAACAAACTTTTATCAAATGATTTGATGTTGTTTATTTACATACGCACACACCAGTCTCTTCCGACTGCATTTTGAGTGGCGCCTTTTCAACGGCCAAGCGATTTGTGTTGCCGCGTAGGGCCTCTTCCCATTTAGTAAACAAACACGGGACCCACTCTTTGTGACCGCGATCTACTGCTGCCTTCCGTCTATCACTGGAATATGATCCCTACACCGTTCTCATGCTTTTAAGCACGTTCTTTCGAGCTGTATTCACTCTCAGCACATCTAACGACCCGGGCATGCAACACGCAAGCCATAGGCGGACGAATTTAGATGCGTTCGAAATTGATTGAAGTACCGATCGTTTGATTCTTTATGTAAACAAACTCATGCTCACCCGCTAAAAAAACACTTATGCGGATCTTTTAGTAATGAAGATATCGAACACATATTGATTTCGTTGTTTTGTTGGATTTCAATGTCATGTGGTTGATATATGTATTGTTGTTATACTTATGCAAATAGATTCACGTCATTTTATTCAAATAAAAATTTTATTATTATAATGTGATAATTACGACAGTGTCATATACAGTTCTAAGTTTCACAGTTCATATGTATTCATAAACAGTGTAGTCTCTATAGTGCAACCAGTTGTCGGTGATTATTCTTGAGAATGAAAAACCTGTTACTTTTTGTTCTGCGTTCTGTGAATAACAACCGTCGGGAATCTTGTCTGGATGTTCAGGATTTAAAATAGGTTGGAAAATTGTCTGTTTACTTACGATGGAATCGATACATTTGTAGTAGCACTTGACGGACAGCATACTTGCACCAAACGGATTAGGTTACAGAATATATGCGAATAATATGAACAATGCGAAACCAAAGCAAACGGAACAAGAATTAATTTAAGCACAATGGGTTGGCAACTCATATACAAATAAATACATCAAAAAGTCAACTGACGAAACATTTAAAATATAATATACTGATTAATCACGGCACGTGGCTTCATGAGCGGATCATGTAACTATCATCGACATATTTATTTTATTCTGGATTACACAAGCTTTTTATTCTGCTTGAAAGTGGTTAGAATCGAGTAAAAATTTTTGTTTTAAATTGTTTTGTGATTTATGAAATATTTTTCCCAAATTACACATTAATCACAAAATTTTTATTTTTTTAATGCAAATCTGTTTTCATCTATGAGGTTAATGTTACGTAAAATGTTTTTGTTATCAATTCGAATGATCAGTTCTAGCGAAAGCGAAAGCGATTCAATATTCTCAAGTATTCAATAGTTTTTGTTTAATTTTAACCAGTGCAATTAAACATAAATTGAAATAAACAAAATGTCTTTTATAACATTAAATGCGCAATGAAAACATGTAACAACAACATATAAAGAACTAATAATATAATAAAATAAAATAAAAAGCGACTTACCTATCCAGTCTGGTAGAAGTGTGCCCGCAAGAGATTCCGAATATCTCTTACCTGAAAATAAAATTAAAAGGACATTTTAAACACAATACGATAATGTCATTTGTTTCTTCTATGATTTCCCAAAAAGCCTTGTTTACTTTGTTCCACACTAACTCTGACAAAAACCACTAACGTATATTTTACCAAGCAATACACCTACACTGGTATATTGAGGTTTTTTTGGGGTAGATATTTTCATACTTCATGAAATGAATAAAATGAAAATTAAACTGTTTGTATGTGACTACCATAGCTCATTTGCAACAGCCGCGCCATTAACTACTTCACAATCAACGTAAACACAAACATGTTACGCATTTTATATGTAGTGGTCATTTTAATGTTGAGATTCTATTCATCACTTTGATTTGTCATGCCATTGCGTGGTTTATGCCATGGAATGAGTTGACCATTGTTTACTTTTTATTTCAAATCATTATCTTCAAAAACATATATTTAAAATGTATTAATGCGATGTTCCATGTGTTTGAAAAAAAAAACAATCCTACCCTGTTTCCACTCTCACAGTTTTTTTTTTATTCATGACTTTTTCACATCGATGCGTGTGTAGTGATGGGAGATGAATAATTTGTTCACGAAAGTATAGCATAGCAGGCACTATATCAGAACCGAAATGTCACCTGAGCATTGAGGTGGGGTTTGAAGATGCCCGAGAAACCAGATTGTGGCGCGAGATTCTCTGGGTATGATCGGATAAAAGGCTGGTCAGCGACCACCACCGTTCTCGTGACATGTGTCATGTAAGTAAGATTAATAGCGTCTCGAGTTTTGCTTCGTTTGTAAAACCTTCACACACTAACTCGTTTTAAGACATCATGGCACTGGATGGTAGTTTTGCTTCTTAAACTGAACAGCTCTTGGTTGCAGTTTGGTTAGCTGCATGGCATATAACACTCCCACACATAACCACACAGAACTTGGCGTGTTGAAATGATCGGAATTCTGTACTGTATCATAAATGAATTTTACTGTGCTGCGTTTGTATTGATTACACTTTATTCTTTCTTACAACTATTATTTACTAAGCATAAGTCAAATCAGGCTAAATAACCATCGGCCCATGGTCGATACCGAAAACTTGTTTCATTTATTTTCACGTTCGTTAAAACACGGAGAAAACAAAATACAGGTCTCAAGAATATTTTATCTTTAAAAAATTTGATAAACTGTCATTATGCTGTACTACTGTGCACGAGAATGTCATCATATGCTTCATATTTAGTTGTAAATTGCTACATCTGTTTCCAAAAAATTTACATTGCTACCAAAACTACCAGTGAGTATCAACATTTCTCTCCAGAAAGGAACTCAGCAACATCAGCTGATGAACTATGAGTGAATCAGCTGAGCAGAAGCGAGGTGGGTTGCGAAGCGAACCCGTGAGGAGAGTGAGAAAATGTTTCTCACCGCGCTGGCCTCACGCATCCAACACTTTCAGTTGGTTGGCTTAGTGTGTGTAAAACAAGTTTTGAGAGCCCTTGATTCCGGGACACGAGAGCAGAAGCCGCTTCAGCACACATTGTTTACGTGTCGTTTAGGAAAATGTGTTCAGGTGGGGTGAGAAGCAACGCTATTGCCTTTGCCTCTACCGTGCGTACAAGGGAACGGTCGTTACATGCGATAGCTACTACTTGCATCAAGCCCTTTTACTACTACTAACCCAGACGCCCTAACAACACGTTGGAGTAAACGTTTTGATGACGCACGTAGTCTATGGCCGGCATAAGCACTGGAACTATGACTCTTCCCATAGTGGTGCACGTGTCGAGAAATGAATGAATTTTAATGTTCCATTTTTTGCGGCTTTCTGCTTATTGTCATGCTGTTCATCACAGCTCATGACGATCGCAAAAATGGTGTGTCACTGCATTTCGTCTCTTGTTATGCACAAATTGATTTTTGGCACTTCAGTGAAAGTGTTATCCTTCAGTTGGATGGTTCGGTGTTGTTCATATTCGTGTTACAACTTTCTGGTGAACAACACTTTACTTTGTCAATACTCTCTGTTGCCGTTCGTTGCAGAGCATGTAGCAAAGGAAGCAAAACATTCCACACCTGTCCAGCGTGTGTTTTTGTTCACTCTGTCGTTGCCCTAACCGTGTCGCATTTTATTTTCCGTTCTCGTTCGTAGCCTCCAAGCAAGCTCCACCACTCCCACACCCACCTTATTTTGCACCCGGTGCTGGCAGCATAAAACCGAATATTGACTGTGGCGCCACCGGTGTTACGCCAACTGAACGAACTAAACCAGCGATACGAACGTGCTATCTAGCTGTTCTCTTTGCTGACGCTACGAGCACGACTGCTTAACACACACACACACACAGTCACACATACTCACATACCGTGTGGTAGTACTCAAGTTCAACACAAACTGAAATTGCCGCCATACAGCGGAGCTGGTGAGCGCACTGTTTTCATAACATCCGTACGGGGCGCAGCTAAATCACCCATGTGTTTACCAAAATGAAAAAAAAACAACGCGAGAGAACGTGCGACGATCAAAGGAAGCATAACGTCGAGAAAGAGGCTACCGAAAAGAATACTTGGGAAACGCCGGCGAATGGGAAATGTTTTCCACGCTGCATCGTAATTGACCGCAACCGTCGGAACGGACTAGGCGCCGTTTACAATTTCCGCGCCATTCTGACCCGCCGTTCGAAGTCTGTCTGATCGATGGTTCCGGCATGATCGGAAGTGCAGCCACCCGATGCCAGTTGTAGCCCTCCAAGCATGAATAATTGCTTAACAACTTATTAACGGCGACGAGATCGTCGTATTCAAATAATTACAAAGTTTCAAAAATGTTCATAAATCAGAGAGAAATTGTGTCTGGCAAATACTTGAGTGTCTATAATTAGGATGAATTCCCTACAAGATTTTCAGTGCTTTCATTTAATCTATTTATAGGATTACTTCCTACTTGGTGCGGTAGATACATTTCATACAAACATTATTAAAAGCTGATAGTAACTATAAAATGAGGAATTGCTAAAATGATACATAAAATTGCATATGGATGTGAAATAATGCAACTCATCACAAGTCTTAAAAATTGATTTTTTGCATATCTGCGCCAAAAGAAACAACCGTTTTAAACATAGAAACAACTAAATTATTATTACTCTATCTCTAATCGTTTCTATTATTACTCGATCTCGATCGGTCGATCGAAAACTTCGCAGCTCTGAGGAAGAAAATGAAAATCATATTTGAAGAACACTTAAGGTTAGTAAACATGGTTAATATGGTAAAAATAAACCTCTATTTCCGAGTTGATAACATTCAACTTATTAAGGCCCAACTAACGCTTTGGTGTGTTTCCATGCATTTTCTATACGATAGGGTAGATTGAAACTGATCTGAGAGCTTAAAGCATAATTTCATTATATGATCAAAAATTGACTTCTGGTGAGCAAAATTTACAGATTTATAGGGGCTTCAATAACGTACTTATTTTCAAGAGGGTTGTTAACTTTTAGCTCCTGCAGATATGTTCATAATTTCATGTAAAATGGATAAAAACCTCTCAATAGAATAACTTAATTCGGAAGGATTCTATGCTATATTTTAAAATACATACTTGACGTTATGAAAAAATTAGTTTGTATTATATTTTTATTCATGAACCGTTCTAGTCAATAGTTTGAATTGGACCACTTGCACACGTTATGTTTCAACAGTGTTCTTAGATGATTTATATTTTTCTGACACCTTTCACCCTGGACGAGAGACACATAGTCATCATCCACTTGGGAGAAAAATAACCAAAAACTATTTCTGAAATGTAGCGAAAAATGTGCACGGAAACTATTCATCCAGCACGCTTCATACACACCACCAACACAGCAATTGTAAACGATGTGAGAAAATTATACACGTGTTCTATCATGGTTATTAAATCATTTACTGTTGTTAAATGGTGTTAGCATTCTCCACTTCCGGCTCATAAAAAATGAACCTCTAAAAACTGCTCTTTCTCTTCCCCCTTCTCTCTCTCTCTCTCACGTTCTCTCTGTTTCTGTCTATATAATTTTTCTCTCTTTCTTACACATCCTGATGTATCGCACATTCTCGCGGCATAACTGTGCTCGACAGAAATATCCTCTCAGTGCCACCTCATCTCAAACGCAGCGTGGTTCTTCCAGAATCGTTGGATGCTGCTAGAAATTATGATACTAGACAACGCTATTTATTACCTCTGTACACACAATGTCGTTCTTTCATGAAAGAATATCTAGCGAGAGCTACTGAAAAGTGCAAAAAATTGCACCGAACTCTGTGCCATGCTATCTAATAATGCCTTAGGTGATCAGACAGAGCCATGAAAACAACCAAGTGCAACACTCAGGAAGTGGAACCACACAGAAACAGTGTTAATGTAATTTGTCCGTGGCACGATGAAGTTAGTTTTTAATTTAGCTCGGCACTATTGCGACGCCACCTAGTACAGGGCTATTGCTTTCTGGAACAGCTTTGGCCGTGAGTGATCCGCTATACTTCTGTTAGTAAAGGAATTCGACCTTTAACACTACCATTTGCCATTTACGTAGGACAGCCGATTGAGTGTTCATAGCTGTTTGACCAAAGGTTTGTACATTTCGTACAGCAATCAAGTAGACAATGAAATTGATCTTTTTTTCGCTTCTTAGACATCAGTTGTTTTGGCTGTGCGGACATATGTCAATATTCCGGGCCGCAAATGGCCCGGACAAAGATTCATAATGACTTGCAAAATAAATCTTAGATACAGATCTAAATGATCAAGAGTGCAAACTTCTACGTTTTGTTTGCTCGAACGAGCGAGAGGTGATGTACTCACCTCGCGCATACCAACTCACCAATTTCACCTCACCTGAAGCTGCACCGTTGAGCATTGGATGTGCGAGAGAGTGAGAGAAACCGCTGCGTGATTTGTGACGCGTGCGAGAGAGTGATAACGATCCAACGGAATGAAAGCGAAAAGGTGCAATAAAAATGAAATAGTGTGAACAAACAGGTACCGAAGCACACAAAACATCGCAAGCCACCAGCAAGCATGCACGAACGGGAGCGACAAAATATGCCAGAAAGAGAAGGCGGACAGGCAACGTCCGGAGAGATAAACTGATTCCGAAATTCTCTCTCTCCACCTCTGTGGCTGATGGTGGATGGTTTTATGAAACCTTTGAGGCATTTTAGTTTCAATCGCCTCTTTCTCTTCGGTTCCTCATTTATTTAGTCCCTTTACAGGTGGCTGTTTCGGCAATCATATTGCAAGCTGCCATTTTAACAAAAACCACCGACAAGAGCTGGTAAGCAGAGAAACAAAGGTGCACTCCTGAAACAATTGGCATCACGTTGTACTGGCATTATTACCGCAAGTCGACAGCCACATTAGAACTATTGAAATAGTGTGATGCCTGAACGCGTTGATTATTTTTTTACTTACAATAACGTATCAGTTAAAATATATTGGTGCAAACATCAAACAATGAAGTGTTCACAAGTGCTCACCTGTAGTGGAAGCAGTAATCGGACGCTGTGCAATGTTTGTGGGGAGAGAACAACAGAAATGGACAATCCCATTGCAATAAATTGAATGATGATGACGATGATGATGAGCCAAACCGGCCTCGGAAGAGTTGTAAATTTGCCGACGGTAAACCGTACGCCCGGTTGGTTTTATGAACGGAAGTACCGAAAACGATTACACCGATTACCCATCACCCCGGTAGTAATTATTCATAAATAAGCCTTATCGGATTAACGCTCATCTTCCGACGGTCGGTTGACCACCAGATTCAGCAAGCGCCTTTAGGAACGCGGCCCCGTTTTCCATCCCGATGTTCTCTCAGAATGGCCACTGAGCAGCGACATGAAGCTCATGTTTGTTTATTTGTTTTAGGCCGCAGACGAAGCGACTGCAGTCAACCCGTACATTGGTTGATTTTTTTCCTCCTTCGTTATAATTTTCAAGGGCAAGTGCACACAAGGGATATGCGGTGTTCATATGCTGGTATTGACGTGCACCGAAAGGTGATAAAGATGACAGAAAGACTTTCAGACCACATCATCATCCCATACGATTGTTTATGCACTCGAGAAGCTTCAGAATGAAGTGTTTATTACGATGTATTATCGACGATACATTACGATTCCGCACGGGTGATAGTGTGGCTTTCCTTCCCACTCTACGGACGCACCGGTTCAGGCACGTATTACACGTGGGTGGATTTTACAACGCATTGTATGCTCATTCGACCGGGTAATGTGATAATTAGTATTTACTGTTAAACATTGCGTGAAGTCGGCGTGCATGACGTGTGTTACGTCATGCACAAGAAAAGGATGTAATTAAAGCAACGCTTTTCTATGTTCCTACCCATTTTTCTTCAAACTGTCGAAAGAAAAAAATTGATCGATGAGAGCTCTGGTTAGAAAGTAACTATAAAAATAAAAACATTCTAATGAGTGTAAGAAAAAGAATGGAAACGATTGCATATGAACTGAGCAAAACATTTAAGCAATCATGCAACATTTACTTGTATGAAAAATATTTAATTCCTCTTCACTTGAAAAAAATTACAGTAAATGGTCACAGCTAAATCTTCCATAGCACATTTTTGTCTGGCAATTGTTACTAATTGGTCGTAATTTTTATTACACCCTGAGCTCAATTTTCCAAGGTCACACAGATCGAAGCAGTATCTTCATTTGTAACACAAAAAAAAACATTCGGCCTTCGATTCGAAAACAAAAGCATCCTGCCAGCAACAGTAATAATGCAATTATAGAAATGAATCCTAAACATCATAGGCAAAAGCCGAGCTGAAACCTACCCGTATGGTGTCAGAAAGGAAAGAAAAGCCTTAAAAAACCTGAAGATTCTCTAATTGTATCGTCACGTAACAAAACCATAAAAAGCAATATCCTTATGCTAAAGGCTACCTTTCCTTTCAGCGACCTTTGCACCAATACACTCAACGAGAGAAACGCCCAAGTGACGTCATAAAGTAGAAATATGATTAATTCCTACTCACAGGGTAGCTGTTGTTGGGTTTTATGATTGTTTCCCCTAACCGTTCCCGGTCAGTGAGACGACCAGGGTAAGGACATTAAAATCATTTTTTGATTTATCAAGTGAAAAATGTGGGGAAGCATATTTACTGTAGCACAAATTATTCATTTTTCAAAGTTTTACTCCTTAAAAATTATTATTTTGAAAGTTAGAGCTTTTGAAACAATTTTTTATCTATCCATAATTTAATGCAAACCTTTAATGACGCTTGTAACTTTTCCTCATCAATGCTGAGTCTGTATTAAATATCTGTTAAAAACGCACACATTTGCACAAATAACAAAAAAAACATGCATCCTGCACAGCTAAACATGACCGAACAACAAATAATACCGTGTAAGCGATAAATATAAATACACGCTTGGAGAGCTTTTGAACTGTCAAATCACTGCAACAACAGTAAGGATGATTTCTGCGAAGATGACACAAAGACGATGGAGTACAAAAAGTATTATTAAAGCACGCGAACCGAACAACAGAATCCGCTCAAATCATGCATGGAATGCAGAATTGTAAGCTCCAGTGCTTCGTACTTGTTTGGATGGAAAAGAAGGAGCAAGCAACATGGCAACCTCTTCAAAGTCTCTTTATGAAATACAGCATTTTCTTTATTTTTATAATTTTTCAGTTCCATTCAATTTTACTCTATAAATAGTAAATGAGCTCAAAAACAGTATTACAACATTATCGACGATCTACACACGTTTCTATCGTATAATTTCGATGAATCACGTGCTACTGAACTGGCAACACTGTAGAGCTGCCACCATGGCCATCATAATCATTCCAGACTAGCAATTACAGTTTTGATCACTTGGTATCACCGATGGAATCCCCCTTCGCTGCACCCTCGTTCGATTTTGCCATCCTTTTCCGTCCTTAGCTTGACCCCGTTTGTTTGATGCTTGCCTGATTATGTCTGAAACCATTTGAGAGTCTTTTTCACTCTGCCGTGGCGCATTGGGGACCCCGCACTCTGTGGGTTTCGTTTACACTGGCTAGAGGTTAGGTTATCAATGTTCGATTCTTCGATTTCTGATATTTTTTAGCTCTCGTTTTCTACAGACCCCGTCTCGATCGCTCGATCGTCGTGGACGTGGACGCACACCTCATTCGGACGCCTGGGATGGAAGGAGCGGTAGCAGAATATGGTTTTGAAATGCGCGCAGAACCGTGTGTAAGGCAAGCTCCGGTAAAAGAAAATATCCGGAACCCAAACTGAGAAGGATGAATTGGCTTGCAAATGGGTATTTCTTGATTTATCTCCTGTGTGTTCCGTTTTACATTTTTCTTCGTCATCCTGCTCATCGGATATTGTGCTATTACATATTTCGGGTTTGACCGGGCTAACACCAGCCCATGTCCAACATACTTGCCACGCTCAGCGACGTGTTAAGGAAGGTAAAAAAATTAACCACAACATCGCGGCTAAAATAACAAATGAACGTGAAGATAAAATTAGTCGAAACCCTAAAACACGAACAAGGTTATTTCAGATTGCCGACGATCGCGGTCATACCGCTGCACAACACGTCGCGATCGTCATCATCGTCCAAGAAGACGCTATAGGTATAGGTTTCGATGCAAGGCCCCCACAAGCAACAGCAGGAGCACAAGCAAACCACCATGCAGAAGAGGTTGAGAATTTCGGGTCAACTAACATCGAACACTACCAATGTTAGCGAAAGGTTAACTAGCGGTTTCGAACTGGTCGAACTAGATTACAAACTAGCCCAATACTTCCCGTAGTAGAACGAATCTCTAGCTACTGGGGATATCTTTTATGACTAGGGGAGTTTTGAAAACTTTAAAAACTAACAATCGCAGCATGATCATCTATGCACAGTTGAAACAAGCTGAAGTTGATTCACTTCAAGCCGTCTAACGAAAATGACAGCCATGATCGCAAAAAAAAACGCCACTAAATGATTTTTTTATTTTTGGCATGCAAGCATTTTGAATTTGATTTTAGAAAATCCAAAAAACCAATATGTAATTTTGATAGAAGCAGATGTGCGAAATGAATTTACCCTTGCCGAATACATCAAAACTAACAGCTGTAAAACCTGCAAATATTTTGTCGCGTACTGTCAGAATGCAAAATTTGCATGTATGCATTCGCATGAATGTACTTCTATGCCACTTCCGATCAACACCGTTTTTAGTTCGGTATGCTTCTCAGCAAAGTTCTCTACACCATAGACCAGTTCTACTCCGGTTTAAGCTGCTCTGTGCCCTTTTTCCATACACACTCTCATCGGCGAGGAATGCTCACTCCAATCCCTGGGATCTCTGGGATAAAATTATGCACAAGCCGCATTGCTGTCTCTTTTTCTTCTTTGCTGCACCCTTTCCGATATATTTTTTTCTCCTCTTCATCCCTGTCGCTTCCACCCTGCTTCTTTTTTCCCTTTCCTCACATACACACTCAATTCCCTACACCACGTTGCGCCTTTCCGTGCTCTCTGTCTGTCTGACACCTTCGGTACTCGCTGCGGTTGTTTTTTTTTTGTGCTAACGCACGTTGGGGAGCGTGGTCACGTCACTGATCACTGGTTGAGATGGGAATTTATTGGAACACAGTTTTATTAATGTGAGAAATTTCAATATTCATGCCGTTTCTTCTCGACTTCCGCTATTTTTGTTTTCGCCAAAAACTGACAACCCCAACTGTTCGAATACGTTATGGATTATCACGGGCTATTGGGTACTGGGATAGAGTTACTATAATTTTTTGTTCAAAAATTTATTTGAAAATTCTTACTATGTATACAGCCGTTCACCTAGCGGAATGTTATACAAAACGTTTACCTGAAATTCAATTGAACAAAATACGTGTTATATAAGTCTTATATATGGCTTGAACAATTAGATGCCACAGAAAATTTTGAATAATTCATGACATGTGTTTGACATACACATTTAACATAATTGATTCATACATATAGGTGAACAATCAATATGTCATTTGTGGCATTAAACTTCGTACATTCTGTTATCGCCCTAGTGCCATCAAACAGCGTCTGTAGTGAAGCGTATAACATATCCGAAATGAATATGTCTTGGGAAAAATACGTTCTACCGAACAAACATTTGGTACGGGTTGGCATGGGTGGCAATGCCGATCAGTTGTGAGATATGTTAAACTTCGTTTTTTTTTGTGTTTTTGCCTTTTACCGAGCCCTACTATAATAATGTTGTTGATGACGGGTACATTACCAAAGAAAGTAACAGCCAACATATTGTTGGCACGAGCTGCGACGAGATTGGACGTCATAGATAAAACAATGAAACAAAACGAACCGTAAGCGGTGCCGCACAATATTGTTGCTTCGCAAGAGAAAGACGACAAATTTGCATCGTTTATCTTGCATAGAGTGTTGAAAGGTTGATGCTTGACGTTGCATTATTGCGAAGATTATTATTATCAGCACTAGCCTGGAACTATATACGTTGGGGTACTGTTGTATCTCGATTATATTCAATACTCGTGTGTTGAAGCATTCAATACTGTTTCACCTTATTAATACCAAATCTGTGAGGTGAAATCGGCTGGAGCGATTAGATTGATTGTAGATGTTCACAAAGAATAAAATAATAATCGGAAAAAATTGATAATATGCAATGATTACACTCGGTTCGGATTTCATAGTTCATATGCCCACTTAACACAAGTAAACTGATTGTGTTTTGCGGTCAGGTTACTGGATGTTCAATTGTGTATTCTTCTTCTTATTCTTCTTTGTATATTTGGCGTAGCGACCGAAGTCAAGCCTACCGTTTAACCGGTTTTCTAGACTGATTCCTCGCTAGGGATAGACGGTCCGAATGGGATCATGGTACCGTCCCTGTCGTGTGAAAGACTGGCGCCTCTACCACTCAATTGTGTATTACGTATGATCAATATTCTAAAATTCAATATGCTACGCTGTGAAATAATCCAACAAAACATTTGTATGAGTTTTGTCACCACAAGCAGCACAGCATTCGAAAAGATAGTTAGCTTATTAAAACCAAACGTACAGCTCAAGGAAAGTACTAATAAAATGCTGCCAACTTTACCCGCTGTGACAAACGGTGCCGAAGCATACCACACGCCGTTCTTCAAAGGCATGAGAACAGAAGTATCCAAATGACCAAACATATCGCTTGTGCCAGTTTTCGGCGAGACTACACAATGTCGGGAACAACAGCAATGAAAATATTAAATGAAAACAAATCATAAATCATAGCACCACATCGTGAAGAACGAGGCATTAACCAGACGTTAAAGAAGCATAGCGTGGGTCGATTAGAAATAATAAGATTTGAAGAAGCGCCGAAGGAAGCAGCGCGCAACAGCATGGTTTTTGTTATGATATTCGTTTTTTTGCATAAGATTATGCATCAAAACTCGTACCACTTGCGGGAAGTTTCATGGTACCACCCTGGGGTTTGTTCATGTGTGTGTCTGTTTTGTGTGTTGGTGTCTGCCGGAGATTGCGACGTTGCAGCGTTAAACATCGCACGAACACACCTTCCTGTGAGGTAAAGTCGAAAAATGGTTTAAGGCCGACTTCTTTGTACCAGTCAAAATGCTGTCGAACACCATGTTCTACCTTCGCTCTTCCTATTTGGTTCGCTTCATCGCTTCCTCAGAGCACCTTACGGAGCAACGCAAGGAGCTGACTCGCGATGCGAAGTTTTATGATGTGTTGTTATCTTACTGTTACAATCCATCATCAATCCCTTCGTATCGTTTCGTATCTTTCCACTTGGCCCCAACGGCGAGCGACAAGAAAGGAATCTTTCATGCAGATAATGATGATTGTGTTGGTATGCGAGACTTTTTTTTTGAAGATATCTGTTGCGTGATTTGTGGCAGTATTTGTATTTCAATGATACAACATTCAGCTCCTTTTCTGACTGCGTGAATGCTCCAGACCCTTACTGCGAATAGAGTTTCCTGTACCAGCTGGGGAGGAGGTTGAGCTTATGTTGCTTCGCCTTCTGGCCTATCTGGCTGTTATCTCTCCAAGGACGAATACGCTCTTTTGCGCAAACCGGACGATCCTTCAACCGGAAGCCGATGAATATAGTTCACTAGGGCCAAGGAGCCATCAGCACCCGGCCATCGGTTTGGATCGTGCATGCAAAGAAATGCATGTGTCTGCGTATTGTGTTCAGCGATGAGGTGAGTTTCTCTTACACATTGAAATAACTGAATAAAGGGGAACACAGTAAGGGATGAAGGAGAGTGAGAGCGAAGTAGTACTATCTTCCGCTTTCCTTCTCGTGTCCTGAAGGTGGCTGTTTTTGGACGAATGATTTATTGCATAATTTTTGCGACCGTTTCCTTCTGGTTGTTCCGTAACTCGAAAATGGGCACTCTTCGAGCATCATTCGCTAAAGTAGTTGCCTGAAGAGAAGTCCTGGGGCCTAATAAAACCTACCACAGCAACAACAACAACACACCGCAGTGCGCCCACCCGTGGATTCATTAGGGCAATTAATTCGATGTCGATTCATCAACTACAAACCAACGGCAGCCCCATGTATGCATCTTAAGTCTTGTTTCTACTCGTTGAGATTGTTAGGAGTTTCGAACAGTACGTCGCAGGTTCGATCATTATGGGTTATATATGCACGAATATGAGAGAAATGAGAAATGAGAGATAGAGAGAAACAAAGCTGTGCAAAAAAGATAAGCCAAGAGGAGTGGGTGATTTCGAAATCATGTTTCAATAACACCAATCATTGTACCCTTTTGCACAGCTATCACACCTTCACCACAGATGAGTTTGGCCAATACCCAATCATCATCGTCATCAGCATCATCACCACCATCGTCAGAACATGAAGACTGTAATCGTTTATGATCGTGTCAGTAAGAGATCGTGAGGCGACCTGCGCTTAACACCGAACTCACGTATTTGTGAGTCATTACAGATAACAATGAATAGTACTCGCTTTTATCTCATTTCCTTAATTTTGCTTAAAAATGTTAAACGTTTAAATCTTAAACCTATACTGTTTTTCATATTTTCATGTTTGAAGACAAGAATTTTATGTTTTATAGTACTAGAACAAACTATTCATTCCATAGTGTTATCGTGCTTCATCGTCAACGCAGTAGTTTTACCCCACATGGTGCGAAAAATGTAAAAAAAGAATATAAAACTTGTAGACACGGCACGCGAAATTCCAGCTCCCCTTTAGTACTGCAGCACTGAACAGTAGCGTCACGGTGGCGTTAGGCTTGTATGTTGCGCAAACAATTATAAAGTTTCGACATTGTTATGAATATTCATTTATGAAATTGATTTTTTCCCGGTTATGCATTTCATACTCCATAGCGCATTTATACACGACGACTGCCATATATTTTCATCCTCATTCGTTCAGTACTGGCACATGAACTCTATCTCATAAACATCGCATCAGGCGTAATGGTGAAAACGTTTTTGATTTGGAATAATACCAGTTTGAAATGAGAAAGAGCAAAAATTAAACAAGAACAGGTTGAAAGTTTGTATTTCAAAGAATATGCATTAAATAAATTAAAATATTATTTTTCACAAAATATGAACTACACACATATTGTTCCATTCCATCTTAAAGACAACTTATTAAAATCTTCTTTTGCATATTAAACTTACATTACATTGAAACATGCTAAAACATATTTTAATCCAAAGTAGTCCACAGAACACACACAATGATGAATGTAACGATCTCACTTATCTCTGCAATAGAGTTCGCACAAAACACGCATAACACGAATGATGCGAAGGCCTATAAATATAGCAGTGGCGTAATCGATCACACGCTTATTAGCGCAGTTGCGCGTTTGCTTCGGCATCCTTATTCTTAATATATTTAAACCAGTTGCGTGTGCGTATTTCAGTCGTTGGCGCCACTCAGAACGTGAAGTTGAGCGCTAAAACATGCCAATTCTCATGCACTAACAAGAGAGTGTTGGCTAAGTTGATGAATTTGTTGTTTCATACCATGGAAACCTATAAACGCCAAATGCAACGCTTACCATGTCAGAGTCAGCAATGCTCTTCAGAAGTTCTTCTTTCTCGTTCTTAGGTTTTGGTAATATCTTTCTATATGCGAACAGATTGAGCTACTGAAACAGCAAATGTCATCAATACAAATTTACGTTACCTACGAAAACGATGTATATTAAAAATTCACAAACTATCGTTTACCTAACAAATTTGATAAAACAACGCCTAAGCAAGAATGAAGAAAATATGATTTAAAAATTCTGATTCGAAAATTATGTGCTTCACTTGATCTCTACTGCTTGATTCGAAGCTATCTGGTTTTTAATTTTATTTGCTCCTAAGCATACAATCTTTAAAAAAATCTGATAAAACATTTGTCAGATTTTCAATTCTAAATAATTCTAACTAGAATCGTATGAAGTCTATGTAATACCCAGTAATAAATTAATGAGATTTTTTTCGTTGTGAAACGTGTTGCTGTTATATAATATAAATTGTAATTTGTTCCATACAACTTTCAGCTAAATTATACGTTTATATACTGCAACAAAAAAGCAACCTAACAGATTTATCCAGAAAAGTGGAATGAACAAAAATGCACACTCTATAAATATATACATAGCCTCGCGTCATTTGTTCACATGAAACCATTTCCGAACCCCTCACCATACTAACAGGATATGTTATTCCAACTGTAACCATCGAGAAGAACGAAGGGGAACAGCTACCGGAATCCCCATAAAAAAAGAAAATATCGAAATCCTGCTAGAATTTATCTTTTCCTATTGCATCGGTCTGTCTAAAGAGTTCAGCCCATTCTTACCCGCAGCGTCTATGGCTGCTGTACCTAAGCGAAGCACGAAGGACGTATAAGAGGAAACCACGGAAAAACAAGACTTCCAAGATCGGTTGCGATGCATTCTGAGTGCATTTGATGCAGCAGCAGCAGTACATAAAGCTGCTGTCGAGTGATGTATCCGTTTCGAGAGGGTACGCCACCACCCTTCTGACACACTAACGCCGACGCACATTGCCGTAGAAAACTTTCTTCACAATAGTTTGTAGATGATTGAAGATGGAAGAACACGACCATTTCTCCGATTTTGTGAAGAGATTCACCATCGTGCACGGTAAGTAGTGCTTCGTGCCCATTCTGTACCATGTTCCATTCGCCTAACTGTATGCTGTTCCCTGTTTTTCTTAAGCTAACGTGTTCTTGGCTTTAAGAGTATGGTGGAAGGAGAGGATATGTTCACAATAAAGGAAATGAAAAACAACATGTGTCAACACTGCACGACAGTTTTTTTTTAGTGTTGCTTTCACGATCGAAAAAACGTACGCCTTGAACCTCTGCAATGAGATTATACGCACGAAACTCCTTGATTTAACAAACAAACGTTGAGCGTATTGAGCAGCCTAGCAATAAACATGCAAAGGTCGTTCGTTTCAAGATACTGCCACTATAAAGAATATAAGAAAGCGAAAGCAAATTAATGAACACATACAAATCGAAACAAACTCCTCCCGGAGAGAGTTGGCGAGCTAAAACACAAAAACGGTTTAAGATTCGATCGTAACAGCGAACAGCTCAATTTTCCGGTTCTACTCCCCGAAAGCAAACCGCCCCATGCTCGAAAACGCACCATGCTTACTTTCGCTCGCGGAAGACGACCGGCCAACACTCGGCACAGCTTGAAATTAATAAAATTTAATCACGTCTTTAAGCGATTAAACTACGTCAATTACAATCAACCCATACCCGGTGGATGAACGACAGACCTCGATGGAGAGTCGGTTCCTCAAAAGCAGAGATTGCATGGCTCACGCCGTGCCGGCAGACGTGCTTTTTTCGCACTGCGCTTTTCTCAATCCTTACCAATGACGGGGGAGGAAGCGATGGGACCATCGCATTCTTTTTCTGCGTCCAAACGCTGAAGGAGACAGCAACCGTCTTGTTCTCTCCGTGGGTGCTTTCCACCACAAGCACCACAAGCACCACACTATAATTTCTTGTGAACCATTACGAAGACCGCCAGAATACAGGAACGAATTATCTGTAGAAGGCATTTCGCTACACTAATTCTTTGTCTTTGATACAATCTTTCGTGATGACATTTCTATAGTGCTCTTTTCGATTCATAATAACGGGCGTTTCTGTGATCGTCATCAGTTTCGTTAAACAAACTTATCACGAACATGTGCACACGTCGTTTGCATTCGAACTAAGAGCAGGTATGAGTTATCAAGTCACGCGCAGAGCATTTTCGCAAAGAGTCTTAGAGATATTACAATGCATATTAGATTTCGTTTCGTTTCGTTTTTTTTATAATATCTATAAACATCACTGATAAATGGATAGTTGATAAACATATGACGTAACGAAATTTCTTCTTGTTAATGTCTCTTGTCGTTTGTTTCTTCAATATCATGAGTTAAACAGAAACAAAATTTCTTTATACTACAAATATTATGACCATCAGATTAATAAAAAGTAGCACATTCTACGCACAACCGGAAAGGCGTATCACCTTGGTACAACTAGTTGAGTTATTTGAAAATAACAAAAACGAAACGCTGAACGGGGAAACACACGTACAAAATCATACCAACGAAACACTTAACGACGAGCTCATAAATTTACACTTAAATTATGGTGCAAACAGTGCCAGAGGTCGACCGGGATGTGCAAAGGAAGAAAAGATCGCACACGATCTCTCGCCCGGTAAATTCCACCATGCTGATGATGATCTCGGAAGTTTCACTGAAAACTCCTGGCTTTATTACGCACACATCTGCAAACACACACATACGTACACACGTTGTGTTCGTATGCGTGCCACGGGGCACAACATGGCTCGGTGAACGCGATCAGTCCTTTAAAATTGAAACTTTAGTGTAACACTAATAACGGGGCCAGTCATATGTGCCGTAAAAACAGGTTATGATGCTTTCTGAAGGATTAGCCCGTGAAGCCATGCTCTCTATTCTTGAGAAATATTTTTTGAAGTTCGATTTTCTTGCCGATATTCCGAGGGAGTCGGTTGTTGCGCACGATATGATCGTTTCGCTGAGGCGAGGAAATTTGTTTTGCTTGTTTCGTTTGGCGTACAGGTTATTGCGAACGTGTAAGTAGACTTACAGGATCAATTCACACATAATTTGATAGTGTTAATGATCATTCTCAGAAAACGACACGTATCATGATACTAAAGGCTAATGATTGAAAAATCCACATTGGCCTTGCTAACTTGCGTAACGCACACGACTCTCTGCTAACGATGCAAATTTAATTGTGCAACGTGTTTAGAGAAACGATGTGAACACGTACGAACGCTTAAATTAATAAAAGTGCGGCCTTGGTTATTTTGCTTTACACTGTCGTTGGTTATTTTACTAATTAGTGGCAGATTATCATCTTGTTTCCGCTTTTAATTTTTTATAATTTTTAAACCGTTGACACGAGTACCATTCGGTCTTGTGGCTTACCTGCAATAGCCATCCAAGGATAAAAGGTATGGTTGGACTGATGGAGTCCGGTGGTAGGAGCAGCTTGACCACCGGTGGACCCGGTTAGTGAGCATTGGTTGGTGTTCCACGATCCGGCTACGCCAGCAGCGGCCGCAGCCGAACCGGTCCGACTCACCGGACTGCCTCCGGACGCATCGATGTAACCTCCTACGCGTGAATCGGGCGTGCAGGCCGAGGGTCGCACCGGAACGGAATTATTTTGTTGGGCAGGTACGTTCCCACCGGTGGCACCGGTGGCCGCGGCATTTGCTGCGCCACTGTTTGCATTCCACACATCCTTGTAGCCGTTGGTGGTGTCCGTGCCGTTGTTGCCACTCGTGCCTTTGGTTCCACAATCCTTGGAACTGTACGAACCCTCGTAGATTTGTTTGCAGGCGGCCTGTATACTGGCATCGTAGGGTGACTCCTGGGCCGTGCGTGTCTGGTGCAGGTGATGATTCGTATACGGGGACATTCCGAGCGACAGCGGAAAACCTCTGTAGGCAGCTGCCGCAGCGGCCGTGGTTTGGTCATGATGAGTCCCTGTCGTCGTCATCATCCCGGCCGCCGCCTGGTGCGGGTGACCGTAGAACCCGGTTTGCTCGAAGTATGAATTCATTTTACGATACGATTCACTGACGGAGATGATGTGATTACTAGAATCGTCAAATCCGCAACCACTTCACCGTACAATCTCGGTACCGTCTCAGGCGGCCTTGACGCTCTAAGCTTGTCTTTAGCGAATGTTCCGGAATCGAAGCAATCTAGTTGATGCAACCAATCACTTGCATCAATTCATACGAGCATGCCTTCTCTTACGATGCACCTTTTCGCTGTCGATACATCATGAGGCGCCGATGCACCAGCGATTAAACAAAGAGAACCACGCTAGCAATGCTGTTTTGCTTGGATTCGCTGTATTGCGTAAGAGCAATTGCATGCACGATGTCACTGGTGAACTTTGCACTATTTTCATGCGGCAACCCCACTTTTGGACATGTGATTGAACAACCGATGTGTTCGAACGTGTTTTTTTTTAATTTAATTTCCTGCACTCGCTACAATCAACTATTGTTGTTCAATTCCTATTGCTTTTACAACAGCAAACTGCTACTCAAAACTATCTGCACTATCAAACACTGTCACAACAATATATTCCGCACACGTAACAGTGTGTGAAAGAAGCGCTCCTGCTCACCGAATAGTCACGACAGCCGCACAACTGTTTCAATCGGCCCTAATGTCACACTTGAACTTGCCCGCCAATGAAAGGCTGTATGTATTCTGAATGTACCATTCGGTCGATAAACGTTGAGGGTCGCAGAAAATTCGTCAATCACGTTATTCTGCCGATCAATATACTAGCTTGCGGTTGAGCAACATCACACACACAATTTTCCACTAAGTTGATCTGCACTCATCGATCAGACGACATTTACCATCCCGAAGATCGCACACGTCCCCCACAGTTTGAATTCGCGGGAAGACGCAATAATAATATCAATAACAATAAAAATAAAAGCGCGCCTTGTTTCATCGGGAGAAATTTTTCGAATGAAATTTTGAATGAAATTTTGTCTTGACTCGCAGTCAAGATTTTGTTTGGTGCGTGAAAAGCTATTGAAGCGAGTTCCACGACCGAAAGAGATGAGCAAACTCTGCTTCATCCCGTCCTGCTTGCGCGCACGGCTTGAATACAAAAGCCGAAGCACGCAAGCGACGGATCGGGTTTGAGTTCCACGCATTCGCGTTTTGAGCGCTTGCATCGGCTCCGTGAAAAAGGATGGAGTACCGTGCGTACGAGCGAGATCGCAAGCGAGTCGAACAAAAGAAGGAGATACGCTATTTCCCATGAAAAGCATGCCTTTTCTTTTTCTATCGAAGGAGCTGCACAACAATCCATCTTTACACGAACATTGTTTAACGACGGCTAGTTGGTGCGAGGCCGTATCATGCTACATTCTGCGCTGCCATTGCAGTTGTATATTGCTGTCTAACTCTTGAACTGTTTTTAAATGTTTTGCTTCACATTTCGGCAGTAGAACGATAGGTTCGGTAAATCAGTCTTCATTACTTCTGTTTCAATTAACTTCCAAAAGTGAAGCTAAATAGCGAGATGTCCATTGGTCCGGCTGCTTGTGTGTTTGCTTACAACGCAAGATGAAAGTAAAGAGCATTTGCAGAAGACGAATAAGTTTTTGGGACTTACGAAATGTATTCAAACTTCAAACTGCAATTCTGATATTAAAATACATAAAACACAAATGGCATTTGTCAGCGACACATATTTTTCCACCAACGTTTTTATCTACTCTAATCTCTTACTTTGATCAACTTTGAACAACAAGCCAATTTTTTTACTAATTTAGCATTGCACATCAGTGAAGTGAAACCAAATAATTTGTCATGGATTCATTCATCCAATAAACTTGTCGGCTGGAGTAGAATTCGTTCGAAAAAAATAGCTCACACATTCTCACTATAAAGTAAATCATGTTTTCATAGAACATATCATACTTTTTGGATAGAGCAAATTTGTTGCTTAATTTCGGCATCGGGTTGAAAATAACGAAAATCTGAGCAAAAACCGAAAGCAATAAATATTTCACGCCTTATCATTGCCCACCAGGAACCAAAACAAAACTCCTTTTCTACCACAAACATAAATTCTATGCCTCTTACGCAAGGCGCTTCTTTCGGTGCCATAACTAAGCCATGTAAGCAAAACCCCTCCAAAAACGAGACGGCATGTAATTCATAAATCATATTTCGATTTTTCACCTCATAATTTTTACGTGGGATATTGTTTTTTTTCCTGCAGTCTTCCATTCTTTCTTTACCTTCCGTGTTTCCTTTGCTATGACACGTCTTCGACAAGAAATTTCTTCCAGCTTTTCGATGTACTTTTGCTCTACGTCAAGAGCCAAGAGCGATAGAGAGAAAGACATGCAGACTTTTCGGGTGAAACAAGTCCGACTATGGAAAGATGTAATAAATCAAAATTATCAGTATTTCCAACTTAGAGTCCAGGGCAGTGCATGGCGCAAAGAAAGATCTCAGGGGTCCTGTTACGTAAGATCAGGAACCATGGCACGAACGGCTGCCACCGAACTTAAGGAAAAGAGAAAGTTTTGAGTCCTTTCCTATTCTTCCAAGTCGGCTAGAGCGGACTTTTTAAAGTACCTCCCAACCGCTTCGATTGAACCTAAGCCCGGCAGAAATTAACTGGACATGCAGTAATGGGCTTAAAATTGCGGAGTCTTTACCAAGCATTTTCATTGATATTGTCCGTAATGAACTTCCAGAGGTAGAATGGGCAGCGATCAGAACTTTCTGGTGAAGCAACGTGATCTAATATTTAACATCTGTCATTTGGACCATCAAAGCTTTCGGATGTGCAGTTGATGGCCGCTCGGGGATGTTCAAACAAATGTTGAAATTACATTTGAGCCAAGCGTCGTTTCTAGTTTCTCTAGTATTTTACACGGCATCCTATTATCTTTGTATAAAAATGCAATCATCGACGGCGTTAGTTTAACTTTATACAATATAACATAACCTTAAAGATAAATCAATTCCCCATTTCAATATTTGTTAAACCACGCACCGTTTTTCACAGAGGAACTATGACAACGCAAGGGCTATCTCTTTCCACGAAAAAGATGCCCTTCAGAGGAGTTCAGCATGACATCCGAATAATGATGTCATCGTACGATGGCGATGATAATAAAGCGATTAACTCCTTACTGGCCTAGCAAAAGTACAAATATGAACTGTCCTTTCGCGTGAGGTTTTTAATCGTCGAGGGGCCAAGTGTCGAGTACGCCGGGGGAACCTTACGAAAAAAGGGTGCCTGAATTCTCAACACTGTCCAGGAAAGTGTTCAGGACCAGGACAAGTGCGTATGAGACCGGTACGGCAACTCATTTTCTATGTATGAGCATTTTATGTAAATTTTACTGGACAACCCTAACGCGCGGACCACGTCAACGGCAGCGGGCTTCTCGACGTTCGTAGTTGAACGGGTGAGCAAACGGAACGAATGGATGATAATAATTTTATGATTCGTAATAATTGCAATGGTCGCCGTAATAACAATAATATAACAATTATAATCTCACTTCAAAGTATGCGTTTTCTACGTTACCTTTTCACATAAACTCGCTTCTTTTGTAACTTGGGAGTACCCAAAGATCATTAAACAGTCCACTGAGTTTTTTCGCAAACATTGCAGTGTTGATTTGAATTGATTTGAAAAACACTATCAGATAACACACTCATACAACAATTTTCATAAAAAATATATTATGAAAAAAATAAAAAAGAGTGTAAGAGGTATAAAAAAGTGATTTTATCAGTGGTGAAATAAAAATATCAAGGACCCAATCTTGTACACACAACGTTAATGCTAATTAAAAACACATCTTTGTGTTTTTTTTTATCTTTTCATGTGATTTTTAAAGTTAACTACTACAATACAAATGCTTTAAAATACATTTAATTCAAATCGTCATCTGAATATCAATCAACAGCACCAAATCAACAAATTACAGTCATTCCTACAACAAACATCCCTACATTCATTTTTCAAAATATTATTCTATTAATATTAACAAAATATTGTAATGATCATACATATAAATTTATTAGTCTCAATATGAATTTATCATTATTATTAGCTATAGGTCATGTAAATTACAGAAATACTCAACAATCTTACCCATTATTTTACATTTGAAGATGGCTAGCTGATAGCAGATAGAATTCGAGAAACTTCAAAAATATGTTCCGATAAATAAAATTACTATCCATTGAG
Source organism: Anopheles farauti (assembly GCA_000473445.2). NCBI lineage: Eukaryota > Metazoa > Arthropoda > Insecta > Diptera > Culicidae > Anopheles > Anopheles farauti. Next base: position 990,082 of record KI915064.1, read on the forward strand.
AATGCAGGTTAACCGATGCAAAATATGCACTCATCCACTTGAAACATCCAATTCAATGCATGGATGGCTCGTGCTAGCATATAACCCTTCACTATTTGATTTACGGAGATAAAACCGCATTAAATCACACAAAAGTAAGCCCCCCAGGTCTCAAGATCCACCGTGTAGTGCTGTAAATCAAATTAACAAGTGTTTACAGGCAGTTTAAACTGTAAAGACACTAATTTTGTTATCGTGTCATTAAAAACGCGTTCTCTCATCGCTGTACCGAAGGTAGAGACCAACGGTGCTACGACGGATGACCACAGTAAACAGTAAGCCGTAGCAACGTTTATTGTCACACGTAAACGATCCATAAAATAGCAGCACAATCGCAGGAATAGAAGCACCCGGAGCTGTCAAAAAGTCGTAAAACTCGTCGACCGAAAGTCATCAAACACAACACACAACACCAGGGTACCTGGCCTGAGGAATGGTACCGCATGTTCGGCATTCGCCCGGGTAGCTGGTTCGAGGCAGTTTTATTATCATTTTATGATCCAATTTAACTATACCTCTCTAATTGCTACTCAAACGTTATTAACAGAGCATACCCGTGACCTTATGCATCACTGCTATACGTGCAAGTATCAACACTTCGTTTATGATTTATTGAACGTTGTAAAAATCATTCCTGATTAATGTACAGCGGTAGAAGATTATTGTTTAGCATAACAAACCATCACCACCCGAGGAATGATCAATAAACAGACGCGTGTGGGCGCCGTTCACCGACATAGGTTTGTACACATGTTTATTTTTTCGTTGAGTCCCAATATATATTTTCGAAAGATTTTTTTTTTACACTGAATACTCGCACTCTTCGTTTGTCAAAGGTTGTACAGATCGTTTAATGTGGAGTGATCATTCTCAGAAATGAAATTGCAAAGAAACCACAACCCTTCGTGGCAAGGGGGATGTAGTGAGCTGTGAATTTTATTTCGGTTTTACGACTTTTTTATAGCAACTTTTGTTTTTACGACCGCTTAATTTTATGTGAGAAACAATCTTGTTTCGGTCAAGACTTGTGACTTCTGGCAGTTTGTGAGTATGTATTGTACCTTTCTGCTGCGGTTTCATTGATACTTTATGATTCCCAACGTGTTTCTTGCTACTCACACGCGCACCCATTCATTCTACCATTAGTTCATTCATCAGAGCGATTTGTTCTGTTTCGCGTTGGGCAGGCTATGGATAGTTACTATCGGTTTATAATAAACAGGAACTTTTATAAAATGTGCGAGCAGTAACGATTTCTTGTGCTTATTTATAAATGATTTATTGATTTATTTATAATGATGATTTATTTATAAAATCTTAATGTAAATGCTTTTTTTCTTAGGTTTCATAATGGTGTATATAATTTTATCAATTATTACGTGCATACAATCGGCCATCGCAGGTTCTGTTATAATTTTATGGCTTTTTAATGGTGCCATAAAATTTCATGTTCCACTTTGAGGCAACTATGGTCATCCAGACTTTTTACAAATTATAACACACATCGGTTTTCAAACAGAATAAGATAGTGAAGAATCTCCTTAATTGTTTAAGATTTTACTGAATAACTTAAAAATTAAGTAACACGAAGTTATTTTTAGTCAACATTATCCTGTGTCGAAAGATTATTTTATGTTTACACGTATGCAATATTTCACGGATTTTACATTTTAATATAAATTTGCAATAAGATTTTTCTACATTTTCGTAAAGGTGAATTTCCATATTTTTAAAAGAAATTTATCATTTTCAACATAAAAAATTTCAAGATGAAAAATCAAGATGAAATTTCAAGATGAAAAAAAAAAAAAAATAAATAAATAAAAAATCATTGTATAACTATATAAAGTTGTAAAAATTATAAAACGTTTAAATTGGATTTATTCTGTTCTCATTTGATATAATCATCAATTTAAATATGTTTCTTGTTTGTTGAAAGTTTGTTGTTTCGTCTTTCAAATTTTTAGTTTAACCTAGAATTTTTATTTTTAAATGATATTTAAATATTTCGAAGAATTTTTGTTTTAAAAATTCAGAAATAAACGAATTTGATAAATAATTTTTGATTTAGCTTACAAAAACGTATAAGTTCTATAAAAATATGACCTTTTCTTCCACACGCTGTTTGTACGGGACCGCACCATAGTGCAGTGATGACACAAACCAAACCTTGAGCGTATGGGTATAAGTTGTATGTATAAGGTTTCTATTCCGAATGGAAGATCATTACGAACATTTCACTTCAGTCCAAATAATTTTACTTTTATAAAAACATTGTGGAAACAGTAAAGTATACGATAACTTTCTTTACCTGTTGAATTTTGTTTACTGTTTTGTTGTTTATACACCAGAGACATCTACATATATTCGTGAAGAACTAGTGCTATAATAAAACAGAAAATAAAATAATTTAGAATTTTACGTACAACAGCCGTATAGAGTAATGAATGTATATTGCTAATTTTAAAATGTATCACACACTTGGAGAGAAAAACGAGAGATTAATCCTTACAATTATTATTCTGTACAGTATCCGCATGTGTCAAATAATTAAAACAGCCTGTTTTATTTGTCGTATTGTTAAATATTTGACATTTTCGGTATTATAATACTTGACTTATAATAGTCAACCTTGTTAGGGGCATTGTTTGTTATCCAAATCCATGATTGATTATCAGTCATATAAGAAGAATTCAATAATTTTAGCAACTTGAAGCTAACTTAATCATTTTCTTTATTATTTTGCCAAAATTCATCATTGTGTACAGGAATTTACAAACTAAACATGCAGTTTCCATTACACAGCTAGATATATAACTCTTGATGATGAATTTTAACTGCTGTCTAACAATAATAACGTTCTTTTATAGAATAAATATTGTTAACCAACCATTTTCATAGAAGTAGAGCATGAGCTCATAAAATCCAACAAATATGGGATCCGTCGGACACAACTTATCTTTTCAAAGTTTATTCATTTGCAGTACAATTCAAAAATTTCAAATTTCCTTTGTAGATAGCTCTTTCAATATATAAACATCTTACAGCTTTAATTTGACGAGAGTGCATTTATATTTTTACACCAGACGTTTGTGTTCTGAAGGAACAACGAAGTCCCATCTTAACTATTTCAAGTATTTGGGTGTAGTAAATTTACAGACATTTTGTAAGCTTTTCTCACATAATGTCATAATCATTTTATTCTTTAAAGTATCTCAATTCTATTAAAATGATGCCATGGCATATAAAGGTGAAATGAATGTTACGGATGTTCATGTTCTGGATTCAAAGTTGAACAACAAGATACAGTTTAAATAATCAACAACTACAACACATGTTTATTAATCAGTCGTGATTGATAAATTATATATGTAATGTAAGATTAGAGGTGTTATACGAAAACAAAACATCAATTTGCAGTTTAATAAAATGAACACTTTCTGTAGCAACATCGTTGACAAAAAAGTATTTTTATTGTGCTTTATAAAAATACTTTTTTGTCAACGATGTAAGTATGTTGCTACAGAAAGTGTTCATTTTGTTCGTTGTATATCAAGGTGGAAATGACCAATGCAACGCTCGAAATCACAAGAACTGCTGAAGATCGTTCGTAACAATGATACAATCCAAACCACGACGAAGTGCAAGACAGAAAGAAAATCGTACCACAAAAATACAATAAAATACTGCTCAAAAGAATCTTAATCCAGCGAACGGTATCCGGGTTCGGCGTGTATTTATTTAGCCAGCATTGGAGGGAACGGCTTGGGCAGGAAAGTACCAAAGATCACCGAATAAATCAATTAAATGTCTTTCTCTCACCCTTAAACCATAAATTCCGTGAAGAAAATTGTGACCCAGCACCTTTTTATGCTTTCCTTTACCTCCTGTTGAAGATAGCAGTTGATTCTTATCCGCATGGTTTTCCTAGCGATATTCTCTTTTATCTTCGGTATTCAGAACGGGTAAACGTACTGTTGCTCTCTGCTTTACGTCATCCTGTTGAAATGGAGTATTCCGATGCAGGCTTACCCAAGCATTCAGTGGAACCAACATGGCCGTCCCTCGCTTTGCCTGGATGAGCAATGATTTATTAACCCCTCGCAAATGAAGCAACGCTTGCGTACGGTAGGAATAGGGTCGAAGGGTCGGATGCCGTCGTCCCAGGAATGCCCTGCGCCTTGTGATGATGGCGGTTGGTTGATGTTGTTGTTTTTTTATTCTTCACTATCATACGTTCACCCTAGCTCTGCAAACATACATGGTGCGCCGCACACGCATACAGTGTTAATGCTCCTTACCTTTCATTTTCTCATCGTTCAAAAGTGTGCAATCGAACGTTTTGTGTTGGTTTAAGCTGCTCAACAATTGAGACATTAGATGGTACCGCTGATCGGGAAAGGACATATTTTTTTCTTCGTACCATTTTCTTCCCAACAGCATTACGACGATCAACGCCATTTTTCTTAGCCTCACCGTCAGCCAAACGGTTTATCATTGATCATGCAATTCGTACACAGTAATGGGTTGCTTATAGTTTAGTTGAAACATTTTTGTAGCGTTTTGGATTAAAGAATACAGAATCAATAGCAGGAAATGTTTTTATGCCATTAGAAATCATAAAATGTTGTTCAAACTAGTTTGCAAGTAGAATAAAACAAACATCAAGAAAAGGATACACCATGCCAGCGTTGTGCAACAAAGCATCAAAACGTGACTGTATGGATGACTTGCCGAGGGGCTACACGTGTTTTAGCAATAAAACATAACAATCAGATACTTGGTTAACAGTGTGCTAGACTACTCCTTCCATTTATGTGCGCTGAAAATGGAACCATAAACTCGGCTCACTAATAAGATTTGCAACAATAAATTATAATTTTATGTTTAACACACCACGTCTCACTTTGATCAAAATTGCAATCTAATTGGATTTTATGATTTTAATGGCGCCCTTAAATAACCGTTTCAGTTATGTAGAATTGAGAGGGTAAACATTTTACAAAGCAAACTATAGTTTTTGAAAAATGTATAGTATGATTCTTTACGAACACAAACTAAAGCTAATTGATTGATTCTGATTGCTTTTATTTGTGTATTTCATAAAACGACAAAAACATATAGCATTTCGAACATTTTTATTTTTATTTGCCTACTCAGTCAACGTTCTTAAGATACACATATACAGGTTTCACTAGTAAGTACAAGATTATTCAAAAAATAAAAAAATACATTTTAAAATAGATTTCCCAGGTTACCTTGTCGCCGTGTGTTCGACTGACAAGATCGTTTTACGTTTTTTTGCCCAACACTCTGATCTGTCTGTCTTAGTGAAACGCGGGAACAGCTGAGAAAGATGGATGATTCCATTTTCTACGCTTCATCGTGTGGAAAGGAAACCTTTCAATCCCAAGTTCGTTCTCCTCCTTCACTTCAGCACAGGCAGATCTTTTGCCTTGATATTTCGGAACATCAAAGAACCAATTGGAATGGCAGCTGCATATGACTGCAACAGTTTCACAAAAGTGTTTCTCATTAAAAACGTGTTCACTGTGATAAGATTACCTAGGTAACAGTAGCATTCATCTTGACGCTATTTAGAAAAAAACTTTTTTCAAAAACATTTGAAATGCGGAAAAGTTAGTTTTTCCTTGTGAAATGTATCTATTGTTTGTATGTGTTTACTTAATTAAATATTAATATTAATATTAAATATCTGTGATAAGCGAGCATCTATTACGAAGATTTTCAGAAGTAATGCTTACTTTTTTCAAAACCTAAATTCACGCGCCTTCCATTATTCACAGTGAGTAAACATGGCAACGGTTGCTAGGATCAGTAATTAAAGAAGAGAGAGAGTGAGCCAGACAGAGAGAGAGAGACAGAGAGAGAGAGAGAGGAATGGAGTACATCATTGTTACAAGCTTGGAATAACATTAAAACAATCAGAACCATTAAAGTAATAATCTCGTTGCGAACATACATTCGTTCAAACATTGCACTATTTAATATTAATTGATAAAGTCTAGTTTAGTTTACATGTGATTGTTTAGGATAAAGTTTAAGAGCGAAAGGATAAATGAAAGTTTTTGAGATTTAGTTGCTCATGTCGTCCGAAATTGGAATTGCTGCATTCACCCTTGTGCCCATAGTATCACTCCATATCACCATAACAAAACAATTGATGTCTAAAATGGCGATATATTTGAGTTGTACATAGCTCTACAATTCTGAAGTGCATAAAAAACATTAGGCTTAAAGACATGTTCGAATGAAATGGTTTTTAAGATTCTGGATTTATAATTATTTAGATAGAGTAAGGCTAAGGTGATTTTACGCATCGCACGTTGTGATCTCACCGCTTAACGGAGTCGTCTTTATTTATGAATGGTTAATTATCCAAAGAATTATACTGGCACAAGGAGTGCCAGTATAAACTTCCTGAACTTTCCAATCCGAATGAAATAATACGATTTAATAACATGATTTTCATGAGTTGCCACTATACAATAACACACATTTATGGCACATTCCGCATGTATTGAACTAACAATTAATAAACAATCTTGGAGGATGGTCTATAATATTGAAATTATGAGAAAACTCGACTTAGGCTCATGAGAACTATTCGTAACAATGAACATTAAAAAATTTAGATTGGATCACTTACTGTGGCTTTGGCAACCTTAGACAACGAAGGTAGTTTCTGATCTTTGCTAATTGTATAGAAGATAATTAAACGCCATACGATCGTAATTTCTAACAAAAACCATATTAGAAGTAATCCGATTTAGTCAGGCCAATAAACTAGCAATACTGATAATGAGCAAATATTTCACAGACATACTTTATCTAAGATTGTATTCATCTATGCATCTAGGTAAAATAGGTAAACGATGCATCTTATGCAAATTTGTTTCATTTTACTAATATCTTTTTGTATGTCATGTGTAAATTAATAACAAAAATAGAAATGTGCCTGACTTGCTAAATGAAATTGAGTTTTTCATTATTATTTTTTCATTATACTGCTTCTTTTAACACACCGTTTGCTTGTTTTTTTTACACTTCTTTAGAATCTGTATTCTACCTTTCATGTGACTTATAAACATGATTTAAAAACTACCAAAGTTATGAAAAGACAAATTCTATGCATTTTAAATTATATTCAATATAATATATATAAATATAAAGAACAAATATTTTGTGTGACAAACGTTTGCTGTGAAATTAGCTTGGTATTTCGCAAATACATGATTTCTCGAAAGTTTCTTCTACATTTTTGACCAGTTTTATTGCCACTTGGGGGTATTACGTACTACAATATTATTTTCGTGAAAATTAATTAATTTAGTCATTAGCTAAAACATTATTCATCTAAATCGAGAAGTCTATTTGTTTAAACTAGAATATGTTTATTATGTAGTGCCACTGCTGCGTGATACCAATGTTTCTTTCAACACAATAAAACTAAATCGTAGATGGTTTACTCTGAAAATTCTCGCCCAACCAAATCTGATGGGATTTGACAGTGAATCCAGTTCGATTTTTTCCTGATGTGTACATTTTGCGCATGGACGGGAAACGTCATACGCAGTTACATCGGTCTCAAAAAGTAGCATTCAGCGTTAATAGAAATTTCGTGGTATCGGTTTTAAATATGATGAGCAGGAAATATATTAAAGAATTGAATACATGATTTAAAGCCAAAACATTGTTCGTACAAAAATCTTTCTAATGTGAGTCTATTACATTCAGATGAAAGAATTCCTCGACACAAGTCTGCATTTCACCGAACTATGTTGATAAGTTTATTAAAATTATTCGATTCATTTTATATAGTTTAATGCATATAAAATATGAATCGTTTTGTGAAGGCCAATGATTTGGAGATGAAACGCTGTAATCAGCGCAATTCCGCTATAGCGAGCTGGAAAAAATGCATCAATATCGATCACTCCTAGAAAAGATTAAGTATAAGACAAATTTCGTAAAAATACGTCAAACAAGTCGTAGCAATCATAGCAGTACTTAGCACCGTTTCCTTATCAATCGACGAAGCTGTTGGAAAAAATTATTGCAAACTGCACAAAGAAACAACAAACACTAGTCACTAAGTTTAAACAACTCATATATTAATTACTATTTAATAGAGCACTTAGCAGCAACACATCGCTTATCTGTTATCAATCGTATTCCCTGATTATATACATATTACGTAAAATGTGTAGCCTTAATGTGTTAAATGTGTAGGCTTAAACGGAATATTATTTTAGTTTATTCGAAGCGAACCAATGAAATGACTTAATCGCAACGGTTCTGCTTATGGTTTGGTATTTCTCTTAAACCATATTCCTTAGATTGTTGGTTTTGCTCATTTTACAAATGTTACTGAATACTGAGCCATGGAAAACAAACCAATATAGTAGCATGGGAAAAGCTCGATGCCAAGGTCATTCCCCAAATTTGGGAAAATCGAAGAACCCGAAAGAGAAGCATTATTGTAACTTTTATGTTTATATTCATTACAACGATGATAATAATTGCTACTTGGCCAGGATTGTATTGTCTGCTTGATGCTTCCTTGTATATGTGAGAGAATTTCGTTTGTGTGACTACGCTAGACATGCTTTGTTTATATTGTGTTGTTCATATGACTTCACGACAAATGTTGTCCCGGTGACCGCTTTCAGTATGGAGCGAACATGTTCACAGAGTCAATGTTGGTAGTCATTGTGAGATCGCTTTGCCCAATTGAACTCAATCTGGTTCAATCTTTCGATTGTACGTCCACAATTCTATATCTTCTGGCGAACCATTCTGGTGTTGGTGATGTTTTTGTTGCCTAAGTACGCAGCAGAGGGGATTGTTTCCCTGAGCAGTGCAGATAGAAGTATCTGGAATGTAAGGGACTACTACCGGTGGTAGTTTGCAACCGTCACGAGTGCATCAAAATGGAGCAAATTAATTCAGACGGTCGTCTGGAAGTAATTTATCGTCAGACACCACTAACACATATGAGCAAACGACCTACTGGTAAAAAAAGCATGCATATTTGAAGCTATTGGAATTGAACTGCCCCAGAATTCAAGTGCCACAGTGAAGAGATGAGCGAAGGTAGCATTCCTAAGAGAATATGGTTGCGTTTAAATAACACATGATATCATCGCTCATAAATAATACTGCCGTGGCTGGTGCTCTTGTGACGTCCCAGATACTACGGAGACATTTGGCACGCATGCAAATATTCCATTTCATTTCATGCTATGCACAACGAACCAAAACACCATGTAAAATTGAAGGCTTACTAGATCCGCTACCAGGTTTAGAGCTGGAGTGTACACGTTGTTCACATTCGTATGCACGCTCTACGTTGGAAATAATTGCAAAACCATGTGTTGTTGCTTGCGCTGCGCTTGGCAAGTAGCTCTACGTGACGCTTTCATAAAAAAATTGTTTGCTTTTAAAAATGGAAATTTATCAGAAAAAATGAAATTGAAACAGACTTTAATAAATTCCTTTATGTTTTAAAACTATGTGTATGTTTCGTTTGTCACATGTGTGCTTATTTGTGTTTAGTACTTGAACCAAAGTAGTATAATACGATGTCTGCTGACGCTTTTATACATCAACGGGTTTGCTCTTTCAGAAACAACATTCTGAAATTCGAACATAAATTTAATACCATGTTTTGAAATTACTAAACAAATTAGACTATAAAAAAGTTTATAGCTGTTATGAAAAATCTGGTGCATAATCAATTATCAATCAACTGTTGCAATGCGAAACATGTCATTGATTTTTTTTTTAAATAATTTGAAGTAGTCGATTTATACAATGTGGGAAGCTGCTGTATTGACCTGCATAAAGACGTGCAAGAAATTTTGAAAAAATCTATTTATCAATACTTAGCAACGGATCAGTTTTGACGGATTTCCCTTTTCCAGTTTTGAGAATATTTAGTGAATGTATTCTTTTACAAAACTCTTACAAACGCACAGATCGCCAAAATGAATACCGCAGATCCCGAATTCAAATATAGATTTATTTGCAAGTAATACATTTGAAGCGGTGAAATGAAAGCATAAATGTAATTAACTGTTATCTAAATTCAAACCAAATTCATGATGCTAATAAATGTAATCTGAAGCGGAAAATGGGTAAACAGAAACAGAAATTAATTATTTTAAGTACTCGTAATAAAACTTATCTCAAATAGAAAATTCTCATTTTAATTCATTTACAGCTCCGAAAAGTGGCCGGGAAGAAACCGTCGACCTCGCTTATATAAAATTGGACAAAGAGAAATGACAACGAATGAAGAATGTGAATCTTTAGAGCCGACGGAGGGTTATTCCATCCTTTGTTCGATTCCACTAGCGCGCTCGTCACGGTTGCTGCTTCAACACACTCCAACACACTCCAACACACGCACACAGAGAGCTAGAACCGCTCCACTAGTCGGTGGAAGAGAAGTGCTTGCCGAAGAAACGAAGGAACCCCTCGCCGTTCGTACGGAGCCAGTCTATGGCAGTGTGTGATCATCATTTTTATCGCGCAAATGGGCAATTCTCGACTCTTTCACACTCAATAAAACAGACACTCTTCAGTAATCGGGGCTCCAACGAAAATGCGTGCAGGCAATTGTTTGACATTGGACGCTCTCTTTTGCTCACCTTGTTTGTTGATTTCTATCGCCATCGGTCTAAGGACGGTCCGGAAAAGGAAACACGGCAACAGACTAAAAAAACGCTCGATGATCCCACTATCAAATGAAAACTTCCCGTGATTTTATGTCCCATTCTATCTCGCATAAAACTGTCGTAAAATCCGGCGGCGGCACAGCTATAACTGTCCCATTTGTGCTTACATAAATGGAGCTATAAAAGCCATTTGCCTGTTCTTTCGTTTCGAAGGAACAAGTGCCATTTCGTGGATGGGAATGAATTTCATATTGCTGTCTCACCGTGGCAACCGGCCCAGCTGGCTTGAATATTTGCTTTAACAAGATAATCTATAAATAGATGATTTTAAGTGCGCATGCTCCGAGAGCGAGAACGGTGCAGAAAATTTGGTTCCCGGTTCACACTCTTCCTCTCTCGCTTGTTTTGCGTCTCGCTCGTTCGTGTGGCAACCATAGCGAGTGAAGGGAATAAATTACGATGTTTACAATCATGGCCGAACATAAAGCGGGCAGAAAATGGGCGGGTCATTTCAACGCACACCACCGCAACTCTCATACCGTTTTTACCCAACACATCGTCCTCTGCTCGATGTGTGAGTGCAACTCAGCCAAGCAGCCAGGCGAATGAAAACAGAGGAAAACAACGGGCAAAACCGTATTCGAAGCGGATGGTCTCACTTTCCAAAAGAAATGATGCGAGTCGGTGCTTCTTGTAGAGAACCATCGAAAATATTGAACCGAAGCAAAAAAGGTGCAGCGCTACCATACAGCTGTACAGCAGAGAAGCGACGGTAGTTTGAATTTGTAAAGGTGAGACAAAAATCTTTATCAAGTATAGCTTTTTTGTTGTTGTTCTCGTTAAATGATGATGTCGACATCGTTATCGCCCAAGGGTTCTTGGCCAAACCGAATGATGAATATTATTAACGTGCATCTATATTTGCACTTGCACTGCGCTGCAATATTCGTTGATGCGAAGAGATGTTTCAACACTTTTTTATTGTCTTCAACGACACTGGCAGAGGGATAATGTCAAAGCGAATAGAGGAAAATACAACAGGTCAACTTTCGGAGTTGAAAATGGTACTTTACATAAATGCAACTCATAAAACACATGGTTCTAGACTGGAGTGGATAGCGTCAGTTGCTTGCTGAAGTAGGTGCTTCAGCAACAGAGCTTCAAGGGGTGATTGTTTTAATTTGATTTTTAGGAAACCTCTTTCATTTTCTCCATTTGAATCGATTATTCATCAGGTCAGCAATCATGACAGATTTTCGTTTGCGGGAAGTATAACCCTTCTCCTCCTTCTCTCACATTTCAACCAATTTTACTGATAAAAATCTGTTGTCTATCTATTGCTATTAGGTACTTCCATGTAAACATTCTTACTATTTAAAATAGCTGTCATTATGAGCGTTCATTAATGTAACGCAAACATTTTGAAATAGCTGCGGCAATCCCGCTTGACCTGATTCTACTTGGGAGCGAAATTTGTATCCAAACACACTATCGAAGGGAGCAACAAAAACTATAAACCTTCATAAAAGCCCACTTCGAAGGCACACAACCATTGGAAAAATTATAATTTTTAATCTACCCTACCTTTCGTGACGGTGTTTCGCTTCATTTCGGTGTCGTTCTAGTATGCTTTCATTCAACTTCTGGTTCGATAGTTTTCATGGGTATATTCACAGCGATTATACATATTTAGTGTCATTTGAAACAAAAAGGTACAGAAAGATATATTTCGGCTTTTACGTAAACCCCGTCCGGCCAACCCGCAAACCTTAATGTCAATAGGTCTGGTTGGAAAGAAGCGAATCGACAGTCGCGTCTTGCGATGCGGGCTACACTACACGCACACTGTGAGCCGTGTCTTTGAGATTTACGAGTCTCTTGTTAAGTTATGATCAGTGCGATAGGCAAAGCGTTGCCTAGTAATGGATTGTGGTTTTGTTTATGTCCTACTGGAAGAGGTTCACTGCGTAGTGGTTATCGGCCACAGATGCCGTGACATTGGTGGAAGCCATCGTGCCATCGACCATGGCCATTCCATGACCAAAAGACACTTCATTATAAGGCACACACACAGACCGCACCAAATAACTTTCAGAACGAATGAAAAAGGCGTTGTACCTGGACGGACCATGGCACGAAGCGCAGACGGCGACGGTGCTCGAGGTATTAGATTTAAATATTGTTATTCATGCTCCTGCCCAGCCGAAAATGTCCAGCCAGCGGATAGATTTAAAAAGGCGAGTAGAATTAACAACATGCCAAAGAAATCAGATACATTTTCATGATTTATGTATACCAGTATCCGGATATATGTGGGCCGATGGGGACGGAATCTTCAAAATGAAATCCCTACCTTTTGCTTTAAGCCCGAACGAACCAGTTCGGTGGACACACACGCACAAGCACACACACACACAGACACTCACACACAAACGATGAATTTTCATGCCACATGTTCCGATTTGAAACAAAACCTGCTTGAGTGTCGATTTTGTTTGTCTCTGTGCGTGTGTCAGTAATATCGTGTTTCAATTTACCCCCCGGAGGTTAGTTTTATGGTTCAATTTGATCGTAAGTTTTACTCAAAGTCGCGTTTTTATTTTATTTCAATGCCTTTATTCGCAGGTCTGGTGCTGTTGCACACATGACTTTATTTAGTAAATTTGTTTATGAGTATTTATAAAAACTCGCCAGTAAATTCATAACGCTTTAGCTAGCAGCTGACATGTGAAAGAATGCGAATTGTATTGACTAGTATTGACTAGTATACGTTGATGTATTGACTAGTATACGTTATCTGCCAGCTTTGTTTGATAGTAAATATGCTGTCAGAACATACAAAATATACGTCGCAATTCGAGTATTTCGAGATCTAATTGGCAGAAATTTTGTGTCGTAAACGATTACATCAAATGCAATCAGATGACCATTCTTTTATGACAAACCTCATTTTATTGTTGACATTGTTTAGCATACTTTTAGCTTTACTAGCTCTCACTAATGAAATATTAGAAAACCACATCCAAAAAAGCACTTATCATAACATTGAACCAAAGATCGATGGCTTTAAATTAGTTCGTTGAGCTTGAGGTTTGGTTCGGAGCTAAACTCAATCAATTGTGATGGTTCCAATAACACGTTTTGGAATAAATTTGCTACTTCCAATTAGCAGCCACTTATTCGGTCTTTGTTTCTACGGTTCCGTAGTTGAGCGTGTTGGTTCCGACTTCGATAATTTGTTGAATAATTTGATAATTGAATAATAATTAACGTAATCGCTGACAAACGTGTGGTTGACAACTCCCGTCCAGGGGGTGGAAGAATCCAAAAGAAGTGTGGCAGGTAATAATCGACGGAAACCATCACCTTTACGACCCCAAATGGCCGCACAGAGGCACACAGCATAAAAGTGGAAAAGTATGGCTAAAATGCGCACAGGTGCTCGTTTTACGAGGTGCCTTAAATCTGTGTAATTGGTTGCCGTTGCGTTTGTCCCAGTGGTTCAGTTATGGAACGGTCTTCTTCGGGCTAGTGAACTTTTGTACTGCTAGTGAGCCAGCCATAAATCAAAACTCAAAATACGCACAAGTATTTCTGGGAGCGCTCACTGCCACCCGGTTACACAGTGGCACCGTTTAACAGATTTGGGACATTCGTTTCCGGGGAGCTATAATTATTCAAGAGTGTTCTGGGCTCCAGTTCTGGAAGCGTCATGCAGACGATGAGATACGCCGTACGCCAGACGCCGAAATACTCCCATTTTGGACATTTGGAAGGCATACTTTCAGAGCAGCTGTGTCAAGCAATTAGCAGAGGAGTGCGTTTGACGTGAATAGTATTAATAAATGCTGAGAGCAAATCATACACTTGGATCAAAACGCGTTGAAGGCAATGTTATATCATGTGAACCTTATGAAACTTTTATTCTACACAGTGGATATTACGGCGAAACAACTGAAGAAAACTACCGGATTTATCCATAAATATTAAAAATAACATAATCAAAAACTAAAATTTAAACGGAAGTATCTAAACAACATATACCATTACCTCAAACGCTTACGAATAGCTCTGCTTTTGCATCAGTTCTATAACGTTATATGTACTAAAGTGCTACATCAATGATACAAAAAAAACTTCATTGTTTGCCATGCGCAGTGCTGTTTAATATACACGTACGGCTTGCGAGCTGACTTCTATAAGATAGGATACGCAGGGAGATATTTTGCAGATAAAAAGGGTGACATGAAATACGTTCGCGCTCGGTGTGGGAGTGGAACAAATCTTTGTGACACATTGAATGGGTAGTCGTATTTGCATAGCGAATCAGTTTCGCTGTTTAGCATTTCGTGAAGAAACCAATCGGAAGGTAAAATATGTGGAATGTATTATGAAGAAGGAAAAACAAAGTGCCCCGAGCGCCGCAGTTCCGCGGGGAGGTTCGGTGTTTGAAAATGATTACGTTGAAACTGGCAATTTTCACAGGTACCAACGACGCAATTTTTAACGCGCATGGCAACACGGCACACGGCAGTGCGATAAAAAATTGAACTGAAGCTGAACAAAAAAACACAATCATGCGTACCCGTAATCGCGGTCGTAGGGAGTGGTTGCTGTTCTGTCAATAAAGATAGTTTGTTGATTTACTGCATCGGAACTGCGGGAAGTTTCCCGGTATTTCCTATGCTGTTCAACCATTACCGCATTTGGTCGCTTCCGGCGAAGCAGAACATGAAATATATATATTTGTTTTGTTGGATGAAATGTTTGCTTTAAGGGATTGTATCACGGTAACGGGGTAAATGAAACAGGCACACAGAAATGCGCATTTTTGGTGAATGCAATGACTGGTGCAATTGGTTTGCTGTTCGATCCATTTTTCAAACCATCGTGTATTAAATGAAAGGTATACTTTAACACTACAGCTAGTGAAATTTCAGATATGCAAACAAAAATAGTTTCTCTTTTAAATTTCAAATGTTGTACCAATCTGCAAGGGTCTGTAACATTTAAATGACAGAATGGCGTGAATACTTGTCAACCAGAATGATAAATTTTGAACCAGGTACCTATTGTTTCAAAATGTTAAGCAAAGTTCAATAGCTTTTGAATGAAGCTGACTAAAAAAAGATATTTCTTGTAATATAAATTTGGATGTGTATAAAAAACAATCTGAATACAACATACATACTTGTCAAATCAAGCAAATATTCGAATGAACATGAGCACGCAGTCACGTGGTTTTGGATGATTTTAATCATGAATACTAGATTGCTTTTCCATATAATTTGAAATTAAACAGTTCGTTGTTTATGAAATCGTCGAATCATAATCGTAACTATACTGTATGAAAAATTCTGCTACAGCTACGCTGCTATAAAATGCTGCAGTTATTTAAATTCAAATCAAACATAAGTAATCCATCACCTAACTACATCACCTACAAACTGTACTGAAACGAAAGTTAATTCCAAAGAAACCACAATTTTCGTTTCTGTATCAACGAATGCATTAGGTGTTACAATAAAAATCAATAACCGTAATCATTTTCGGCGGGTAATATCAAAGTCAAGAAAGTTACCACATCAAAACTCAAATTACAATGCGACGTAATAAAAATAATGAGTTATAAAACAGACCATCAGAAAACATTTTTTCTCATCTTCCCCAACTCGAAAAGAATGAGCACTACAACGAATGGAAGAAACACCCATACACTCGGAACCAATACAGGTTGAGAAAAAAAATACACTGAAGATTTGCCACCAGATCCAAAGCACTGGGTGGAAACGAAATAACGCAAGAGAACAGAAGATCGTTGAACGAGAAACCAAGCAAGCGTAGATTGAAACAACAGCAGCAAAAGTGATTCTTTGTGAAAACGTAACAAATACAGTCCAATAAAACAGTCCCGAAATTGTATATTATTATCAATTATATTGACTTTTATTGACCTTAAAATTACCATAAAAGTGAGTGTAAGGTAACAGTGGAAAAGAATGACGAAAGAAAATGTACTCGAGTGTAGAAGGTGATATACATCACATACGGTACAGGGGTTGCGGCAGAAAAATGTGTAGGGAACGATAGAGTCGTCCGAATTGCGTACAATTGTTTGACGCATTGAATGGTAGTGAGAGTACATGTACACAAGACGAATGTGGTCATAGTAATACCTTACAATTTTTGATTGTCTGCGCTAGCTTTCGAATCGGACAGGTATCATATTTTTGATGCGTGTGTAGTAAGTGAAGTAAGAAAACGATAACGATGTTTGTACGATAATATTGTCATTTTACAATGTTTCATTCTATCGTAGGTTTCCAATTGAAGTTTCAATGAGGAAATGATGTGGAAGTTTTCTATGTGATTTTGAATCTCCTCGTTGAAGAGTAACGAACTATCGATGTCACGCCAGGTTTCCTAACGTTGTGCCGACGGGTCTCTTTTTATGGCAAATAGCGTAGATCTCGAGTAGCTATAATAACGGATGCCGTTCTTAATAGGTCCGTCATTTTACTTCACTATCTACCTCTGAAGCATTCGTGTAATTATGATGTTCAAAGAATGCTCAGAGCATTTCTTCAGGTATGAACAGGTATCTCGCAACTTTACTCAAAACAAGTTCTGTAAAAATGTGTTGGGGCAAGTGTAAGATTTCACATTATTATTTTAACTGTGTACAATGCTTTTTAGCAATTACGAACAAAAGTATCCTTGGGGCGCCTTGCGAAGCAAAGGATGCAGTAATGTATCAAAGTTGGCAAACTTGAATGCCGCACGTACTTGCAGCCATCAGACGAGGCTGTGTTAGAAGGCGATCGATCAAAAATATAAACGAACAGATTGCGACGGTAGATAGACGATGAATGGTTACAGCAGTGTAACAATTGTATGTATTTTGCAGCATGCTGTACAAAAATTGCATCTATTATACGCGATACGAAAACAGTTATGTTTGCAGCATTTATAGCACCGATAACAGCACATAATCGCGCATAATCGAGAGTGTGCGGTCCAGCTTTCAAGTGTCTTTTTGAAGAATTGACTATAATCGATTTTTGTTTATAGCTTGTAGCAAATTGAAAATAATTGTGCAATTTAAGATCGCCCTTAACAGGTTCGATGCTCCTCGTTTGATTGAAACTACGCCAAGACTTTTTTCCGTAATGGTGATCACGCTTACTGACGTATGATGACCAATAATTGTCAGGAACATCAGCAAAGAACACGGTAAAATTGATCTGCGACACTTATGCTTCTTCGAGCAATTTGTAACCAGCATTTGAGACGCCTGATTATGGTTGATCACTTAAATAATAACAGAAGTAATGCAATGGCGAAACATAATATTATATTTTGCTTTACCTTGATATGAGTATCTGCGCTCGGTTATAAAAACACTGTTTTCGTTAGACTTAAAAATGTAAAACAGAAGAACTTTCTTGTACAACCGAAATCCACCGCGAGTGAGACTTGCGTTTACCAATAAGTTAGTTTAAACACTGGCTTTCTTCATTGAGTAGAAAAACTTTGTCCCTCACCAACTACGAAATTATACGAACCAACCACACCAAGGAAAATATAGGAACTGGAGAAGATGAAAGAAAATTGAATTGTTGGCACGGAAAAAAATCACCCCGACCTCCGAAAACGAACTTTGCTATGCCTGGGAAAATATTTGACCATAAAAGATGCCAATTAATATGCATACCCTACAGGAGTGAGCACCGTCCGTCAAAACTTTAGAAATGTACCTCAAAATAGCATCGAAAACCAAAATGTCAAACAACAAAACATATTTCTGTGTAACCCTTAAAAAAAGTTTAGCTGTATGCACATGCTCCAAGGTTTACCCAACGGGTGGGACATCCCGAGGCGTTTCGAATGTCCTGCCCAGTAAACCTGTGTTGAGCAGCATGCGTGTTACTGGCTAAGGCTGTACGTAAGATGTTGATATGGTAGTTATAAATCTTCGCCAGGCTGAGTTCTGCAACAGCGTGCCAATGCCTTTGTACGTTTTTTAAGCGCATTGCGCTTTTTATGATAAAAAGTTGCTGAAAATAAAATACCAAACAAGACCGTGCCATAAATCCAAGGACGTTTTACAGTTGTCTCTTTGTTGCGGCCTAGAAGGAAAAAATGTCAAAGGATAAAACCAAAGAAGAGAAGAAACAAAATGGAAAAAATAACGCTGTCGTTTAGTTTGTACGCCGGCCGTCTGTGGCCGAGCTATGGAACCCTTGCTTTGAACGTGGCTGCCTTAACACAGAAGCTGTCCCAACCCTGTGACGAGTGTCCTTGAATGTTAATGACAAAAGTGTGAGCCATTGCGGGCAGTCGGAACGGTTATGGAATAAGGTAATGCAATACTATGGAATGTCACCAAACTCAGGTCAAAAGACGGAAATACTGTGAGACCCAAAGATCTCTCTGAAATGTAAAATGAAATGCCTGCAAAATCGCTGCAATTATGAAAACAAATCCTCGGGAATAGTTACGATACTTACCATTTTTAAATGCATCGTAGTTGCGAAATGAATAAACACTTTTTATTAGAGGAACAACTACTTTACTACAAAAATTTCCAGCTACAACTCGTGCATACAAATTTTTCAGTTATTGTTATTGGCATTGTTGTACATCTGAATTTGATCATTCACTAGGAATCATGGAACGCGTTGAAAATATTTTAATGAATCGCAGAACGTGGATAAATATAATTAAATCCTGGTTCAGTATACTTCATCATGTTTCGCCGGCATAAAGAAGGACGCAAACTTGCTAATGCATTGTTTGATAATTTTAATATTTTTATAAAATAATAACAGCTTCAATTAACTTTATATGGTATAATAAGAAATGATCGTGCCTCCAAACCGGTTCATTCATACCTGTAAGGACTCAATTGGTACTATTCCGTATTCCGGCTTTCCGAAATTAATTTTAAACTCCTTCAAGAAGAATACTAAGAATCATAAATAACATTTTATAAAGCTGGAAATATGAATGCTGGCTGTAGAATTGTGGCAAGCATGGCTTCCATTACAAAACCTACGTATTCGATCGTGGATTTGGCGAGTACAAGTTCGCTTCCAGCGCTTAGTTATGCAGAAGAAGCTGACGAAATTATACTGACGATTTTGAAACGATCGTCGCAGTGGCTTGATGGCGACACAACAAGTCTTAAAATTATGTCTTAAATCGCCTTATAAATATTAATCAAATGGCAATAATTTATGTTAACACAGCAAATAATTCATTCTCACTACCGGTTGACTAAATACATCGGCAACCGGGTATCCACGCTCATGGAAACCTTCTTCTATATGGTATGGCTAAACGGAGTTTATTTAAACGACAAACAGTTTGTAGAACTACCCGTAGAGAATAAAAATGAGTCGATAGGGTATTCATTTTATTCACTCTTTGTCTGAGAGAGCCACTTCGTTCGCAATGCGCTAAAAGTATTCGATTTTCTTTTGTTTTTGTTTTATTTTTCAACGAGTGTGGGTAACGTTCAGTTTGCTTTGTGTGACGGAACATGCAGATGATATGAAAGTGTACAGTGTTGATGAAACGGACTACGAATGTTTCGCCATATTTTCTCTAGTTGTTAGTTTACTTTAGCGTTAGCTAATACAATAGCAATCAGCAAATAAATCGTCTAGTTTCAAATCTTTTTTATCCTTACCTGTAATTCATGGTGGATTATACTGATGAAAAAACATGTCATGTGACGATGTAATGTTTAATCCAAAAAATATATGCCTGTATCTGGTAATCCTAGAAAGAAAAAATAAGAAAATTGAATATATTTTAGTTTAAATAACCACTAGTATACCCACTTATCCAAGTCCAATTTTATCCCAATCACCAATTGTAAATCCTCACTTGTTAAATAGTGCCATAAAAGAGATTGTGACACTGTTCGTATCGTATCCTGGACTGGTGTATTTATTTCTATACTAGCCGGTTCCTGATGTATAGCAATCTAA
Source organism: Anopheles farauti (assembly GCA_000473445.2). Classification (NCBI taxonomy): domain Eukaryota; kingdom Metazoa; phylum Arthropoda; class Insecta; order Diptera; family Culicidae; genus Anopheles; species Anopheles farauti. Next base: position 1,010,822 of record KI915064.1, read on the forward strand.
CGACTTAAATTTTGGATAAGTATTGCACTTGCAGCGCTTTTTAATAATATTACCTTATTACAAATCCGACACTGCACTAAACTATCAAAAACGAAGCAAATCTGATGAAATACGCTGTGTTCCGTGTATAAATAACATGATCGAATTGTGGGTAGGAAAAAAAGTTTTGGCTCGTTTTAATCGTCGCTACATATATGTACGCAGATAAAATAAATTGAATGAAAAAATAATTCCTACTTTATCCTTCTGACATCTCGAACCTCGCGCTTGAAATGAGAGCAATAACTCAAGTCAAAATCGGCATAACGGTGTGTGATGAACTGTGCGAGAGCTGCACACGATTTGCTACTACGATTCGCTTGGCTATTTATTCTTCCCACGCATGCTCTTTTATTTTATGTTACATTTCCATTTCGCAATAACTTGCATGAATGTTGCAGACAACTTATGCCTAACGAGCATATTTAATTTATACCAATGCTGTAACAACACAAATGCACAACACAATTATTGAGGATTTTTGGCTTGGTGTTTTTCTACTGCAGTGTATCGTATTGAATATTTTGAGAAATAAGTTATTTTTTTAATTATTCTTTTAATCAACATACAAACATTTTTGATAATTAAACCAACTTAACTCTACTGAAAATACTGTATGTTCAATAAATTTCAATAAATTTCATTTTACGGCAAAATTAAGGTTCGAACTTTATTCGCATTGGAAGATGAAGATTTATAATAAGATAAGAAATAGGGCAAGCTAGTTTGGAGAAATTGTTTGTAGGATAAAATGTTTATTTATTTGTATTCAAATCATTTATTGAAATGTATTTAAATAATAAAATATTACAATCGGTTTGAATATGGCTATGTGACCATTTTTGCATGTCAACCAAACTGTAAAATATCTTCTAGTTCTCAGACTAATTGTGACAGTTCATTTTAAACCCGTAACTTGATAGATAGGCTCATTGGGCATTCCGTTGTGACGAAGTATATTATGCAAACTTTATAATTTGTTATCAATTAAGCTGATATAACTAATTCTTCCTCGTATGCTAGATTCTATTTACCATTGCTGCATATAAAACGAATGCCAAATTCCTACTATTTAGTGTATAGTGTCGTTGCATGTATAGTAGTTGTTGTAAAGAGCTTTCTGCATTACTTCCCGTGCACGCAGTTAAAATGTTTCATAACAAATCGAATATTGCTCACAACTAGACCTTTTTGTACATTCTTACACAAATGACTTCCCATCAATACCACTGCCAGCCTTACAGCACAGTTTATGCTAGATACTGTGTCCTGTGGAGAAGAGCTGACCAATTTTGTGCTGCCGCAAAGGGGTTCAGAGCGTCAGCATCCATTTGGGAAACACACTGGTGCTCCTGTACTCACAGGGACATGCAGAAAAGGCCTGGTAAGCCATTTTAATCCACGGGTGGGTGGCTTTGATCTATGCTGATAATCTACCACTTTTAATGGGACGAACATTAATATGTTTGTATAACTTTTCATTAAATCTCTTCGTAAATCCCTGGCCGCTGGGAACAATTTTCCTATATGGACAGACCATACGAACACGGACATGTCCGCATGTCAGTAGCACGGCGGATGGACCGTTTCTAACACCTCGATGCGGACATTCGTCTGAGTCCAGTTTCTGCCCTTTTGCGCAAGGGTGTGACATAAATGGCTGAAAGGATCACCAGGATACGGTACCCACACCGTCGCAGCCCGGGGTTCACTTTTGGCAAGCTTTGTTTGCAGTACACCCTCGAACGACGAGCGTTGCCATCTTCTCCGGTTGGAGTGCAGGGCAGCCGGAATTGTCTGCTAGCGAGAAAATAATACACTGATAATGAGACATTTTAATGACCCGTAGATAGAAGCATGGCACTGATGTACACCGTTGCGGCAACCGTACGATATGGATAAGCAAAACGAGCCCGTCCGAGCAAAGGGCCGAGAGAAGGATTATGGGGATTCCACTCGAGGCTCGGTTACTTACAAGGAAAGAGCTTCTGAAACCAGGTTCTGTGTTATTCTCTGAAACAGACCACTCTTGTTATCCTAGTGGTGGTAGTCTTCTGCATGCGTTTGTTCAGGGTTTAAGGATAGCCACGCAATACGTGCAGTCCCTGCAACATCCTTTTTTGCGACTGGCTAACATAATGCATTTGGTGTATTGAGAATAGCAGAGATGTTGTAGCTAAATATAACGTATTAGTATCTTTACTTTAAAAATACAAATGTACAATACAGGTGAAATCCATATCAATGGTATATATTTCTGGTGTAGGCTTTTAGACTATAAACATGAAGTTAACTACCGTTTATCGGTATACAATTTAAACAAACATTCATATATAGCAGCCAAATAGTGTGTGCGCAGACATAAACAAGGCTCTCCCACACTACATTACTGTGGTGCTGCCAAACGGTAGGGATGAATGAATGAAACGCATAGGATAATAACCATGTATTACGTGTTATCTATTTTTACGACCGGCAAACTCCAATTCCGATTTCAATACATTCCCCAACCACGCTCAGCGCACTCACTCATACCACATCCCCTTTTGTGTTGAGTGATGATAATGTTTGATCCGCTAGACGAATGAAACTCAGGCGCAGGTTCCAGCTGTACGGGGTCGCACAGACGTACGGCGACGTGTGTACGCACAATATCGACATTGAGTAACAAATCTAAAGGGTTTATAAACCACGCGCTTTTGCCCGGAAAGGCATTTAAATGATATTGGAGCACCAGTTTGGAACGAATCGATTCCATTTTTGGTCGCAACAGCGTCGATCATGCTCCGTTGCTGTTTTGCATTTTGTGTATGTGTGTATGTGTATGTGAAAGGCATTAAAATTTTATGTTTCAAATGTAACAATGACATATCCGTTTAAATATTGTAAGTTATATGACTTGCTTCATCTGTTTGCTTCACCCTTTCGATGTAGCCATTGACAAAACCAAAGGTCGATTAAAGACTAGTCGTTTAAGGATGAGACTTGCGATTCGGTGGTTTGGTGGAGTTGTTTTTTATTTATTTATTTGTTTAATTTTTTTCACAATAATTCTCCACACACACACACACATACACGCGCGTGTGCGGCATGCAACTACGGTCGGCGTTCTAGACGGATAAAATGTTCGAAATTAACGATTATTGTTTAATATGCACCACCATTAGCTATAAAATTCGTTGATGGCTTATTTGGAGCAGTAAGCCGCAGGCTAACAGGCATGAGCAAAAATTTTGGACAAACCATGGAAAGCTATTATCTGATGCACCGGTTGCGGTTTCCTTTCGCTGCACTTCCTTTGGCACATGGTTGTATAATGATGCTTTGTTCAACGACTTTTTGAATGTGTATGTGTACGGGCTTTTCAGGATAGTTTTCATAACATAGTTGAGAGAAGAGTTTAACACCGACTTTCAGCGACGATTGTAAGTATAATTAGAAATATGACGCCCAAATTGATTTATATCTTTGGTCGTAGTGTTAGACAAACCTCATTTCTTTGGTAGATTTAATGGCCGCGATTATTTATAAACGATAATTTTAAATCTGCATTCAATAACTTGCGGAAATCAACAAAAAGCGAAAAGTATCTTGTGTTTGAAATCTATATAGCTTATGTGAGTTCAAGCCAGCTACTTATGTGTTTTTGGTTTTTTACAACATGATTTATTCTTCAAAAAGTAGATACTTAAAAATATTACAATAAAACACCATTATGGCGATTGACACAGAACCATTTTGCCGACGGTAAAAATATCAAAACGCAAATTAAGGAGTGAATGTCTCATCATAATTGTGTTGATTAGGAAAATAATATAACATCTCTTCAATTTACAGTAATCTTCAGCAAATGATTTATTTTCTTTTATGCACTGCATAACGCTTAGCAATCCTATGATTTTTGGTCAACATAAAAAGCGGATGTTGTGATTCACGAAAAATTCATACACAATAGTAAACATTGGTTTTTAACCAAGCAACTCCTAATAGTAGTGTAAATTGTAAAATTTTTACACAATATATAGCAAGACTCTATAGCGTTTGCTTCCTTTGTTGAGTTTTGAAGGAATTTATGTCACGTCTGTACATAAACTTGTTCAGAAATGTTGAATATACAACATTTAAAACAAAAATCAGTTTCAAATATGATGAAGAATCAACATTTTATTCAAATACATGTCATAAATTCCTAAGCATAATTTAAATATGAACTTTGAGTTAGACATTACAGAAGCTGTGTTGAATTACGAAAAGCTTATCCGTAAGGCTAGCCTTTGTTCAATTAAAATTTTCAATATTTTTTAAAAATATTTTAACTACTAAATCCAATTCAATTGCTCACATGTATCAACGAGAGTGTAGACTCATTAACTCCCTTTTCAGAGTGTAGACACATTAACTTAAGTAAGCAGATTCCTACTTGCAATGCTTGTGGTATCATTTGCTTTTTTTCATCAACAAGTACGTTGGCCTGCCAATTCTGTTTAATAACATATAAATTGTTCTTTCTTTATGACACTTCAAATGAAAAAGTATGCAAACGTTTTCCTGTTACGAAAATAAACAAAACTCTGCTGAAAAGTAAATATCGAAACTCTGAAATCCGATACAATGTGTTGGGAGTTCGAGTTTGAACTGGCTTGAAACCGAAACTACAATACTTCCACTTTTCGATCCCGTTATTTCGATTGTATAATCGAGGGTGTGAGATGGTTTGAAATAATGCCGTGATGACATCTAACACAGGACTATTTCCAGCCAGAGCATTCGCGTTCCACTCTACGCTATTCTGCAGAATGCTGGGAGTGGTATCGTCTATGCTAGGGAGGTGGTGTGACTAAATATTGAAGGAATTTGGGAGTGTAGTTGAAGTGTGAAAGAAAACGGGCTGCTCACGCAGGATGCACATACAACCAGTTACCTTGAAGAGGGAAACAAAACATGGCTGAGTGATTAAATGCCCGTTTCTCCCAAACTTGCGTGACGGTGGTGAATTATGAGCTTCCACTGCACCGTTTCTTCCTCGGGTTTTCGATCTCAATGTTTCCGCCATCGTGACACAGCAATTACAAGAAGGCAACGCAGCTTGTCTGCATACTGCTTTTCATGGCATGCAGTTTTCACGCAGCTATTAGGATAGCCGGTCAGCCTAGGAAAGATTTTTTCTTTTCACTTAATTACCTTTTGTTATATTAGGAAGGTGTGTGAGTCGTTCAAAAATCTAAAATAAGTGCAACCATGCGCGCGACTTGAGGTATGGTTCATTTGCTGCAGATTCCGCTTTCCGCTTCGATCATTCCCATCGGTATTGTGCATGCACACGTAGCATGATTACTTAGTGTTCGCTCAGCCAGTGAACAATGGGACGGGTACAACGCAACGAAAGGCTGGGCGTTTTAGCGACAAACGTCTTGGAGCTCGTAGCAAACTGCATCCAAGGACCTGGAGTGAACGCAAGCTTCTTCCTGTTTCGTTCAACACGGAAATGATTCTAAAATCGTACCTAATTAGTCGGAGAGTTCTTGTGCCTTCGTTACTTTATGTTATTTCGTTGGCACGTCTGGCAGCGCTGCAGTCCGGCTGTGTCGTACCAATTTTCCAGTCTGGTTAGCATTTCTATAGCTTCTCTCTTTTGCTTTATCGAGCACTTCAGTCCTGCTGTTTCTACTACCCTCCCGATAGTCACCCACGTTTCATGAGCAAATGGGTCCCGCAAGAACGTTCCAAAGCTGTTGCTGCTGCTGCTGCTGCCGAGATAGAGGTGGAGCGCATTGGGAGAAATTAAAATATGGCCGCAATTAACCTATCTTGTCCTAAATTTATTACATTTAATCTCATATTTATGGAATTGTGAGAAAAGAAAACGAAATCATTAATGAAGCTATAAATAAACAATCTATCTTGCATTCGGTTGGCTTGCCAATCCTCTTTGCCTACTATGCCTTGTTCCTTGTATCGCTTGTATCGCTGGTGAGTTTAGACCAACAGCTTCAAAGTTTGTGTGTTGTGCGGGGCGGTTCTCGTGAAGGAAGCAGCTAAGAGGTACTTGACTAAAAAGACCACCGCCCAAGGGGTACGCTAGAGGAAAGGATCTTTTAGGAGTGAGAATATGGAAGTCCCGATCCTCAAAAGGCGAACTGCGTCGTCGTCGTCACCGGCTTCGCTTCGCGGAGACGAAAAGTGGTGGAACGAAATTAACTACCTTAATGGAGTCATATACATAAAAATAAATCTAACTCTGTGACTACGTCCGAGCCGACCAAACTCACAATCGAATGGGTTTGGTATGTTGTTGTTATTACCGGTTTTTCGCCCGATACCTTTATTTACTGTTCGATACCTTTGGATCACTGAATTGCCGACCACCACAATAGGACGGCTCAAAAAAACAGAGAAAAATAAAATTACACATTTTCTACAAAATGTACAGGTATCTTTTCGTATAAAAACTTCTTACATAAACAGTGTTTTACAATATTGAAATGAATTTATTTGAACTTCGGTGGCGGAAGATGTAGATACAATATTTGTTATAACAATAAGATTATACACTGGTAGTTTCGTATTTGCACCATACACATCCGTTGAATTCTATAGCTATTGACCTTTCACGGTATTGTGTTTTACACAGCGGTTGATAAACATTAACCAAATGCTCTAAAAAAGGTAAACCTGCTATAGGTTCTATTTCCATGTTCAAAACCAAATCATTTAAAGGCATTACTTTTTAACAGTTCAAGGCTATTGAAAACTATTACTGCCATGTCATAGGTGCAGCAAAAATTTTGAGCAAGGTAGTTATGAGCCAGGTAGTTGAGCATAGTTATGACGAACGATTATGAAAAAAACTTATCGTATGTGTTTTTTGTCGTTGTTCGCTTGACACACGCATTCCTTATTGTTTGGTAGCATTCATTACCGACACCATATTATCCGATAATGGTGGGTATACAGTGTATTGCGATTTTTGCTAACCTTGACTATTGTACCTGTTTCGTTAAAAAAATCCGAAAGCGAAAAAATTATGAGACATCATAAATGTCAATGTCACCATCGGCAGCTCTAGGTTACCGGCATAAAGCATACTCATTGGTAGAAAGGTTCAGTCTTTTTATTACATCAACCATTTGCTTGACCTAACTAGTTAATGGAGCAATCTTCGTTTTGCTCGAAATATGTGCTTTAAATTTAAGGTCAACTCTGTCAACTTTGGATCAAACTTTATGAAATTGAAAACAATGTAGAAGAAAAGGCATTGGTGGAGTTTGGTTGGGGTTATATTTTAGATTTTAAAGGAATGTTAAATTCAAACGGGTACATGACCTAAGCAATATTGACGATTGTCCAAAATCTTAAAAAATAAATAGATGAAAAACTGAAAACAGGCCTGGCTAAATTGATTCGTTTTAACATAATGAAAATAATAATAAAATAACAAACTCTTTTTACATTCTATTATTTTCCGTTGTATGGAACAACTTCGACAACTTACGGCAACTTACGGCAAGTGTACTACTAAATTGATTTCCATCAGTATTTTGCAAGCGTTATACGCCTTCGAACAGTGGTCACAGGGAGATCGTAAAAATGTCAACCCGTTTTATTATATACTCATGGCTGCTTTGGGCTTAACGAAGTCATTAAAATCATTGAAGTCTTGCGTTTCATTTGTGTTGTCTGTGCAATTCAAACTATCTGTGGCTACCTTACAGCAGCGAAACATCAGTTAATTAACCCCGTGGCCTCAAACGCAATGCACACTGGCAACGTGTGCAATGGAGGGCCAGGGACGATCATCATCAATAGGATATGCGCTTGACATGGAATGCACAAGATCGCAGCGAGTTCCCGAAGCGGTGGACTCATTTTTACCTCACGTGAGTGTACGCTGAATTGCGAGAAAACGATAAAATGATAGAGATTAAGGATGCGTATGGTAATGCGGGATGCCGGTATACGATAATTCGGAGCATCGCAAGAGAGAACGCAAAACTCCAAAGAAACACAAGGCAACAATAAAAGAAAAAAGAAACGGGAATTTCTTAAACGTTGTCCCTTTCTAGCGGTCCTGGTGCATCGGTCTGGTCACGAGATGTACGTGGGTATACTTGGCGACTGGTGTTGCCTCAAAAGCAGCGGTTCCTACCACAAGGGATGAATAACAAACGTTAATGGCTGACGGTGGAATTGATGTGTGGTAGTGACAAGAACAAAGAATTTCTTCCACAAGAAATCGAGCAAGAAGCGAACAAATATGGCCATCGTAGCACGAATCGACCAAACTCATTTCGAATGGACGGCATGGATCTTAACAAACTCTCAAAGATGAAGCCATCGTATCGCGGTCGTGTTTTCCCGCCCTCGCCATCGCCATCGTCTCACGCTCCCAACCAATCCAAACACGACACATCGCCTCAACTCAATTCGATCGCAAACGATGCAAAAGAAGTTGTTGAGAGAATTTATGAAAATTTTATTTTACTCTCATCTGCAGGATTCGGCATTTGGCATCTTTTAGGCCTTCGGGGGGCCATTAAATTAATAAATCTTCCAAACTTTGCCCCGATTGTCCCCACCGGCCCTCGGCACCGCGCAGCGTTTTTCTTTCCAACTGAACCGACCGGAAAGCTATGGCTTCCATTTCCGCAAAACAGAGCTCTAGCCAATTTCGTGCCGAGTCGAACCGAAAGGTGCAATCGATTCGCATGGCGCACTCGAGGGGATTCCAGAAAGGTACCGCAGCCTAGGAAACGTTTCTGCCCGCTACTGGTAGCAGTATCGCAGCACAATGAAAGGACAAAAAGCACTGGCGTAACGATGACGGTATAAAAAAGTGGATGGAGTGAAAAAATGAGCACATTATGAAGACGTACAACGGTTACGTGCTTCGATCGGTTCTAGCAATCAGCATTTGGGGGCGAGCAAAAACTACCCCTCAGGCACATCTTTTGGCTGGAGTACTTAAAACACTTTCGGTCAACTAAACCGTTATGTTCAGTGTAAAAAAATATTCACTAACATACATTAGGTTTTCAAAACAAAATTTACAATAAATTGAAGAAGTTATTTCACACTCATAGCTATAACGAGTACTTTATTAAACTAATAATACGTACTTTTATGATTTCGTGGCAAAAAGTGTTGAAAAATGCCTGAATCAATGCGCTTCAATATTTAGCATAGGCTCAACACTCTCAAACCAACACTTAAACACAATGAAACCAAAGGATTGATTGAACTTTCGTGTTACTATGAGCGACTTCGTAGTATTTCGCCCTTTGACCGGTGCGGAATTTGTATACCTTTCTTACGGATGCGTGCGATTCTTTTCCACGTGCTGAAGCAGAAATCGTATCGGTTTCTTCACAAAAGCCCGAGATATGGTGCACGGCAGGGAAAACGCGCTACGCGGTCTATGTTGATCAGCTAAATGAGAAAAAACCACTATACAATACGCAGGCAAACAGAGATGCACGAGACGGAACGGTACGCAAGGGGAGAAAAGAATTTATAGCCATAATGGCCTGCTATATCTCTTTTTTATGTTTATAAGAAAAAGAAACATTTTAATGGGAAAAGATCCTCCAGCAGAAGCAGAAGCGGTGCCTTAGGGAAAAGCGAAAAACTTTTCAAACACACTCACTCCTGCGTTAAGACACGGTCGACGATCAATAAGGATAACGACGCAAACGGTCGCAACGACGCAAGCAGGGCAAGGGGCTTTGCGTTTGCTACTATCGCCATTTTCAGAACATTCATCGGCTAAGGGTACGGCGAGACGGTTGGTAGGAGGGGAGGGAGAGAGGGAGGGGGGAAAGAAACGCAAGGCTGCCACAAATGTTATCAACTTTCCATCCTTTGCTCGTATAATGGGGGCAGCAGCATGCGGCCGCTCTTCTAGAAGCTTGGTTTTCGCGAGGAAAAATAGCGCCATTGCCTGACTTTATTCTAGCAACGTGCTTGGTGAGCGTGAAACGAGGATTGAAAATTTTTCAACAAAATACATTCTTGGCAACGGGGCTGCAGCACCCCGCGGTGTTCGTCCTTCTCACTTCCAGTCCCGTGAAGAAAATTTCTTCCTTAGCCTTGGCCGTGTCACATTTGGTTTTCATCGTTTCCCAACCATGCCAATGCCGGCACGCCAAACACGGTAGCGAGAAGCCTTCTTTATAATTATATGCTTAATTGAAGAAAATGAAATTTGATTTCAAAATTGTTCCCGCCAGGGGGGTTTCTCGGGAGTACTCGTGTTGCAAACACCGGTTGGTGATTTTGAGATGCTACGTTTTAGGAAATGCTTCGAAGCTTCGTTCACTTCACGCATTCTAATACCAGTATTTATATAAACGTATTCATGGTATGAATGACATTTCCTCACAACTGATGTGCGGGACGACCTGACTGAGTAGTAGTTGGGTAAGAAAGTTAGGTAAACAGTTGGCAATAAACCAAAAAGTGGTGGTCCATTTCCTTTATAGTTTCTTTGTATATCAAATTGTTTGTCTGAATATATATAGTAAGCAAGCAGCATTCTGCGATCTATATGTTTGAAACATTTTTATGATACAACATCATTTAACCATTACAAGTCATTTGTAAGACTTTATTTATAATTAAAGGTTTATTGACAGATTTATTGACAGTACTTTATACTGTCAGTTTATTGACCAATGAGAAGAGTGACAGCAGTCCTACATGCCAACCTCAGCATCATTGGTGATAATGATGTGGACGACATAGTTCGCGAACAGGCAAAGAATTTGGCTACACATGAGCCTATTGAGGCCAAGTAACAAAATGTAATAAAATGTAATTCTCTGAATAATCCAGGTTATGGGAGAAAACTCTTTGAAAAATGTTGTTAGCTTCAAGTTCAAGTGCCAGGTTTTGCTTTCAAACTCAGAAGTATTGTTTTCAGAAATATATCATTTTTGTTCTAGTAGCTTCTAATATACATTGTTTGCTAGAGTGTAACATATTCTATATCTTAAAATTGAGATAAATTATGTATGAAGTTTGTATAGCATCGTATATAAACTTTCGACTATATTTTTCTGTTCCTAATCCTTACGTTACAAAAATATACTGATTTTACAGTACATTAATGCATCAATTTGACTTATAGATTACAGAAAGCAATATTGCTATCCTAGCAATGACTGGTTAGGGCGCTAAAACATAAAAATTGTTATGGTAAGCATAATTGAAACAAAATGGAGCTTTTCTTAAGCTTTAAAATACATATTTCATTGGTATATCTTTTAATGCTTTATATTTACGCTCGAAAATGGCGCTGTAGCAACGATTCGCATTGTAATTATTATGCCTATTGCCACACCACATTCAGATGCAAACATGTTTATAATTACAATATAATAATGAACCGTATTATATAACTAATCCCCGTACAATCGGCTACGTCTTAAATGAATTCCGACGATGTCTCGTTCGAAGTTATTTGGATTAAGCCAAACGCCAAACTACGCCAAACTATGCCGATTTCCAGATGTCTTCCCCATCAAGCCATTATCCTTAAACCATCGTCCTCGATGGCTTCTTTCGTGTGGGATTGAAAATACCTCAAACGTGCTGCATACGCACGTGGCTGCTTGCCATATTTACATGTTCTCCAATAGGACCAATAACCATAAACCATTACACACTGCACATATGCCTAAGTGCTCGTTAACGGGTACCTAATTTACTGTCACTCTAATTAAAACAACCGCAATATTATCAAAAATACGTGCCTCGATTACACGCATATATACACACTCACACACACATACTGCTGCACACCGCAATAGGTGAGGCAAGTTTACACATCCTTTCGTTTAAAGGCAGGCAACACACAACATCCCAACGAGCCCATTATGGTGACATAAAAAATGCATTGCTGGTCCCTCGGAGGTGTGTAGAACGGCGCATGAAATTTGATTTGTCCCTACAAAGCCATCTTGGTTTTCAGAGCAATCTACAGAGGCTACAGACGTTTGCAATGTTTTAATTGAATAAAATTTTCGTGTTATTTTTAACATTTCCTGCTGAGCAGACGTTTCTAATATAATGAAATACATGTTTCGTGAAAGTGTTTTACTAACAGGGATACGTTGAAACACTGCATGATGATGAAAAATATTTGCATGGAAATAAAATTCATGACGATTGTTAAAATCCAAGCAATCTCCGCGTTACGAGGTCTGTTTCGAACTGTTTTTCATTTCCGTTTCGTTTCGTTCTTGAAATACGGTACCACATGGTCGTTTAACTCCGCCTTCCTTCGAATGAAACAAAACTCATCCTTCCGAAGGATATGTTTCGGCTCCTTTTTGCATTCCACAGCGCGTCATACCTATCTAAGCTGAAGTAGTTGAGTAGCAACTGGAACAACCAACGTGCTGGTAAAACCGTTTGGTAAGTAAGTGATTGAGCTAAATTATAGTTGAAAAAATGTTGAAATATAGCAACATATTTGAAAGGACGGTACCTCTCTCTCTGCACACGTAAAGGCATTCACTTTCAATTAATGCGAATGTAATGGATGGTTAAGCAGCCGAAAAACTGTTCTCACTGAAACAGGGATCCCAAAATACAATATGTGTAATTTAAATCTCGTAAATTACTTCTTTGTGAGACGATGTTTCCTCTTACATGTATTGCAAAACAAAAAAATCGGCAGGAAAGCGGTTATATGGAAAGCCTTATGCTGTAATGGGCAATAGCTTACATCTAAGGTATGTTTATAGGGCAATAACATTTTTCACTAGTCCCCATAGCAAAAGAGCCTTTTAATGGGGACAAATCGCCTGCGGCCAAGTAATAATACAATTGATATACATTCGTTTTTTTATAAAATATTATCTTTTAGTTATAAATTATCAAAATATATTATAATATAATCCAACACAAAAATTCATTATTGATTTTGTATGCCAATTGATAACCCAGCGTTCATCAAAATCAGTTTCAAAGCCTCGTTTCATTTCAATCAAGAATAATATTGTTTGACGTGAATTCCAGCAGTATACAAAGTGAAATTGTAGGGACTAAATTACTTAAAAACTTTTCACACAACTCATTTGGGGACGGTTGGTCAAATTCACTGAAATATTCTATTCAACAACCATAACAATCCGTAAGAATTTGTTCGACTATCTTGATCGCTTCAGAGCGTAAGCAATCTTTTATTTCTCTTTTATTTGTTTCAGAACTTTACGTCACCGGAACCTTTTATGAACACCAAACTTTATCAAATAAATGGACACTAGCTTTCTCCGCGCCAAGCATTCGCCAAACGCGTCCGCATCATTTGGCAGTGTGCCTTTTGTTCGCCCGGAAGGAAGAGAAAACGCAGAAATGGTTCGCCATGTATGGTTATAAACCCGCTAGACCAGCGCATTGTTTACTTAAGGGATTTTTCGTTGGGATGGCAAAGAAAGTGATGGAAAATTCACCACCCACCGGAATGCGGCACACGACGAGCGTACAGCGTCGCAGCATGGAGTCCACGCCTGGATTTTTTTCGGTTTCTTTTCGCTTTTCTTCCTTCGCACACGGTCGTACCGCATCAGGATCAACCATCAGCAACGTCAGCAACACTGGTTGGTCCACGAAGCAAATCTTTATTCCCCACGGTCCAAAAGGTTTTCTCGGTGCTCTCGCACCACTGCATCCACATGCCGCCATCACCACCACACCCGGCACACCCTACTGAATAATAAAGTTTATTTTTGCTCCAAGGAAATTGCTGCGATAAATCTTTGAAATGGAGCAAGTCTTTTAATGAGGATAAATATTTCAGCTTCCTTTCTCCGCCGAACCATGTCCTTAATGGCTTTCGTTTTCTGTCTCCGGGCACGCTCTGGCACATCCAGTCTTCCCCGTCAGGCGCCACCACCATCAGAAAAGGACACCGCGGCCAACACTTGGACGGGAGAACGAAGAAGTTAACGAATCTTTCCCGCAGGCTGTGCCAAAGCAAATGGCGTCAGGCGAAAGAACGGTATCAATGCCCGAAATTTCTTACGCACAGCTTTTTGAAAAGATAACGCACACTGTTTGATAACGAACCGGGTGGCCGCATGCTTAGGGTAGCGATATTGTGTTTCCTTTCGCTGCCGATGCTAGGCTAATGGCAATTTACATAAGCGAAGGTATGTTTTCGGTGAGGTTTTATTAATATTTAAACAGACTATGCGTTGAACGCACGTTTGTTAGGGTGTGTGCAGATGAACGGAAAAGTCAAGGGGAGGTAAAGCCTAACGTGTAAGAGAATTAGTGCAAATATCGAATTTTCCGCTCGTTTGCTTAATGTGAGCTTACTGCCCCCGTTGTTGCTTTTGTATCGAAACTGATTTTTCAATTATTTCTAGTATCATCAGGCGTAGTAATACAAACTCTTAGTGAATGGATAAAATAAATAACTACAATATTCAATGAACTGGCTACTTGTTTGAAGCGAAAGTAGGAAAGCTAAAATTTAAAATATTTGTAGAATAAATCAACCCTAGCGTAAAAATTAGAATAATTGTGAGAGACGGTATGGCTTGAACGGTTGAACTATTACACAGTGAGGCGAAAGGATTGCTTGCTGCAGAGGCAGAAAAGCAACAACATAATCGTATTCTTGCAACATACGACCTAAGTGGTCGTACCTACCGGATTGTGATATCCTTTTATCATTATAACTGATTAGATATCCTTCGCTTGACGAAGATGGTAAATATGAGATTATGATATTGGTTTTGTCATCTGCAAATCTGTCGCCATTATAATCACACTGGAATATCCTCGAGCGAAAGTTTAACATACAATTTGATTTATGTTTAAGTATTAAATATTAAACAACCATTTGATTTCAGTCGGAGAAAATAGATGCAGCCAGCAGCTCCTGAGTAAGCCTCGGAAATCAATTTTAATTTCAATTTTTAATAGAGCGTAGGAAGTTGAATCTCATATATGAATGTTTACATAAAAACTAACTTTTCATCCAAAATAAGCTCTATCTGTTATCTGTTTGAAAGGATAAAATAAGTAGCGAAGCTCGACATTGCTTCAAGTACACATAATTTGCAAGTAAAATAACCTTTTTTGGAATATTTGAATTTCAATTTTTATTAAAGTATGGTTACTATACAATCGCTTAATTTACCGTGCCACAATGATCAAAATATGTCCTTGGAGGTCAAGCCAATTGAAGTAGGAAATCTTCAATTCAAGCAGTCAAGCAGTCAATTTTCGATAGCGTTATCAAACTAAACAAAATGAATGTACCATATGGGATATTCAATGCAGTTTACACCTGGCTAATATGCCATTACGTTAGATGAGTGTTATGCCAATTTCGATATGATCGTATCGGTTGAAGCTATTTTTAAAGAATCAATAGACATATAAAAATGCGATGGTTTTGTTAAGAAATCTTCAGTTTTACACAAATAAAATATTCAAAATATTCTTCCCGTTTAGCTGCAGTTTATATTTGTCTGTTGCATACAGTTTCAAACAAAAGATCTTTACTATGCCTTACTTAAATATATAAACATTATATAAAATAAAATTCATTAAAAAATATACCAACGTTCTGTTGGTTTGACCATTATTGTCGCATTGTGACTGTACTTCAAGCAAATTCTTGCAGCAGACTTTTTCATTTGTGATGCTAAATACATTTTCTCACTGTTACATTCACCATTTTCTGCAGGCAACATTTTCTCACTTTTCATTATTCGTGCACTGTTTTCTCACTTTTACCTGAAATCGAGCAATATTGTATTTATTTTTCTTGTACTCGAGCAGTAATTCTAGCTTTCCAATTTACCGTAGTGACCTCTATATGTCAGATTGCGAAACTTGTGTCGATCTCATTTGGCTCCTCCCTTTTACTGCATCGCTTCATAAGAACAAGCACAATGGGAAAGTAAAGTAATCGTTTCATTCGCAAAAATTAATGAAAAATATTTTTAGTTCAATTAAGTTATAGTAATGGTCATGTGCATTGCACTGTTTCAACAAAAGAAAACATCAATACTACATGGAACACTTTATAGTAAAATTTAGCATTAGTTAGATAATGGGTTTTAAAAACCTAACAAAACTTAAATCGCAAATAAACTTGGTTGGTGGTTAAAATGGTTAACTTTTGATTGCTTATTACAAAGTTGTTGATTACTTTCAATTAAGAGCATTGAATGTTAGCTTTGAATTGAGCAGTACAAAATTTATTAAAAACGCTACGTATATTGTCACATAAGAAAAATTTGTGAAAACATTGCATAGTGTCATTGTTTCTCAACAGTCAACAATTTTACAATTGCATGATGAGATTATACCAAGTGTATGAAACAAGCACCATAAAAAAAACAAGTGTAAATTTACAGGAATGCACATAAACGCATTTGATATGCCGAGAGAAGGAACTTCTGCAATATGAGATTCATTTACCCACGCATGCACATAGTGAGAACTATACGCTCAGGAGAGAGTCAAACAGGTATTTTATAAAGAGAGGAAATGCTTGAAACGCATGGCTGATAAATCGGCGTGATAAGTTCTGTTGGTTCGGGCAGCCATGTTTTATGACCGATAATTGCCGGCAGCCATTGGTGAAAGCGAGACAAATATATACGACCTGAGAATGAACCGGTTTGAACTTCCATATTCTGAACCGGTTGAGCAAAAATTTTGTTGGAATTTTTTGTTGGAGTTGTGCTTCATCTTGCACTCTCTAAATTTTCAGCTTTACTTTTGTACGAGAGGTACAAATGTTAATTATACAGAATGTTTTATAAAACTAAGGATACAGGAAATAATAATCGATTCTAATTAAAGTATTCGTATAACTTCTCAATGATCTCATCCATAAAATCTAGTTTTAACCATCAGTTTTAAATATCACACAAAAAAATTTTTAAAAACACAATTACAAAACATGTTAAACTCCGACCAATTCTTATGTACACCGAGTCTTATGTACAATTTTTAAACACAATTTCTTATCACAAGATTATCGTTTTACGATACTCGATAATACTTCTTAATGAAAGAATTGAAAAATAAGTCAAAATGAAAATTGTACAGTCCTCTATCAAAGAATGAATTGAAATGCATGAAAACTTTGGAAAAAAAGTTTATACATCTGAATTGAATATATTACAATTTTTCTTTCATGGGTCGCATTTTATACCAATAACTAACTTATACAAATACTTACTTTAAAATTATAAAAAATTAAACATATGTAAACGTTAAAATACTTAACGTAGATTATAGAACATACTATCACAGCCTATGTATGATATTGTTTACTTACAAATTCAATGGCGATGCAATGGCCGAAAACATGTGTCGGTTAAGAAATAAATAATTTACCTGTAAAAGAAAAAAAAACATAATGAATATGAGTTTCAAAATTTAGATAAACGTGAATTTGATACAAACATAGTTTGTATGGTAAGCTGCATGGTGCATTTTGAAATCATGCTTCAATTTTAATTACATTCTCAATAAATAAAACAGTACATATGTACAGTACAACAACAGTACAACATATGTAACAAAGACCATTGAGTAAGTTATATAACCAAGAAAAATAAATAAATCTGAGCTCCCTTCATTCAGGTTATTATGGAAAAACAGAATCATGATGTTTGAAAAGAGCTTCAGATTTGAAAAACGCTACAATGAGTGGACAAATCTAATTGATGTTATCAACAAGACCATCAGTAACTATCAATAAAACAGGAAGCATTGTACCCCTCAATAGAACGTTCTTATTGCACAGTATTGACTCATCTGATTAGTCGATGTATATAGTTATTTGGTGTATTTTTCTGATTGAACAGATTCTTTTAAGAAGCATATTTGAGTATCAATATAAACATGAGCATTCGTATGCAAAATGACAGACATAACCCCAAAACATAAATAGTAAAGAAAATAAAAAACTGTGCGTACACTTTTACTGAAACATTATTGTAGCCGACATTTGAATGGCATTGAATGGTTACCCTTCTGTATATTTCCCTTTAAGCCTCCAGATTGTTATTTTGTTGCGTCAGAGACCTTCAATTGATTGAAGGTTCGCATAAAGTAATGACTGTTGTACATATGCAAACGAAAATTCGACCTTGGATTTTTACTTCTTTGCTACCTCTCAAAATTCGTTCTGTAATTAAAGAAAGGCTTACAGATTGAGAACAGTAAAAACGGGAAGGGTAAAGGGTATTCAATAAACCTTTGGGTCCGCTGGAAGGTAAGAGAAAGTTTTTTTACGGCTAGCATTGATGCATATGCCTTTTGTTCATTTCTATTTCGTTGGTCCAACTGTTTTACCTTCCGACTTTATGCATGTTGTTTTCGATGTATCTGTGATAGTGCGGATATCCAAAATGGTGCGAAAACTAACGATTACGGCGCATAAGTTGCCTCAGAATGAGTCTTACAATTTCCAAACGAGTTTTCTCAAATTTTTGCATGATAATATAAATACCTTAAGGTTTTATTTAAGTGTTGTTGTGTTGTCTGCCATTGGAATACAGCTTGCACACATCACCTGATAGGTTAACTTTATGTTAACTTATTTATTATGATAGCACTTCACTGCACACTTTCACATACGCACAATAGAATGGCTTTAATTTTACAACACTTGATAATGATCAAGACAGAACATCATAGCACAATAATATGAACAAAACACTATACCAATCAAAAACACGCAATTGTGGTGTATATGGCATCAACGAATTTCACTGCAACAAGAATTACACCACCCTATTGGTCTTGATAACCAATATTGATTTTTCACTTTGCACAATCAAATTGCGGACTTTTGTGACAAATCTCCAACTAACAAGCTAAGTTTCACTGACACACGCCCTACATAATGCATGAAACATGCCACATTACTGGCGAAAAGAGGCCGAATGCCCAGCTATTGCATAAAAATACACATCGGAACGGCCACGACGCGTCCAACAAACGCACGAAAGGATCAAAAACAGCAAACACCATGTAATCGTGCGTCCGGTAAGCAAGAACTGACACTCAGTGCGGTAAGCTACGAACGGGAATCTGCAGGCTGTCACCACCGGTCCTAAGTTGGTGGAACTGTCAAAAACCAAATCATCGTTGGACGGGGTCGGCGGTAAAAGGCGAGAAGGCTAGCAGAGAGCACAAAATGCCGTGTTCTTTTATTTATTTATTTTTTTGTTGTTGCCGTGCCCAGCGACGAGCTCGAAACAAGAGAATCGAAAATTTTCAAATCCACCCAGGAGATCGGGCACGGGAAAGATTGCGGTCTCGAAGCTTGCCTGGGCTTCTCCACATAGTAAAAAAAGGTTTAAAAAACAGAGCGGGTTACCGATGGAGACTGGCACGAAACAAGGCACTGTCTTCGGGCCGAGTACGCAGGCGAGTTGCATCGAACGTAAAAAGTTACTGGGCGAGTTTACAGGCTTTTGGTGTGAAGGTAATAGAAAAGGTTTCGCCCACAACCGCCATTGGCAACACTGTTATAGAAACTTGCTTTGGCAGCGCATGTTTGCCTTGCGGCACCAACGATGGAGAATTTTCGGCAGCGTTTGCACTATGTACTCCTGCTTTGATTACATGCTGCATTGTGAGAGAGAGCGAAGGATTTTCAAGAGAGATTTTCGGGTCCAAAAAGAGTTGACAGAGTGAGGCAAAAGAATGGAATGGTTCTCCGCCGCTTTTCTGCCTACGGTGGCCAGACTGAGATGGGTAGCATTTTCATCTCGACGCAACCATCCGTAGTCAGCGGGGAGAATGTACCTCAATGGCAAAAAAGAAACAAAAATCGATCCGTCTAAACAAGTACGCATGAGGAGGAGAGAAGAAGCAATTTTGGAAACGTTCATGCTTGGGAGGTTTTCAACCGGGGATAAAACCGCTGATAAACCCTCAGGGCAAAAATTAAACAAAACGTGTTTTTGTATGTGTGTGTGTGTGTGTGTGAGTGTGTGTGTGTGTGTGACCATGACGAACACATATCCACGCTAGCCAATGTAAATGACTTTCCCGAGCGAGCTATTTTCTTCACTCGCTATTGTGGACAATCGGTGTGTAATTTGTTTGTGAATGTAATAATTGTTTGTAAATCGATTTAATATAAGATATTCATTTAATTTTGCGTATGAAATCACGTGATATGTTATAAGCCCCTGTAAATGAAATAATGATATAATATGAATTACATTGATTCTTTAGTTACAGTTTTAGTTAAACAGCTGAAGCGTTCTTCGTGAAGATAATACTAACATATCTTACACAAAAAATCAAGAATTTTAGAAAATTGCTGATGAACAGTCAAGTCAACTTATATACGGGACAGACATGACTGTGTAAAGAAATATATTCTAACTTGCACCTCAGCACGGTAAGCAAAACCAATTCCTGTTTCAAAACTTCCCTCCTCTAGAGTTACAAAGCAATCCTCGTTCCTGATTAGTGAGGCGGAGGCTGGCAAGTAAATTGGTAGCACGTTACAGGGGGATCTGATTTTCACTTTTAAATAAAATAACACAGGGAAACAAAGCAAATGCTCCCAGCGTGAAGGAAAAATTATGTTGCCAATATCACAAGCAACTAACAGGAAACAGGCGCTTCGGAACAGGATTGGCTGGATCGTTGTGATACAATAAAATGGGGTTGGCTGAATTATTGGATGGTACCAACGCCAACGTAAAAAAGGACTGGTTGTAGTCCTGACGGTCCCGACCGCCGGGATGATAAAGGTGACGGAAACGTTGTACCCTTATCTTATCGCATTAAATATAAATCCCTTCGTTTTCAAACCGCCGTTGGAAATGGCATGCAAGACTTGGTACTGTTGGTACTAATAGAAGAAAGCGAGAAGAAAAAAGCGACGCAGAAATGTTAATTAGAATTTGACGCAACTCGGTCCCTAGCAGGGTGCCTTAGCGTCATTCGAAACAGTCAGCTTTTGAAGTTCTTCTGAAAGATAATTTTCGTGAAATAGAACGTTTCAACTACGAAACAAAAAAAGTAACACTTCTTGCATACACGTATATTAAATGAATAAAAAATTGAAATATATATAGTATCAAATAAATCGTTGACAACATAAGGGAAATCTCATTGTAGTTCATTAGATTCATACATTTTATTACATTTTATTTTTCTTTTTGCTTGCTTTTCCAATCGACATTACACTGTCTTATAGAAAAAAGTCGCATTTAAGATTAGATTTAGATTACTTTTTCCTGATTCTCTCTTTTAGCACACATAAACGTATTTCTTCAAGAATTTCACTGTTTTGTTTGACCTATTATCTATGACCATTTTACGTATTCGAGGGTAGCATTCGCAAAGTGTACCTTGGTTGTTCGCCCATAGTTGAGCAAAACCTCACCGCTTTCTGTTCGCCCAGGTTACACAGGCAGGTTACAGTAATTTATTAGTTAAGACTTTTGCTCTGCTTTTTCATCCAATTATGCCACATGTCGATGAGGTGTAGTTTTAATGAGATCGAAAAGAAAAAGATGCTTCCAGTGTTGTACTTTTTACAAACGTTTGGCAGGCTAGTCATGATGTAACGTTTATGGCAAGGTGGTTTTTCCGGTACTATTTCCATTGTTGGATAATTTTACTTCATACCAAATGATTGATGAACGGCTCGTCCATTATGAATTGGTTAATTCCTCTATTATGGTTGCAACAGTCGCCACACTTACGTATTTTATTTTTTAATTTTATTTGATTGGATTTACAATTTGCATGCAACACACAATCACAAACATTTTATCGTTGATCGGGATGACCAATGGTTTCTGTGAACTGCCTTTTGTTTGTTCATTTGTTCGTTTTCAAAAGTTCATCAATACTCCGTCAAGTTTTCATGCTTTTTACGAGTCTACCTAAACGAAACGATAATCTAACAACAGAGTATTAAAACGTATCCGCATAAATTTCGCACCACAAACATCAACACACAATTTGTCACACAAAACAGAAACATTGCTTCAGATTGAGAGCAGTTTGGGCAATTATAAAAATGAAAAACAATAACATTGCATGAAACGGATAATTAAGTACACAACAAGTTCGAATACAAATGATATCAAAGATGCATGAGAAAAATGAGAAATCGTAAATAGAATTAACAGACAAGATCGACTCGAGTTTCATATTTCACTGACAGTTTGATGATCGTTTTTGCTTCATTGCGCAAACCATTCGATGTAGGGTGCAAATTGTAATCGTTAATTGAGACGCTACCCATAGTTATGTGTATAAGTATATAGATATATTTTTATTTGTGTTTTGTTCATATTAATTCTAACAAATGGACAGATTTGCATTTACGTCATTATGTTTATTTTTGTTTGTTTGTTTTGAGGAGAACAGTGCGAGTAGAATGCAATATGTTTGAATCACATCATAACGCTCGAAATGAATATCGAGTTCCGATCAATGTGAGAAGCAGAGGTTCGATCTGTGTGGTCTTGGGCAGATGAGTTCGTACGAATGTTGGAAAAGAATAGGTAGTTCATTATGTTTATTTCCTTCTGACTAACGTCCTCATTTTTGTCACAAAATGTTAGAGTTTCCTACACGCGTCATTGTGTTTGTGTGTATATTATCGTATTCTAAAAGTAGATTTTACATATTTAATTACGTATATGATGAACGCTCGTAAGAGCGTATTGTGCTGCAGTGTGTCTGCAATCGGAGTTCAAACGAACAATCGCACATACTACCGCATGCATTGTGCAACATTGTGTGGCTGCGTTTGAACGTAATCTGCAACTGCCTTCCTACTGCTTACTAAATAGCTTTCCTAACGTTCAAGCTCTAATTTAAAACAAACTTAAGAAACCTAACGCTACACTTACGCATAAATTAGAAACAAAACAAAAGGAAATACCAGAAATAAAGAGGACGGGTGCCACGGTAGACAATGATAAAACCGGTAAAGTATCCTATACTACTAACGATTATGTTAAGCTTGAGTATGTTTAATTTAAATTAACAAATTGTTCAGACATTCAGACATTTTGATTCGACCATACAGACGTGCTACGCCTTGACATGTGTCGAATGTGTATTTTTACGAATTTTGCACATCTAAGCAGTCCCTTCACGGAGAGGAAAGAATACCGTTTACTTACATCGAGTATGTGTAGTAGTCATTATTCATTTGAAAAAAGGTATAGTCTTAAGAGTTATCGTTTTCCTCCCTTATTTCCCTGCGGTTCTGCTCGTCGTCGGATGAAATAGTGGTATCGATTGCTAATCGTACATACAAAACAAACAAAAAAAGACCTTAAACGTTCACATTGGGCACTGGGCAGTTAAACTTATAAGGAAGATGGTTCCGATAAGGAAAGAGGATAGCTGGCATGGATTCATTTTACAAGCAGATCACTCTACTTTGCCTATCGTACGAATCGCAACAGGGTTTAAAAATAATTATCAGTTTCTTATCCACTAGTACGTATATTTGTTCAATTGTTTCTATCTTAGCACTTTGCACCTATCGATTTACGTTTTCAGCTTTACGTCCTGCTTTGCTTAGTTTCGAGAGAGCTTAATTTTTGTTTACGTTCCGTTTACGAGCATCAGGCGGAACTCGGTTACGTTGGGTGACAGTGTGATCAAATGTTTGAGAGCTCTGACACATATTTGTGTTTTCTGTTTATTATAATCTCATCATACCATTTAATCGGTTCGATCTGCTGGTATCATTGTTTGTATGACTATTTCAGCATACTTCTGCACAGTATGTAAGTTGAATATTGTATCGTTTTATTCTATTGTTTAACTGGGCTACATCACGAGCTATTTTCTGTCCGTTTATGCGGTGTGGTAAGTTTTCTGTTCATAGCATACAATATGCTTCATTGGAAGGCTCAGCAGCATTTCCCAGTTGGCGTGGCTTCCATGTCCATTTGAAGGAGAAGTAGACTTTGCTGTACTCTTTCAGGTGTGGATAGGTGTGGATACTCGTACACGTTTCAATGCGTAAATATGTTAATATGTAGCTATCATACATCTGGTGTGTTGATGGGATAGTGGCTCCGCTCTTGACCGTAAACACATGATTATTTCTTTATATCGCTGTAAAGCTGCTCAGAGTACGATTGTTTGCATGGGCAGGAGTTCATGTATTAATGTTTTAAAATCATCCAGTAAATGCTAGTATTCAAGTTTGTGCTACATTTGGAATGCATGTTTTGCAGCACACAGTTAGTCCACAGTGTAAAATATGGCAGTCAAGAAGACAGCAACCGATCAAAACAATCATAATAAAGGCAACAGGAACATTAAAGAGTAATGAAAAGAAAGAGAAAAGAAAACAATTATTGATGAAAATGAATCGCATAGAATACAAAACACGTAATAAACAGTCCTTCAGCTGTTAGTACACGGGATTGGAAAATTGTAGGATAGGTTGGACACAGTGATTATAGAATTTTGGGACAAGGAGTTCTTAGCATCTGAATGACATGTTCTTCTCAAACTCAAGTCAAATCCTAGTTACATGAAGTTTGTTTTAGGATGTTGTGTGGAAAATCTAGCATAGCTTATTTTACATGATTCTTATGTGGGGTGGGTCTAGTTAATTAAAAAATATACAATTTAATCCCATCGCTTATTATGTTGCATTACCTGGAAGAAAGAAGAACATCGTGTCATAGAGTAATTACTCCATTAGATACATGAAAGTATGCTAGGCATTCTATCTAAAAAGCGTTCGAAAGAATAGCATCAAACACAGGAACGAAATAGTTCTCGTAACGCTAAGCTAAGCAAATTACCAACACATTCGCAAACATTTTGAAATGAACTAATATTCATAAAACTTAAAAGAATTGACCTGCTAGACGCTCGTATCCCAAATAAAATGCATGCAACTAAAACTCCAATTTTTAATCTTCGTTTTCATTCCAACAAGAAATGGTTCTTGAGATGATGAGAAGATTTCAAGTATGAAGGGTTGAAAAATTTAGATGCAATTACAAAGCATCCATTTGTTAAAGAGTAAAAAAATAAAAAATAATCCTGAACATAGGTCAAATGTGAAGAGTGCAAATTTGTTTTACCAGATATCAATATTGAACGGATAATGAAGATACCGGTAACGGGTTATATGGAAAGGAAAGGAACAGGATGGAAAATAAAAACTGAACCAAGCTATGATCTTATTTTGCATGGTGAGAACAGAGAGCAAAAGTTGCCTCGAGCGACTAAGCGATTACAAAAGTTTCCAGAAAAAAAAGCAAACAGTTTTTTGAACAGATGCATACAGAGTAAAATGCTGAAAGCAACATAACGAGAGGCTTAAGATGTTTTTTGTTTTGTTTGCTGTAGTTTGGTTGCAGTTTGGATAGGTTTAGGAATGAAGTTTACTAACGGCTTTCAGGATGTCTTGATTCGTTTTATTATCCAGACCTCCCATCATACTGAGATTTCCTCCGACGCCAACGCCCATTCCACCGAGCCCGAGCTTCAGGTCATTCTGCGAAACGATTGACGGATGGTGCAGGTGGCTTCCGAGGTTTCCAGCGCTTCCACCGGTGCCAGCGCCACCACCACCTCCAGCTCCACCACCGCCAGCCCCGTTACTCGCTTGTTGTGAGCCAACAATCGTGTGCTCTTGCTGGGCCTGCTTTTGACTATGATGCTGTTGGGCGGATTTCAGCGATTCGTTCTTCATTTTGTCTTGCTCCTCGCGCTCGCGGCGGGCCTGTTCTCGTGCGACGAATAAAATCAGAATATGTGTGTTGTAATTATGAGATGAAAAATATGGAGAAGAAAACCAAAGCGCAACGACAAACGCGCTGAAATGGAATGCCATTTCGGGCGGTCTTCGCTTGTGTCGGTGCTGAAAGCAAATATCTTACCTGTTCGTTGATTTCCTTGACCGCGCGAAGCTCTTTCTTCAATTTCATGCGACGGTTTTGAAACCAGATTTTGATCTGTCGCTCCGTTAGGCAGAGAGCATGCGCGATTTCGATTCTTCTTCGGCGGGTAAGGTAGTGGTTGAAATGAAATTCCTTCTCCAGCTCGAGCGTTTGAAACCGTGTGTAGGTTTGACGACCGCGCCGGCGTGGACATCCGTTGGGGCCTAGAATGGAGGAAAGTTGGTCTGAAGAAAGACGATTTCGTTTCGTTCCTCCCGGGTGCATTCTTGGCATAAAGTATCGTTTCCCCTTTCCGTTTTGTAGACATTTCTGTCTGGTTAGCGATAGCATTGCTTGTGAAAGTAAGCTACAGATTGTTCATTTTAATAATTCTGTATGCAGTGGTTCTAAAAGACAGAGCTGTAATTTTAAAGTATTTATAATTTTCGCCGGATACTTTCTTCACCTTATTTCAGTGTAAGATTCTGAAGCGGCAACCAAGCGCCGATTAATTGACCAAAAATGGCCGCCTTCACACCCCTGCACCATGGAGCTACCATGACAAAGACGCAACCATGTTGAACATCGACTTTCGATTGCCCCGTCCGTCTGAACGGGGTTTCCTGTAGGCAATGGTTTACAGTACGAACGAGACAACGCGAAGGTGTTCCGACACGGGAGGGAAGCGTGAATGGCTCAAATTTCCTAGCTGATGATGAAATATGACGGTCATAAATTGTTGACATTCCACTATCAGGGAGACTACAGGGAATTACGTTAACATGTATAACCCCTCGGATGAAAGAACGATACCCGTGGCTAAGGGACGGCGTGAAAGGAGAAAGTGAAGCTTTTCCTTCGGGCCAACTTTACCGCGAGGGAAGAAAACCGTAGCGCAGGGTTGGGCGATGGCGGACGAGAGAAGTATTTATTTATGGCTGTCTGATATTAAATTCTTACTGCAATGGAGCTCATCGCAGAAAAACGGGGACGGATCTTTCGGCTTACGTTCTTCGATGGTTGATGAAGCCATAGCTTACCCCATGCAACATTTTTCGACGCACACCGAGGCTACAATTACTACACCGGATAGTGCACCAGCGTGTTAACTGATTTGAAAGATAAATTTTTCCCCTGGGAAGAGAAAGATCCCACCTTTGGAGATCGATGTTTGCTTGTTTGTTTGGTGCGACACTGTTGAAACTTGTAAAAGTCGTAAATCACGCTACCCAAAATAAAAGCTCAAGGTTATCCAAAACACAAGCTACACTTCGACGCGTGTCTCGGCAATCCGTGCCGTAAAATGGCAACGAGCATTTGACATCTAAAGTGAATGCATAAACAACGGAACTCGCACTATGCGCTTGGTAATGTGGTTATAATAACTAATAACATTGAAAATAATACAATAGTAACACTAAAATCCCATCCATACTACAAATATTACAGATCTGGATTTGTTTTGTAACTGACCTACGGTAAACTACGCGAAATGGCTTGCAGTGTGTGCTTTGGTTTCGTTGATTATATGCTCACAGCTCAGTGTGAGCTCATTGCTGGTTTGCTGCCATAAAACAGTGTTGTTTATTGCGCGCCTACCATGCATCAAAAACCCATCCGGTCAGCCCATCGGCGACGAACTGACCACTGCAATTGGTCTTTGACACGCTAGCAAATGAGTAGAAATATATTCTATAGTGGCAAAACAGTCGATGCATGCATGAACTTAGCAAACCACCGAAAGGCGTCGTCATTCACATACATTCACGAGTAGGAAGTGGTAAAACGGATATTAAACCACGTGTTCACATTGTTGACTTTATTATCACTACCATAAAACCGATTATTGTCAATCGCAGTCCCAACAACACCGTAAAGAGTCGATCTTTTCTCTTTTTTTTTTGCACCACCCTTCACTACGCTCATTTTTACAGCTAGCCAGCGTAACGCAATGTATATTAAATGTGTAGATAAAACTTCATCGCTAAACAGCCTAGGGAAAACGTTATATTGTATGCTCAGCCATTAAAATTACATACCACGCCTTCCTTCAAGCCTCATCATTAGCGACGACTCCAGCATTGCCAGCAATATTGCACGCCATTAATAGCACTTGCACATTGATTGCACATGCACAACACTTGCCAATGGACAATGGAGAAAGGTAATGTTTGTGGTAATGCAGATGTATGCCTTATGACCAAATTTAACCTCGATATCCCAACTTTAACGATCGATTTCATGCAAAGTGTTTGAGTGTTTGATGCCGGAATGAAACGTAAATCACTGTGATGTATACTCCTTCTATTTTATGAAATACATAAACTGTTAAAATACATCGATCTGCGTATGGTTGTAACATAGTAAGAATGTGTCTAAATTATGACAAACTCGAACATTTGCAATCTCGAGTATAGTACGATAAACAAGTTAAACCTCAAAAGTATCGTCTCGAAGAATATAACATCTGC
Organism: Anopheles farauti; assembly: GCA_000473445.2. Taxonomy (NCBI): domain Eukaryota; kingdom Metazoa; phylum Arthropoda; class Insecta; order Diptera; family Culicidae; genus Anopheles; species Anopheles farauti. The sequence goes on from KI915064.1 coordinate 1,039,221, forward strand.
TGTAATATGATTTGCGAAGAAAACATCCAATGCTTACACGACGCTAGCTTTTTATTTGTTTCATAATCATAATCATGAATTTCCGAAAGCAACAAAACACAAACAAAACACCAACATTGTATTAGTATTGAAAGTGATTTGACCTAATCGGGTGGTTTATGGTGGACCAATTTCCTTCCCAGAATTTGTTTCTTACTTGGCCGTTTGCTTAACGTCGAACCATTTGATACATCTTGTATACATTGTAACAATTTAACTTCCGGTGGGATTATAAGACACATACCACCAATGCCTTACATTGCTTAGAGTTTGAATGTTTTACTTCGGCACTGAATGAACTTCAGGACTCGTGCCGATGGGTGGAGCACTTAAACTCATCACATTTCACATTTCAGAGATGAACATGAATGCTGTTTCATACCATTTACACATGCATCACCAACCACATATACAAACCGCACCGCATCAACACATTCGGTCAATAAATATTTTCAAACTATTTATTTTTTCTCCCACTGTACAGAATGGCTAGAGGCAGTTCGGGAAGGAAGCGTGTTTGTTACCTTTCTCACTCGTAGGTATTGTGTGCTGTTTGCTCACGGCCAAAGTGATGTTAGAGTATTTGTAGAGACATGGAAAAGTAAATAGAGATGTGCTTGTTCTATCACACTGCAGCTCAGCAGCAGAAGCAATGAATGTTCGAACACTGACAAGATGAATTGTTTAACATCAATTCGCTCGCACGTACTCATCAATCTGTTGTTGCATTAGCTTTCGGGACTGTTCTTTTTGTTTTTTCCGTTTTTCTTACTTTGAGTAAAAGCTCTCCCGGATGAAATACCAACCGGATGAAATATCAATTTTACTGTTCGCTGCTGCATAAATCATTTCTATAATTATATAGATACTAACGTTTGCAAGCTTCTTGCTAGCTGCACAAAAAATAAAACATGTGTCTAAATCTGATGTTTCGATTTGTTTGGAGAAATAGTACTTTTATCATAGAATATAATTACCTTACATAAAACATATAATAGAATTAGGCCAGTTATTCTTATTATTATTCTAGTATGGTTAACATCTGCTGAAATAATAGGGACCAAAATGTCATGGTTTTATACAACGTTAACATACTAGAGTTTACTATTTATAAATAAAGTGTTCTTTAATTGGTGCTGTTGCATTTCTTACTAAATAGTTGGCCATTTTTATTACACGAAATGCTAACCATGGTTTAACGTTCCTAATGTGGTGCATGTGAAATAAAAGCGGCCCATAATAGCTTGACACATTTCAATATGTTAATATGAGTCACGAAACAGTAACAGAACACATACCAAAATGCTTCAATGTCTTATTTATGGCCCATGGTGTCATTCCAATCCATCGCCCCCCCCAAAAAGGGCATTGACTTGGATTAGCGGATCAGCTGTGCACAATAGGCGTATGGTTCTAAATCTCAAATGTTTCCTCCACTCATCTTACACTGTTGGAAACTCCATTCGCTATTATGCGGAGTGCGGCTATAAATAAATGTCACTTCCACGTGTTGTGTAATTTGCCGAACCGACATTCTGTCTACGGGCGAAGATTCAGTTTCCCCCTGTTCAGTGTGATCAATAGAACTCGTGGCACGCTTGAGTGTCCCTTCCAGTCATTCCCGGTGGAAATCGCTAGGACAAAGGGATTCGTTTCCTTCCATGTGGACTGTAACGCCCTCCCGTTAGATGAAAACGCTCAAAGGAATGGACCGAAAATGCCTCCCATTTTTATTTATCATTATTTACTCGATTTGTTTCACCTCGCCTGGGAACGTATATATCTTGCAGGCTTAGGAATCTGTTTCTTCCACTATGAAAAACGCTTCAGGTATGCCATAGAGCTATCGAATTCTACAGCGTCTTTCTTAAAGTTTAATTTAATTTTCAAACAAGCTATCATGCTATCCGTCAGCAATTTAGAATACAACATCAGCAATTCAGAATAATACAGCTTATAACACAGAATAATACAGCGACGCATGGAGTCATTGTATAACACAAGCATAATAAAGTATTAACTAAATATAGTAAAATTCTGTCGTGGCACTAATTATATCAAGAAACAGATGGTGTATCTGCTAACGGATTTACTTCCACAACAGTATTCGATTCGTCCGATTATTTTCATTTTGGTTGCAAATGAGTTGTGAAACATTATATTATCACACCCTCGAACAGGGCGATCTGCACCATTATACGAGTTTGCTAAACGAAACGGTTTTCTGAAGAATCGTTTTCATTTTCTGATTGCCACAACGATGCTGGTGACGGCAAAGATGGTGGCCATTTCATGGCCATTTTTCTTTTCCCTCTGTACCGCTTATCCATGGGTGTGTAGGTTCGGCCGGAACACGTTAGTATGCCGTACTAGTACAACATGTTCGTAGACGTCGTAGAGTTAATTGGAATATTTCCACTGGTACAAAAAGGCACCGTAGGGAGGGGTACAATTCCACGCTGGTTACTCTAGGGAGAGAGCAAGTGATGAAGAGTGACAAGAATTTGCATTTATATTAAAGCGGAAACGATTACTACATTCTCAAGCTGCTGTTGCTGCAAAAAACACACAAGAGACGTATCGTTAAAAAACAGGGAATGGAATACAACCTTATGCATTGCTGGACGTCAATGCGAGCGATAAATTGAAGTGTTAACTCAAAAATCAAATATTGAGATTAAATATTATTTTTCATTGCAGTATATAGCGAAAATTCCCAACACTAGGAATTAACAATGAAAATCCTCATTTCAATTTTCCGCATTTGACTTTTTTATCTGTCAAGTTCCGACGGCACATTGTTCATTGTGAAGTTGTTCCCAAATAGAAGGGTGTTTCAAAATTTTTCGAAAAATTAAAAATAAAGTAATTTTAAAGATATTTTATAAATTTCATTTTTTCACTTTCCTATGTTCATAATAACTGTGTAGTGTGAAGTATATGAAATTACAATATTGATAGTTAAAAACACAACAACTGAATTTCAACATTCGTATGGTTAAGTAAGACTCGCACGAAAACAAAGCAAACCGACCGTGACACATATCTTGAGGAATGGCCAAAAATTAGATTAATTACTATCAACTTTGACCATAAAAATTATAACAAAATGTTTTCATCCGCACGGTAACTGCGGCATGGAGAAAGGGTAGAGTCGGAAAAAACGGCAACATGGCACCAATGAGCACCCACAATACGAAACCGAGACCAAACGGAACAAATTACAATTGGTGGAAAAAAAGCTATATGAAAACCGAAAAATATCACAATGGAGCTGGAAATAAGAAAGCTTGTTACAGTTATGGTGGTGTTTTTAATGGGACATCAAATATAAATGAATTCAATTTTCTTGATTAACCATGATGAATTTAACTTGCCCGTGTAACTACCATTGACACACGGTTGCAGTAAATTCAGTTCGTAACAGGAAAGAGAAGCAAAACAAACTACGTCCGAACCCATTAGAGAACAATGTTGTTTGTTATGATTGTAATAGAAGATGGCTACATTTTGCCTGCTAGAGCATAGGTTTTGTGGGAACGACGTTTCTTATATTGGAACGGTCTGTGTACCTCGGCGGGCGATGGGGGTACTAGCGGCGGGTAATGGATATCTAAATATTTACTATTCTACACCAGACGATGCGTCGACCGAGGAATACCAGTTCTTGATATTTAGAATGTTCTTCAGTTTTTTTTCATATGATCATATGTTTTTTTGCTCATGCGGAAGACGCCTTAATTTATTGTTACTTCACCGTAAACATACACGGAACACGGTTACAAGTCATTGGAGAAGTAAACGATTTGGAGAGCAATGAGTACGACGCTGGAATATAAAATTCAATCGTAGCTGATCATGGTTAAGTGATTTAAAATCGCTATGATTAATGTAGAAAAACAACTGAAACCTTTGGCCTATTAGGCTTTGAAAGAGATGACTCTTTGCTGAGACGAGTCCAACACAATAAAATTGTCGTGTGAAAGAATAAATATCATCCGAATGCTATAAATAAAACGGACCACGAATAAGTCACTTGGAATGATAAAAATTATTGGAAGTTGAGTTAGAGGTCGCTGCTTATGCGGTAACTGCTAATAAGGTTTAGATTAATAAAGTTTGATTTATTTTATTTAAAACATGCTCGAGAAACTATTTCTATCAGAAAAAGATTTTCATTTCTATCAAAGAAATCCATTAAACTATATGTATTAAATATTTACTTGGGCGCATTTACAGCACATGTGAAACAGATTTTTTTCAAATATTTTGTCATAAAACTAATACTTCTGTGTACAAAACTGAACAAAGCACAAACAAATTTCGCGTGAGATCTCTGTATAGCAACTCTTTACAGTTTAAAGAAATATATTTTAACCTCTTAAGCATCACAGATAACATTCCGGAATTGAAACGGAAGAAGAATTGAACAAAAGATGACAGAGGAAAACGATAAGCGCGGAGATGCTAGAGTGCCATAAAAACAGTAAATTCCCCATCTGGGCGTGGCGTTAAAGCGTCCTTCCACCAGATCGGACACATCACAAATACAGGCAGGCACTCACGCAGCCTTGGTGCATAGAATCAAGATTCAGTGTGAATGAAATAGATAGATATAGCCTCGGAAGCGTTCGGACGGAGAAAAAAAACCCTGAAAGAAAATCGATTTTTATACCGTTCAAAGGGCTAACTTTGAAGAGCCTGTAGAGAAGAGAAGAAAACACACAGGGCGAAGGACAGATGAGTGCAAAAAAATTCATTTAAAACGACTGTTTTATGCGCCATAGCAATTTTACGACAGTTGTGCGAGGATTTTTGCCGCGGTAGCTAGCTTTCGAAACCCTCAAAGAACAAAGGACGCTCCCGGGAGAACGAAAAACTAACAGCGAATAGCACCAGAAGCAGTTTTTCCTGGACACGGAAAGGCAGGAAGTGCACCGTGTATCTGCTTGTAGCATGAAACAGCATTTCAATCAAAGTCGCTAGACAGTTAGCTATAGCAAAAACGAATCAACATGATTAGCCAAAAGATGTGTAAGATACTTGAAAACACAATATGAAAACTAAAATAGAATACGTTCTGAAATATCACGCGTCTGTCCATCCTCATCTTCATCAGTATGGCTACAGTTTCGTGCCAGCCCAAGCCACCACGGAGCTCAAGTTTTATTGATTTCTTTTTATGCGCATGCGATAAAAGGAAGCTCGCCACTCACACCATATCTACCAAATTTCTCCTCACACCTGCTCCGGACAAAGCAGGTGTGAAAGATATGAAATTGAGGGTGTGCATTTATAACACATATAGAATTCTGACCCTAAGACCAATGTGTAACAACGTTCGTGTGCAAATTACAAAAATGGCGAAGGTAAATTAAGCTATGATTAAGCTACAGTTTAAGGTACTGCGTACAGACTTTTACAATTACGTACAAATTCAAAACGATGTGAAACGTGCCGGTTGTATATTCTTTTTTGAAAACATGATGCACAAACCTATATTCCTTTCAAGCCTTCAAATGCTACATCTTTTTGATAAAGGAAAAAGAAAGAATTTATTTTACGGAGCATCCATTTCTCCAACAACCTCTAGCAGTGGAAAGACATTTGAGAAAATCGATAAATTATTGCCCTCAAACTGGTTTCAACAAATCGTAACTCACCACTCCACCGGTGTATGAGAAGATCCTCATTTAGTCCCTAGAATTAATGTGTCAAATGAACAGAAAATCAATCGAATCGTTGCCGACAGTGATACTGGGCGCAAGGAATTGGATAAAAAATGTCCAACAGTCGGCGCAAAATAATAGAAGCCATATGTGATCTAGCCATGCTAGGCGATTGCTCATCCCGCTTGTTCATTTCGATAATACCAGTGGAATAACCAATGTCTCTACCTACGCCTTTTCGGTTTCGTTCTTCTTTAAGCTTACATCCTTTTTCAATCCTATGTATTCTTTTCAACCCTACGGAGATCAATTCTTATAACTTTCTCCCATGGTCGATGTCTACCTGCTTCACAAACTTTCTCCATGTTTTATTTTGGTTTTTTTTCTTGATGTTTGAATAATTCTATATCTTTAAACGTGCAGTGAATACATTCTTTGAAGGAATATACATATAAAACCTCGCTCGATCCTCGCTCTTGGAGAGTTTTCATTCGATAGATGTTTTGTTTCTTAACAAGTGCGAGTGTTGACAAAGTGTTTTTCAAGACATATTTACTATATAACTCAAACACTATAAGACAAAACTGTAAGATTTCGTAAATTGATAAAACATTTAGTCTCGCTCGATGCTCTGCTGCTAGCATCTACTTCAATTCAAGTGCATGAAGCAAATGCCACGCAAATTTTTATTTTCCTTCAGTTGGTTTCAACCATTTGCCTTGAACAACAATCAAGGTAGTGATATTGTGTAAATTATGCTTAAGACAATTGTCCCGCGTTTCCGAGTTTGAATCAAACTGATTCGATGGTGCCCTAGCTACTGTACATTAACCCGATTTCATGATGATGATGTATTTCACTGCAGTTTTATTACTCCTCTTTCTGCATCATGAGTTAAAATCGTTTACCAACTCACTGGCTGACACCGGATAACTGAACTTTTTTATGTTTTAACATACAAAAACATCCAACACCATGAACATTTTGGTTTCGCATTTTTGGCATATTGAAACACACCGACGGAATAATAGTCCTGTAGTTTTGTATTTCATACAGTATTACTCATACTCATAGTTCAAACTGGTGCTGAGAGAAAATTTTGCACGCAGAATAATTTGCATTATTTCAAGCTTTTTTTGATTTATTCAGCATTTTGATTGTTGGTGATAACACATATGTTCCTTATAAATCAAAATGTGGCATTTTTGAAACCATTTAGATGGAATAATAACTTATGTGAGTTGTTATAGTTTATGCATTACTAATTATATTGAAAATATGCTACTCTACCCTTCATATGAGCACCATTGGTAGCCAACGAGGCAGTAGATTTAGCACTTGTTTACATCGATAGTGGCTGATTCAATGCCCATGAAATCATACTTTATACTTTTCATTGCCTTTTTACTGCAGTTACCATCTACTGTGGAAGATGAGAGGTCACATAAGTCATTCAATGGCAATCTGACCAATAGCTATTAAAAGAACATTTTTCGCAGCATCAACGGCTAGTAGATGAATAGCTGTTGCGATAACGTTATCACAGACGTTTCAAAACGGAACGGTTCATTTTTAACACATTGACCATTAAATTAAATTGATATACCGTGCAAAATGTCATTCCAGGAATTGATTATTTTATTATTTACTTTTAAAGTACCATATCATATCATCACACGCGAATTCAATCATTTTGATCGAAAAAATTCATTTCATGCAAAGAATCAGAGATTCATGCTGAGAATCATACATTTACAGTGGTTTGGCTTCCGTGATTGTTTAATTATTTTCCATTTACTTTACAAACAGTGAAAGGATTACTGTGTAGCTGCCAAACTGACTTCCAAACCTAGAACACCAAGAAAACTGACGAATGAGAGCGATCATAAAACTGTTATTTACGGCTACTGAAGAGCTGTAAGATTTACGACGGCCATAAACACATAAACTACTGATATTCTTTCTTCACCGCTGACGACAGCGATCAACCGGTACGCGTGGTAAACTTAAACGAAAGGATGAGCACCACACAAGAGTGTACCAATGAACCAGAAGCAATGTAAAAGAAATTATAACATCGATTTCCTTCATTTCATTATCGGCAGTTGTATAAGTATGTAGCAAACACCAACGATACACATTGCAACGATAAAAATTCTTAATAATTTTTTCAAGCAATAATAAATGACATAAATGTTCAAATGTAATTAGTATTGAAGCTATAACAAATTCTTTACTGGACTGCTGACCAGCTTCTGTCTTCCCTTAAGGTTAGCTCGTACACTATGTTGAGGTAAGTGAGTAATGGTTCGTTCCGAGTCTCATGCATCAAAGGCTATAAACTTGTTAGATTGGATAGGCTTGTTCCCTTTGGCAAAATCTTTACCAAGGCAAATCCGAGGTCCTTCCAACGGATACAGTGATACAGTGAACGCAAAACCCGTTCCATTTTTTTGTATTCTTCCTCTTTTCTTTTTGTTCTCTCTGATTCAGTGTAAAGTTGGAATATGTGTCTCCACGATCCAACACGCCGTTAAAACAGACATACGAAGAACGAGTGCTGCGTGCACGAACGATCGAACCGAAAGACCGAACCGGTTGAGTTTTTCCAGCGGAACAGCTATCAGAAACCAGATCAAAGCTGCCATACCAAAAAAGTTTGTATGCTCCAGACTATCGAGGTAGGATGCTGGCGTGATCGAGAGGACAAAGAAGCCCGAGAAACTAAAAAACGGGTGTTGCAGTGGTCGCAAAAGACATGCGTCAGGGTTCGTCTCGTCCCGGTCATGCAAGGCAGGAAAAAATGGCGGCAAATTGGCTTTTGTTGAATCTATATATTCTCTTGACGTGAATTTATTACACGTTCTCCGTTTGTGATTCATTTATCGCTGAGATTTTTTCTTCTTGTGTTCGCTTGCATCGCACAAACCGCAGATACAGAGAGCCCGATTATTCTATGTTCCGATTCTTTGCGGCCATGTGAGTTAATGGGATGAAATGTTGTGTCACTTTGTAGTCATGGTGCACATCTTCCGATAATATTTCGTAAATCGTTTCCATGAAAATCGTCAAAGTGAAGATCGTACTAAACTCTTTCCATACATGGTAAAGAAGTTTAACAAATTAAAAACAAAAACAAGAACAACCCCATTATAAATTACATCCATAATCAGTAGCTTACTTACCTGCAAAATCGCCACAAACTACTCGATCAAAGGGATTACTCATCCAATCTGTAATGATTAATATAGATGGAAACATGTGAGTTCATCATAAGTGATACAAGAAACGTATAGCATTCTGTATACTACAATTGAAACCATAACATGTATACTATCAATTAAAATGAAGCAAACTCTGTAATTTTTAAAGGAAATCCAAATTGTATGAAAAGTAGCTACATTCACGTCACTGACATGGAAATCATACATAAAAAACTTTAAATTTGTCTTAAAATTGAGACAACTTAACTACCATCATTCTGTGATTAGTATCATTCTTTCGACTTATTCACTTTTTTATCTATGTGTTATATAAGCTTGGTCTCTTTTATTTTTCAAATATACCGTATTTGAAAACTCAAACACTCAAATAGTGTTATGTTGTATACCCTTCATCAAAATACATGGATTGAAGACTGAGCATAAAATTACTTCATATTTGCATAACATTCTCAAGTTCATGATACAATGGCCAACAATGCAACGTTGGGTGAAAGAATTTAAACACGAACCAACATTAAGACATTCTCTACAAACATTGCATGTTTGATTTTCCAGACGCATGTAAGTTTTCTTCCTCATTTGTTCGTGGAGTCGCTGCCTAACGTCAAACGTCTAGCAAAGATCACAAACAATCGTTTCCCCACAAATCTCCAACATGAAATTCTAAGCCCATCTTTATTGCTGGCGCACAGTTTCGACGCACCACTAGAAGTAGTGCGGCCGTTATGTTCGTTTCTCTAATTCGTTCAACAAATTATGAATGCAATTTCAAAGCTAAAACACGCCGTTTGCTTAACGTCTCGTTCTTTTGACCCCTTTTTTCAATGCGATTTAAACTACGCTGCACTAGCCGCGCGGAAAAATGGAACTCAACACAGACGGTACAAAGAAATGGTTCTCAGTTGGTTCACAAAATAAATACGTAATGCGTTGAAAATGCTAAACTGCGACGGCAAAATGCTTGTGCGTTTACTGAGTTTTTATTTACGTTCTCCACTAATAGCGTATAAATGCTTTGGAAATGGTTTCACATTGCAACTGTAAATCTTGCACGCGATGCATACTGATAACGATGAACTTTTGCATTCGCAACGGCAAAGGTGCCGGTAGGCAAATGCTACGTGGTCGTTGCCTGTAGGAAACTATTGGATTGACCCATCTATACGATTTTCTAGTTTCCTGTTGCACAGAAGAGTGAAGTTAGTTTTGTTTTGACAACCGGTACCTACGTTGCGACAATCGTCCCGCTTCCTGCAGAGCCAAACCAACGAGAGCCATAAAAACCCAAGAATAAGGAACCGGGTTTATTGCATCACCTACTACGTAAGCCAACTATACCTTTGAAAAGGTGTACCGAGGATCGTGAAGCATGCGTTGCGAGAAGGTACAGCGACTTGAAGGGTTGACTTTTCTATTGTTGGGTCAAGCCTTTCGAATCCGTTGTGCTGCCTGAAAATTCGATAACCCGACAATCACTCCCTGTGGAGTGGATACTTTCTAATTTTAGCAACAACTCATCTGAACGCATTCGGCTATACGAAAGGATACAAATACTTGCGTGTTCGGGTTGTTCTGAAACCAATAGGGTCCTTGAAAAGAGAAAGCGACGAGAAAGTTTTATTTATATCCAGCATTGCATACAATCACAGATTGTGTGCCTTAGCATTCGCTATTTTAAAGCCTCATACGCAAAGAGTTTTGTAGCAGAAAAATATCATGAATTTTTAAGGACATCCAAAAATAATTGTAAGGATTGCAGCGTACGGATAAAATCGAATAAACATGCAACATAACGAAAGTTCTGGGTGAGGTAATGGATCTTCGCATTTCAAGCCATACCATCCATTCACCGGAACATCATATGCATGCTACTTCTGCTTTTTTTCCTGCTTAGCCATAGAGTTCAATTTCGACCACAGATTGCAAAGCAGTGAAAGAAAAAAGTGATGATACTTCAGAAAAATGTCATCCGTAAAACAGAACAGGCAAGAATACAGTTTACTGGTGCATAGGACAGAGATGCAAGCCTGGTATGACCTGATATTAACATCAAAATCACCATAAATTTGAGAATTAAAGTTCTATTCTGTCGCTTCGGAATACTAAAATTTGAAAAATAAATTTGAATAAATTAAGCTTAACTTTCAATCTTCACCGGCGGTGGCGGCAGCTCCAGTCGTTCGTGCTGGATGTGTTCAACCATCCCCTGTATCCCAGTTTCAGTCAGACTGATTCAAGCCGCGATTCGTTACGCAGGACTCAAATGTAAATGTAACCGTTTAAGTCTTTTCTAGCGGCTTGCTAAGGCCAACCCAACAAGGAAACACTGTGGAAAGGAAATCTGTAGCTCTCGGGTTTTTTTTCTTGTTCTTTCGTGATCTGTGGTCTCACTCTTTCTTTCTTTCTCTTATAATGTTTTTTTTTGTTTGAGCGCTATCCCACGCATTCCAGACAGAGGAGTAGGTGAGCTGCATGAAATATTCAACACAGCCCTAAACAATATGATAATACCAACGCAAGTGTGTCCGAAATGTACTGGCATAGATGATCTTGGTGCAGAGCGAGAGAGATAAGTTAAACGCTCAGGTGAGAAGAGTAAAGCATACCGGTAGCGAAAACATCGAGTTGAAGACAAAAGGTACGGTAAGCATATACTATATACCGTGTGGTGCAGGATAACGCTCCGACGTTATCACCCCATTTGAGACCTCTTTGGCGTTGTTTTTACTTTCAAACGTACTTGCATTCGTTTACTAGCATGGCAAATCCTCACAAGGAGAAATTTGATAGTACCGGCGTTACACATGATCTCTAATATAGCAAAATATGTTCTTATGCAATGACGTTTTTTGTATGACTCTTGCATTAACATTAGAATAAACAATGCACATAATTTAACATTTGCAACATGATCTGAAGCAGCATGATCTGTTTTGTACTCTTTAGGATGGTATAGGTTTTCCAATTTGTTTCCAATTTTGACACGATTCGCGATAACCAGTATTGTTTATGTTTTTAATTATCTATGTGGTTCACAATTAAAAACTGTCGCTAAGAAACTATCAACAGTTTGAGCGCTATGAGCTACCTTTATGTTATGGCTTCTTTAACTTGAAATCAAAATGGTAGTCTAATTCCACTAACCTGTGCTGGCGAATTTCTGAAGAGCTGATTGCGATGCTACACAGGACGGCAGATGATTATGTGATGCGGTGATGTTTCGAAGTATTAGGAAAAGAAAAGAATAAGAAAACAAATAAGAGGAGATCAGAATAACGTACAATTATCTTATTGTAATAAAATTTCAAGTGCAAAACACGTGAAAAGAAGATTAGCTCGTTCGATTGTACATAACCTAAAATATGCTAGAAGCAAAGCTTATGTCTCACTTACACGGTACATTTCGGGAGTTTAATTACATGGTAAAATAAATTAAATATGAATAAATGTAAAGTACAAAAATTATTTCATAAAGCGTTATTTTACTTTTCCTACAATCGAAGTACACATTGCTAAATGCATTAGCTAATGTTACGTCTTAAGCTTCAAACCTGGAAGTTGTTACAATGGGCTAATCTAAGCAGTATATTTTAAATTATGGTCACTGTCATTGCTGTTTTGCTGAACATTTGTTAAATATTGCTGTATGTATAGCAAATATTGCTGTATGTATACTTGAACAGAGTCATTATCTAAAACGCGTTATGATTATCATTTTGTTTATAAAATTTTTTAATAGTGCTTTTATCAGAACAATAGTATTGTATTGGAATCATTCTCAAATCACTATAACTTTGATTGTACATTTGGTAAAGCCAAACGCAATTTGTATTGTATTTTGGTGAGCCAATCATTAAATAATAAAAATAAGGTTTACTGTACTGTATCAAATCTGCTAGTAAATTATTTTTCTTACAAACCATTTAATAAAAAACGTGCCAAATACAGAATGAAGTTTAGGAACTACTCACCGGTCACTAACCACGGATGGCGGGTAATGTCTGGCAAGCCAGACTGCCCACCACCGACGGACGATGAAAGCTGAGAGCAAGCGGAACCCAACGAATCAACGCCAACTCCCGCGGATGCAGCGGACACTGCAGCTGCCTGTTGGTAGAACTGTGCAATACTAGCACTGCCAGGAACACCCATCGGAGGGTAACTGTTCATCACACTTTCGGTATACCTACTACTGATAGGAGATTACGTGCGGTTAGACTAAAGGATGCAATGTCTAGTACAGCGTGCAGTTTCGAATGACACAATGGAAAGGTTTTAGGTTACCTGCACGATTTATCATCCAGACCGGAGAAGCCTGGCATCGTCGAGTAGCTTGTATGCGTGGTCGGGTGGTTTGAGACGAAAGGATACATTTTGCTGGTTGGCGGCGAGTTGGGACTCCCTTCACTGCCGGTGGTCAATGGACTGCCTTCCGAGTTGGGCGTTTGCGAGACTGTCGAGTTCGAGTTGGAAATGGACTGTGATGAGATCTGAGAGCTAATGAACGGCTGGAACTGGGCGTATTTCGGTAGCATGCTATCGATTATGAATTTTGACATGACCGCATCACCTGATGCACACCAAGGGCGTACGGGCGTGTAGCAAGTTTGTATGTCAATGTATCGATCTAATCGTTTGCCAGTAGTATGAATAGAGCAAAAAGTAGCGACGGTCCGTAGACAACTCCTGGGGGTAAGCGACTTGATGCTGAGGCAGTTTTTTTGTTAAAAATGTTAGTGGGAAGTGGCAAGATCTCTAGGTTAGTAAGGGACCAGTGGTAACGTTCAATGTATATTAAAAGTTATCAATCACTTACAGTTTTGGTGAAGACTTCCGAACGCGCAGAGATGGAACTAATCGTCGATTTCGTCGTACGATACCAATAGCAGCTGTTAATCAGCTTGAGCAATGATCACACTTTTAGGCCAACTCGTTTGCGATAGTGTTATTCTATCTAAATTATGTTATCATAAACAGCATATGAGCTGTATAACACCTGTCGAGTTCTGTATTTTTGTAAATAGCAAAAATTGAGAATACGTTAGATGAAAACGATTCCACGAGATTATGCCGCGTAAGCTAGTGCTAGTACTGTATCAATTTCAGTAGTTTTGTTCTTCTCTATCAAATTATTCGAAAACTTGACACTTTACAGAATTTAACTATTTCAAGCACGCATAGATTCTGCCACAGCTCTAATCACAGGTTCTTTGAAAACTGATGACATTATCACTTTTAACTGCGGTAACTAGCCTTCACACACTAATAAACGATGCCACGAATAATTCCTGTCGCGGAGAATGAGACACTATTATGCCTAAACGAACTTGCACTTTGATATAAAATTCGCAGCAAACTTCATCATTCGATCAAGCGCACGGTAACTCACACCAAAAAAAAACTATATTTCACTTTTTTTCGAATGAAGAATCCGATGGTGCAGGTATTCAAACTGAACCTGCCATAAACTGCAAACCGACGCTACAGCAACACAGTGAAATGACAATTCTGCTCTAATCGTTGCACTATTGCGTAAATTGCGTGAAAAACAGGGTACGGAAATAATCGCGACGGTATTCGGTTTTCCTATGCAGAATCCGCAGAAACGCTGATTATTTTAGGAAACACGCAAACACAGTCGTCGGTGTTCGTACAGCTCGGCCACCCGATCGCACGCCAGCTTCAGAGTGTTGCTTTATTTTTACTGTTATTAATATTATAATAATAAAAATGCGATCGTAGAAGTCCGAAGTTGTTTACGTTATGACAAGTAGTTCGTTTATGACACAATACAAAAGTTTCGCATATAACAACGCAAAGCACAAGGAGAAAAACCAGTGCGAGAGATGAAGATGGCTTCTTCTCCGCCATGAGAGAGTGAACGAAGCAAGTTGATATTTTTAACCATTCTGTAGTATTTCCACGCATACTCAACACGCAATTCGTATTGTGTGAGATAGAGACAACACCGGGATCTCGTGAAAGAGCAGAAAAGACCGACCAAGCCATTGTGCTCTTTTCATCCTGCTAAATTCCATCCAGCTATCTCTCTTTCGTGCGACTCTTTTCAACACATTCTTCCAAAAAAACATACACACTCACACACACTTCAACACTTCTTCTTTCACACACTATGACAGTTCCGCGAGAGATGAGTTGTCTCGTTCTGTTCACGTTGGAGATGTTTTTTCCCCTTATGAGAGCGAATTTTTGGTTTTTGGCGCTCAATCTTACGACTGTCCGATGAGTTCCACAAACCTATCTGCTCGAGGGCGATATGCCAGAAGAACGATTCCCTTTTACGACATAATGACAACAACAACAACAACTGATTTTATGCTTCCAGCACATGCAATTTTGCAAACTGCAACGGAGTTCGATCCATTGCCTATCTTTCATTATCAACTGCACCCAACGACGGTCAAAGCACATTTAATAAGCACTATTAAGCGTAAATCCTCGGACTGGGATAGTTTGCTTCAACGTACAAATCACATGCTCCCACACGGTTTCGCGACAGCAAGACGTTTGATGAATAGAGATTGCAGTCTCGGTCGCCAACACGACGCACCGAATCAAGAGCACTGTCAGTGTTCGCTCGGAACGGTTAACACTGCACATCTCTTTCATGCGCACATTCCACTGAATCCGGAGGAAGCCTCGAGGAACTGACTTTGGTTAACTAAAAGTACAATCCCATGGAATCGGGAATCGCTCCCTGTCTTTCCACTCACCGGCGAGATTGGATTGGACATCTGTTAGCTGTAGCTGTCGAGTACCGGTTTATTCGTTTTCTCCGCACCGCGTTGCATAGAATCAGACAGAGAGAAAGTATTACAACGTCTGGATTTTCAGTATGCGAGAGGCCGCAAACAGGATAGGTTTCACAATCGCAACCGCAAAAGGCGCTGGTTTCGCTCTTTCTGGCCTGGCCTCGGTTCTCTTTCGAGAGAAGCACTCGAATTACATTTAACAGGTACTAGTTTGCACTGGTGGTATCGTGTCTGCAGACAAATGCACGCAATGTCAGGTACGGCGTCCCCGACATGGAGTGCAGGCGAATGGTCCTGATGAGCGGAAATTGTTCATAGTCTACGAGTTTCAAATCGGGCTTACGAGATAAGGGAATACCTTTGTTCTGCTCAACTTGACAGCTGGAATTGGACTTCACCTCAATCGCATTAGCTTCGAAGCACGAAAAACACGGAAAAAGATAAAAGTTCACAAGTTCACTAACGCTGCACATACACATGAACGTTATGCAATTCTGCAAACCCCGCATAGTGAACACGGCACTGTGCAATCTATTCGTTAAAAATAAAACTCAGCGTACAGTACTGTTCAGTGACACCGATGACGGTGGCATGTGACTTTAATATTGAATGTACTCGACGTTTAAGTTAAAACTTTAAATTATATTCCCCCTTTTTATATCACCTATTTGTCTAAGCATTCCGGCACGGTTTCCAACCCGAATCATGCTTTCAATACTGCATTGCATTTGAGAAGATATTGTATAACAGTTGTCTCTCCTTGAACTCACAGTATAACAGTGCTCGAACTCACACATTTTTACGGAAATAGCATTGGACTATTTTTTTAAAATGAATGATAAACAGCGAATGATTTCACAAAATTACAGCTTATAAAAAATACGCTAAGCTTCGTAGTTCATTGAAATATTTAAAAAACTAAAATGAGCTCAAGTCAAATACTCACACATGACATTTGACTTCGTATGAAAATGCTTCCATAAAAGTAATACTAATCCATTTTTAAGCTCCTTATCACAAAAGCGGTTTATTTAGCTATGCTTGTTAAGCCCTGTTAAGCTTATTAAATAACCAAAAAGTTCTTATCTTCATATCTCCTAATTCAGATCACGTAACTGAATGTACAAATAATTTATTCCATTTTTACGATCGTGTGATGATGAAACATCCAAACAATCAGGTATTCAATCGACGGTTTCACACCTCGTTCACCACAGATTGTAGCTTACAGTAAATTACTTACAGTAAACATTTCTTCTACTGATTGATATAATTTTTTTATTTTCACGATATGAGATGAAGAAGTTTCATTATCTTGTTGTATTTATTATAAAAAATCATTTCAATTATTAAAAATAGAACGATTAAATGCAAGTGTAGTGAATCAATACCGTTAAGCTTTGGATTGCATAAACTAAAAAATGGCTTAACACCTATTACATAGGACATAATACACTCTACACTACAATGATGAAAAAGTTCTTTGGTAACATATGGAGTAATTTATGATGATATAAATTATTTTTAATATTATTAAAAACATTATACTCAATTGTGAACTCTATTCAGTCAAAATATCGAAACGTTTGAAAACGAAATTTCTGTAGCAGTATTTGTTTCAGTGATGGGTTCTTAAATCACCATAGAATGGTGTTATCAGTCATTGAAGTGATGACACATTCTAATTTTAGGCATGGTGGCAGTAGGCCACAAGATTACGTGTACACCTCAATGCACCCACCATATATGAACACTATAATCCGTTGAGCAACTATTAATAGGCTCGTAAAACAATTTAAAAACTGTAAAAAACTTTTATTTCCCTCATAAAACCTGCTGCCCCTCGAAGCGTCACTCAAGATGTGAGCGACGATCAGGCAAGCTAAAGGAGAGTGTATTTGTTTATGTTTCATTCCTTGTAGTCTCATTCATTTCACTTTTTCTCTCACCTTTGTGAGAAGCAATGGCTAGCAGCAACAGAATGAAGCTAATAAAGAGGACTGAGCTCACGTAGTCGTGACGAACGATAGCAAGCGATAGACAAAAGATCAAGTCCAGCGGCATTGTGACAACCTAGACCAGTCCAATGATTTTCATTGATAATAAAAAGGTGAAACATCAAACGGATCCTACCAATCGATTCATACAAAGTTACTAGAAGAAAAAAGGACCCAATAAAAATAATAAGCATCAAAGGAACAAATTTTATTCGATGACGACTACCATTTATGACGTACTGTAACTAAGACGCGCCTGTTTAGCGTGTTATATCGAACACTTTAAAGTAATGAAACTTTTGAAATCCTTCGATTTCCGAATCATAGTTTGCTTCTTCGTAAGAATAATGACCTATACGCTCGATGGTTTTGGTGTGGTATGGTTGATGTATGAAACAAATGCCACTTCTGCTGGATCTCTATTTTCGTCTTCCTCGTTTTATTCTACTTTTTTCTACCAGAAGCATCACAATTAAATAGCTTGAGCTACCAAATCGAATGGTTTTGGTACTTTAACGAATATTGGTTCAGATATTTAAGTATGACAAATCTCCCTCATCCCTCATAGACTTTTACAAATTTCAATTTACCCTATTCACAAATTAATGCACACACATACTTCTCAACACGGGGTAAACAAAACACGAAACAACAAACAAAAAGATTTAGTTAGTATTCTTCAAGACGTAATTTCCAATACGTCAAAATGATCTATATGATATTCTTTAGTAAAACATGACATCGAAACTTACCTTTACATTACTGGTACCCCTTGTAAAGAACAGCGATGATCATTGGTGCTTTTTGACATCCAGAATTAAACAAGTAGAACGCTACACATTTTTCCTAATAAATCATATTCACTTCGATAATAACTTCCACGTGATTCTATATTGATTTTTAAACACTTTCAACTTTTTATAGGAATTCAAATAGAATTGAACCCATGATGAATATTTTCACTTGAAAAATTATATCGACCAATGAATTATGTGATTCACAACATATTAATATACATTTTAAATTATATATATTTTTTTCTACAACTGAATTCACTGCACTATGTAAACCACCCAATTTCAAGCTTTGGGACTGCTTACATTAATTTCAACTGGAATCTGCTTTGGTTGCATTTCACTTCACCATTTCCGATGCCGAATAACATGATGGGTACCTGTAAAAAGGATAGGATTTGAAAAAGTGGATTAATCGTGTGTGTTAGATTTTACATTACTTATTCGAAAATATTGTAGGAATGGTTTTGAACGATACGAATGAACGATTCATAATAGCCACATGCGTGGATGCATCAACTTTATCCATAACGCTGTACCTTCTCTCGGAGTTCATCATAATGTTCCTACAAAACTTATTCATCCGTTTCTATAACCATTTGCAGCTTTTTTCGCATTCTCTATTTCCATTTTTTCCACATTCCTTTCGCTAACTGGTTTGGAATATTGATTTGTAGCTGGCAAATATTCCAACTGGATTTTACGATCCATTCCAGTCTGTCATATTGCTCGAAACCAACATTACCCTCCTCTAGGCTATGAGTCTGTATGGTGAAGAATAGCTTTAATTAACAAGTAGTTTATATCCGTTTCCCGATACAATACATGCGTATTATTATAGATAATGCATTAATTGTATACTTGGAAAAGTTATTGCCACAAACATCTACCGTTACGCAGATCGCATGCAAAGCACATCATACCCACCAATGTTAAGGGGCTCTCATGAACGAACGCATCGGCAAGCGAGAAATGACACAAAACTTTCACGCCAGTCTTTTCAATGGATAATTTTTATTAGGGCATATAATATTTTACGATCCGTGGGTCATAAAATAAAACCTAGACCCTGTTTAAATGTCACGACTTTATCCTCGAATGACACGCATCGCTCTGGTGGTTCGATTGAGAAATGGTTGAACGATTTGGTTTCAATGGAGGGGGTTGTTTTCTGTTACTTCTTATTGATTTTCTTAAAATAATTATATGGGATTCATTTTCCACATACGCACCATCCATTTTACCAACTTTCAATGCATTGGGTTCAAGCTCAAACAACATGGTGGACAAACATGTTATGGAGTCACTTTTTTCGAACAAGCATTAAATTTTTTAAAAGCATTTTAGCTATATTGCCACCAGACCTCAAGTTATACTAACTTTATATAAATATGTTTTCGTTTTTTATCGAAAATTTAGTTTGCTAACAAGTATATCAATCAATTTAAAGTATTGTTCAAGAAAACCGTAAAGTAAAGAGTACATTTTCGACACCAAATTCATATATGTTTTAAAATTCAGTAATATCGAAGTTTTGGTTTCCTTTTAAGTTACGAATAAAAAAATATTTAATTTTGATCTTTTAATTTTTACGAGTTTTTTATGACCCCTGCACTATTTTTTGACAACATTAATACCAGACAACACAACGATAAACTCAAATGTAGCCGGGGTGTGGACTGCAGATCAATAGATATCAAGCAAACTGTTTGTGTGACGTCATGGGTATTTGAAACGCAAGGCCTCAAAGGGTATAACATAATTCCAATAGACATAAAACATGTCAAAACAATCCCTCTCTTTCAGCAGACAAAAGACGACGCTTTGCAACCATTTGAAAAATGAATCGTGAAAAGCAATTTATGTGCCCATTTTTTCAACCACAACCGTTCAACAAAGTAGCATCGCCAGTAGCAGCTTTGCTACATGATTAGAACAGTTTAACAGGGAAATGGCATTTCAAAGCCATCCCCAAATCAGAATAGAGTACCTCCTATTCTATACAGCGATAAGTTTCATGGGAATGCGTACGAAGACAATACATTCTTCACACGTACTCTGGTAAACCGTCTACGCTTCAAACGATTGAAAGGCCTCTATGAAACACCTCGTTTCCTTGCATAGATCGCCCGTTCGTTCATTCGAAGATTGTTCACTACCCATCAACGATTTGTTCGTGTTTGATGCTCAAAATGATGATCCATCAAATGTATGATTAAGACGGTAAAATTTAAATTTTATTCACCATCAAAATTGCAAGTCTACGCGAGGAGAGACAAAATCACCACCCCTGCTGACACCCAGAGCTACTTGGCCATTCTATCGCTCGTACCACGTACGCATAGACGGGTAGGCAAATGCAACCGAACAACAAATTTATTACCTTCTTCCATTCGTCCCTCTCCTTGACACCATCAAACTTTGTTATTTCTTGCTCTTTTTTCCTGCTCGCTGTTACCGCTGTCACATTGTCGCTCTGTGCGGCCGCCGTCTGTTGACTTTTTGCATCGCCCACACATCGGCCACATAGTCTGTGGTGTTGGAGACGGGTGTAGCCAGTTGAAAGGAAACATGTTTCAAGAAACGCTGCTGCGTTGGAGGAGCAGCGTTGGGTTTGGTAATAGACCATTTCAATGCAGAATCAGCTCTTTTGTCATTTATAAATATTTATTTTTATTCATTAAATCGCTCGTTTGCTCGTTGGTTTAAGCATTTGTTGGCTCGTTCGTTCACTCATTTTCCGTCACGAGGCTACGAGGATAGAGCAGCATGGAGTATTTTTTACACGTTTTAACAAAGAGAATGTGTTGGGGCATTGACGTGTAGCTACTACAAGCTATACTATTGATAATATACATTCTTAAACAAAATTTAAGTCTTGCAAATAGTTTTTATTTGTGATCGTGATGTTTGCTCATAAAAATAGCAGAATGAGACTTGTGCAATATCATACAAAAAATCAATATTCCAACAGTTAGCCCATCAGAAATGTAGTGCATTTAATTACCGTCCATGATAAAAATTTGTTCAATGACGCTCGTTCGAGTGTGTGTCTCATAACGTGCTTTACCTACAAAAATAACCACTAATTATTGATCTCTCTATTGTTATTCACGGATACGATCAAAATAGAACTCAACCTTCCATTATCAGAAATAACTCCTCATCTAAGCAGTAAGAGTATTCCATCGGATTTCATTACTACATTTTTTAAGCGTGCACTATCGCTACCTAGAGGTGGGTGCAAACTATTTTCTACCCTTTTACTGAAGAGTATTTTTATTTCCTCCCACGCCATACACCGACTACGGGAAGCGCAGAGCGAAGCGCTGTTTCGATCTGCACTCATTTAAAGTGCGTACGAATAGTTTACGAGATTTAATTGTGTTGATAATTGGGCTGTAATTTATCAGTTATTTGCCATTAACACTATTAAAATAAGGCTGCAGACAATGTGCGCGCTGGGACTGGGAAAATGCTCAAAATTAGCATGGTGGTGCTTCTCACACCAATACGCACAAAATGAGGCGGAAGCCATCATTGCCGCAAGCCCGCCATCAGCGCCGCATGGCGCGCGCGTACAAGGGACAAATCGGGAGATACATTGATCTCGTTCTTACACGTGCCACGAAAGGGGCGATAAAACGCTGAGCACGAAATGAGAGAGAATCACTTCGTTCAATCGGTTCTGCTCGGTATTGTAGTTATAAATTCTCCCTCGAAGTTTGTTCCCAGCAGCGTTGGAGCGAGACGCAAACTCTACCACTTAGTCCGATCAAAAGAGATGAACGATCGAAATCGAACCCATTATGGCTTTTGTGAACAATTCGCCATCATAAAGCCTGTCTCACGATGTATAAAAATTTCTGATACTCGTTAGCCAGCCAGCTCTTTCCCTCTTTCCTAGATAACTGGATAATTTGTACATTGGACGTGCGGCTGAAAGAAATACCGCAGCTCAAAAACAAAAACTATCTAAAGGTCACACTTATCAACCGACCATGAAAGCTGATTGTTTCTTTTCTTTTTGTCTTGTGTTCATGGAAAAGTGGATGAAACAGAGCAATGGTAAGTAGAACTTGATAATGCATATAGTTTAATTAATTGTTACAATCCCAGCACCATACTTTAATGTTCACATTGAAAACTAACAGGAGAAAAACACATGTTCTATAAAGTAAGAAGCAGCTAAAAACATAACAAATAAAATATCGCAATCAGATCTGCATGGACTATTGAAAATTCACATTAAATGGTAAGCCAAGATAACCTTACAATATTTTGAGCAAGGAATTGGATTTATTTTGCAAATATTTTTTTACCTAAGATTAAAAAAAGAACATAGCACCTATCGCAATTTTAATTTTCTAAAACTGACACAAGATTGAAGGGAATTTAGAGATGGAAAGAAACAACGTTAGTTGGACGTACCAAGAGATTTGTTTCAGTCAGTAATTTATGTTATTTCGTTTGATGAACATTTGATTTTTGTGAGTACAATAATAAAAAAATTAAACAATTACAGTAATGTCTTAGCTATACACTGGTTTCTTACGTCTGGTATCTTGTTATCTTCACAATGTTCATTATTGTGTTTTAATTAACGATTTTTTCGGCTCGAAACCATCATATCTTTAACTTAGTCATTGAAACAAATTAATACGGCTATCACTCTGAAACCACGCTTTTAATTGGGTGTGTCTAGCGCTGTAAACAAACAATTCGATGCTCGTGGTAGGTATTTGCTGCTTATTTTCACTCAACACAGCTTTACCAAACAATTGAAACCGTCTGAAACTAAATAAACGAATCATTAAAAACACCCGCGGTACAAATAATTAAACACACAGCAAACAACGAACAAAACCAAAATCTTCATTCATGCTTCACCCATCTGAGAGTTCTTCCATCCATCTGATCGATTTAATTGCGGAAATAGTTGAAAAATCTTTAAATTTTCTTAATCATATTTTCTATTGCAAAACCAACAGCTAGTCTCTAAAATAGTTTAATTATATTCTAACACATTTCGTCTACGTCGCTAGTAATTAGGATCCGTATCTAGGACTATCGGAATTTTCAGATAAAGCGATTTATCCTCTAAAACATTGCCAGAAATTATCTTCAGCTGCTTTTGCTACACGTTAAACGACGATGGAGCTGAAAATCCCACTTTGAAGTGCTTTGTCCGTGGGGGGCTTTCAAGTTCGTATGCACGGGAGAACGTTAGAGGTTCGTTATTTCGCTTCAAAGCAAAACCGGAGCACATGGAAGTGTGCCCAAAGCAAAAATCGAAACAAAAGAATTAAATTACCATAAACTTCAATATTTATGGTCTTGCGGGGAGACACTCCTCGGAACTCCTCGTCGGATCGGAGCACCATCGTCAACCAATCCCCATAACCAAAGGTCGTAAGTGCCGAAAAACTAGCCTTTAGGGAAGAAGTTTTCAGTACACAAAATTCAAACGTGTTTCTTGGGGAAAATGAGGTTTCATGGCCCTTCCAACTCAGCGTCGACCTCTCCTCCTCTTGAATAGAAAAGTGCGTATACTTTGCGTGTTCTTGCCATTCATTACCGCACGTTCTGCACTGCTCCATCCTTACGAAAGATTCAGTGCGCCACTCGCCGCTTCAGGAAAGAACCAGGACCTTCCTACCCAGCCCTGTTCTCCATCGCGCTAACGGTTGATGATTCTTGCGTGCAATCTTTACCAGCTCCCGCTGGGACGCGCTTCGAAACTTTGTTTGTTTGCGGCCGCTGTCGGTTCTTCGTGACGGTGACACGAAAATCTCATTATCTTTTGCGAAAGAACGTTTCGTAAGCCTACGTCCAGCCACCCTGCACTGCATGTAGACCTGTTTCTTTCGCTTCGTATTCGTTTTCTGCCTCTTTGTATTGTTATGTGCGCTTGTGCCTGATAGTAACACTGCTCCGAAGCTGACGCAAACAGTCTCTGTTGGGGAGGGTGGGAAAGAGGAAGCATATTTGAGGAAAAAAGCGTACTTCGACAATTCTCGGCCGCTACAAAACGGAAGAAGTTCTTTCAATTTCAACCCTCCTTTCAAAACCAAATTGAGAAAAAATTCTGGAACGCACAGAAACTCAAGCGTTGCGGATTGTGGTTTCTGTTATCGGTGGTAATATATTGCAGCTTTTTACGGGCTTGCTCAGGCCACTGCACTATGGAAGGTGAAAGAGTTTAAGGCAGCATAGTACGAGAGAACGAAACGAAGAGTAGAAGTCGCTGTAAATTGAAATCACCACCATATGATACCAGCGGTGGAAGCATGGCGGCGAAATCAGTAAGGACAGCACACACAACCTTACCCCCCCCCCCCCCACCATCGTGGGCGAAATCCGTAGTGACATGGAGGAAGTGAGATTGTGGTGCGCAAAGTTTCAGCTTGTTTATTTAGCCATAGGCAGCAAATGGTTGCGGAAAGACGGTGGTAGGCCCGTGGTCGAGCTATGTTTTAATTAATATTTACCCGTTTAGTTTAAGCTTGTGGATGACTTCGAAACGATCACATCAAACGATACCCCATATGAAGATGGAGAAAGGCTATCGGTTTTCGTTCGTCATTTACCAAAATCTACTTCCGACCACAGGAAACACAATCACTTTGAACATATTTTTATACATTTGCTGCTCGCCAAGGGGGGTAGCACAATTAATTTAAATTCCACCTTTGGTTGATGAATGTTGTTATTTACAGAGTTTATTACTGTAACTATCGTCATGAGTTCGATGATAGGATTTAACTGTATGTTTTCAAGCATCGAATCTTGAGCATTGAAGCATTGAATCTTGGGTATCAAGGTTAGGGCGAAAGGGTAAATCAATAGAATGAAGGCTATGGTTTGATCAAAACAAAGTTTTTTCAGCGGTGCAAACTTGTAGAACGATTAAATACGAACGATTTTATTTAATTTACAATATGTTATTGTATCTAATGCTACGGTTATGGAGGACAATGTTGGGACAAGAACAATCTTTGACTGCTCATGTGTTATTGTATCATATGGCCATTTAAAATATTTGCTTGTAAATGTTACCTTTTTATCAACTTCTAATGAGTATTTCATTATCAACCAAATAAAGAACTTTATGTAGGTCAAGTGGCGGAACCTATTTTTTCTTTAAATTTAATACAAAAAGTTTTGCATACAATTCAATACAAAAAACAAAAAAATGTGATATGGCAATGACAAAGCATTCCATTTCATATATTATCGTTATCTCATGTTGATGATTATGATATCCTTTCAACAAATCTGAATGTATTGCAAATGTATTTTGCGTTGCAGTGTTTACATACAATTCAGTATTGTGTAAATATATAAATTGAGCTTTGCAGTGTTTTAAACATATCTGAATATTCGAGCTACTGTGAATCTTTTCGATTTTTTACATTTGCTAGTCTTCACAAATGTTGGTGAAACCCATTTTTCTCTATCCAATTTCTACCTGCGTTATCGATTGTGCCTTATCTTGGGCGAGAGTCCACAAAAAGCACTCGAAATGCCTACACATCAAAGTGTAACCGAAACAGCACCTGTTTGTATTTTGTTCAGCAAACAGGTGAATTACAAACTTCAACTCATACACCGTGGTAACTAATGCCTTAAGAGTGCTTGTGGTGGTCGTTCGTATGATAAAGTAAACATTTATGCAAAATTTATTGAATATATTCAACAACGGATGGCAGGGAAAGTGTTCAATTTGAATGCATTTTATTCTATTTTGGAAGTACATCTGGTTTCACAAAGCTGAAAGGTATGTCTTCCCCAGAGCGGTAACAAGGATGTAACACGGAACGAAATTCAAATTCCCATCAAAATCGCCAACCAAAACGAGAAATCGTAGCCTAGCCTTTTAAACAACCACACACGCCGACCAAGATTAAAAAAATGGAAAAAGGTGAAAGGGAACAAGGCAAGGCAAGAACGGCGTACCACAAACGGATGTGCCCGGGTTTTGATAGTGCTTGCTGTTAACTATTCAGTACAGACACAATGTAATGAGCTCAAGTTTTGAATGTTAATGGTATGTTGATAAGCCTCCAACTTACAACGTCCTGCATTAACGTTATTTACAAATGCAAAATAAGCCACCATGTTTTTTGATTTGGTATTTCATGTAAATTATTATTTGATTTTATTAGCAATATTTTTAGTCATAATATAATATGAATTATATTATCGGTTTCGTCTTTTTTTTACGTTCTTCCAGAAACTATACAAAAATTGTATAATACTGTCACGATCATGTAAATATTACAAGTATTAATCAAACAATCGAATCGAAAACAAAATCAAAGATTTACGATCAAACCCTATCTGAATAATTGTGATTGCCTTAACACATCACATTATAAAGGATGACACTTTTGGTAGAAGCATTACGTACGCATACGGTATTTTATGGGCCAATTATAACCGTCATTATCGCCCGTTGGCTATCAGCAAGTGTATTTACGATGTACCTATGCAATGTTTCCATGCGTTACGTACTGGCTGAATATAGTTTAATACACTACGACCAGGCTAGCTTTCACGATTTTACGAAACATCAAAATAGTGAAGAAAATAAAACACACTGAATTGACCAACTGAAGTAAGGTCTAAAATTCAAGAAAATTTAATTTCAAACGATCGAAAAATGTTTTGATTCAGAGCATTAGAGCTTTTTCCTAAGAAAAGTTTGATAGGCTTCAAACTTCAGCATATCTACAAAACTTGTGATCACGTTACTAATTACATGTTAGCCTTACCTTGGGTACGATTTTTTCCACACCACAACACAGCTTTGGTTGAAGGTTTCAAGACAACTGATTTTTGTCCTTAACATTACAACCTGTGCAATACCGAAAGAGTTGGAACGTCAAAATCTCTGCATCATTCTCCTTCTGCGTCCATTATTACCTAATAGTTTCAAGGACATGCGTCAATATTAAACGGCATTCAATGTGGTAATCCTTTTCGGAAATTCTACCTACGCGCATTGTTCTACCCCATACTGTACATGACGTGCAATAAACATTGTCTGTCCAGGCTCAAGGACAGTCGGTTTCCTGCGCAGTCAACAGATACTCCCAGGGGCGGAATGTTGGTAAAAGAACCCTTTTACAGCTCGTTTTCGGCGTCGAGGTCCATAACCTGCCTGCCTGAAACTCTCCGGAACGCAACAAACGTCTTGTGCCGGAGCGTCGCTCCATAATTTTTCCTGCTTGGAGATCATGCGACACACATCTGTGTTTGTGTGCCGAAATGAAAACTAACCAGCGGTGTTGCATCGTTGCGATTGCAACATGGTGACACCCCCAGTGGCGAAGCCCGCTTTAACTCTTTTCCCGCCACAGCTAAACCCACGGCAAAAGTAAGCAAATTTACCACGCTAAAGCTTGGAACATCCTGCACCAAACGAAGTGTCTAGTTTGGGATAAAATGTACAATAAAATAGCCTGCAGCGTCGACAATGCGTGTGGAGAAGGAACGCTGCGCTTCCGACACGGGTACGCGAAAGAGTAAGGAAACCTTCAATGAGGGACAAATATTCGTAACCAAACATAAATACATAAAGAAATAGAGTTTATTGCATCGTAAAATATGCAATTTTGTTGTTATATTGGCGATTTACTCGGTTCTTTTTTTCGCTCAATTCGTTTGGAACTGAGATTGGGGTTGAGGTGGCTACAAACTACAAGCTAGCAGGCCACTTTCTTGGCTAGTGCCATACAACACAGTGCCGTAGCCGTGGCGATCGCTGCCGTTTCGGGCTCCCGAGCAGCCAAACAGGCTTTACGTTCAGTACGTAATCTCCATTCGCAAAGAAACGTGCCTAAATCGTTTGGAGGTCGTGACGAGTCCAAGCCGAATGACTTGTTGTGCTGCCATAATGTTCCAATGACCTTTCTTTCACTTTGCAAAAGAAAAGTGGATGACGTTGCAAGTGATGACCTCGAGGTAATGAAAAACATGCAGTCAAGTTGCAAAAAAAGCTCTTATGCAGATTTGAATAATAGCATTACTAAACTTGAAATATTTAGAACTAACAATTTCCTTAGCCAAAAGGAACAACATTTAATGTTTTTCCAAACCCTTGTGAAAGTAGAACCAGGTTACCCTTTACTATTGGTAAGCGTTTATATAGATGTGAGAAATCAGTTATCACACGGATTCACCAAAAAAAATCAATTTTATGAAAAAAATCGTGAAGTTAACCCAACCAAACGCATCATCTATTCTTTTATTTTCAGTTTTTAGAATAGAGCAATGGTAATAGTATCTAACACATCACTAAACCGTTTACAAAATTAGTTTACAGAACATACAACGATGCCCTCCGAATCAAAATAGAGGTAAATAGCTCAACAACTACTGTCCGTGTCATTCCATCAGCCGCACAAGGGTAAAAAACGAGAGCATCTTCCATTAAGATAAAATAAAATACCAAGTTTCTTCCCCGAAAGAAATATCGTTAGAGCAGATGTCTGCGCATTAGCACTTACACAACGACAATCGTGAAGGGTACTTGAGTCATAGTTTTCAACACATTCTCAATACTGTTAACTATACCTTTACCGATCCAGTTGTAAAACAGTGTATGCATACGAATCCTGAATCAATTTGACTTTAATCCGGTCGCATAAACCGTTTGAAAAGTAGATATCTGCTCCCTGAAAACCAATGCTTATGTTGAAATATGTGTACATCATGTACTTCAACTCAATGTAGTACGCTATGCCAAGAGATAAAAACAGCTTGATCGCTGGGAACGGTCTGTAAAATTGTACTTAAACATATGTTATATTTTAAGCAGGAAAGATAGCAGGAAAGAAGTAAGATTTCAAAATGCTAAACAGTGCCTGGCTCATTCAATTGTATTTACATCAGAATGTAAGTACATTCTACCGCCCTGTAATTGAGATTTTGCTATCCATTCTATCCAACAATATTGCTATTCGATCAAACTGTACACCATTCCGATAGTAAAATTGATCCAAAAACAGTGAAATGTTTCCCC
Source organism: Anopheles farauti (assembly GCA_000473445.2). Lineage (NCBI taxonomy): Eukaryota > Metazoa > Arthropoda > Insecta > Diptera > Culicidae > Anopheles > Anopheles farauti. The sequence continues at coordinate 1,068,746 of KI915064.1, forward strand.
AACAAATACAAAGATCAATAGCAATCAATATCAATTTATATTGTCATTTATCTACCACCGCAGTGGTAAATGGTGATTAAATGGCCAGTGATCTTTCCGTATCAAATTGAACTTCGGAGCAGTAGACTGAAGAAAACCTATGTAAAATAGTTTTCCGCAGAAAACAGCTTGTTTTTTCCTAACTACAAAACCTCGAGGAACTTCTACCTCTGACGCTTCTTCTGGTTCCTAATAAGGAGATGTTTTGGAGCAAAGCCAACAAGTCAAAGGTATGCACGAGATCCTGCCTCTTGTGGTCCGACGATAGAGCAATGCAAGGGGCAAGGTAAGACATTAGTAAAGATAAATGGCTTAACATCAAAACCCACTATTTACGACCACAATTCGACTGTTACTTTACTAGTTTATAGTTCTACGTTCTGTGCTAGCATTTGGTTGTGTTCGGAATAAGGCGGTTTGATGCTGATGATAATCGAAAAGAATAGATTACAAGTGGTAGTGCTACAACACGCACCTGCAATTTGCCACACAAGTATCCTTTAAAAGTGGTTTGTTCAGCCATAGATTGGCAAGAGAAGATTATATGAAGCTGGGAATTTTTTACAACTATTTAGCTCTTACGATGTTAAACTGTTAAATTAATCTGTATAAGTTGATATTTGACATTCCATCTCATGCTTTCTAAAATGGGCAAACCATTCTTGGAGTATTATACTCCTTAAGAATGGTTTATAAAATCCCTTCGGTTATAATTTTACTTCACTGTTATAATTCCCCATTTCGAACACTCGTTGTGAGAATGTCAATTTGAAGCTCTATGCAAAACATTCGATCCAGGAACGTTTATACCCATGCTTCATTAGACTCTGAAATGAGATTATTGACCAATCTTTCCTCTTTTGTTCGCAGCAATAAAAAGAGATTTTTATGGTTGTTAAACTGCCTTGCCTGTGTAGTTTGTTGTCCTTTCATTCAAGCTTTATGTGGTTCATGCATCAATCTTATATCAAGCATATACACATTTGTTTTGCTTGTGCATTTTTACATATTTACGCTTATTAACCAGAGTATTGAATAAGAGCGAATCATTTTAAGAAGAAAGCAAGTGGATATGAAAAAAAATAAATGCCGTCGGAAACGACACATTTATAAATTTCGAACTATCCTGATCATTTATGAGAGGGTACCAAATAATTCATTCATATTTTAATATACTGAGGTCTGAGGAAATATTCTGTATAATGTTCGAATAGAATTACGGAATTCGATTTTACGGAAACAAGTCATGTAATACGTTCTCCGACGGCTTTCAGTTGCTTGTATTTCGTTCATTTGCTAGTATTTCGTAAATCAACCGACCTTTATGCGCGTTACTTACATTATCTACAATAAAATATACTTATTTTCAGTAATAAATCAATTATGTGTTCGCTGACTGCATTGTGTAGTAATTGTTTAGATCTCAGTATTATGACCCAATAACAAACAACATGCCATATTACACCGTGTTAGTCGATTTGTAAAAGATTGTTCAACAAATCGACTAACTAGATTTATATTTGCTAAAACACTGGCAATTACTGTAGAGTATGCAACGAAACCATCGCTCACCAAATCTTTATAATAAGCGTGCGCTGATTTTTCTTATTCAGAAAACAAAAATCTAAACAAACCTTCACACTCTATGAAGAGTGATTTAACAACCGCATCCAAACGAGCTGCATTGCATTCAAGAAGCATAATTATTTGTTTACCTCGTTTACATACGTTAAAGCATCGTAAATACATTCATCATCACATCCCAACAACGGACCGTGGAGTCTTCCACATGGATATCGACGATAATGACAGCTGAGCCCAGCTGAGCAGTTTTCGTTTTCGCAAGGCTGTATCAAAACGCAAGTAAACTTCCACAAATGTTTGGTCGAACGCTTTACCAGCTTTGCCAGCGTAAAAACGCGCTACTCTATAAAACGAGCTCACATGAACAAAATGTTGATCTCTTTTCTTCGTACGTAATTTGAGCGTTCGTTTCTACCTGTTTCCTCCTTCGGTTAGAGTGTTCTGCTGGGAAACAATTATGGTTGCCTTTCCCCGAAATGCGTTTGCGCGTGAAATGCTTCAACATTGATCGCCCGGTGGAGGGGATAGGGAGACAGAATTTAGAACAGATTTTAGAACATGCCGTTCACGACAGAGAAAGCGATAAAATAGACAGAAAAGCTCATAAAACCCGCCCTTATTTTTCCAGCTTATGTTTCGTCCCTGCTTATTCATTCTTCGTAAAACACCACAGGCGGGAAAGAGTGGGTCGATAAAAATTATGGTACGTTATTCACATCGCAACTGCCTCTGTCTTTTAGTACACAATCGACAGAACTTGTGGTTCCGAATACCAAGCATTCATCATAGGTTTCGTCGGCCAGCGTGTTGGTGGACGCATTTTCCTTAATAGACGGACAGCTCTCGCTGGTGTTCGGTAAGAAATATTAGCTTTTCATCGGGCAGCTGGTGGAACCACGTTGCTTTACAGGTTTGTGTCTTGGCTAAAGTTGGGGAAAAACTTTTCCCGAATTTCCTCCATAAATTTCCCTCCTGTACTTCCACTTTCGAAGAGGACTTGGAAAATTTCCCCTTTCATCGCTAGTGAAGTTTATTTTCCCGAAGACAAATGTTTGTCGTTCGCATGAAGCAAGTGACTCCTTTTGCAAGAGCGTGATAGCCGGCGCTGACACAAATCATCACTCGTCATTGACGAGCGGCTTTAGCTTGTCTGTCAATTTTAACTACTGTTGTGATAGGTGCAGGGTGATATCGGCACACCGGAAAGGATCTCAGAAGAGAGAAATAGAAAATTTTTGTTTTGATGGCATCAGCTGAGTTTGGACAAAGTGAGTGAAAGTTGCAAGTATCGAAGGTCTTTTAAGCAATTAGAAGCTAAGATTTAATCCTTAAAATTTTCTATCAATAGTTCAAATTGTATCTATGAAACTAAATCAATACAAAGTCGTTCCTTCAGATGGTAAAAAACTTACACAAAAATTGCAACCGCCAATCGAAGTTTAAACGTGACAAAAACTACTTTATGGAACATGATTATTATTTTGTAATGAGTATTTTCCAGCTCTTCTTTATCGTTTGTAGCTCATTCTTAGCTTGAAAATTGTAATTAAAGTTTTATAAACACATTTTCGTATCCTCACCTCTAAAGTTGAAGCATAATTTGTTTATAGTATGCTTCGTTTGATTAATATCAGCAAAACCTGAATCACTATCGTACGATGATTAATTATCGTACTAACCGATTGAAAAGGATTTCTAGAATGAGATAAAAAATTCGATATTATTGCAAACAATCTAGTTCAATGCTCAATCAGATTCGACAAATCATGATGAGGTAAACTGATGCTTATTCCAAAGCTGATAATTCATTTTATCGACCACCAACTTAACTTGTTTTGATTATGGATAGATTATCTTTCGTACGTGAGACTCAGCCTTAGAGTGCATATCAATCCGTCGTGCAACTGAGATCAAATCAGCGTACACTTATGGGATTAAGATAATAACAAAATGTATCAAACTTATTATAAAAATATAAATTTCGCATTGGATCGTATTTTGGTATTTCCTTCAAAATAAATGCAACTATTTTCCATAAGAGCTGCTCCATGGTAAATATTTCATCTTTGATAGCTATGTAATGTTTAAAAAATGAACATGCATACTAATCGAATTGATTAAGAAATTAAATCATTTTTACGTGAATCTTTAAGTCATTTTCCATCATTGTAATACAGTATTATGATTTCTGTATTGTTCAAAGGTGTTCGAAAAGAAGTTATATTTATTGGCAAGATAATTTTTCCAAGCCTTAGATCTGGACAAGGTTCTAAAAGTGGTTTTGAGCCATAGTTGATAGTGTGTAAATATGTGTTTCTGCGATGCTGATTGTGTTCATACAATAAGCCGGAACAATTATTATTTTTGCTCTACGCAAAAATGTCGAAATCTCCTACCTACGCGTCACTGGTTCCTCTAACTCATACATCCATAGCTAAAGTCCAGTCAGCCCAGTACTCTACCAACACAATGCTGCTGTTAAATTTTGTTTCACCACTACAACATTACGTATCCCAAGCAAACGAAACCTTTCTATTTTCCATATAAAACACCACCCCACACGCTTGTTGCCGTGCGATGGGGCCTCACACACAAGCTCATCCTACACCCACTATGTAAGACTACCAACCACATTGCTGTGTGCGTGTGCTTTTCGCTTTCTTACATATTTACGCACACCACGGCCAATATGTAACCCGCACACCATACCAGGTTTATCTAACATAGCGCGCTTGTGTGCGTATCGAAAAGGTATTTACTTTTCCAACGGATAGCTTCAAATGACCCCTTTGTCGGGGTTTCCATCCACTATCGAACATTTCCCGTCTCTAGCTCACAGCAAGGCCGCGGCCAACGTGTAGACTGTCTAACTAGAGCTCGTGTCTGGGACAGTTTTTCACCAAAACGTGTTCAAACGTTGCCGGGAAAACATCGGTTTTACCATCCTTTACACAAATTCATTTATCAAGTCTTTGGTGCATCAAACGTTTGTCGACTGTGTTGTGAAACTAATTTTTGCCTTTATCGACTGGCTGATTGTAACAAACACTTCCTCCGAGTCCAATGACACCAATCGGCGACAGCAGAACCAAGTGTCATCAGCGATGGACGAAGCGCATCCTCGACGATACATTCATCAGAAACTCGTATTGAACCGTGAATCTTCACCTGCTGCTGCTACACTAAAACATATAATATAATGTGCGCTATTAAGGAATCCGTCCACAAATAACGTTCAAGTTAAAACACTCACCAGCTGAAGCGGAATGGAATCACTTGAACTTGTTTTCAAACTCTTAATGATTCGTATACATCGTTTAAAGGTTTTACGTTTACCTTACAAGCTTTCATCTATTATTTTTATCCATGTCCCATCGAATCTCATATGTTGTACAAGTATAAATATAATTTTTATTTTCGTTTATAATTTTCTTTCTTAATATTGTTCTTTGCCAAAGTTCGTCGAAAGACCTTCCACGCATCGGTTCATTAGCATTACGGAATGTGTTTTATCATAAAGTGAGGGTAAAACTATACAAAAAGTTGTCAGGCTTAAGGCACTTCCTAAAATGAGTAACCATCACCTTGGATACATGTGAGTATTACTTTCTTTAAGTAGATAGAGCCCATTCCATGTTTCAAGAGGTTGGGCAGTTCACATTCTAGTAGAATGTGAAAACGTGAATAGAATTAGCAAAAACGGTCACTTTTTCCCGGCGAAAAACATACCTGGAACACCAAATTTACACAACTCATATCAGCACGATGGAAGCCGGTAATCGACCTCCTGCACGAGCGTTGTAATGTTTACCCTTTCAAACCTGCGTCAAAGCCTGCTAACACACACCACATCCTTTCGTTCATTCATTCATTCATTCATGCATCCATCAATGCTTCAGATGGTCGGTGTTCTGTGTGTTTCGCCAACTGTGTTGGTGTAGCTACCTCGCCTGCAATATCATTCGAAACACGCCTTAGGGTAAACGAGACGAGCACGGGTAGAGAGCAAGTGAGAGAGTATAGTGCGTGCTTAGTGTTTACATGTCAGCTGGCAATCTGTCATTCTTTGTTTCGCTAGGACGTGGTGTACTTCATTCGTCGTTGTACGTTTTCCCGGGTCTCTTGTTATGGCATTACCGCATGACGTACCTTTTAATGTTTGTTTGTTTGCTTCTTTCATCTTTAACTTTTTTTGCTTTGATTAACATTTGGGCGAACAGTAAAGATTTTCACGCTCTCAAAGCAATAGCTTAGAATAGAACTTTAACATATTGCAATAGTATTACTAAGCATTTTCTAAGTTCAACTTTCCTACCTTTCAGTACACTATTTCATTTCGCACACTTTTTAAACTTTACAGAGTTACAGAGTTATATTTATTGTTATGGGGACAAAACCACCTTATCTTGAAAATGTATCACGTTATCACAACGGGCACGGAGTTGTTTTTCTGACTTCAGCGCATCAGCTTCAATGGTGCTATGTTCAATTATGGAATGTTGTACCTAACTATGTCTTCATATTACAGCATTAGGTTTATTGACAGTAATAAAAAGAATGGTTGTATTACTCATCCTTAAATTATAGCTAATTTTGTTAAATTATAGCTAATTAAAAGTGTGTGAAATATTCTTCAAACACTACCTTAATTCTTAATACTATTACTACCAATTCGTACATACAATTGAAAAATTATTATAATTGTAATAGAAAAATCCAAATGCACCATAACCATAACGGTGATCTATGTTCACACTATTCCACACCTAATAATACAGTTTCGCTAGCAATTCAGCAGGCGTAGCAGCAGTGCAATTGTCGAAATTTCAAATTCTTTAATATTAATATTTGTTACACCACTCAGCTAAATCTCAATCGTTAACGAAGTTTGCAAACATGCGTGTGAATAAGTTTTTGTCCGAACCATTTACAAATTGGCCTCCTAACAAACAACAACAAAAAAATCAAATGACGTTGAAGATTAAACCAAATCTGGAGCGGATCCAATTTGTGTAGATTTTAAACTTTTTTCAGCTAGTTGCAAGTCGCACTAGCGACCATCTAGCCAAGAAAAAAATGAGAAAATTGCTTTCTCGTTTGCAAAGTTGTACGAATCGTCCCACACATACACACCGAAAAACGAAACGTACATGTAAATACTGTAAAATGTGAAATAGAGATGGGATCCTTTGTTGTTGTTGCTTTGCTGGCTGAAATTGCTTTCTTTTCATTTCTTTACATTGCGCCGTACCGTCTCCGGAGGCTCACAATTGGGAAACGCTGGCCACGCCAGTTAGTAGGTGAGTGAGGGTAATGGGGTTCATTTCTAGTCTTGCATGTACAGCGATGGTTTCGATTTTTTTTGTTTTGCACTTTTTCATGTTCTTTGTCGGAATATTCTTGCATTACGGGTGCCGGGAGATGATATCCTGGTCACAGGAACGAAATCAGAATACACTCAGCCTACAACGGATACAGAATGGAACACAGTAGAAAAGATGCGTTGTGGGTGTTAAATTTGCATAAGCGTGGTGCTGACTTTCGTTTGGATCGCACATCCTTTAGAGTTTGTATGTGTGTGTGTGTGTATGTGTCTGTGTTGAGTGTCTTTATTTCATCACAATGCAGCGCCACCGCCTACAGGAGGGAGATAGCGGGTATAAGATAGCGGTTATCGGAAAACGAGCATATCGGGCTACAGTGGAAAACAATAAGAAATGAACAAATTGTAAAAGATTATTCGTTACATTTATGCTGTAAGAGCATTGTAAATCAGAGCGATAAAAAACTTTGCCTTAACTGCTTTCTTAACCGTTTTACTGAATTACGTTAACACGATCGCATTCTCCGCACAGTTTTAATGATCAATAATGAAACAATTCGCTTTTTGTGTCCCAACAGGACAAATCATTTCATATGAAACACACGCCCCAGCAAAAATTGTTCTGTAAGTCCTTAGAAACAAAACTCGAGCATTCATTCCGTAGCAGTGTAAACAGTGCTTAGTGTTCTGCGTTGTGCAGAACACGAAAATGTAAAACACGTTGATATGAGAGTATGGGACATGACTTTGAAAATAGACAGAATAAATTGATCTAAAACAACTAACTAAAGATATAGATAGAGAAATATGAGAGTGAGCGAAAGAGAAAGAGAGAGAGAGAGAGCATAAGAAAGAGATTGTCTGAGCAATGAAAGGTAGAAAAGTAAATAAGCACAAAAAGGAAACATGCATCACGACGAGACCGTGCAACGGTTTCCCCAAGTCGGAGAGTCAAAAGCATGTGGCTCACAAAATGCTCCCCACAACCTATCAAATCTAACGTTATTGCACACACGAGGAAAATCTCTGGAATCCGTCCGGTACATTCGCCCGGAAAGACCCCAGAGGGTTGGGACTGATAAATCGAAAAAGCACAAATAGCACAGCACAACCCGTTTCTAAAACGGTAAAGGGTAATGACGAAGAGAAGGGAAGGGAAAGGGGAGTACGGGCGAATAGACGAACGAATTAGGAACTGAATACAAGCGTCAATGACGTTTCATAGGGAACAGGGAAATCCAGCAATGTGTTATGCGTTCGTTGGCGTCGCCTCCGTTGCCACACTCTGGCCACGATTGCCCGGCAGTAACGTCGATGGCAGCATGATGAGAACGGTTTCGTTCCGTTTCATCAATTGGTCCATTCTGTTTCGCCTGATGTCATGCATTCTTTTTCAATTTTGTACCCGTCGTTGTGTGTGCACATCTGGCCACTTCGAACCGCCAACGTATCCTTTCGGACACAGGGATGATATGAAAAAAAAAAATCATCAAATCCCCCGCGCTTGCTCTATCGTTGCCTTGGCTACGAAGACCTGCTTCGCAGCTATGAGGATGGCGTAAGTAGAGCTCGTTTTGTCTAATCTATTTAAAATATTTCTCAGATATTGTCAACGAACGTATGTTGAGAGATGCGTGCAGCTGCAGGTAGGTTATGTGTTTAGGCAAAAGAATGTTGGTGTTAAATTAAATTTGGAAAACTTTCTCTTGTACGGTTTAAAAAATAATTATTTTACATATTTAATTTTTCGTTTCCAATGTTTCATGTAAAGAATACAAACCCTGCACCCCTGCTTCTTCAAAATTGAATGTATGAGATGACGTTTTCCGATTCAACCATTTGGTGTGGATGACTATTTAACGGACAACGAGAGGCTAAACTCCGTCAAACGAAAGCTAGAGCTTATCTAACTGCACATTTATTTAAAAACCCAAACCATGCTTCGACCGAGAAAATATATCGAACGCATTGTAGACGAATAAAAAAAATCCATACACTCTCCGTACAGCTACACAAACACACAGGTGGCCCGCATAGGTTGGGTGAGTAAAATAGGTTTATAAAACGCTTCACAACCTCAAGACATCGTTGAGAGATATTTCCGAACTGCCGGAGGGAAGCTGTGCGAGTGAGCTGCTCAAAGAAGATGAAAAAACACCGTCCAACGACCACCAGCAAAAAGGTATAAGCGAGTATAAGCGGGCATGTGTAACGCCGGTGGGAAAGCGCCCACGAACGAACACCCCCATAGCCGGGGAGTTCTCTTCTTGTTCCTGTTTCCGATACGTGCCAGCCATCGTTAAAGATCCTGCCTCGCGCAAGACGCGCACGCGCGTGGCGGCGCTTAGAGGTGTGCGTGCTCACATCGTAACTTTTGATTTCTTTCTCTCCAGCAGCTTTTTGGCAGTATTACATCGCACTCTCTCTCTCTCTCATTCTCTTCATCTCTCTGTCTCTCACACACGTTCGAACCTGAGCACGTCCAGTTGGGCAGCTGTGAGAGCGAGGCACGCTCTTTTTTATTGCAGAGGCAACCAACCTTTTGTGAATTGCCGGTAGCTACCGCGGCTGCTGCTTTTGTTGCTTTTTCGGTCGTCTCTCGCAAGTTTTGGTAGGAACAGTGTATGCAACACGCTATACTCTCACATCCTAACTATACGGCCAACGGAACACATCGTCGTCATCTTCAGCGTCAACGCAGCGTATCGTACTACCCTCGCTGTGCGGGAACGTTTTCCAGTGTTTGCTGTCTGTGCTTACCACCCCCACCTGGTGGTACTCATCATCCCGTGCTGTTACGGTCGGAGTTTGCTCTGATTTGGTTATCTTCAGTGACAGTATATTCCGTGCGGACAGTGTCGTTCAATACATCTTAGCTGTGGATCAATTTCGTTGGTGAAGAATAGAGCGCATAATTACAATTTTGAGCCCAGTGGAACTATGTGCATTTATCACGATGCTGACCTTCATAAAGTTGTGTGTTAGATATTCAACGATTATATTTTACATTCAGTATAAAATTCAGTGCATGTAGTGAGTTCCTTTACTGATATCTCCTGTTAGTGCGACTGTTTGGAAGTCGACCGAGTGATTGAAAGTGTTGTTCGAGTGCCGCTTCATGAACGTATACTGAATGTATCCTGAGTGCTACTTATCCGGTATACCTTCAGTATACGTAACAAGAGGCGACACAACCATCGTTGTTGTTGTGATTACATGCTGGCACGATTGAATGGAACTGCGCTTACATCTACACACGATAGTGCGCGACATGACAGTGCATGAAAGAAGTGGATCCCAATTATACGATGACCATCGTATTATGCCAGTGTCTTCCGTGTATTTTCAGCTTAGCCTCGGGCAAACAACACTTTTCTCCATCATCTATTACCTCTACTCCACAGGTATCAGTCGTGGGGCTATTGTCAATCGTGGAATGGCTGTACGATATCAAATACTATCTAGTTGGTTGCAGACAAGACACATTACGCACATCATAACAAATCAAGAAGGTCGCGTTAAGACACGTCGTCTGCATGAGAGGAAGAGAAACATACTTATCTTTGAGCGTCAACAAAAGAGAGAAAGAATGAGAAGAGTGTAGAGTGAGAAAGAGAGAGCAGCATAGAGTATCTATCATGAGAGAATCTGAGGGAAAGAGAGAAAGCAGTCTCTTACTTCACCACGACAAAAACACCTATTCAAGCCGTGTCGAATTGTGCATCAATCAACGCATTTCGTCATACCAGTTTAGAAGTAGAAATATGATTTTTATACAAAACCACATTCCGATCATTAAATTTCAACTAGGTGTTAGAAAAAGTTCACAGAATAAGCACAAAATAGATCCCAAATTGCATCGCTCGAAAAGCTAGGCGAACGACCAAGGAATCGTAGACGGACAGGCGCACTGATGCTGAACCCGTATGGTGCAAACTCACACGCACATGCACCGTCAAGAATATCAATGTGGTGTGTTTCTTTCGCTGGATGGAAGGCTCCGCTGAGCGACATTGTAGACTAACTTCGCTTTATCGCTCCCATGAGGCCAATGGTCCCGAGATCAGGCAGTCGAAAGTATTGTGCCGAATGCGTGAAATGAATATATAATATGGTATTAATATTAAATTCTTGTTGGAATAAAGCTTTTTTCATGCTAAATCAGACACAACACGAGTCAGAAAATATGTGAAAAATTGAAAGAAATGTATTAACGTTCCATACTTTATGCAAAAACATCCTAAAATTTTAGCTCCTCCCAAAATTTCTTGTCGAGATAACAAGCGAACAAAACTAACAACGGACGAAGAAGCATGCTACATTTTCTCTTTACTTAACAGTAACGCCTCTAGCGGCGATTTTACGAAGTGTAAGATCAGACAGAAGCTATGTGATGCTTATTAGAATCTGGTTTCTCATAAGAATTTTGTTTAAATTTGGTTTGATCTGTTTGTTACATCTCCACGTTAATAGAAAAAGATAAATTACATTCAATTTGTTGCTGAGATGTATTAAATGAATGCGCTCATTACAAAATTTCCTGGGAAACTATTAATGTTACTAACGTGCCAGTATTGATACCTAGCTAAATCAACTGGCTAATCCAGTTTTGGTGTAAAAAGAGGAAGCAGAAAACACTTTCCGATACTACGTACATATTCTATCAGAAAATGGTCACCAAACACGCATCAGCACTACACTGAAACACTTTCTTCTCAATTCATCGGGAGTACTTGATAGCGTGCTATCTGACAATCGCAAATAACGTCACCAGACTTTATTGATATGTGTTAGACCTTTAACAGCAATTCAGATAGAACAACACGTACATCGTGCAGATAAGATGCCGTATGACATATTTAAACTCGTCAGACTTCCGACACAATATTTCCGTAATTTTCGTATAAAACTCTTTGCTAAATCGGCATTGAACCAATAAAGGGTAAATGTATGTACTTGTAAGTTTCATTTGTTTCATCATGAAAATACAGTTTGATTTTTGTTTGTATAGCTCTTTATTCAACAGATCAGAAATGATCAATGAGACTAATGATCAGAATTCAGTCACCTCATTTATACAAAAGTGTACAAAACGATGGTTTCTTGTTATAATTGTTAGATTGCCAATAAAATACCTATAGTAACAGATAATCAAGAGAATCATCGATATATTCCATGTCATATCTACTAATTTGTTATTTGTTGTCAGAAAGATGATCATAAATTTCACAACATTTCTATATGTTATGAGTGACGCATACGCCTAATGATTTTTATGGTTTGAAAAGGTTTCCATGCTTTATGCTTGATTGTGATTACAAACAAATATAACCTATTTCAACTGATTTTTGTTAAGCTAACGTTAGAAAGAAAAGAGTCATAGTTCATAATTTCATGATAGCTTTCAACTGCAACAGCCAGGATCGTAAATGCTACCATCCATTTTATTTTGAAATATCACCATTGCTACTTTACTGCTTTGTTTTTTTCAATGTAATGCACATCTTAAAAATTATTTCTAAAATGACTGTGCATCGAATCAACATCAAGAAACAATAAGAGCTCAGCCGAAAATTCCGTTCTTTCCGAATCACAAACTGCAGTTCAAATAGTTCGATTGTAGAATGAAGAAAAAGCATGGCAAAAACTTGAAAGAAAGAACATTTATATTTCATTTCAATGAAAACACCATAATTTCAATGAAACAACATAATTTTATTCAAGTATCAAATTAACTTTTCAAAAATGTTGCGAAACGTACCAAAAAACCCGAACGTCACGCGAAAAAATGAATACTAATGGATGGATGGAAAACTACTTGATATTTTAATAAAATTTAATATGGTAAGATGTGTTTAAAATGGATCATCCAAGTCATTAAAAATAAATGCAAAATAATTCATCTTCATCTTACGCATGTTGATCATTGAGCTCTCAAAGATTATCGGGCCTTCTCAATGTGTTTTTGTCTGTAAATTAGATGAATCTGAACAGAGAATTGCCGAATAGTTGCGTATACATTTACTACAACACAAGCTTTACAAACTACAACGACTGAATGTCAAATATACCTTTTATTCGTTTTTACCATTCTTAATTATACGATGAACACTCAGGTGAAATCAGAAAACCGCATTACCATCATCATATAAAGCTGCTGCATTATGTTCTTGAAAGGAATGAGTGAGAGGCTGAAAAAAGTATGGCTTCAAGAAAAACGTCACACAAACATGGCCGACAATTTCATCCGTTCTGCGCAGTTCCATTCCCTTCCAACAGTTTGACACCAGAATAAGGAAAGAAATGGGAATGAAAATGAGAAAGGGCGAAACTCGGTGATAGGCAAAACGTGAATATTACGCTAGCATCTGCTGAACAGAGGGGTGAAGCGGGTATCAGGTTCTCTGTGCGAACATCATCTGTTTCGCTCTAACTAGAGGTTTCATCTGGCGCATGGTCTACTTACAATCCACGTAATAAATTTCAATCTTTTTCTTAGCTCTGAAATCTACTTCACCGTACAAAAACCGCAACGACGATGCTGTTGGTTCTATCAAAATTCGAAACTGATACATTTCGAGATCGATAAAATGAAATAAAAAAAGAGAAAGATGAATAGAGCGTATTTCTTGGCTGAAATCGACAAAACTATATTGGTTAAAAAATAGTATCACTTATGTTGAAATACCTAGAAAGTCAGATAAAACATTGTTTTGAGATATCAATTTAATCTATTTAATCACAAGAAAGATTATAGAGCTGAATAAAGTCAATTTTCAATGAAATATTGGAAAAAAAAGCCAGTCAATTCAATGAAATATTGGAATATGTTTATAATAAAATAAGCATAGCTATAAAGCATAGCTACTTATAAACACATAATTCAATAGTAAAGCAAAATTTCATTGAACTTTCTCTCCAGAAACATTAGGTGCTAAAGATGTAAAAATAATGATTCCAATAAAATGAGAAGACTGTATAACCTTTTCTTAAAAACTGCAAGTTTTAAATACGACATTAATTAATTTTGAATTATATTTCAATATTAAAATTTAGTCCGTTCCAAGTCTTCAAATGTTTTATTTTTTTCCATCAAGAGCTCTTATTAACATTGCTATTAAATTATCGTCAATATTGTTCCACAAGTATAAAAATCTAAAATTTTATCCAGTTCCAGCTGCTCAGTTGATTTTACCTGGGGTTGCTTTTAAAATTTAAATAGTCATTTTCAAATTTTGCTTGTTGCTACGTGGCTTGATAAGTATTATCCTCACAAAGGACTTTGAACAAACATTTGCATTTTTATCAAGCTCGAAGAATCGATTTCTGGTATGATGTTTTTGAGTCCACACTCTTGTGCTTATCTCTCACGTCCTTTGAAATTTTTCGTTGTTCTTTTCACTTTCGGTAGAAGCTACTCTCTTCTGTTGTAAAAGCTAAATTCTCAACTTTTACCGATCGATTACCTTTTGTTCTCTTGAATGTTCTCTCATTCTCTCTCTCGTTCTCTCTCGCTCTCTCTCTCCCTCTCTTTCTTACACACACAAACCCACTAGTACAGAACCACCAAACGTAACATGCGAAATAAAAGGGCAAGGATTTTCTTTAGACTAGTGCCAGAACAAAACAGCGGCTGCAAAAATCACTTTCTCTTTTTTGAGACGCTTTGTTTTGCTGTTTTGAATATCCAGAGAAAATAATATATAACAAAAAATATAAGAATTCTGATTGACTAAAGTGTGACGCAACGGATGTTTCAACATGAACGGATGTTTTTAACAGTGCAAAAATTAAAATGTTCAAATCTGCAGTGAAATTTTAAGAAAATTTTTAATCAAAAAATGTTTGAGTTTTCAATTCAGCTATTACGCTAAGCTCGATTCGTGTGTTCTCATATAAAAAAAAAACATTTTTAATGTACATATACTTAAAACAACATGAAAATAATCAACAACTGAATTGCGTTTACGAGTTTCGCTATTTATAAGTTGCATTTAATCATGAATGTTGCTGCTTTAAGTAATTTTCCTAGCTTGAATAACTCTTATGATCATGGAATAGACGAAGGACAGATATTTTGACGCATTTGTCTTTTTACTGAAGATGAAAGAATAGGAATAAAAAATTATCATCAGCTTCTTAACATGTCTTCTTTTTTTAAAGAACGAAATATAACCGTTATCTTTATGGCTAGAATAAACAAAATATCTCCACCAATTTCTCTCTCCGTCAGTAAACTATTGCTGCTACTGAGGGTCAAAGGTAAGTATAATAAATGAAAAAAACGTTTAGAGAAAAAAAACAGTCGTTATTTCGTCATTTGATGGCTGTAAAATGTCAATTTTTATTTGCATACTTC
Organism: Anopheles farauti; assembly: GCA_000473445.2. Taxonomy (NCBI): domain Eukaryota; kingdom Metazoa; phylum Arthropoda; class Insecta; order Diptera; family Culicidae; genus Anopheles; species Anopheles farauti. Next base: position 1,084,051 of record KI915064.1, read on the forward strand.
CAAAATTCCCACCATCCATTCATCGATCGGTTTATCCAGATTGCCTTCCACCCTTGGCGGCGACGTGCCGAGTTCCGCAACTGTTCATTTCATTTTACAAACAACTATCATTTGTCATAAATGTCTTCGATGGCGATAGTGGCAGCGCTGGGAGTGGTCCAGCTTAAAAAGCCTTGCTAGTGAGAAGCCTTTCGACGGGCCCGCAGTGCAACGGCCATTTACAGGGCAGGATTTTGTTTATGCTCTGTTAGCTTGCCTGGTGTTATCGGTTGACATTAATGGGGTAATTTTTTAGCTAACTTTACTGCCGCAACGTGTGTATAAGAGCGGTGCCGCCGCTGCACGCTTGTAACAGCGAACGAATAAAAATTGCACCACTGTCTACAGGAAGGTTCCCTTGCTCAAGTACCGCCGCATTCTGATGGTTTCAATAGACGGAATTCAACCTCATTCCAGTTCTGCGACCACAGTGGTTGTTATTGTTTATACAGATTTTACATTGTCAAACGATTTGGTTAACGTTTGTCAACACGAACACCGATATTTATGGGTGCGCAGCGTCCCGAATGCGTTCCATCCCATCTAAACAAATTGAACTTTTTTTTTACGTAGCAAAATGGCAGCCCGAAAACGCCATCCCCGAACGGCTTGGGTTACATGAGAAAACATTGAGCTGTAACGCATTACCCTCTACTCGCATACGTGACAAAATCTATTATTTTACCCAAAAATTATTCAAATTACACTAACGTTGATACACACTCATGTGTACGTAGTCTCATGCATGAAAACTTTGTAGAACATGCAGCAGCTGGCTAAGAACAAACTAAAATGGCGTTTCATTAATGCTTCAGTCCCAAACGTATATTAATCAATGGGCCCTCTATTCGAACCTTCCCATAATGAGCAACCATTAAGGTAAAGCAGCAATCAGTACTATAAGCTATCATAGATATAAGGAAATTAAAATGGGAATACCAACAGCAACAAGTAAAAATATACGAAACCAGCTGAAACTGAACTGAAAGCATGGAGAAGAATTAATGTAAATGAAAGAATCTTTTAAAGTTCACGTACGCTTCAAATCGTTTCTCTTTTTATGTATAGTCACACCAAATCATCATTAACATCGACATACAGAAGTTGGATGTTGAAACATTCTCAACTCGTTACTCTCCATGTGGTACGACAAGCTTGATAATTGATTAATTTATTCTAAACTCAACGTGGTTCCGCTAATGGTACGCTGAAAATGTCGGAAAGTTCATCTCTTAACTCCATCCATCATAATTATTTGTATTGGGTTGAGTCTCACCTTCTCACCTTAAATGGTCATATTTTAGCAATTGTAAACCTTTTTACTTAGCCGAGTAACCACCGAGAGGAAATTCTACTTAAAACAGTGATGTTACTGTGCCGCCAAGGGAAATACGCTCCATTTAGTGGCGTCTTTAATTGGACGCCACCGCAAACTTCTTGTCTGTTATTTTAATGCCAAAACACTCAATGTCATAATGCAGGAAGGAAAACCAGAACCATCATCGTACAGAACACCAAAAAAAACGTACACACACACACGCGCGCGCGCATCTACGCCCAGTTGGACGAAGCCCTCTGCCGGGCATGTATGAAAAATAAGAAATTCCAAATAACTTCGCTATCCGAGGCAACGAATCCGAAACAGTGGATGTTTTTTTTTGTTGGTGAAATAGCTCCCACTCCTTTTAAATTTGGTAGTGTTTTGTTTCTTCTCAACCTACTCATTTGAGTCCCCAATATTCCAATTATCTGCAGCCCAAAACCCTGCCTTCGAAACGCCAATCGTGCCGTCTCTGTTTTGTTCAAGCTTTATTTTAACTTTGTTTCCTCTGCTGATCCCCATTTCTTAGTTTTCCATGGCTTTTCAGCTTTTGCCCTCCATTGAATATAAATTAGAATAACAAATTTTGTGTGATTCTGATACCGCGGTAGCTTGCTTCCATCCCGTGCCTGTTCTGCTAGCCTGAGACAAAACTACGGAGCCAAGTACCGGACACCCCAGGTAGCATCGAACATTGGTTCCGAACGGGTAAGTTTATATTTCGTTCCATTTTTGTTTTAGGTTAACTGTCCCAGTCAAATGGTTCTGTCACCACAAAAAATGACGATTCGACAAGAATAGAATCAAAATGTTTCAGCTTGTGCTAGAGTAAAAAAAAAAACATTATCGTCTACGTACACAACGGTGCTCGTAACTTTCATATTTTTCATTTGCAGGCGTGAAACGAGATTTCTATAATGGCATATTTGCTCCATCCCTTGCGACTACGGTAGTTTGTTAGTAAAAGGATGAGATTAACACCGTTGAAAAAACTAATGCGGATGAACCAGCATCGATTCAAGCGCTGAGTGGCGGGAATATCGATCGAGTCTAAGCGAGCCACCGCTCAGAGATGTATACATCCCAACAAGAGAAAGAAAATAACAAAAGCCTATAAAAACGGAAACCCCAAAACCAACTCGGGAAATTCTTTACCTAAACCACAATAATGTGATGTTTCGAAAATTCCAATCATGATATTTTTGCTTCGTGGAAATGGTGGGGAATTTTTTTGCGCAAAAAAGGGCTTGAACGAAAACAACAACTACGCCAAACAACTATCCATTGTTTCTAAAACTCTATATCTTTTGTTTTGTTTCTCTCTCTCTCTCTCTCTCTCTCTCTCTCTTTCTCTCTATCATAACAGAGCATAACTCACGAACCAAAGTTTGCACTGAACTGAAAAAGCTCCATGGCTCATTGAAAATCCCATCAGGGATATCGAACACGTGTTTACCGGAATCATGGAGCCCTAGGAAACCGCTCCGTTACAGTGTGAAACGTTATAAAATATTCACAGAATCTCAAAAATCTTATTTGCATATTAATAGATTATTCAACTTTTTGCGAAATTCTCTGCGAAGTGGGAAAAATGTCTTCAACCATTTTCTGAGTTCTCCGATGTAGCCTCGTGCACTCGCAATGGGAGGCATGGATCGGGGTTACTTTTACCGAAACTTGTGTTTATTAGCATCCTTTTGAACATTATAAACAGTATCGCATTAAAACATAACAATATTTTGTACATCGTAGTTTTTTTGTTACTTATAAAAACTCGAACGAGTTAACATTTTTCTTTCGATTAGAAACAGGCAGCAACATGGTTAGTTTTATTTTACAAATAAATTTTTTTATCGGTAATATAAAAATTCACACTCTATGCTCTACCTTATACGGATTGCTCTTTTTAAAAATTGTTTTCATTAGCTTCAGTATCTCCTACGCGAACCTTGGGAGAAGTGAAATATTTGGTAGCATACGCTGGGGATAAATAGAAAGCATACCAAAACTGGTGGCTACATTTTTTAGGATTATCTAATGCTACCACCTTCTTAGGGTCGGTAAACTCATTTCAACCTCCTACCACCTGGAACACGATACGAAACAGTACGACGGTTGATGAAGAAAAGGCAAACAGACCACAAAATTGCGCACAACCATGTAAGTTGATTAAAAGTGTCGCATCTGGTAGGCAAAATTCTTGCCGCTAGTCACACATACGAACGGCGACTTTCTATTAGGGAAGCTGAAAATCGCTGCCAATGGTAGGATGTGTCGATTGACGTGGCAACAGGGCGTAAAGCGAAAATATCGAAACTAATGCCACACGTCGGCCGGCCAAACACCTCGTGGAATATCAATCTCAGGAGTGGAAGAAATGGGACCCATATTTGCTCTTTCGCTCGTACCATCGTCATATCGATCGATCCTGGTCCTGGCCGGCTAAAGAATAAAAATCGTAGGACAAACTGCACTAATCTTCTGATCACAGCGTCCCCGTTCTAATTTCTTTCATCACGTATCGAGGTGGTCAAAAAAGTGTTGCAATTATGCTACCGAAGCTCGTGAGGCATGATTAAGAAATGACGAATGAGGAAAACAACTAATTGTCTCTGTTTTTGCACCTTATTTTCATTTCGTCGTTTTGCCTTGCATTGTGGTGTGGAAATTGTAGGAGCAGCTTAAAACATGTATTTCAATTTCAATTAAGTTTGTTTTATACACTTGACGAATTTGTTATATTTTTTCTCAGTGTTTCAGCACCTGAGTGGCTATAATATTTACACAGTAACTTCGAAAAATAATAACTTGATAAACCACAATATCGATACTTTACTATGATTTCGTAGGGGCGAACACTTATTAAATCCTAAGTGCTTTAGCAAATTTCACAAGTAGTCATAGTAATGTTTACAATATAAAGAAAAAAACAACATACGAAATAAGGCCAGGGCGTACTGCCTGAATAAATAATTAAAACCAACAATATGGAACTCATAATACCTTAATTGTTCCACATTTTTAGTCACTTACCTAGTAATCCACAAAACATCGTACGAACATATGCAGGATCTTATCACCTGGAAGAAAAATGTAACGAATACGAATTGGTCAATATTAGAAACACATTTCGTGCTTTATATCCATAATTTAAATATTTTCTACCGATAAAACACAGTTATTCAATATAAAATTGAAAATATATAAACCAATCAAAAGTTTTCACTCAAGAAAAAATATCATTAAAGGGTATGTTAGGGCAACTCAGCTCCCTTCAAGCAAGGTTTCCTCATAAAAGACATTTGATTTCAATTTTCTCGCCACCATTTCATGTTAACTTTGTCGACCGGGTAGCCAGGAAAGGAGCTATTATACGATACTGAACGTTTTATTCAATGGATGATTGTGATTTTCTCAAGCTAAATGAAAGTATAAAACATTCTTCTTCCAACTATGCTACCTTTCATGTCCTGGGGACCCAATCGCCAACGCTCACAGCACACTCACTCATGATTATGTTTATATTTGCAGTGGAAATTTTCACGTCGTATGCGTTGAACAACACGGATACCGGAACGGTTAATCTACTGTTGACTTTAGATTAATACCGCAAGATAAGTAAAATCAATTTCACAACCAACCAACCATTTTTTCTAAACGCACCTACAAGCAGCACACCTTATGACGGAACTATCTGTAAATAAAACACACTATGAACGCAATCATGGTAAACGATTTTTATTGTCAATAACAGACTTCAATTACTTTTTTTCTCTAACTTTTTTATTTACATACTTTATGTATAAGTAACTTGCAATTATTGTAATATTGTAATTGTACATTATGTAACATATTCTAAATTTTGAACATAATAAAAATGTTACCAAGCACCTATTTTGTTATCATTGTTTTATGCAATCTAAACAATAAAACTGAAAAGAACATTCGATTCCTTAATTTGCAGCAAGTTTCTCTTTCTATTTCTCTTTCTAAAATCAAAGCATCATTCAAATAGGTGTTTCATACTTCTTGCATGTTTTTCTACTATATGTTTCTCTATTCTTTTTACGCACCTTGTCTTTCTCTTTCTCTCTCTCTCTCTCTCTCTCTCTCTTCTACTCGCTTTCTTTCTGTTCGTTACCCTGTCGTCAAGGTCACTTAGTAAGGTCATTGGAGAAATTTTCATAACGAATTTCGTAACTCTTTATTGGAATTTACTTGCCAAAAAACTTGAGTCGTCACTTTCACCCGCATATTTTTGAGCACAGTAGTCCGGCAGAGCGCGTCTGCAGGTTTTGGTTACCCTGCAGGATGATCCCTTTCACACGCTTTGCTATCTGGCTCAGGTAACACACGAAGAGTGCAAGTTTTTAACCCTATTGCCGCAAGTCGGAAACGCTCGATTGATTTACAACCTTGCTCGCCTCCACAACTCTTCCAAAAGGGTTGAGGTGCGTGCTTGGAGGGTCGACCTTTCATGCATGTGCCTGGAGAAAATTTGGCTATCCACAACGAATGAAGTACGATAAACAAACTCGCTGCACGCTCCAGGCACCCAAGCTGTGAGACAGCAGTATGTTGCGAATAGCACCTACACCTTACACACGGTGTCGTTTCGGTTAAAAATCGCATCGATGCGCTTGGCAAAGGTTTTATGGTAGCACTGTAAAAATGCAGAAAGATGTTTTGGGCAAAAACTTAGCCTGCGTTTGTTTTTTTTTCTATTGAAAACCATAAAAAACGAAAAAGAGATTTGTTTCTAACCCGTCATATCCTCTTTAATCATGCAAAGATATTTCTTAAACATAATTCAACAAATATAATTGTGAAGCAATAAAAAATTATACTGTATAACCGACTTTTTATTGTTTTCATCATAGATTACGGGCATCTAGAAAATGTGATGTTGTTTGTTTGGAGGCAATATAAGCATTGAAGCAAACTTCAAAATGAGGAAATTGTGGATTTTTGGAAAAAATTGCTAAACACCTGCAATGTTATACTATTGTACTTGTTACATATACTACGATAGAGTCTACGTCTTAAACACTTAAACAGCATGAAGCATTACATTTTCCGGTCCGAACTGCATCATCTGGTGGACCCTAGGCCTGATTTATGCCCAAGGTAGCATCCCAACTGAATGTTTCAGCGCGCATTTAGATTGTGATCAAGATGTCTATAAAATTATTAATACATAACAGTTTTTCGTTCTTTTCCGGTTCAAACCGCAACTATAATGCTCCAATTAGCTACCTCCAATCTTTCCGTCTCTCATTTGAATCGTACTATAGGGCCAATTAAAAGTTCGGGCTCACAGTGTCCACAATGCAGCTTGCGCCATCCATGTTTAAGCAGCCATAGATGCAAGAAGCTTAAGGATGACAAATGCCCACCGTGTTCCTGGTTCTGTCAGCTCGTCCAGCACCATCGCGGTTACAGTTGAGTTGCTTTAAACACAGGTTATACTTCTTATCGTGGCACGGTAGGATTATAAATTCTGAACCCATCCTCCAAGCATCCCCTGAGGCGACGGCAAAATGAATGACCATCCGGATGAATTCATTGGTGTGGAATCCGTCCTATCAGCAGCAAGGGGCCAACCAAGATGCGGCTACGCAGTACGTCTGCGCGCAAAGCGGTAGTCAATAACTTTCATAGTTTTATTGCTTTTCGTCGACGCGTTCTTTTCGAGCCAGAAAATAGGTGATTAATAAACTATCCCAAAAACCGAGGGTAACTATGTCAGAGGCAAAGCACACGCTGGGGAAAACAGTGCTTGTATAGCTTACAAAGAAGTCGAAGTAAAGTGGGGAAGCGTTTGCCGACATTTGAAACTGAATACAAAGTTTTAAATAGCCATGGAACGAACGACGAAACACACGCACATTGCAAGCTGTGCCAGCTTGGCGTATGGGTTTTGTCCCATATAGCGGATCGATATTGTCCGCCCGTACTCAACCTCACGGTAACTAGGGAGCGAACCAGTTGTCAAGGTGCGAAATATGCCGATATGTGTTGAGGTTTGTTGGGGAGTATTTGAACATTCTGCTTAAATTTTGCTACAACCAACGGACGGAAAGGAATGAACATCCTACATCGACGGCTCGATATGATGGTTGATATTGGTAGTTCTAGCTCGGGGGAAAAAAACTTCTATTTCGCGTAACCGTGCGCACAATTCCGCAAACCATACACGTCTCTTGTTTTGTATAACCGAGTAGAATCTTAACCACACATTGCGTACTGTGGTGGCCAATAGCGACGAATACGCAGATCCAGCAAAGATGCAAATGACTTTTTTCGTATATTGATCCTAGTCGGGTTTCGTATCGATAAATATTTATAAATGTCTCCGAAATAACGATATCCTAGATCCGGTGAAACCCTTCGCGTCGTTCGCGATGTGTTGTATGTTGTGGTTGGTTGGGAGCATATGCAAAAATAAATTTACAACGAAACCGAACGGTACTCACACGTTCTGTCGTCCCTCGACGAGCGCGTGCTTGGACGAAAACCGATAGTGCTTGGGAAATGAACGCATAGAGGAAAAGATCGTTACGATAGTAAACGGTGTAGCGTTTCCTAGACGCAGTAATGGCCGGATGATAAATAGGTAGGACGTGGCAGGTACGCTTACATCCATCGGCTTACCCCTCCTGGGAGAAAAAGAAAGTAGAATTCTCATGGCACCGATGCTTTGGAATGACGGTCATGAAGAATTCAAAAAATCCATTTCGATAAAATAGATAGCTACCGTTTTTCTGTGTTTGTTCGGGTATGTGTGTATGCGTTTTTTTCCTCGTCAATCTCTAAAGTCATCCTTTGATGGGTTTGGATCGGTCCTTCATTTGACAGTATTTGGGGCGTGAGGATTTTTCGACTATCTTTTATATCAATATGGCGCAGACGTTTGAGACAAAATGAATTCTCCGCCTTTTTTAGAATAATGTTTCCGTTACATTTTCCATACTATTACTAATTCAACATTATTTATTTCATCCCTCCTTGCGCAGCAGATCCATTCTGTTTGTAATAATTATGAAAGATTTGAAACTAGCAATGCAAAACTGAAATATGCTTTCCATACTCTTACAATTTTAAGCAAATTATTTATTTCAGCAGCCTTGCGCAGCAGAACCATCCTGTTTATTATGAAAGATTTGTAAACAAGCAATGCAAAACTGAAATATACTGTCACTGCATTAAGTTTGACGTGTTGTTCGAGATAATTTAGAAGAAAATATGCAATCCAGTATCAAATTTGACGGTAATCAAGACCGTTTAAGTAAAAGAAAATCCCTACCAAAAAGCATTATTTGTGAATAACCACTGTACAACAGTAGTTATAAATCTTATAAAGTAACATTGCATGATATGTAGACGGTCACGTATCAGCTTCTATAAAAATTAGAAGACTGTAAACTGTAAAGGATTTAAGTTTTCTTGTAAAATTTTGGAGAGAAAGTTCAGTTATTTTTAATCATATTTATCTCTTGACATCTGATTTTAAACGGGTTGTTTCGAGAAAATAACCTACAGTAGTAATCAGTAATCCAACTGTACATTTATTCAAATATTTTTTCTACGATTTATTGTGTTAATTATTTTTAATAAAATTTCATTGGCTGCTTCTAGAAATGGTACCCAGACACATTCTTTTAAACATATACTGAACATTATATCCGACTGATTTACCGACGGTAATTGCACCATTGCACAGTCCGCAAAACTATCTACGAAAAAAAACCAAATTAAAATACAAACCAAAACAAAGTTTTAGGAAGGTTTGCGAACGGTTGAGACAAGGCAAAACTTGAGGCAAGGCAAAATTACTCAATGTTTTTTAATTTAAATTTAAACATCAAACACAACGTTTCAAGTATTGCATAGTTATATCGTACACAATTTGCACATCAGAAGAAATCTATATTAGTCTATAATACACTATAAAAAAAACTTTTATACTCATTTTGAAAATCTTCTGCTCTATGGTTTAACCGTCATTAGCATCATGATTTTTATGTACAGCCATCACACTTTCTCTTTTCGTTTTCCCAGCATTATACACGCTTATTTGGTCTATCTTAATCCATAATATTCATACAAAAAAAAACAGAAGAGAGCTAGCTTGAGAAGAGAGTGAAAACGCTGTGAGATACTGAGGCAAAAGAAAATTTCCATTTCCCAAAATTTTTGCTATTGGTAGCTTATTCCTAGCAAGAGAGTGATGTCCTGTTTTAGGAGAAGGGCTTTATTCAATGATGAAATTTTCCTGTTCTTTTCCGCTTCCATCCATTTCGTAAGAAAACGTTCCTTCATAAAAATATGCCTGTTTATATTATACATAATAACATACATAATACTTGACAGCCTTGTGCACTGTACCTTTTTCTTTATTTCACTAAAACTAATTACAGTCTCAAACCATGAAAATGAAAACAAAATCTCTTTTAACTGATACAAATTCCATCTAAGGCATTGAAAATTTGTCAATGGGAGAGTAAAGTCATGACTTCCCTGTTTATCATTAAAAAGTTCATCAGCTTAGCTAACTTCAAATACTTAAAAAAATGTATAAAATGTTCACATGAAAAGGACATATAATCAATAATATTTGTTTTACGTGGTATTTTCATGAAATGTTGTGAATTAGATGTACAAGTAATTTATACATCTTAACTGTAAAGATTAATCAATCTCTCAATCCAACAAACGTAGATAATACTTTATGTTTTTTATATGTCTTGTTTCAATCGGAACTATTTTCTTTTAGAGAACACTAACGCTCCTGGCGTAGAACATTCGAACTTAATATATTTCCTCAGGCATGAACCAGCGCTTAGCATAGACACAAACCTCATAGTTATAAACTTCTTTTTATTCAATGGAATTGCTTAAGGTAAACTATGGATTTTAAATGTTTTCTGTTGATCGTTAAATTACATTGTGAGGTTAAGTAACTCTTTCTGATTAATCTACCGGCATTACTACCTGTGCAGTAAAATTATGTAGATACATTCAATTTAGCTACCAATATCTTTCATGCTCTTGCAGGGTTGGTTTCCTTTTTCAACAAAGCAACGCTTGTAGACGTTATCTGGTAATGCGAATTCAATATTTAAAAAATGTTTCAATAAAATACAGGAAACAATGTCTATATTCATGGAAAGAATATCAGTGAGTTATAGAATGAAAATGTGAAATGGATGAATGTCTGTCTTGCGGTAATTTTGTATTTATTAATAAAAGTGTCCATATATTTTTTTATTTTTTCTTTTTCGTAAGCAAATAAAAATACTTTTTTATACATTAATTTCAGGTCGTTGTACAGCTAGATGGTAAGCTACCAACCCTGTTTATTTTGGCGGCCATCATAAAAGAGGCGTGGAATTCCCGTTTCTTATTTAACACACACACACACACTCTCACCCTCTCCATCGAGATACTCCATATTGTCGATCTTTTTACTTTGCGATTGTGTTGGTTATGTTTCCTTCTTGTGCGATGTGAACTACTCGCAGTCATGCGCGATAAAATCGATCGATAACTTTTTAAGCGTATTTTGAGAGAAATCTTGGCGAAAAAATGACAGATTTTTTATTCTAAATTTACACAACTAAGAAAGTAAAAAAAAATCTGTTAAGGAGATATTTCGTCATAAACACATTTTTCAAATTAGTAGCATGGCCACCAGAATATGGGCGATTTTTTGTTCATGTAAATTATCCCGCTTTCTTGCATTCTGATAAGATGAATTTATTATTAAGAATTTAGATTGAACTCATTTATTTAACGGCACAATCTATAAGCTATCAATTTTTTAAAGTGTACATAGATATTAGTATATATGTAATATCCCAAAGCTAAGAAGTCATGAAACATTATCTAAACGTTCAAACAATCACCTTAGACCAATCGGTTTCGGAATCAAAGTTAATTTGGAAATAAATGCATAACCATTCACACACACACATATAAATACTTGTATCGTTAAAGTTCAATGCTCTCTTAATGTGTGTTATAATTTAAAGAACCACTTACACAGTAAAGGCTTACTAGTACAGGAAATCGTCAGATAGGATTGAAATCGAATAAAAAACAGTATAGTTAAACTCGAGAGGAAAGTACATAAATGGAGATCTGTCTCATAAAATCAATATGTTTATAACTACCTTTTTTGAATACAACCGGTTCCGCGTTTTTATTGCGTTTGGCCTTCTCGGCCATAAAAAGAAACGGAATAATTTTAGATTATTTTCGCTCGAAGTATGGGAGCAAAAGAGACACTTCTACCCGTGACTTTATAAATTCTATTCTTTTACCAAAATACAATTTTCTTATTACTTTTTCGTCAAATAACATTATATAAACCGTTGACTGGTTTATTCTGCATCATTGTTCAGCTATTGCGGGGGAAAGTCATTAATTCTAGTGGTTTTCTCTAAAGCTGCTCAATATTTTATACTGAAAGCCTTACATCAATCTATATGAACCTCATACTTTCATTTTGGTGAAACAAACTATGTGAACCACCAAATGTTACCAATTCAACAATAAATATATACGCTATTGAATTAGATGCTAACGTAATCTTATAAAGAAGAGGAAAGGCTTACCCATAAAACATAGCTATACTACGGTCTATATTTCCTTTCCAAAACAAATCCTTTTCCATCATTGTACACTCTTTTTGTGCTCAGCCGTAGCCAGCAAATATAGAAATCAAACATCAAGCAAAAATGAAATCATGAAGGAAAATGATGCTTCTATGCGGGATTAATTTTGCAACCAATGTTCAAACCTTTCACCAAGTGTACACTTGTGCTTCCCGCACACCGACTTAATACTGCTATTTGCCTCCTGCAGCAGCAAACGTTCAATTTTTTTCCTGCACAGTATATGCAGGAAAAAATTCTGCTAGTTTTCTGCTAGTTTTTTCCGTTGGAGAACCACCGTTCCACGCCAAAGAAGATTTGATTGCAACTCCTGGCCCAGCGAGCTAATGTCGAAGATGGGTTTTCTCCATTTTTCTTCACGAAGCAAGGATAAACAACAAGGAAAAAGGTGAACGTAATGAAAACAGTGAAAGAGGGAGGAGCAGTAGATGTCTGGTAGGACGGTAGGAGGTAACAAGAATGAAACGAAAGAACGAAAGAGATGCAATGTTGAATGAAACTCTCTTGTCCCCTCTGTTTTGGTTGAAAGGATTTCGAACATTTTGCAACTTCTATCGGCTAAAGCAAGTAAACGACAAAAAAGACTCCGTCCTCATATTGCTTATTCCAGCTACCTAGGCACTAATCTTGAGCTACTTTCATTTCTGTTCCACGCTCCAATATGCTTTGCTTACAAGTTCAGAACAGGTTCAGTTTGAACCCAAAACAGCATTTCACGTTTGCTGTTTTGCAGCCCAAAATGCTGTGCTGTTCATGCGCTTTGGCAAAAGTCGGGCTGTTTTTTTCTTTGTAGCAAAAAAAAAGAACACCCCTCGCTTGTGTCGGTCGTGCACAACCATGAAGTAGGAACGACTTGACTGTGCCGAGGAATATGTACAAAAATGGAAAACGTTTTTGCGCTTAGTTACACTGGTTGTAAATATTTCAGGAGACGCATCTTTAAATATTTATACATTGAATATATCTTCGGGCTTAGGTTTGGTTAGCTCGCAAATGTTCCTCCCAAGCTCACAGCTGAAGCAGTTGAAAAATAGCCGGTTGCAAAATTGCTTCCGAAAGGTGAAAACCAGTTGGTGATAAGCACTTTCATTACACAAAACTTTTTCCCGTTCACGTTGGTTCACTTGATGTTTCAGCAGTTTCAACAAAAAGTTACATCCTACGCTACGTCTTTCCAAGCAAACATTACACAAACATTCTTCGCGTAATGAAAGTAGCTGGAGGTGTGGGCATTCGGTTTTTGAAACCTTTTTCGCTGTGAACGGCGCACAAAATGATTAGTACGCACCACAAACATGGGCATATTCTTTTCCCTAATTCCACGTTTTGCTCTCATTCATTAAGAGCATCACGCTATTTACGATGAACGAAGGGAAAGCAAACATCAATTTTCCTTTAATTACGATAATATTCTCCCAAACGCATGTCATTGTAAGAGGAAGCAGGATGCAGAAATTACAGCATACCCTTTTTACCCACCACCTATGCTCGGGTAGTTCGATGTACGGGGTTTTGATATAGATTAAATAACAACTCGAATATGTATGTTTGTAGAACGGAATACAGCTACGTGTTCTGTTTGCAAAACAGGAACCTAGTGCTTGTGAATTAGTTGAGAGAATTTCAAAACAAGTTGATTAGCATGGATTTTGGATTACTACTGTTGCTACATGGATAGTTGGAATACTATATTCTTCCCCGTTGCTTGAATAAAGGTAAAAATTCTTTTTATTCATTAATACATACAGTCTATAGACAGAAAATTGAGAATTTTCATTTGTTTTCATCCAAAATTCCTTAAAAAATAATAAGCTTAGTAGACAAATATACTTTTCAACAAAATACAACATTGAATGGCAACACCCATATAGCAACAATGGCGCTGGGTTCGCCGCTTCTTCCCACTGCACACCATAATAGTAGATGAAGAATGAAACCCCCAGTGAACGTAAACAGTTTGCTGGAGCCACGTTCTTCGTCGTCGTTCGTGACGAGTAATATTGATTAAAATTTGAATATTTATCACAAACTCAAGAGGGGTTTTTGTGTACCCGGAAGAGTGCGGGGCTTTAGGGGAAAAGTTATGAAGAATTAAATCACATAGGAGGGTTCAGAAAAACCTTGTGATTGCCAACCACCGGTGCCACCCTCCGGTCTGTCATTTCAATGCAAAGGAACCCAACTGTGTGGCCCAATGCCGCGCGAAAACTTTGGAACGATCGTTGGTTTTGCTTTTGAGATGTGGGCTGTGCTTTAGTATGAAAATTGCTGATGCCTGTCGAGCCAGCAAATGATACTAGCAAACTAGCCCCGCGTTAAATGAGCCAATCAAAATCATAATTTTGAAAAATGAAAAAACACTGCGTCAGGCGCTTACAGTGAAATCTAGATCATGTTCAGCTCTTTCGTTTTCCTTACCATCATTTTGTTTGTTACATGTTTGCTGTGAAAATAAATTATTAATTATTCACACTGTTTCGCCTTCAGCGGTAATAATATCTGACGGGTGACACTAATCGGTAAAGTTATAATGTTTTTTTTACATATTTTATCCTGTAGATGCCTATTTGGAACACACACTTTTGATGATGATTCCGTCTTGCCTACTGGATTGTAGATTTAATACCAGGTTGCCTAGCACCAGATAGTTTACGATTCACATACATGAATGATTGCATGTTTTTTAATTAGTCATGCAAATCCTGCTTAAGGAAGCACCTAAAAACTAGATGATTGAGTTTACAGTACATTTTAAATTTTCGTTCCAAATGCAGTAAGGTTTTTAAACTCCAGCGACACTTTCAGATATAAATTTAACTTCAAAATAGCTCAATTTTTCATAAAATTAATTGAAATACAAGTGAAACGGTTCAGAAAGTATTCGAAGCATTGATTTTATAACTAATTTAAAATACAGCAGTGGTATTCCACCATATTGTATGCCTGAAAATATGTACTTCATCCACTGTATGCAGTAAAGAAAATTGAAAATTATAATCACGTAACTACTGCAAATCCGACGTGTTTCAATACACGATGTAACAAGATAAGCCTATTTCGAAAAATCTACAAAAACGCTCAGAACAATCAATATCAGACGTGATGAAACTTAAACAAGCTTCCTATTTAGACAATCATGGAAAATGTAGCTCCGTCGACGGAAACCGTCGGCACGGAGTGCTGTGGTTGAACCGTAGCCACACAACCCGATTGCGTTACTACGATTATGTTTGTATTGTTTCGTTGTTACACTACTTCAATCACCACCTTCACGCCATTAAACGCCGGTAATGTCCAGGTTTCCGATTCGTGAAAGAAACGCGTTTTGCATGTTAACTGTCTCTTGGACAGAATATGAACGGCTCTATGTTTTAAACATGTTCATGTTTGTGTTTCTGCGTGTGGGTGAGAAAAAGAGCAAGAGAGAGAAACAGAGCATTTGTGCGTAAATGTGTGTATGTGCAGTAAGTGAAAACGGCATTATACTGTGCTTCCGTGCGAATGATGGAGCCAGGAGTGTACAATGAAAAAAGTAATTAAATAATTCCCTCCACTCCACAGCCCACCATCAATATAACTGAGCAAAGCAGTACCGATTTCGTTGAATATTTCCTTTCCATTTCCGAGAGCCAAAAGCAAGAACGATATCAGTTTAATTAAAATTCTTCTATCGCCCGAGGCACGGAACGGTTACCTCAAATTTCTTTGGGGACGGTTGTTTAGAAAAGTCGCCTAGATTTTAATTAAAACAATCTCATGCTCTGTTTGCAATCGTTCGCGCTCAGCATGCCCTCATCGACGAACCCGACGGATTATTGGACGGCTGTGAGTCGAACAAAATTTTCAGGTGCGCTCAACTAAGAATGATAAATTAATTTATGAAGTCAATGATGCAATATCTACAGAAAACAACTTTCACTATCCATTTGTACTCGGCAAACCTTACCACTAAGCATGGAATAGATAGCATATACACAAGATGGAAACAAAACAACAAATTCAACAAATTCATCGTTGCTTGTTACGTGCAAATACAATCATTTATTGGTCAAAATTCAAGCCTACCCACTACCACACGAGCTACACGAAGAATGTATTTATTTACAAAAAAGTCGTAAACGTTTAACAACCGGCTACAAAAATTAGTTATTATTGCCATCGTAAAACATTACATGGTTCCCCGTTCCAGCCAGCCGAGTGGTCGGTTCGGTCGGTCACGATGACGAGACAGTTTAGCGAGCGTTAACATGCCCCGTCTAGATCTTTAGATATCTTCAAGCGCAAGCAAAGCTCAAGCGCAGTGACGAGCGTGTGCAACACAGCTGCGAATACGGACAGATCACAAACGGCAAGCAGCTGATTGACGAACAGCTAGTCAAAAAACGCCACCAGGGAGCAGGGCAGTGAAATCCTTTACCATGCACTTTCGGCCGCATCGTCACGTATGCACCCGGAAGCCTTCGCGTACTAAATAAGTGTGAATGAATTCCGCGCGCCACCATGCCAACACGCTTGCACGCTGAGGACACTTAGGGGTAAGGTATTTTATGGAGCACTTTACAAGGCTCGACGGAACGTTTGCGCTTCGTTTCAAGTTCTAGATTTATGACCATTGTAAACGAAACGGCTGACTTTATACTGGTCTGGTGGCCTTGGCTACCTTTATCCGAGGTCGTGCCACAAAAGGGGTGTGTTTTTTATGCCCTTCAAACCAATTTTACTGCATCCAGACACGATCACTCGTGTCTTTCTCGGTGCATCCGGACTGATGTTTTGTTTTTACTTTCCCTGGCTCGTCCTTGAGGTTATGACGTTTGCCGGGCTCGATAATTTGTTTATGATTTGTAAGAATGTATTGCTTTGCGCTAAAGGGTCAACTTTCACGAGTTTATTAAAGTAGATTTGGATTTTCGTTTATGTTTAGATGATATCATGAAGAAGGGATAGTTTAAAAGTCAATTAATAATTGACTGAACTGCTTGACGCAGACCTATATTTGCCATCTACTCCACAAAGGCGATGTTCGTATAAACTCGTTCACTTTCTCCACAGTAAGGGAGTGAATTTTCTTCCTTTTTCCTACAGTACCTGAGGTCATCTATTGTTCCAGTAGCATACATTTTTAAGCAGCATGACCCTAACTCAAAACTAACGTAATTTCACAACAACAAATAAGGTAAATTTTTAGATTGAACTAGGATTATGAATAAATAATTAACAGGATCCTTCGATCAAAAATGCATCATAAACGATTAGGTTCATCATAAAAATCCTCGATCTCGATTACGAAACCATAATAAATTTACGTTTATTACATGATTTTGATAGAATTTGAAGCGTTTTATGATTTCCTGTCTAGCATGTTAACAACCTTCGGGTTGTTGGTGTTTCGAGTCCAATAAATTAATATATTTCAGATTTAGTCTGCCCGAGCTTGTTGAAAATTGATATTCGAGATCAAATTGGTTATCAGGATTCGAGATCAAATATGTTGACCGCTTTAGTGACGCTGCTGATACTCGCAGCCGTATTCATTCGAAAGCGAATCGAATACCGGTACAGTTACCAATTTTATCATTTTAATCTTAAAATTTTATTGATTCTCTGTATGTAAAGTGGTGTGTAGGACACACACTACAGTGTGTTACACCACCAGTTACCAGTAATAAACTTGCTTTTACTCTTTACGGGTTGTACATATGTATATCTTTCTATAGCCTCGATGCGTGTAGTGTTTAAGAATGTAGTGTTTAAGAAAATAAATGTAGTGTTTAAGAATTTTATAAAGTTTTCAGTAACTACGATACTCAAGTTACTCCAAAAAATATCAATATTTCATACATGGATGTAGAATGCGATGAAATGATTAATAGCATGAAAATTTTGGATTTTTTAACACACTTCCGAACTTTATGTTATGCAAAGGCACGACGCTTCACATTTATTAATTTATTAGATTTGCAGCGTAGCAAAGATATCAGCTAGATTTCTTCATTATATTTACAATCTATGCTAAGTGCTACCTAGTATGAGAAAGAAAGGTATTCTTTAATATTCCTTCCATATATTTTATCAGTAGATCTTCTGCTACTATCTCTACAGTTTCCATTAATGGTGTACTTGTTATGTAACGTTCACTTCTACCGGGGTGTCGAGCTAGTACCTCGTACCTCGATTAGATGCCCTTTCCTTTGGCCCCAGCTGCGAGTATACGCTGACTGTATAGAATATCTTAAACGCTACATCCTGTACACCTTTCGTATCTAGCACCATAGTTTCCAATGTGAAATACATTTCAGTATCATTACAGGGAGCAGGAGCGTACATTGTATGAAAGTAAAACGATGATGAACGGATGTATGCCTGCCGAAATAACATGGAAGGCGCCCTCCTGCCTTTTATTCGGTCGATCGCTGTGTCAAGAAAAAACAAAATTATTCTTCTGGGCATAATTTATTTTCCATGTAAGAAAGCCGATGAGATACAAAAGCCTAGATGGGCTCGGGAGTGTAAATATACATGTCATTCTTTTCCCTTTTTTGAGCTTGTGTTTTTTCATCTCCAACCAACGAGCAAATAGAATCCTCTTATTTACAGAAATCCCACACAAACTTTGATATTGTTTTATCTACGGCCCAGATGCTGCTTTTTTGCAATGACCACAAGACGCGATGTAAAATGTATATCATACTAACACCAACAAACATACCAAACGCGCATGTTCCTACTTTGTCTCCAAACATCAGTTAATACGCATGAACAGGATTGCAGATGTGTTTGTATTTGCACCAGAAAACTCACACATATGTAACCCGTTATGAACGCTACAGGAACCTCAACACTATGATAGGATAAAATACAGCGAGTGATATATACACTCCCCATCATGGATGTCCTACGACGATGCAGTATGTATTACATAGCATCCAAAACAACAATTCCGTGACGAGCGCATAGCGCATGCTCGCAGAATATACGTCGCGAAAAATGAGTTCGTGTGTATGGGTGAAACTACCGAATATTGATGGCGTTTGTACATAAACCCTTGAGAGTAGTACACGGGCATTTTTTTTGTATCACGTGACTTTTTCAATCACTTTCTAGCTCTAAGGAATAAACGAAACCACTTCAACACTTCAATAAAACACCGGTTTTTGTAGATACTAATTTAAACTTTAAAAAATCACTACTCAACTGTTCAACTAATTCAACTAATTTCTCAACACTCGAAAACCACAACGTACCGGGTGTAATATTGAATTCAACTTTCATTTTCTGCCTTAAACCGCGAGACAAGATGACACCATTTATACACTTCAACAAACAACCAACGTGAACTAACTCGTATGTGTATAAACTATGAGCTTACTCAAATTCAACTAAATCAATTTTTCAATTTCGTAAGCGAAAATCAAATCTTATCTCCCGCCTTGGAGCGCGTTAATGAGATCAGCTAATGTCACGTTAAATGGTTCTTATCGTGATGATGAACACAAAAAAAAATTCTCTCTCAATATTTTATTTATAATAAACTAATAGCCGCTTGTCGTATAAGTGGAGCGACAAAAAACCAACCACGAATAATAAACAAATTAAAACTCCGCAAAAAATCCTCGTAATAGTGAGGCCCTTGTTGATTGTAGATATTTTTTTATTTTAAAGCTTTAAATATTACTGATTCATATTACCTGCACGTTACAATAAAACAATATGCAAACAATTTTCTAAAGTATATTTGGTGTTTATATTTAATCAAGAATACTGAACTGAAAGCAGTAAAAATTGCATAAGTTTTAATTCATACAATTAACTCATGTAAATTTACGATTTGAGATTCATAACATCAATGATTTCTCAACCTTCATTGAAAATTAATCATATAAATAACTAAACATATTGTTGATTACTACCTTCAATGAGTATGACTATCACAATAATTTACAATAAGTATTATTCAATAACTATGTGCTCTAATGCGTTCAATCTTCAGCATTGGAGCTCATAGTCGTTCATTGGTCTTAACCTGCCTACAAGGATGGTTTCAATCTTCGGTTGAAACTAGCGCCCTCCAACAGAATGTTTCGGTTCCACTGCTCAAGTTGCGTCGGTTGTGAAACTTTTATTCAAGCTCGCCCTCACAAGGTTCAAGCGCTTAAGCTGTGGTAGAAATGAAAGCAGAATATCAAGTTCTACAAAACTTGCGCTCGCCAGCACCATCAACTGTTCCGAGTGGGGAAGTAAAAGACAGGTTTCATACTCACGGAACCAGGGCGATTTCTTCAGCCCCAGCACCACTGAAAAAGACTATGAAAGCGCATGAAACGGATGAATGTTGAATTCGTTTTTATCGTTTGGATAAAGTCTGTCAATTCAAACATTCCGTTCTTTGCATGAGAATTTGCTAAAAGAAATACAATAGAGCAGAACCGCAAGATGTTGAAAAGTATTGCAAAACTGTTGTTCAAGTTTCTCAAAACGTCTCAACATTTAAATAGCACTGTAAATGGGTACCAAATATTATCTCCGGCTCATGCGTAAAATGAGTTCAGTGAATTCATGTCCACCATATTGTTTGTCAGCGCCATTTTGCACCCCTACCTTCATTTGTCAGAATGGTTGGGCGCCATGGATGGTTTTGTTCACTTGTATCTTCCTCGACGAGGGGTATTTTCGGGCGTTTGCTGTTAGATGGAGTTACTTTCGATCCCGTCACAAACACAGTTGTTCGTTCCGTCTCGCTGTCAAAACATGAACTCATGGTCTCGGAAGATTCGACAAATGCAACAGATGATATTCGTTCATTTGGCAGGATCAGCTGGTTTTGAGAACGTCATCACATCCTAAGCGAAGCTGCTTTACTGCAAACAATTACTGTGTGAACAAGGTTTAAAGGCGTAAGGTTGATGGAATTCATAAAATCAATTTAAAACGAATGCTGTAGATGTTAAACCTGTTCAATGTGACTAAGTGTTAATGTTAAATTAAAAAGTTTTAAGCCGTTGCACAAAATTTTGCTCGACCAAAGAAACAATAGAATTATACACAAACAACAATTCAAACTAATAAATGTGTTATATGTGAAAAATTGTGTCTACGATTTTTTGCTTGTAAAACTTCATCAACATCATATAACATTTGACTACACATCCAAAAAGATTATTCAAGTAATATTGTGAAGTCAATAAGTGGTACAAGTTTTACCATGATTCGCCCAAACCACGTGTATGAATTATCTTGAATGTTTTTAAAGATAAACCAAATACAAGAAGTCAACTCTACGTGCGATTTTTCAGAGATGTGGTATCATTTTCATTTCAGAATTAGTGACCGATGTTTGAATAAATTATATACCACCAGAGCTGATTAAAAGCAGACGACGTTTACGAAAATGTACGCCAAGCTTCCCGTGTACACTGTCCCCTTCGCAAGAACATGTCTCAAAAAAGAATGAACAAATTAACAGACCAACATGGGAAGAATAGAGACAGCGCTCGAAACGCAGATGAGCAAGAGAGAAAAACCATCGATTGGTCGTCTGCTCGAAAAGAAGGGAATGGCAAGAATCTAAATATTGCGGACACCGAGCGGTAAGCTTGCCAGAGAAACGGATAATGATGATGGGAAAGGGTTAAAAGATGGCCCTCTTGGACACGAAGGGCGTACGCATGTGGTAGTTTTGTTTGGTTTTTGTTTTTTTCTGTACACGCTAAACCAGAGAATGAATGTGTACGAAATGCAGCCAGACGGGACCAAATGCAAAGTAGGCGGTTTTTAGCTTGGATCTAGACCCATTAAAGTGAAATTACTATTCTAAAAAACATGACGAAATACCGAAAGGGATTAGCTTAGCAAGCCAAGCTGCATGAAAAACAGTTTGCTGCTCAGCTGGGTTTTGGACGATGCCAAACAAAATGAGCATATAGTTTTCTGTTCTTTTTCCCACTCGTTTAGATGCTTATCTTCACGACGTCAGTTCCAACACCACCAATAGTTGTAATTCCTGCACGTTTCTGCAGGAAATTGCAAATTCAGATACGATGAGCCGAGGCGGCTTCTTTAAACATTGTTGCAAAACAAAATCACATAAATCAAATTAAATTATGGATTTGGAGATTTTTATTTCGTCGTTGACATAAGACATGTTAGTTGCATAGCAAACGACGTACATGTGTTTTTCGCGGTCGAAATTCCTGGGATGTTTGCATTGAACTATTGTTAGAATAATAAACTATTGTATCAATTTGTCGAAGGTTGTTGAACGGTGTTATATTTGCTGCATTTCTTGCATGTTTCAATAATATGGACAACATTATTAACATCAAGCTGTTGGACTTTCTTATGTAAGCATCTGGAATCTGATTGTTGTCCATTACATTCTTAAATTCGTGCTTATCAAAGAGCTCAAAACGACTTCTACTTCTACCTCTATTCTGAATAAGAACCCACATTATTCACACCGTACTTCTTTCAATAATAAAACATGCTCAGTGATAACTGGATGTTCATGGAATCGTTGTTTTATGTTGGTTTGGACACGTTGAGACATGGATTGATATCTATTTCTTTTAAAAACATCTGCCATGCTATCGGGGGTTCTATGAAACAGTAAGAAAAGTTTCATCACGTCACAGTATTCCGTGGAGAAAATGGAAAGTCCAAAGAAAATCCATCATAACAAGGTGGTTTTCTTGTTTGCGATTTTAAGCACGGTATATTAGTCTCTAAACACTACTTATCAGAGGCTCTTTTCTTTCGTAGCTTCTTGTTTATCATTTTTGTTCATGCGACGATAACAAGTGCAGCGGAAACCTTATCCCTGGCAATCCCCTGTTTACCATTTGTTTGTCAACACCGGCTGATGAGCTGAGAATCATCATTGTGGAGAAACTATCCCTTCGTCTGGTCATTCGTTCGTTTCGTTCGAGAAACGAAAGTTTTAATGAAAAAACTTTTACCGGCTTGTTGCTCCCACTGCAAGTATGATTCAGAAGTGTGACAATTTACTTTTTTTTACAACACGCAGCTAGGATAGATTTTGGGAGCTTCAGCAAAATAGACGCGCATCGCCATCAATCTACACTTCGTGACAAGGCAAGGTAATGAATAACACTGCGCGTTGTACGTATCCAAGATATAGTCGCTTTTGTGGCAGATGCAAAAAATTGGCATAAATTAGGCGTTACACGAAATGAAAACCAAGCAAGTCCCTCATTCTTCCAGGATGCCTTGCAAGTGCAGTAACATTTTGACAGTTGCTCCTTCAAGGGTACGAATAATATGACGACAATGTTCATGGTGGCGCGAAAGATTGAAGAAGAAAAGTGCCATTGGCAACGGCATGGTAAGACGTTGTAAGAAAATTATCTACCTATTTCTTATTTCGAACTTACTGTAAATGTTGATTTAACTAACATACAGCATCATATGTATTTCAATAATAAGGCTATCTTCCAATAATGGCATTCTTTACGCCGCTTTATCTTTTATCATTTGCAGAGCTCTTTTTGATCAATTTTCAGTGATTTTATTGCCATGATGATCATAATTTCATTCGAATACAATCAAATTCGGTTCTGGTCGCTTCTAAGACTACAGCCACTATTAAATTATAACCGAATTACTCCACCGTTGGGTTAAGAACATCAGCCGCTCAAACCCTTTAAGTAAAGTTGATTGTTCTATGGTTCTCTTCTCAGTGCATAGAATTGGTGTTTTTTGTTTTGTTTCACGACAGACAGAGACACCAACACCAAGTTCTATGTGGTGCGAGAAACACAGATAGTAGTTACAGCCACACCAGCGATATATTTTATTCATAAAAGCCAATGAATAATAAACAATTCAATTTTCCGAAAAGAAGCCGTAGGTCAATACACTACGGCGCTGGAAAGAGACTGCGGAGAATGCACTTACAGCTCTGCCCAAATTTTTGACACAGTTTGGTATTCTCTCTGCCAGTTTTATTAAAGGGAATATGGATGAACTTTTCTCTCTAAGTGGGCGTACGTCTAAATATTGAAACGTGGGCAAAAGCTTTATTCACTCAAATTATCTTATTGTATTGTTTCAAGTTAACGATGCTTCGATCGTACACAATCAGTTGCTCAATGAAACCGACCCCTGAACCATTTGTACCGACCACCAATAGTATGCTAAGTACCGAGCACGACGAGCTGAAGCTACCCACGCTAACATTTGAGAGCGATAAAACACAACGAAGAGAAACAAAGTAAACAAATTCAAACGAGAGACTCATGTGACCAGGAAAAATAGTAACAAGGTCTACCCGGCTACGGATTTTGTTTTGTCGCATGAAATCCACGCACTCTGATATGTAGATTACGACATTAGATTCCAGCCGTAGGTGAAAGACGTTACATATCCAGTAATGATATGCATTTTCTATTGAATTTATGATACAAACAATGGCTTTGATCGCATTGGTATACATCACTGTCTGTAATATTGCATGACTACCTCGAATTCATAAATGTACTGTATCGAATCATGTGCCGCTTTTTGATTGTGTACAGAAACACTATACAATTACCAATACCAAATGTGCTTAAGACTAGCTGAAACCCTTAAAACATCTGGTATTATTTGATTAAAAGCTCTATTCAATATAAACCTGCTCTGTATTATGGAAGTGACTTGAAGAACAAGTAGAACTGAGGCCTTTGGACCTGAACGTTATTTCATCAATGTTCCTCATTCAGCGCTGTTATGATTATTATCGATTTGTACAACAACATATACGACAAATATTTTAAAAATTCTTTGACCTAGCAGCAGTTTAGTTTTTCACACTACTAATTGTCGTAGGTGGAATTCAATTTCAATTTCAATTTAATTTTCAAATCCATCAACGTATATCTGAATCAGCAACGCACACTTGTTCCCAGTTCAACTAACATACCATCGCTGGCATCGCCCGGCATTCATTTTTGAACCTTTTAGCTCGCAACGCAAAGCAAACTTTAATTCACGTTCAAAGTGTGTTGGTACATCAGGTACGCTCCATTAATATGCCAGCCATAATAACATCACTGAAGATGGAATGAAACAACCTTAGTTTGTGAAAAAAAGAACAGCACCATACGGGTATGGTGTTTGAGAATGATAGGTACGAGTTGTTAAATTGACCACAACCAACGTAACTGCTACGGGCTACGAAAATCACAAAAAAAACTCACAAAAAGAAGAATGGTTGGAAAGATAGAGATTTGTACTTAAATTACTGATACTGCATTGTACCAAGCCTAAAACTCCAAATACAGTCAATCGACAAGCTTCACTCTTTCGTGTCTCTTCCCTTTTGCTGTCCAGCTTAATTCAATTTATACACAGCACAGACGGTGGCTGAAGGGAGCGCGTGAACAGGGGAAAATAACCACCAAAATACCGAACCAAATGCAAGCCGAACGAAAAGCGAGCGAGTTACAGCGAGAGAAACAGGGTGCGCGAAAGAGGAAGAGATAAAGCAGTAATGATGTACAAGTGTGATAATGAAATTCATCAGATTCATCCTTCAACCACATCTCACATCAAAGAACTTTTGCTTGCCAAAACTGAAAGGAGGACACACAAAATACCCCCAACAGTTACGCCCAGGTCAGGCGGGAATGGATGGACGCCCAGAAGCGTTGGACGGAATTTATTCAAGCCGTACAATTATGGTAATGAAATCGGACTGCAACGTTATAGTTTGCTTTTGTAGAGGTTATCGCGATACAGGTAGTGTCTGGGATTGGTTTTGTAATTAGAATACAAATGGCTCGAGAGGTCGTTCAAATTTTACAAAAAGCGTCTTCTAATGTTGGTTTCTTATAGTTTCTAACAACATTGATTGTTGTAAACAACTATCTACTTCAGATTTTGAAGGTTCATTTTTCAAGAATAATGATAATTCTATCCATTTTCAGCATCATATATTTGCAGTAGCTTCGATGATGATAGTAAATTAGAAAGATGAATTTCAATTTTTGTCATGCTTTAGTAAATAAAGCCAATTCATAATTCATTTTGGTTGTCGTTTTCGCAAACTTAAAATGAGTTATAAAACAAACACGTTCTAATCATTACATATTAAATCACATTTATTAAAATTCCTATCTAATCAAAGGGTTTATATTGCTGACGGCTTGTAGCAGATTTTATCGAACCGTAATGATGCAACAGTCATTGAAACGACACATTTCGAACGCTTTTGACAAACTGTGCATATAAAGATATATGAAGAATGGTCGGAGATTACTAAAGAGGATAAAGGTATAAAAACTTATCCGTTGACAATCGTGTAACGCAATAAATACTCACACTCTCCACCGTTTGATCGCTAGGGTCAACCGCGATTGTAATGGTCCGATGATGGTCCAGTTTATTATATTTTAAACAGCCCAGTTTTTATACCCTTGTGAAAACCCCTATAAAACAGTTTTCCTGTCTCGACCAGACACTGGTCCTACGCGATTTGCTTCGAGCAATGCAGTGAAACAAGCATTGCACGTTTTTACGACTGCAATAATAACACTAACCTTTCTTGTTCGATCCCATTCAAATGACTCCATTATGCACCCTCCTTCTGTACTGGACACGATGATGCTGCTACACATGGTCAAATCAAAACACCATAAGGAAGACACTTTTACACATTTTTATCACTGATCTCGTTGACGTAGAAGATGCAAGTTGTTTGTCGTAGCAGGAAACATCAAGTCGCTTAGCTTTTAGCTTTTTTATAATCTTGTAGGGGACATTAATCCAATTATGTACCTATTTGTAGTTTCACCTGTTGACATGATATCGATCAAACACACGATTGTTTTATCTAATTTCTTCTGCAAACACTACTCTATGATGCAAACACCATTCGGTAGGTGGATCACTTACGCTGAAAATAAGCGATTCATTTAGCAATCATTAAAGAACTAGATAAACATAGAACCATTCCTTCCCAGTCACCAGGCATGCCGTGAGAAACGTAAACACTACCATAAAACACCGATGGCCATTTACGACAATCCTCAGTGATAGCTGTCACTTTTAGACTGCGGTGCTGGGTAGACTGGTAGAAAAAAAAAACGAGACGTTTTATGACAGCAACAGGCATGTTACGATGCCTCGGCTCGTACCGAAAGAGACCGGCTGGCGACTGCGGTACACGACGGGTACCGTCGAGGCCGTCAATGTGAAAATCGTGAAGGAGTTGGAGACCAAAAGGGCCATTTAATGTCGTTTGCTAGATCGTTTCACGCATAAAGGTATGCACATTCGGCAGTTGTGTGAAGCTGTGCATTTCGTCCTATGCATGTGCAATTCAAGGCAATATTATATCTACAACCCTTCTGCCTAAGGACCCATTGCAACATTACGCGGTACGAAGCAAAGGGTTGGCAAGGTCGTTGTTAAGTATCCTGTGTGTGTGTGTATGGCTATGCCAAACGGAGAGTGAGAGTAATAAAACACTTTCCCATTGAAGGTCAACGATGTTGCATCACGGTCATAACCATAAAGTCACAGCGAACAGTAGAATAATGTGCTAGAAAGTAAAACCGGGTGGTATCTATTCTGTGACGCCTGTTTTGTTTTCTCTTTTGATTTCGATTTTCATGAACCGAAGGAGGAAATGTGAGTTGGAATATTATGTTCATTTGTTTAATAATTTAACTTAAATAATAATTAAGCTATTCATAAGGTTTTCATTTTCTATTGCAAACTAAATAAATACGTTAATGATTGTCTATTGAACTACAATGAGTATTCTATTTCCAAGCTACGATAGAGCAGCTATAGTTTAAGTATCAACAAATTTAAATTATTTCCCATTTTCTTGCGTGTAAAATTATCACAGCTCTTTTATGCGAAGTAACCAAACCTTGATGAAACCGAATCTTTCACAATAATGTATCATGTCTTTCATATCATCAACCCTGTAACATAATGTGCGTGAAAAATAATGGTGCAAAGATGTTTTTGCATATTATTATCAGTTAGCATTTACGTTGGCGGCAGCCTCTAAATCAAAAAACGACGCTAACTTCTCGACGGCTAAATGTAATCCCGATCCACAAAACCGCACTCAACCATTCTGCACCAAACGCAACGAAGCAAAAACACGGCTCACAATTTTGGGTTTGAAGAAGATATTTACTCGTTTGCCATCATTGCCATTCAGCTGCAGGACGAAAATAGATGAGATAGGGAGAAACGGACAAAAACTTCATTTGTGAACGAGAAGTATCAATGTTGGAAAAATGTTGAATTCATTTTGTTTACACCGCGTAGAGCCGTTCGAATCGATGTAGTCCTTGTTTTCTGGAAAGGATGTTCACAAATCTTCATATTGGAAAACGTGATTGGGGACACCGTACGATTTGGCAACGTATGACGTCCCAGACATCGAAAGGAAATCCAATCTTGTTTTCATTTAAAAAATCTATTTTGTATCTCCCTCAACACTCTTGGTTGAAAGCATAGGATTTTTTTAGTTCGGTACGATAAACTCTGCGCTCTTCTTAGGTACACGGTGCTCTCTCTACACTTGGGGTGAGTAACTTTTTCTGTTCGAACGATCTCATGCAAGTTTATACAGTGCGATGTCTTTATCTGAACGTACTTTTATTTTATAATTTACTTTATAAAATCGAGGTAAATTTTGTTTGTTTATAATAGAAGCTCCTAGCTTGGCTGTGGCGTCAATATCCATTAGTGATTCATAGTGTGATTTCACCTTTCAAAAATGTTTGCCGAATGGAAAATCACGTAAAATATTGGACCATAATGCATGTTGAGTCGTACATTTGCATCAAAGTACATACTCATCATGTAAGCCAGTCATGCGTTATTTCATCCAGAAACAGCACTTATTTCGCTTTCCACCACTGTAGACGTCCGCGTCAAGAGGTAAGGCTCTCATAACAGAAGCGAAAAAAATCGTCAACAGCATTGCATCGCACATATGTATGATTGAAATTGTTGATTCCTTTGATGCACAGCGTATGTCTCAGACACGCTTAACACCGAAGGTACCATCGGCATTGTTCGATTGGAAAACCCAAATAGTGAGGAAACCTAACCTAACCTTCCCATCGATTGTCATGCCATGGCAGCATGGTATGCTACATTTTTATTCAAATTTCATTCATCTTATTCGTGTATCCGCTCACCCTGCCATCGTAGGCGAACATATCTCCAAATGCAAGCCCCTAGACGCCTTGCATCGTCACTCTCCATCGCTGCTCCATTGGCAAGAAAAAATGATGCTCTCGAGAAAGCAACAACAAAGAATGGGGTTTGTTTCGGTGTTATCTTGTAATGATCGAATCAGCGTTCCTTTTGATCGAAACGCAATGTTCCGAATGCTTTCATTCACTGCCACAATCGCCTCGGTGCTATGGAATCAACCCCACGACGGTATCAAGGTTACACACCGAAACACAGGATAACAAATTCACAAAAAACCATGTTCAGGGTGGAAGGATTTGGCTAAATGAACGTAAGAATAATCTGTGGGTATGTATTTACTCTCCGATGCATACACTTCGCGTAAATTATCTTGACACACCTTTTTTCGTACATTTTGTCTTCGTCATTAAGAAGCAAAACAATTTGATACTGATTATAAATAGAATTTTAGTAAGATGTAGTTGTTTATAGCAAATTAGTAGAGTAATTATAAGTGTGAAAATTTACTATAAAACTGTATTCTATTACTTCACTATTGTACAAACAAATTATAAGGGTGTACGGAAAAGCAAAACAATTTATGAAATAAGAACTTAGCAAAAATGAATTTCCAGGCCGTTCAGTTCAGAACGATGGTTATAATCTTTTTTTCTATCAACATATATATTTTGATCTCATATTCGTTCAACTTAATATTTCCGCTGTTTTTCTTCATTCTTACCGACAAGGAATGTATAGCACGAACACTGCATGCAAAATATTTCGATGCAGTGTGTTCCTATCCGTGGTCGTCGTATCTTATTGGGAACACTGACATACTGCACTGGTATCGTTTTTTGTCACATTGCTTTTGCTGCACACACACGCAGCCGAAACAAAAAAAAAACTCTGTCCAAGTATAATGCAAATCACGAGTGATCCTGCATGTAACCTGTGCGTGACATCATCAGATTAAAACAATCCCTCGCTTTCCAAAAAGTGCCCGAAACATGAAGGGGTAAAGCTTACAGCAAACGATGGGACAGGATTGAAAACCAAACGTTCAAATCGGCCAATGCAATTCGGGGCTGCCTTCTCAGCCTTTCTCTCTACACGTTTTGAAACTGATTGGATGTTGTCTTGGAGACATGGTCATGGACATCAACAGCAAGGTGTACAGAGGACAAAATCACGTGGGAAGTAAAACGTTTTTACGGTTGTTGACAATATGATTATTACAAAGTAGAAGTTAGATAAACTACAATAATAATATCACATTATCCTTAACTTGCAGTAGAGGTATCCGAGAACTTTTAAGATAATTTTAGAAAATTTTACGTTTTTATTATCATTTTTTTTTACTGTTTCAATTTTCTTTCAGTGTATTACCTATATTTCCATTTGTAATGCATGGATTTTTTCATAAATAATGTCCTTTTTAATAAAAGGGTATGATTGTAAAATTGGTTGAACCGGTTGTATTCCTCGAATTTGATTTTATAAATCAGTCGTAATGTACTGTTGTGTAATTGAATTGAATTTCGTACGGTCCCAATTCCACATGGCAGTAAATCTATTTACAAGCACATAATTCTTCCATTCAACTGAAGCAACACTACTTTGACACGTCTATCGTACTTGTTTGATCATACATTATTTAAGCACTTTGCCTTTAATAGACCTTTATTCCATCTCCTATACTCTGTAGGAACTGGTCTGAATTTCGAGAATTTCAACCGAGTACCGCGCTGCCATTTTTATATTCTTAAAAATGACGCGAACAATCGGTGCGATAAGAGGAGCCAAATGCACGTGCACGAATAATCAGATAAGTAAAAACTTTGGGAGCCGGCAAACTAAACGTGCCACAAGTGTGCCAGTTGGCTGTCGTGGTGATTCCATTTTAATTGTGTTCCTTTTGTGTTCTCTTACAGGGCATCTGCAACCCTTTCTTTCTTCATTCTAACCCGTTTCAAAATGGTAAATACGCTGGGCACAATTTAAACTCTTACCAAGCAACAATGAACGCCCGATATATTCATTTTGTTACCAGACATTTTGGTCGATATAAAGAGGGATTGGAGAAGTGCCACCGAATGCCACTGAACGTCACCATATTAAAAAAACAGCTTCGTTTGAAAAAACAGACTTGTGAATAATCAGATTTCAATTAGCCAAATGACTAGTATGCATCTACAGTCTGCGGACGGCACACGGTATTATAATGTTATTAATTCGATAAAGTCGGGTAAATTATGTACAACTTAGGCAAACATAACTTAAGCGACGAAATGTTCATCTCAAGGGGATGCGCACCTGAAAGCAGCCAAGAGAATGAACGCGATAATCATTCGGATCAAAATAGCGTCAAACCGGTTTTCTTCAACAGCCGGTCGCTACGCGGGTGGTGTTCTAACTGTGCACATCAGCCTGAGGCACCCCCCGTGAGGTGAATGTGCGATCGTATTATATTGGTGGTAGGCAAGAATTCAACGTTCACACTAATGCCATGCTTCATCAGATTAGCGCACAAAAGATGATCTACATTTTATCACAATGACCAACGTCCGCCAAGGTCAACGTTTGGAGATAAATGGTAGAACCGTGCCGGGCTGTACTTTAACACAAGTGTTTTAACGAACGAACTTGCGACTGGAGGTCAGAACAGCATCGGATCCTTAATTTCGATCCTAAATTGGATCGATTGGGTCCGAACCATACGAATATGCTGTTTCGCTCCCAGTCGTCCGTCTTCTGCTTCTATCTGCACCACATCAGATGCACATTACTAAACCGATCTTTCTTTCTTGTCTGATCCCTTCAATATTAATCACACTTCTCATTCTCCCGCATTCGAACCATGCTCGACCTGGTCACATTTTTCCTCCACGCTTCTTCCAACCTCCTACTTCTTGGTGTCTGAAATAAGACAAGTACAGAATACCCCATGCGTATTTCGTCCTCTCTCTTTCAGACACACAACAAGAGAAAAGAGAGTTGTGTGCAACTATTTCTCTCACAAACTTTGCAAGAGCTCCTCGAGCCTGCTCCGCTTCTCACCACTACTATGACGGAAGACAATAAACTTGTGTGCGTGCGCTAACTCCGCCTTTCTACCAACACTTACACAACGATTTCCCCTCATTTGTGCAAGTGTTGGTTGCTGTGTAGTAATGTTAGTGTTCAAAATGCTCCGTAAGGTGCTGCCCTCTGGTGCCGGTGGGCTCAAGCCGATACCGCAAACGAAAACGTAAGAAGACCATTACGAAAGAGAATTGTTTTTTCTTCTTTTTTCTGTGTAATAGCTTCACATGGTTTAGGCAATACGAAAACAACGTACAACATCGCAAAAACATTATCGGCTTAAATATTACGGAGAACTACAAACGAATAATCTTCGTCACATTTTCAACTAATATAAATAAAACACATTAGTTGTCCTGATGTGTTTTTGTGCAATATCAACCGACGGTGCCCATACATCACCCATAACGTAAACGAATGACGGTGAACCTCAGACGTGCAGTGTTTGAATCAAGTTGCCGTGAATATGCAGATAAACACACACATTTATGGACAACCTTTTAAAAACTGTCAAGTCGCTGTGATGCGATGTGTATAAATACTTAACGCAAACGAAACCCGATTGAACAGCAGAAGGTGGGCCTTCCATTCCTCATTGCTAGCCACGATACGCGATGATGACCTTACTTTCTACTCCCGTATCCGTATCCCACTGTCAAATAACTCGCTGAGGCACACGCACAATTCAGAACTGATTCCCTGTTGGAATGTTATGATGCGATGCGAAAATATCGTTTACTCAGGGATATTGTACGGCAATCCACGTTAACATTCCAATAATTGAAATCGAATAAGAATTATTGAAAGATCTGATTCCAATAGGAACGTGTACGTTAGGACAGAAATATTATGCAATACATATTATGGCACCAGTTTTGATTTAATTAATTTAAAGTAATCCAATTTCATCAGAGCAAAACACTATTTGCAGATTTGAACAAAAAAAATCTTCCTTTTTTCTTATGCCATAATGGCAGTGATAGAGTATCAGATGCTGACATAATTAAAACTATTTAATTCCACCATTGGTTTACTTTAGTGGCATGACACCTTTACCATCAGTCGGAGAATGACACTCCCATACAAACTTTCGAACGTTCTAAATAATACTTACAAACCAATTTTTTATAAGTAAAAACATATACAATCTTGTTCGACGAAGGCTATGTGAAGCTGAAAGGCATGATTTGTTGTGCCGTTCCGTCAAAAGAGAGAATCTGCGCTGATGATTTGAAAGTCGTAAACAGTTTTTACGACTTTTATTATAAATGAAGCCATTTAGCTACTGTACAAGCCGCTGAATGCGATTGTAGCATATCTACAAGCGATGATTTGATTTTGAAACGATTATCGCCATCATCAGCACCATTTCAGCGGTCGATTTCTCGTGCATACATCATACGGAATGTTTATTCCTTCGTACTGAGTGTATCCGTGTAATAAGTGTCAATGCTATACTGTAGAATCATTAACTACGCATTTAATGAACTATGACTACGTTTTCAAACTAGTTAAAAAATTAAGTCAAACCGGTCGAAAACATTCGCCATAAGAACATTATGAAAATAAAACTTACTCAAATAAACCACACTAAACGTATATGTGGAATGATGAAGTGCAGCGCTAATTTTTTGTTCAGTCATGAAGTATTAATGTCATAAAATGCTATAAATCTACCAACTTTTAATCATAACTGAAAGATGTTGTTTCTTCACAGTATTGTACGTATTTTGATTTGTACAGAAAAAAAATGCATGACTAAAACTTGCTACAAATCTTGATGCATTCCATTCCGACAGAGCTAAAGAGTCTCAAAATAATCTTATCGTAACAGATTATGTATCTGGTTATCAGGTATCAGGTTTACTCATTACGTTATTTTTTATGACTCGCGTGACAAGTTATGAGCGGACACTTTATCTTGCGACTATCTAAACTTTGTTATAATAATCAGTTCGGAAAATGAACAACAAACTCGTTAGCTCGTTCATACTATTCCTAGAGGAGTCATAGCAAGCCATAATTCTGCCTAGGGTTACAGAGATAAATAAAGTTAGTATTTATGTAAAAGGATAGGATCAAAACAACGTGTCCATGTCAAACTGATTGCTAATTTACCACTATTCGCGAAAATATCACGAAACTTCATTACTGTTAATTATTCCACGCACTCACAACTGACTAATCGTGTTTGTAAGATCACAATGATACGAGAGTTAAATTGATTTTTGCAATGCTTTTCCTCAAACGTGCATTTTTCCTGGCAGCGAGTGACTGGACGCTTTTGATAGCTAATCAGTAATCAGTAATAGACAACAACAAAAAAGCGGGATCTAATTTATTATATCTTTTTTCTCTCTTCAAATCTCTTTTCTTTATTCGCTTCCATTCCGTTATTCTTTACCCAGCGTCAGCTCATTTACTTGCTGAATATCGTCCGTGTCTGTTATCAGCGACATTTTACATTCTTTCTATCTCTTTCTCTTCGCCTATGGTTCTCGCTCTGTTTTTGTTTCTTTCAGTCCTGCCCTCTCACCCTCTCACACTCTTTTTCTCTCATTCTCTCAGACCCAGTTCAAATTTAAAAAACTTGTCTTCGGTACGGATGAGATTCAATTTTTACTAGCCCCAAGCCTCCCATGCTATCACCAATATTCGTGCACTCAAGATAGCATCCGTTGCAGTTGGAAAAAAATATAAGCACCACTTTCGTCGCTGGGGTTTTGTTCCAAATTAATTACGTTAAAATGTGTACGCTTCCGAGGAGATTTGATTTCATACTAAGTTTTAGACATGCTGCACATTAGCCATGTCAAGAAACGATCGCCAAACAAAGAAACCATACGAATATTCAACCTTGTTGTGGCTGTTTTTCTGCTAATTTTTCTTTTCTTTTGTTTGTTGCGCTTTATTCCTTCGTAGCTGGAATACGGGTAAAAATTGGCATCCAATGAAAATACCGGACATAATTTGTTATTCTTCTTTTACTTCCACGCGTACGTGAACATCGTCGTTTGCATTCATCCGATCATCATCATCCGATGATAACTGTCAACATCAACGGGCGTAGTACCATGCTTAGGACCACACGCAGAGCTTCGATTAAATTTTAAGCCTACCTGCCACTGATATCAACAAACCAAACGCCCGTTAGTACGAGGTGTATAGCATGTTAATTAGGAAAATATATAAAAACTGCTCCGTATCTGATAAGCCTAGCAGTCTTCCAACCCAATCAGAGGGTGCTGTAGCATGTAGCATACTTTCTACTAAAAAAGGTATGCATTGGAATTTAAGAAGACGGAAAACCTGAATCCAAATTTTGCTTTTCGCACCATCAACCACGATTATGAACGGGCTATGAGTATGGAAATTTATGGGCCTACTTGCGCTAGATGTCCGGCATCGTCCAACCGGCATGGTTCTTCTATAATCATCAACACTCTGTCGCCACAGGCGCTGGATCCCGGTCGTTGTACGAGTTCGCTTAATTTATACGCTTGTGAATATTTGCGTCCATTTTTCTTCCTTATTCTAATTAATGTCAATGCCATCGACGCCGACACACAATCTAGTCGATTGAGGGGTTTCGTTCATCAGCGGACCTGCCGGTGTTATAGAGATGAATGGTCTTCAGTGCTTTTCCCCAACTCGGAGAAATGTTTGTGGTTGGACCGTCCCACTCCTAAGGAACGGTTCAGCTAAAGCAACAAAAAAAAAGGTTACCCAGTTGTTTGACAGTGACGAACTGCTCCTTTCTGTTTAGGATCATGATACAACACGGACGAAGACAGTGTGGAGTGTGGATAGTTGCTCGAAAGGGTGCTAGCAAAGACACTGCGAACAGGGAAACACAGGGAAATCTAGCTCAACGCCCCAAGGTACAAGCGAAGAAATTAAGGGGAATGTGGATCTCAGTATCAATTTACAAACATCAACCACCATCAACCCTCCCCGTAATTTCATTAGTCATACAATTGCGAGCAAAAGGTTCATGCTTAAGGATTGTTGGTATGAAAAAGGTTCGATTGCTATGTGGAAATATTTTAAATATCTTACCCCTAACACAATCACTGATACCGACTTAATGAGCAGCATTAGTGAATGTCTTCACAACGCGTTGAATTAAATTCTTATTATTTCCTAGTTTTCTAGACAAATTCTATTAAATGAGAATGGAAGCATTCTTGAAATCTATTATTCGTTTTTCGAAACATTTTTTTAAGACAAAATGCACTCGAAATTTCAAATTCAAATTTTCAGGTGCGATACAATAATATAGCATTACTTTGCTATTTTTTCTATCAGGAAATCTTTAAGGATAGGAAATCTTTAAGGATCATGTTTTTAGAGTCTTTAACTAGTTTACTATAGCTTGTTTGTATTTAAAAACATTTTTATGTGAATTTTCATTTTCTAAAGATACAAGCACACTATCGCGATAGATTATCAGTGCCTGCTACGGGTTTACCATTTTATAGCAATGTTACAGTGCTTCCAAATATCAAAACTTTCCAAAAACTACACCGTTCGCGTAACCGTCATGCATTAAGAAGAATATTTTGCGATGTCTACAACCAACACAAGACATGCTGAGACACCTGATGTTATCAACTATCTCTCCGTTACACCGTCTTGAAACGATTCGGTTGGCACAAGTATACCCTCATCCACTGTAGAGAATACTCTAGTTCGGGTTGCCAGGTAAGCAACGGAAGTTTTAAAAAGTGTAAAAAGCAGTTGGAGGAAAGAACACAAAGCTTTTTCACGTTTCAGTTGAACCTGCTTCACGGCTCTGCTCTGAAAATGGAAAAGTTCCAACTTTTGCCTCGCCGCACCAGACCGCATCAGGTTCCAACGAGCGAAAGATGGCAGTGGCAACCCTCCCGTATTGCCTCGCCTACTGACGCCTGTTCTATAGACCACAAAGGCGATGGAGGCAATGGGTGTGGGTTGGATCGTGCAGGAGGGAAACGTTGCACCAAAAACGCGTTTTTCCTTCACCGTTGAAGGATGGCTACGGCTTACTGCGCTAGGTGCTCCCGGTTGGTTGAATGCCATCCGGTAAAGGATGCAAAAACGGAGTAAAATGAAATTCATAGGACGCAGGATTTACCCCAGGAGATTACCCTAGATGACGTTGCTGTTGTTTGGCATACGCAAACAGATACCATAGTGCCCACAAGCACTGCTATCCGTCCTCGGCAGTCACTGATGATGGAAAAATCTCCTCTGCACTACACGGTTTCTTCCTCTCCTTCGACAAAAAAGGATGCGGCTTTTCATTTAGTTGCGTCGAGTTTCGTTGGTGTGCTTCAAGGATGACGGGGCATGGACGTCGGGCTTCCATCTGAGGAATGGTTACCAATTTATTCCTCCGAAACCCCGTTCACCCTGTACCAACAGCCTCATGGGGAACTTTATTTACTATTCATATAATTTTTCTTCACCGGAAGGCAACCCTCCTACGATTGAGGCTGGGTTAAGGTGGAAACAAAACATCACTCGAAGCCTTGGTCATTCTTCTTCACCACCACGTAGATGCTCGTGTTTTTTCTGCCCGTTCTATTTGAAATGAATTATTAAAACTTTCATCAAAACACATAGAGGAAAGCAGCAACGTACGAAACGAAAATATGGCAACCATCCATTAACTAACGAACGTAGGGTGAAGATACACTGGAACACAAACAAACAAAACGACACTCGAACCACACGAGGAAACTTGAAGCGTAGATCAACTTATTAAATTAAACAAAACACGACGCAAAGCACAATCGATGTTATGTATCTTCGTTACGAATCAAGTTTATATAAATAAATAACGTTACGGAACACAAATGTGAACCGACCTTGTGCAATGCTATCGGTGTACTTTGAAGGTGTGAAAAGAAAATAAACAGATTGTCAACAAAATTTACTTCAAATCATACTCAATTTTAACACAACTATATGTATTGATTGACTCCTAACCTCATCCGTCTACCGCTGTCTAATTCATTCAACTCGTTTGTAAATGAACCCAACCGTTTTTACAACTATTTTTATATCCAACCCTATTTCACCGACGAAATCGAAAGTCGTATACAAACTGCTTATGCAAGAGAACATCTAAAAAACTTGCACATTTTTGCTTGAACTATGCAAACGACGTATTTTTTTGAACCTCTTTTAACAACTATCGCCTGTAGCGTAACATAAGCAACACATTTTTACAACGTTTTCTTATTCTTTAAAACCAATACTAATCAGAAAGTTAAGCTATTCTTTTTTCAATCTGTTGAACATCACGTTTCAACCTCCAAATTGCTTATACTTACATCAAGACACCACACACACGAATCTGAAAACATAATTATTCTTACGTCGTCTTAGCGTGCTGTAAGACTAAGTGAAAGTGAAATCACACCAAGGAAAAAAGCTAAACAATGTTCAATTGGTATGTTTATGGGGCACTCCTACGTATAAACCAGGTCGGTGGACATCTTATGTTCTTTTCCTTTCTTTTGTACCTCGTTTGCAGCTTGTTTTTTGTGTTTTGGTTTCTTACGCCGACCCGAGCGAATACTTTCATGTCAAACCCTTTCCATGCAATAAAACAATCTCGGCGCAGGAAGTATGACGAATGGAATGCGAACTGTGTGTGTTTTGGAATTTCTATCACACCCCTTCCTCGTTCCGCGGTCGAACAAAAGCAAAAAAAAACAGCAAAACATGCTGCAACACACAGACGAGCAGAACTAGTTTCCTCTCATTTTCGTCCCCTTATCTTTTATATATGCTTTACGGTCATTCTCTCAAGCTAAAACATGCCAGCGTGAATTATGATTTATGAAGGTGAAAATTGCTCACATGCGCCCGATACAGCGAAGAGCCGTGCAGAAACAGCATGCATGATTTATTTATTTATTTATTTATTTTCGTACAGCGATGCAGCAAGAACACTTTCACCCATTGGGTGCCTCACAATAGGAGGAAAGAAAAGCAACGGTACAAATATCAGTCTGCACGGTGGCACAGTGAAGTGTATAGATATTTCATCTGTTAAGATTGTTGTGACATTATCAACTCCCGTCACATGTAACATGTATACGGAATGTTGTTAAAGTTGAAAACATAAAATCACAAATATCAAACCCGTGATTTGATAAGCAATTGTTCTCAAATTGAACTAGTACGCATCGAATGTAACTCAATTACTTTTTCAACTATGTTCTAACCGCAATTCGACGTTAGTGCATTTTGCATTCTAGAGTATATAAGAAGCTATTGGTGTGATATCTACATCCCCATGGTCGACGTACATATGCATTACACTACACAATAGCGTGCATGAAAACAGTGTGTGCGCTGAATAAAATATGCCACACAGCTCTGGCCTTATTGTACCGTTTTGTCAACGTTACATAACAACAACACACCGAACGTGCTACCGTATCCGCACGCGCTGACATTTTGTTTCTATTCTTCCATACCCTCAACTTTTCTTGCCAAACTACACTTTTCCATGATAGCAGGCAGGATTAATTTAATCGAACGGAAAATTCAAGCATGGCCAGCCGCAAATACCTTCAAACGTCTGCAAATTCCATCGTGAATGAAACGGATATTTTCTGTAAGGTGTTTTTGTGCAACTCCGCTTCGAGGGAAAAAGCTGTCCTACACTCTAGACGTGTACCCTTCAATTCTGCCATCCTTCAACGTTCACTCCAAAAAGCTATAGACCCTACTTAAGCAGCCGAACGAATATACGATGAGGGAGGGGTGAAAGTAAAAAACTGTTTTAACGCAAACGAAATCTTCCATCCGTGAAGGTGGTTTAGTAAAAGATGCCAAGCAACGATGGCTAGATGAAACGAACGCACCGTAATATGAAACGTGAATATTTTCGAAAATGGAAAGGAAAGACTTCCACCGTACGATGTGGCAGAAGATGGAGAAGTACGACGTGGCTCTCCTACCCAGTCCGTCTTCCCATTCCCTCTCCTACCTTCAATATCGTGCCGTAATAGGAGCAGCAGAAGAAAGGCAAATGAAATAAATCGATGCCAACAGGGCCACATCAATATTGCGTTTCATACTACGAACAGAACCTTTCGAACCTTTTGCGTGCGCAGAAGGTATGTCCGTTCATGCTCCACTTTGTCCCTGCCTGTTTGTCCAAACTTGCCTCCACAGAGCAGCAGCGCAACGAACGGGAGCAGAGAATGATGAGAATGAGTTAGTGGAAAATGAGATTAATCAAGACGATCATGGTTCGATACGGTTGATTGGAAGGCTGATCATTCCTCCAAACAACAACGAAATCGATGCTCAAAATAGTCAACGTCGTACAAAATACTCGAATTTTGTACAAACTGTAGCAATCATCAAACCTACAATTTCAACATAAAAATATTTAAAAGTTTTCTTCAACCGATTGCTATATATCTTTTGTTTCAATTAACATACTCTCAAGAAAACAAAATCTCTATAAATTGATGTCAGCATAGTGCTACAGACAAAAACTAGTTCGCAATTCAATCAAGATTGAAAGTAGTTTCGAAATGAGAAAACAAAACGAGCAAGAGCATGGGTATGTGGTTGACAAGCGAACAGCACCATCAGTCGAAAAGATATCAGAAATATTAGAAAGCAAGGAAGCGAGGGAAAATCGGACGCTCAAAACGTGAGCTGAATCTTTGAATCATTATTGCAGGGGTTTTTCTTTGCGAATACCGAGTACAGTATGCTAGAATTATAAAGTGTGCGAATGGTTTTGCGTCAAATTTCATAAAGCATATGCAAATTTATAAACAAAATGTTTCTACTGATCCCCAACAGAATTTTTATCTCAATCATATAACAGTTATTTCAACCATCATTATAGATATTCCCATCTTCCTACGACGAGTCACTAAAAATAAGATCTTAGTAGCAGTCGAAAAAGTAAGCCAAAACCAATAAAAAAAACAAGTCATACTTACACTGATTGTTTACGTTATTCGGTTATTCATGAGGTCGATTCAGTTGATAACAAGTGTCGCTATTTTTTTTTTTTATTTTAATCATGGAACACTATTTCCATGGAATATATGAAAATATAAATCAATGATGATCTTTAAACACAAATCAATATGCTTAAAACAAGTGTATGATACAAGTAGCAGAACTTAACATTACGAAAACATTAAACTACGCTTCTAAAAACACAATTCTGAAATCAATTATAGTTAACGAAGTACTCGTAATGATTTCACGGTACAACAGCAAAAGATTCTTTTTGCAATCACATGCTGCATCAAGATTATTTCTCATCGTCCATACAGGTGAATTCATTTGGTTCAATCTGAATTCTTCCTTAACATTTTCTCTATTTGTTACAAATCTTTTCTGAATATATATAGGTTATAAAGCTATACTTTTCCCTCATTTTAATTGATCTAAGCTTAATATGTTTGAGAAAGTTCATTCAAACAAAGTACAGCCTAACGGACGCGATTGTGAACGTCATCACCAACGAAGTGTAACATATTTCTAGCCTCATTAGAGTGCGAGAAGCCTTTATTCAAAATAGTTCTAAATCAACATGGTAAAATTTCCTCAGCAGCAAGACTGGAATAAATTCTTCCATCACACACGCGTGGTATTCTAGGGCTGTTTATTGGAGAAACCAAGACCTGGTAAAAAATTAAACTGCTGCTATGCTATTAGTTAAAATTGTACCCACCTACCCGAGAACAAACGCTTCAAAGTAGTCAAGCGCAGCCACCAACAGCAACCTCTTACAACACAACAGCGACCGTTAACAGCAGCAAATGAGGAAACGCTACCGCTGAAATTCCTTTCCGACGAAATGGAAAAATTATTCTTTTCATTAAGCCATCCAACCGTGCCGCTGAATAAGATTGGACCATTCTTTAGCTCGCCTTCGAGTGCTCAAAGAAGACACAGTCCATTGGCAGGGTTCAGAAGGATAATACAAATAACAAACTTCAAATATTTAATTGAAGCCACACTACGAAAAACTCCCCGTAATTATGCACCCTTTCTGGCAACTAAGCCGTCTCTTGCAAAAAGCCCACTAATGTTTTCAAACGTTTGTATAATGAGATTTGGTAGAATTTTTAATATGGAATTATTTCTGTTCCAGTTCGCATGCAATCCGATTCATCCTCCAATGTAATATATCATATGTTTTCCCTATCACTGGAAAAGAATCTATGAACAAGTTATCTTTGCTGAACATGAATTAAGAATCGTTCTTATATAGTTTTCATTTACCTGACCAACCGTCACGAAAAAAATACTAGTCAATCTTGACAGGTATTGCAAATAAAATTAACCAAAATCTCCTCTATATGACATGTTGTGTAGTATAACACGTTTGCGAAACCCACATCAACCCATCTTCATAATTTCGCGTTATCACACGTAGGATAAAATCTATCAAAATTCAACACAATAGAATAAATACCGGTTGTATGCAATGTTGTTCTTTATGTAAAACGTTCCTACAAAGGCGTACAATCACACTGCCAAAAAATGTGTGTTGCCTTTGGGATATTATTTAGGGGTAGCACTACGCACAACACATGCTTGTTTGAGGCAAACAACCTTGGGCTCGGTCTTCCCCAAAAAGGGTGGACA
Source organism: Anopheles farauti (assembly GCA_000473445.2). Classification (NCBI taxonomy): domain Eukaryota; kingdom Metazoa; phylum Arthropoda; class Insecta; order Diptera; family Culicidae; genus Anopheles; species Anopheles farauti. The sequence goes on from KI915064.1 coordinate 1,126,969, forward strand.
GGATGAGGGTCGCACAGCTTGGATACACAAACGTGGGCACAAGTAGTGCACAAGTAATCACCATTTCTAGCAGATGACATTGTGAGGAAGAAGAAATGATGATGATATTTTGTTACCAAGTATGGTGCGTCTTCTGCTTCACTGTCGATGCTGTGTAATAGTATGTCGCTACAGCTCCGTTTTTTCGTTCCAAGTTCCATGTTGGAAGCTCAGTTGGTAGATTTCCATGGGGTTGATACGACTAGGGCTTTTACTTTCATTTCATCAGAAACTTTACTTTACGTAAATACAGAGAAAACTGCCAAGCAAATCTAGTACCCTATCTCAAAAAATTCATTTTTTTCTTTTATCTGTGCATGCCTATGGGAGAGATAGTGAAGGTATCATTTAATGACCACGCGGTAGAACGAACCGGTGCAGCTCTTTCAGAGTGAACAAACAACGAAGGAAAAAATACGAGTTTTCCTCCTTCTCTTCATTCGCTTGCTTTCAGCGACATATCAACAAAGTGACAGTCGTTATACAATCCTCACAACTTTCTCGTCCTCATTTCAATCAAATGGCTGGTGTTGGTGATGCAAGTTTTAAATAGTTTTTACACTCCAACATTCTGCCTTTCACTGTTTTAGCAGCTAAAGAAGACATTGTTAGGACACCTTGAAACGTAGCAGGTGGAGATCACCTACGCCTTTCATTGACCGTGACACTCTAAAACCGCCGGAACATGTACGTACATATATGATTAATACACTGGTCTTGGTGTCGAAACGAAAAACAAGATGTACTGAAAAATTAACCAAGGCTACACAATAGCGTCTAAACTGTTTATGTGAAATACATGTATTTATATGTATTTTTACAATTTGATATTTCTTTCACATGCCGAACTAATAATTGACATGGCAGTAATAATCTGATGGAATTATTACAGTATCAATAAATTATTAAAACTAAGTTTGAACCGTCGTTCATTTCAAGCATCTTCAATTTTGACCGAATAAACAAATAATTTGGGATGTAATACAGTGTAATGAGCTGCTACGAATAGATGTTTCAATATTCTCTAAAGCATGCAGTAGTTACAGTTCTAAAGTATATTTCAATTATCGTTAATGTGAGTTGTGATGAATCTTCTTCAAATAATATTTCAAGATATTAAACTAATATTCTATACAAGATAGTTGATCTGTGTCTTTATGCCGTCGGTATTCTCCAACAGATCTAGTATTTTCTACCGTCGGTTATTTTTAAGTCTTACCTTTCACGTTGTATCCAATACTTTTAGTTTATCTGTAATAATAAAAAAAAACAAAAAAAACATAAATGAATTTACGTTAGCTTTAAATTGTAATTTCTATTACAAATCAAAAACATTAATTTAAAAAAAACGATCCCAACGTAGTATACTTTACAACAATCCCTATTGTCAACACAACCACCAAGTTTACTCTAAAACAGCAAACATTTTAATAATTCAGCATTTCTACTAACTTCGTTAGTTGTATTTCAACGAATGAAACGAAATTCAATAGTTCTAAATACAATTGGTTTGTTCAAGAACACCATTCTGTCTGTGGAGTTCAATAACAGACCGAAACACACTATCCAAAAACCATGCCTACGGTAGAATAACTCTGTTTAATAGAATGAGACGATAAGATCTTAAAAAGGAGTGAAAGAATAGGAACTATCCAAATGGGAAATCCATGTCACGAAAAACGTCATTTTGTGCTGAATCCATTTCCCACATTCCCCCATCATAGCAAGAAAAGAACCTACATCTGATTATTTCGATTACATCACTACAAGCGTGCAAGGGGAGAAAAGAGAAACGCCGAAACATGCGCCAGAAAAATGTGAGAGAATGGAAAGAGAAAGATTTTCGGAGATGTGTTGGTAACGTCGGAGCGGTAGCAAAAGAAACATGGCTGGCTTAAATGAATATGTGTGCGTGAAAACGTAAAGCTTTCAAAAAGCTACTTTTAGCCAAAACGTCAGGGGTAGGAATGCTGTGATGCGGAAGCTTCTTAAAACTGGTACAAGTTTTTTTAATTAAACAATATTATCCAGAGTATTTACATTGCTAAGTGTATCATTTGTACTGAATTATTGTTTACTATTTTTTTCCATGTCTTTTAGCAACATATATAGCTACACATTTCTTATCTCGGTTCTGTTATAATCAAAACAGGTGATAATCACTGTTCAAAATGTCTCTAATAATAACGTAATTCTAAGTTTGCTTCACGTTTTTGACTTCAATGATTTTTACTACTATTTTCATTTTAAATACTCTTTTCCTGCACAACGGACTGATCTAAACAATATCCCTGAAACTAAACTAATTATCACAACGCTTATTATCTTATCAGAAAGATCGCTGTTCCGTCTTGTGCTAATGTTATTTCAAATATATTTACTCGAACCACTTTTACAATCCTATAAGACTTCTCTTATAAGAGCGACTTCCAATCTCTCTCTCTCTCTCTCTCTCTCTCTCTCCTCTTTCTTTCTGACACTACCACGGTATACCCGTTACCAGTTCAATGGGATTTAATTTTGTTTTTGCTCATACCGCTACGTGCTACGCTTGTGAAACATCATGGCTTCGCAGGGCACAATAATAGCAATAATACACGAAACTAATTGACCAATGGCGTCCTCACCGAAGAAGACTCCGAAAGAAAATAACGAAGAGCGCATGTGCTCTTTCCTGTTGGCATACTGTATCTCTTTCCGGCTACACGTGGCTTTCACTCGCGCTTACGACCAATGTTCGTATCGCAGCATGGCCATGAACGAGGCCAATCGAAGAAGCTAACCAAAAATAGCGCCTGCCCGGATCGTCATGCTCGTGGAATGCTGCCGCAAGAACGATCGATATTGTCCGAGATACTCTTTGACGCAATCACTACATAGGCCGCGCTTGCTCACTTGACACTATTTCATGTCTAAAGTATCTAGCCTCTGAACGGTGTTGCTGTATCGGTAAGCTAATATAAAGTGAAAAGAAATAATACAACAATTATAAACCACTCTTTTGTGATTTGGAAAGTTATGTTGCCTCATTATGTTGCAATTCAAAAATATTTTACTTGAGTTTTTTTATGTGTTTGCTAAAATTTTGAACTAAATGATCATAATATTTTAAATCAACTCGAAGAGTGTTAAGCAATTGTTCAACTGAAACTTATTCAAATATAAATGTACACAGAAGCTAAGTTAGGACAATAGAATAACCAGAACAACCATGTTACGAAGATGCTTTTGTATGATTGACGTTCTTTCTATAGATTTGTGCAATAGTTTCTAGTTTTTTTTATGTAACGATACCTTGAAAACCGAGATGCTTTTAGAACCGAAATTATACGAAAATTCATTTCAACTTAGACTTCAACTTTTAAAAAGAGCAATCACCAACAAGGGTTCACCGAATCACTTTCTGTGTTTTATGAGTAATATTGAGCCTCTATTTAATCATTCATCTACCGCCTGTGCATCATTCATCGCAAGGAAAGCTGCTACAACAACACCAACAACATTTTATAACCCTCCCATTTCTCCCGCCATACGTCTACCTACCGACAAGGATGCAAAGCCCAAACGAACATTGCCCGTGTTTTCCCTACACCCTTTTTGTGACTGTCTCCTCCACCCAAATAATGGAATTGTTTTTCCTGTGCATTGTGAGGTGTAGCAGATTGTTACCTTTCCGTTGACGCATTCATCAAATACCGTCGGCGGGTATGGAAGACCCATGGAACACACGCACTCTCGTAAAAACTTCCTACCGTAAATAGCTCGTAAAAAAACCCTCTCAATACTCGGAAACAAACCATTTGCGCGAGGTGGCCCAAATAGGCTCCAAGGTTTATCAGCAGCAGGGTCTTGCAAACAGCACCCGCCCAACTGACTATTGCAGAACCCCGCCAAACGGGCCCACCATTCACAGCATTCCACGCTCAAGTTAAACGAATATTCACCGACTCATTAAATTCAACTCTCGCTGATCCTGAAGTTGATCCCTAAGGGAGAGTATGTACACGTCTAATCCACCATAATGTTACTTAACTTTTGCTTATCCGTCAAGAACAAGCTACGCCTGTTAATGACCCACCATTCACTACTTTATAGGCATCACTATTGCTAAAATTCGAGCGAAACTTATTCTACGCGATACACAGCGCGGCTAGTTTACTGCTTAGTCATATCGACTGACAAATTTAACAAGAAACTACTATCTGACAATGTTTACTATTCTCAAACGTATTGCCTCTATTCACCCTTTGTAATCCTCAACAGAACAGCAACAATTTTATTTATTGTCATTAGAATAGTATTACCATATCGTACATGCTTTCAAGAAAGAAACTGGCCTAATAGCATCTGAGCATGTGCCCATCTTTACTATCTTCATGGTTTACCTCAATTTTTCACATTTTATGTATGAAACACTCAAAGAAAAACGTGCAATTGATCAAATATTGACAAAACTGGACTTGACAATAAAGGCAATAGTAAATAGTTCGACCCTCGTGACTAGTGTCAATAACTTCCAAGAAACGATGTTTTTCCCCAAACAGGGATAGGCTTGTATGAACAAAAGCAATATCCTTAATTGTTTCTCGTTTGTGAGCCACTTCCTGTAATTCGTCAAATAACTCTTAAACTTTACCTTCATTACATAATGTGTAAAACGTGTCAGCAGCGAACATATTCAAGAACATGAATCAACTGATAGCAACGTTTATGGTATTGCTGATATTTATTTAACAATATTTTTGCACTTAGTGCACTCGACAACCACATGACAGATGAGCAATATATTTATATATATGTTTAAAACAATTAAATAAGTGGATAAATAAATCAGTGAATTGATTTTTATTCAAATTGGACAACTAAGTTCGTTATTTCATTGTATTATTTCGACATGCATTTGAACCATTTAAACCATCTTGACGCATCAGAATACAACATGATGTAAAAACGAAAACATGAATAAAATTTATTATAAACACAAATATACATACACAAACCAATTCCATGCCACGGTGTTTCTAATAATTTAAATAATAATCAATTCTTTCTAACAATCCAAAACTTAAACTCAAAATATTTTACACTGATCCCCAACCATGCACCATTTGCAAAGATCATAAATAATTTCATGACCAACATGCGGCAACATTTGTCACCAAGCTAGCAAAACCTCTAACAAACGCTTTTAAATTTATTTTCTTTTTTGAGCATTCTCCCAGCGATAAAACCTCCCACGAAATTTCTATCAACCCACTCGGTAAGCTGGAAAGCAGCACACAAAGTAGCGTACCGTAATGCTTGGTATACTGCGGACGAGCAAAAGCAACATTTTTTGAAAAACCAAGCACTTAAAACCGCATACTAGGATCCGGCGCACGAGGCGAATCGAGTACGATGCGTCCATAAATTTCCCCAAACTCATTTCAAAATTTGAAACTAACAGCGACGGGGGGACCTTGTTTTATGCGTGGGATCCAATCGCTACTACGGTTGGCGTATTGGTGGACAGTATGTTGTTCGTTCGCTTCGTTGTGCTCTAGGTTTCTATTAATTATATTTACATATTTAAATGTAACAAATCAATATTGAAGCTAAAACATATATAATTCAATTCAGATTTCTTTTTTCTAATATGTTCAATTACACCATCATTTTTACCAAACTATCTGCTGTCTGTTGCAAAATGTTTCCGAGCATGAGCAAGGTGTTTGAATCATCGTCTTATCCTATTGCAATGCTTTATACGTAATTGGTACCGGTCAAACCAGACCCTTAAGATGTGTTCGGCCAAACAGTTTAACTTGCAAAACTTACCATGAAACCTGGTAAGGACACGGTGCCCGAGAATGATGGTGCGCCTATTTTATTACGAAAAATAATTAAACAAGGCTGAAACTTTTTTATGATTCATTACAGCATTTTACAACACCAACCTTCTCGTGCTTTGCCTCATCTCTCTAAAAAGGTTTCAAATTGTGCAAAACCTGCAGTGGCTCAGAATCACCCTGAATTCAACCTGAAAAATCTTAAAATATGTAACTTAGAAAGGATATCGAACATTCATAGCTGTAGCATACGCTTCTCTTAAACTTACATAGGTATATTTCATATCGATTACCACAAGCATGTTCGATGAGAACAGGATTTTCAGAACAAAATTTGTCAAACGTATCTAATCAATTTCACGATTCGTTGTGGGAAACTGCCCTTGCTGCTCACATGAAAAGAGTTTTCCCACGAAAGTCTTATTCCGTCTTATAGAGCAAGTACCACAGTCGAAATCCAATTTTCCGATCCATTAAACTTCAACAAAATAGAATACTTCGTACGTTTCAACGAAACAACCAGTCCGGGGAGTCTCAGCTTCGATGTGAGAACGGAAAAAGGATGTTTCGTTCTGTCTTGTTACGATCCCGAACGAAACTTCGAAGCAGTGAACCATTTTCCCGTGCATTTTCCATTTTCATCATCATGAATTTTATCATCGTGGACCCTGAAACAATCGTTGTAACCAGTAATTCATCAAATATTCCGCTCGCGTCGTAACGTTTTTCCTACGGCTCTTCGTACACTCGGAGTTTTAAGGGCTGCCGTCCACAGTTCACCACCGTGGGGCAACAGAACTGAAAAATGCTTTCAGGCTATGTATTTTTGTTTTCTTCCTTCCGTAAATTTTCTTCGTTGTTTTGGTGCAGTTTTTGACACTTTTTACGATCCTCACAACATTGCTGTTGGAACAAATCTCACCGTTGGTCGCTGCTTGCTGGTGCCTGAGCCTGTGAGTTTGATTGCTGAAGATAAAACTTTCCGTCCGGCACACCATGCAATGACAATAAATAGAACAAACTGAAACATTTGCGATGGTGAATGGTTGACCACCTAATACTTGCAGAAAAAAGCGGTGGTTACCACTAGCACAACTGTGCCTATTGTTGTTAGGTTGCAAAGCAGTACTCCTGCTTACATACTCCTACAAATTTTCACGATAACATGTGATTTGTATAACACGCTCTACATTTAAATATCAATTTTTATGATATTCCATCAACATGTTGCTACTTTTCTGCTATCCAAAAGTATTAATCAATCTTTTGCTCATAACGATGGAACGATAACAGATATTTATAGAAATTCAAAACATTCCCACAGTTTGTATTCCACACCGTTTGAAACCCGTTTCTGTCAACCAGGTAACCAGGCAAGTTAGTTACAGAAAGAGAGCAATTTAAGCCTTGTGAAATTATAAATTTATAATATTTATTATCAAATTTATATTAAACATTCTCCCAATTATGGTTCAAACTGTCACATGCTTATGCAATTTGATTTAAGTTTTTAAAAACATTACTCAAATTAAGCCCTGTTTCGTGTAATATTTCAATTTTAATATTATAAGATTTATTCGTATTAATTCACTATTTGCTGATATTAATAACATGTTATGAAGTCGATCACGTACGTCGTTTCTGTGCACAATGTAACCGCTGGCACTAAACACGGTTTTTATATGCCATTATTGTAAGGAATAAATAATCTAACATAATCTAACATATTCCAACACGCTTCCACAAGTATTTTTATTTGGTTTATCATTCTTTCACAGCTCATTTTATAAATTTCTTGTTATCTAACTTAATTTAAAGCAATTGTTAGTACTGTAATCACATGACATCATTTAATTACATTTGGACATTACATTTGGACTCATAACTGAGATCAGACTTCTACGAGGCATCAATATTTGAGAGCCACCTTATGATATTATGTTTTTCAGCATACCTCCTTTTACTGAACCTTGAATAAGGAATGGTCAAAATTGTTGGTAATGATTCATCAGAGATTTCTAGTTCTAGAAATATATGTATTTCAGCAACGTACAATTTGTGTTGAGGATCATAGTGTGTAGCGTACCAATTAATAATTAGTAAGCCAAGAACTCTTCGTAATATCCAGAAATTAATAATCAGCATATAGTACAACATTATGTTTTTAATATAAATAAATATAAACGTAAAGACCCCTGATCATAATTAAAATCTCGCCCAACGTATAAAGAATAGTGTATAAATAACCATTTGTTAGTATTAAAACTAATATATTTAAGTTTTTATAACTTCAAAAACAATAAGGTTAGTAATCATTATAGTTATTTATTTGTCATCAAATTCGGTTTAAATTCGTCAACAAATTAACAACATTTTTTTTTATTTCTACGTTAATAAATGAATCTACTCTGTAACTGCTATAAGAGATCATATCAGTGGCATATTCTAGAAAAGCAATTGATGTTTCCCGGAATAGAAAACAAAACTTATCCAAGAAACTCTCGATTTCATTTCATGAATGCGTTTGGTTATTTAAAAACACAACCGATATTTTTTGGATTTCACAGCAACGGTAAACCTTCCTTACATGCACGGCCATCCTTCGAACAGAAGGTCATCCCACTGTTACCTACGGTTTTGGCTACTAACATGTGTTAAAGGTCTCGAGATCAAGGACTTCCACATAACGGAGCAGACAATTTGTTACGTATTTGTTGCTGCATTAAAATGAAACAAAATGAAAACGAAAGGTGTAACACAGCCGGAACGGGTTAAAACGATCGAAGAATAATGAGTACAGAAAACTATAAGCTCTTAATACGGGTCAAAGATTGAAAGACCGTCAACAGTGTACCCCGTCCGTACCCATTAATGGGTTAGACAAAGAAGCGCAAGGTCTCAGTCGTTTTACGTTCTAACCGTGAAGCGTGTGCCGATGCAACGGTGACCTGATATTGCCTCATTTATGGCAGGATAACTTTTGGAAGATCGTAAAATTCTAGAAAAGATTCGAGCTGAACAAATTTGTCTCTTACCATTTTTACGTAACCTTGACATTTATTGTAAGGCTTATGTTCCAAATGTCATCACAATTTTTAGAAAAACTTTTTCCATCAGTATAATAGCTCAACATGATATCAGTATATATCAGTATAATAGCGCATGACTATTTAAACGTTTGCAAAAATATATTACAATAAATATACAGATCGCTTAAGCGATTTTAATACAACTCTATAGTTTTGAAAATATTTACATTCTCTCGATGAAATTGATTCAACCTCTAGCATAATGGCAAATCAATAAAAAAAAGTTACTTTTGATACTCACAAAAATCATCACCATCAATATCACATCAACAACCAGGCTGATACTACCTTCCTATCTACGTTCAAAGGCACGAAAGGCCTAAAATCTCAATCACAATTCCAATCACATTGCTATAGCCTTCAATAGTGGTGCCGTTCGATCAAGATTACAGATTCGCCTCGGATGATTTGCTTGCTTTGCGAACCAACCGAACAGCCTACAGAACCTGCTTTTCGCTGTGATTGCTTTTCGTCTCCCGAAAAGCTGCTTTTATGATCATATCTAATAAAATCCACGCCGCTTCCAAATGGTTTTGTTGCTGTTTTTTTTTACTGGAAAGAGCTACACAAAATTCCACCAGAGATTGATTTCAACCCATTGTGACGGATTGCTTTGAGGCTGTTAAGATGAAGAATCTAAATTTTCTTTAATATTACTCCAGAATATAAATCCATATATGAATATAAATCCAGAATGACAAATTTGAAATCATTCCGAAAAAAAATACATAGTACTTCTTTTTACTAATTTTCACATGACTATGTTAATTCATTGATCGAAACGTTCGTAAACTTTATATCTAAACTACTGTTCTACTTTACAAAGCATAGAAAAGATATCTTCAAAAGAAATTGCAAAAAATATCTTCACGAAAGAGATCGGAGCAATGAAGTAAACATAAATACGCGAGAAAGAACGAGACCCAAGACATGGCTGCCATGATGTTTTAGGGCGTGGCGTATTCATTATGGTTTCGCCTCGTTTGCTTCTCTTTCATCTTACCTATCCTTCCTTCGTACCGGATGACTGCAGTGTTTTCGTTCACTGAAGCCAATTTGCAAACCTTGCATGGTTTGCAAACACAGCAAAGCTGGGTTACACATTCAATGGATCGATGCGGCATTGCGATACCTTTCTGTGCTATCGCACCGAACACCAGTCTAGGTACAAGGACAATCAAGGCAGGGCATAAATTCATATGTTTGTTTCACAAACACGCTCTATATTGGCTACGATGCAGAGTCTCGTGCGCTCCTGCGCAGCCCACGGTTTGGCTTCATCGAGTGTAAACGTTATTTTACATCCCTGCACCACCGAAAATATTGCCCTTGCGAGACTTCCCCACAGCACGGATGCTGGGACCAGCCTGGGATTGCTGATGATGGAACGAACGTTCGTTTCCCCCAGCCGAAAAATAACAACCATTCGAGCGGAAAAGCTAGCGCGGGCATAAAACTTTTCTCATTTTCGGCAATGGCAGGCATCCATTACTCTCGTAATGCAACGACTCAAAAAGCCCATGATACCACGTTCTACCATCCGAGGCTCCAGGGTTCTGGAAAACTCCGGGTAAGTGTACAAATAACAAGGGAAGCACGATCCAGCTATAAGTATTAGCAGCATGTTTTACTGCTATGGTGAGCATGGCTCTTGGCGCTGAATGTTGATAAGTAGATTGGCTAAAAAATGGAAGAAGAGCGTTCTTCTCATTCTGCTGCATCAACAAAATCAACGAACTATAACCGTTCTGTTTTGTTTTGCTATTCAATTTAATTTTGCATTGCTTGCTTAATAGCTCATAAATATAATTCTTACTATCTTATTATAGTTTTATTTTCGATTTGCAAATGCATATGTTATGTCAAATAAAACATGATTAATTTCTTTTTGTTTCTATTTCTAGTTTACCACTGTAAAAATTTAAATTAAAAATATCTTTTATCTCTAAATCTGGTATTTGAATTTATCATTCCCTTTTGTTCGTAACGTACACAATCCATGATCTTTGAAAAATACACTAAAACTGTGTCTGATACTGCATACATTGCTCTCCGTTTAAGCGTCGACCATAACGCTAATCCCCTTAGTTGATGGATTTATGGTTAGATTCTCACATACGTTGGAATGTTTGGAGGATAGAAAGTAGAATAACGTAAATTTAGAAGGGCCATAACCATAAGTGGGCCTTTGATATTTCTAAGGTTTTATCATCGTTTTGTTGCAGTGCTGGAACATTTCGTAAGAACACGTTATTTTTAGACCACGATCATGAAGATCGCGTGCTACTGTTTCGATTCTTCATGACCATGGTGCCATCTTACGAAGCACCCCGATTTCGTTTTACTGCTGTAAAGTATTTCGATCGTTTATCTATATCGTCTCTTCACACTAATTAACGTAAATTTTAACCAATCCGTGCTAACAAGCTTCACCATGATATTAAAGCATTGTTGTAGTTCGACGAACAAAAACCTTACAGTGCTCCGTCACTGTAATATAAAACTGCATTGATCACGATCTGACAGATGTTTTCCAGTATCTACTAAATTTGATAACTTATTTGCGGCAGTACTTCCTTCAGCATAACGTTAGTATTGTCGGCATAACATTCTCGCTTTGTGATCAGAAACTTTTACATTTGTAAATGCTATTGTCGATTGTCAATTTAAATGTGCAGGACCCTTCCACCATAACTTTATATCATTGCATGAGTATTTCGTATTACAAAAAGCTTTTAAGTAGATCTTGCATTCATATGCAACCTACCAACGAACACTTAAATACAAATCTTACTTCCTCCTTCATACTGACCAAATCTTAAGCCGTGTGTTTAATCTATGGCTTGACTAATGAAACCATTTATGCCTCCTCACCGATTCTAACAGAAAATGACTATCCACCGCCTGCTTAATGAATTATTTATGAAATCCACCAGCGGGAGCGTAATATTCACTAATCAAGAAAAATAAAGCCCATCCTATCATGCCAATCAAGTTTGCCTACTTGGGAAATCTCAAGCATGAGACGCCCGGTAGCATGAAAAAGGAACCAGCAAAACACTGAGACCGAAAGAGAGAGCGAGAAAAGAGAAATGAGCTGAAGAAGAAGCTATCGCCGATTTTTCTAGCGCACAAACATGGAACGAATCGTCAAAAAGTTCCCTTTCGAGACAAAGTTATGGTAATAACAACAGCATGCGCTTATAAATTGGGGAAAAATGAATCTTCTTATCCGCTCATCTCTCGACCACCAAGGAGAGGAAACAGCGCTGCACACAGTAAAGAAACAAACAAAAGAATTAGACCAAAAGTAAAATGCAGCCATCGTGGTACATACAAAAAACTCTCGAAATATGAGTGCGATGGAAAAATACATGCCCAGCTGGAAGGTACACATTGGCGAATCGCCCCAAAAGCTCGCTCATTTCTTATTTACTTCTATTAGGAGCGGCCCAACCAGTTCTTTCATCGTGATTGCATGCGCAAAAGATAACAAATCTTTTCTAGTAAACTCTAATGAGATGAAATGAAGCAGCAACGGCAGCGTGGTTCACGACGCTGGAACATCGTAAACCCAAGACGTGCCAAGGCATAAAATAAACGACCATCCTATCGTGACTTATGAGCTACGAGCACCAGCGTCAGAGGCAACGTCGATTCATCATGTATCGCATTCGACTGATTGAGATGTACGCTTACGTTTATTTAGCAAACTGGGTAAGTTATTATATCAGCGTAAGGTAAACAAGAGACATGTCACGAAATTCATGTTACCTAAAGCCCTACAGGGAATGCTAAAGAAAGATAGATACAGAGGGAGAGAGATAAAAATAGAGAAACACGATATCACCGAGCCATAATTGGTATATGCGCTGAACCGAAAACTCAAATGATATATTCCATTTAAAACTGAGTTTCTATTCTACTTCCGGCGGTGTTATATTGAATGTGCTATTCACAATATTGGTATGGTACCTAAATTGAGAAACAAACCTTACACTTGCAATGATTCTGACGAAATGAAGCGTTTTTTCCACCACCATTCCAATGAAGAAACTATGGAGCTAGCAACTTAACCCCGTACTTCCGTTACATTCGATCACGCGATCATGCTACGTTTGTTTCTAACCTTCCGTCACCATGCAATGATCACGCAACATTAAATTGAATATTTCAATGGCTTTATTTCGATAGCCTTAAGTGCTACAGTACATAAATTTGAGGGTTTTATTGTTTACTTCGCCTACCCCCTTTGTTCATATTGATACAAAACGGTTTGTACTGATTTCTTCAAGCTATTTTGATGGCATTGTTTATACACATCACGGAGAGCCCATGTACATCAAATTCAAAAGCAACTTTCTGGCTTAAAACTATTTCAATTAAATGAATCTATGCTTTATATGATGCATAGCTACGTTGTTCACAATTTGTCCATCTCAAATTCACAATCTGTTCCATGCGGGAAATATTGCTAATGTTACATTCATAATTAAAAGCATACAAAAGAAATATCGAGTCAATCGGGTTTAAATGTTCAGTTCAATGATAATTCAATATCACAGCGTGTTCTACATTTGTGTATAGTGCAGTCAATTGAAATATCATTCAAAACTGCATTCATATTATTTAAGCTTCCGATCATTTCACTCCGCATCCGTATTCATTACTTGTTTGTAGTCAATTCGAATCATGCATTTGAACACATGCAATCATCTAAAACAGTTTATAGGCCATCGACGAATTTATGATGATAGCACCCTCGCATGCGGTTCGAGTGAAAGTGAAAATTGTAAAAAAAATCAATCACCATCCAGTGCGTCAATAATACACTTGATCTTCCATAGGCTCGTTATGTACACGAGGCACTGCACTCACAGCTGTTTTAAATTTACGAATGCTCTTAACTGTACAATCAATCGCAATGGAATAGATATACCATGATGGCAAACAAACGAGAACAATGCAGATCCCCGAATGCACCATTACCTCATATGATTACTTTACTGTGTAAGTATTGTCCCTCACAATAATCCATTGATTGATGTCAAGACTTCAAAACTCTCTCGAAACAAAGCCACACGTACCCGACATATCTCTAGAAGAATCACTCTCTTAATATAACCAGACCGATTTAAAAACGCACACGCCTTTTGTTTCTAAGCCAAGCGATAAGAATGCCAAGACGCGCTCTCTAACTTTTACATGTCAACACAATCTGTGAAAACATAAATTTCATGTGTCGTTGCACAAGGAAAACTGACTTTTGTTGATTAAAACTATACTTTTTTATGTGTTATCATATCCGGAAGAGGTCGGTTTAAAGTTCAACGAACCTATTCTTCTGGCTCGATGATAAATGTTTCATAACCGCATGTGAATCACTCCTTTGAACTGCTTAGAACCTACTGGGAACAACTCCGCCATAGCCGGTGCGCATTATTTGCTCCGTTGGGGTTCTAGTTCAAATTTCCTTTCCATCATATTTTCGACTGCTTGTTCGAATGCGTTCATACATAATGTATCAGATATGTTGGTTCCTTGAGCATCTTGCATATTTTACATTAACGCTCTTACTACATGCCTAATGAGAAATGGCGAGGAAAAAATGGGGAGCCTCCGGTCTAGCGAAGGAAATGGTAAATGTTTGAATAATGTAATCTACCAAAGTATATAAAAATGGATCGATAAACTGAAACGTGTGCGGAACCAAGTGCTCTCTGCAGGAGAATGATGTCAAGACGGAGGAACTGAAGCGAAATAAAATTTGATGAAAGCAATGTCCGTACTTTCGCTCTTACAAGCCAACCCACCAATGGTTTTGAAGCAATGGCTACCATGCCGCTAGCGGAATAAGCAAACAATCCATTCATTAACAACAACGGCACTACAACAATAACAATTCCTAAGATCGGCGGACGTGTCGAACAATAACAACAAAATGCATTCTATACAATAAAAACAACGAACATTTTGGGCACCAACGTTCCTGGTGAGTTTTTATTACACCCAGTGTAGTTCTACTCTTAAGGGAATAGAAAGAACCAACTTTTTTACAGAAATGCTTCATATAAAAGCATACAAGTATGGACGCTGCACTAACATTCTAATTAAATATTCACCCCAACCTGCTTGTTAGTTCTTGAGTTGCCACCTGATTTTTATCACCTTCAATACCACCTTTACTCCCAGAACGAACTGAAAGATTGTGAATAATATATTTGCTTCAAACATTTCATATTATGTTTCGTCCAACTCCCATCTCCCACGCTGTATCTTGTGACCGGTTTGGATTGATGGCTAAATATGGTCTCCAGCGCACAAATCACATACTGCATACATTATTTTTCCGCCAATAAATTATATTTGCCACCGGAAACAACATGTCTACTGGTGATATGTATCGTAAAAACACTTGTTTTTCATCCACAAACGTTTTTATGCAGTCAACTTCAACCGTTGGAACGAAATAATTCAACTACAAAGTTGCATTTTCATGTTGTCTTTCAATTTTCCATGTGAATACAATTTCTTGATCATACCTAATAATTCGTTCATCGATAACAGTGATCATTCCTTCAACGATTGCAAATTATTTACCGCCGGACGATCGACTCGCAAAGGACATATAGTAGGAATATTTATTTAGATTCCATAATCCCGCATTTTGTGCTGCTGAAAAAATATCGAATAAATTTACCTCAATTTATGCTTCATTCATGTCAACGTCTACGCAAGCTGCGATTAAAAAACCTGTTTTTATTCCAATACTACCGTTCCAAACTCGTGTGAAGACGCGCATTTTAGCATCCACGACAGCATACCCCTCGGGATATTAACGCACCAAACAGACGCTGTAGTCGATTGCTCGTTCCGTAACCTTTTTTCTCAAACTCTGTTTTACGCACTATTTCAACTTATTGCATATGACAGTTCGATCATTTTCCATTTAATTTAATCTACCTCATACTTACTTACATCAAACAGACCACCCAATCGTGGCAATTAAACTCATCCACATTATTATCGCTAAATATACATACTTAAGCACGAATAATTAATTAACAATTAAAGTTACCGGTAAGCGAATCGTTTTTGACTCTTGCTGAACGAAATTGTCCGTCGCCGCCGGCTAAATGCTTTGAGATCCAGATCAATACACCCTTTGTGAAAAAAATTGAATCTCTGACACGCTTTTAAAAATATTGCTAGCAAACCCTATTTGCTAGCCCCTACCCACTGCACAAATTTCACTGTTGTAAAAACATAAAAACACGAAACAAGCGCTGAAGGATGGGTAATGAGTATAGGCATGAAAATCAAAGTGATCTGAAGCCATTTCAAACCCTAACAGCGGACAAGCGGACAACTAAAACCTTTAAAAATGTTCATCCCGATGTCACACTATCTGCATAGAAACAATAAACGATCGGAGGAACAAAGTCCTTTGAACATATTTTCTTCCTCGTTCTATTTTCCAGTGTATTCTGAATAGTTCTCCTGCATTGTTTATTGTTTTATTGCTCACCGTACAATTAGCGCATTATCTATCAGAAATACGACTAAGCTCAAGCTGGTTCATGAATTTATGGTTTTGTGGTGCTAACCTAGCAGCGCTTTAAATTAATTTATTAAAGCAATTATTTTTTTTATTTGTTGTAAAATGTTCCCTGTATTTGTATTCTCATACGTTTGTTTTGCTTGGCCAGAATGTGTAGAATTCAAAGTAAAAATCCATATCATACATATGAATTGTGATCCTCGCAATATGTTCGAAATCATCGAAATTTTATTTATTTCCAACATTTGTTCATCTAAACTTGCATTCACTTCAACAACTCAAATTGAACTTTTTATTTATAATCGAAACGTTATATTTCTTTCGCGGTCGGCACATACTGGCATAGACTGCTCAAGCGCACTACCGCTCTTTGGATCGAGCTGAAGGTTGTCTCCGATTTGATGAAACTTCTATTTCGTTTTTTCGTCTGTTCCACGAACACTACGCGAAGGTGCGTGCTGGATGTATTATGTGGCTGTGTGAGTAGCCTTCGTTTGGACTTTCGCTTATTCGCTCGTTTTGGTGCGCGCTTCCACCAACAGATCGAGCTAGTAGTCACATTATGCTCAGTGGTTTGTGGCTAGGGTGAAGTGTCGACAAAGGTTGAATGTTATTGTCGACATTCTATTTCGTGTGATTCTTTACAACTGGAGAACTTACCCTATCATTATATTACCACATATGTGTTACTTTTAATGCTTGTTTGTATCTTTATGAGTATTGAAAACTATGCTCATTCTTTGGATCATATTTATTTATCAATTAAGCTATATTTTTTTATTTCATTTCATTTTTTTCGTAAAAATGACTGAAAAGAATCACATGTATAACTCCACCTTTTGTATCCTCGACATTCAAGTAGAATGTTAGACATGATTGTATACACCTACCCATTGATTTGTCTTCTAAATTCAGTGTAAAAATTATTTAGATTCCTACCATATAACAATTTAAACGTTATAATGCTGATAAGAACACAACAGGCTGTGATGGAAATGCAGTAGTTATATAAAGGATACTATAATTCTATAATATACTTTCTTAAAAAACATACAAGGATAAGATTTCAATCAAATTTCTGCAATACAATTGTATGCAGTAGAGATACTCTGAAAAACAAATACTGTAAAGCAATTTTTCACATATTTTTTACTATTCATTCAACGCCGTATTAAAAATCAATTTACAACAACAACAACAATTTTAAAAAAGACAAATAAACAACAAACATTGCTAATTGAACAACTAAAATAAAATTAATGACGAAACTTACATAAATTAATACTATTTTTTTTTATTTGACACCATAACCATCAAGCATCCACACAATCGCTGTTTATGAAAAAGTCAATGATTTTTTTACATTTAATTATCGTTATTATCGTTATACATTTAATGAATTGATGGATCTTTATAAAATTGTTGAACGTTAAACGTGTCTTATAATCATTCATTGCTTATTCTGATAACAGTACCCGACGGTCGTTTGATCCATGATTGATGTTTTGCATATTTATTAGTAATTCAGCTAAAAAGAACTTATCTCCATCAAAACTTACAAAAGGAAAATACAATCTCTTCTCGTTAATGCGTATTTTCATTAATTAGACTTCCTAATAGCCCATGACTGACTTCTTAATTTTTCATTTTCGTTTAGTCAAAAAATATGTGTGACATACAACGAAATCTTTTTTCTGTCATGTTAACTCAACAACTGTTAAATATGTCTCAGCCCTGAAATTCAGGAGATTTGGCTGATAAGCTTTTCACATATCTTTGCAATATTGAAGGAATCTTATTAACTGTTAATTAATTGTAATGTTATATGATGTAATGTTATAAACAAAAATATTCCAACCAAAAGTGAAATATTCCTTACTGCTATGAAATAATGGTCACATTTAATAATTAAAGAACCAGACAATCTGAGAAACATTGGTAGTTATGAACAAATTTGAGTACACATACTTTGAATCGCAAAATCACAGCAATAATATCATCAAAAAACATTTGAATGTTTTTGTATGTGGTTTTTGATCTCAGTATCTCTTAGCCTCAATATTTCAAACTGACATTCTGACATACTTCACACCGATTGAGTTTTGAGTTTTTTGTTGTCTATAAGTATGATGAGTGAAGTTTATGATGTAAGAAATGATAAACACGTACATGGTTTATGGAAGAACCGAGATCGAATAACTGCACACGTTCAACAAACGAAATGTTGGTTTTTCATGTAAATTTGTAGCAAGCCTAACAGAAATCATCCGTAATATGAACAGATATATAGACAATATATTACAAATAGTATAATTGACTACTCTAATTCGATGAAAAGTTGTCATTTATGTCATTCTACAGCTTACTAGATTGATTTATATGGCCATAGAATAAATGTTCTCAGCAAATAGTCAAGTTTACTTTATTTTGTTTATTTTGTTTTTGACATTGTTGAGTTGTTTTAAAATTCTGCTTAGCGCAAGTTTATTCACAACGTTCGGTCGGAAGGCAAATCAATTAAGACTTATGTACGAATCTCCCATTTCACTCACGTTTGCTCCGCCAACGTTTGCAACGTTGCCGTTGTTCCAACATGGAAACACTGCTAGGCCACGCCTTTTCAATATGGCCGCCAAACGTTCACGCACAAGCGTGTACGTATGGAAGCGAGCGTATGAATGTGTGTGTCAACACTATGCACAGTCCAAATCATCTTACTGTATCAGAAATTTTAAAAACGAACAGCCTGACGCACGACGGTTTGCATTTGCAATAATCGCTTGCTTATTCACGGGAAAGATTTAAGCAAGTTTTGATGAAATATATTTGTATAAAATATTACATTTTTAGGGTACCTAACTAGGACCTAGCCGGCACAATAATAATAATTGGTTTACAAGTTTGTATACATGTAAAACAAAACATAAGATAAAACACAAAATCATACAAATCATACAGTTTTACGTTTGTACCTGTTTTTATTACAAAAATGTACAATTGTGGAAAATATCAGTTTTAGATAAATCACCGTATTTATTTTGACTCTACAATCAATAAAAACAAGCGGATGGATTCATTCAATTCTTATTGCCTACTTCTGACCTAACGGAACTTTCCATAACTATCGGTACAGTTTTGCAACGAACAAAAAAAACATAAACAAACATTCTTTAAATGAACCTTTGTTTTTCTTGCCTTACCGTTATGTGGTACCATGGCGCTGCCAGTGCCGTCCTTTCCCAGCATGTTATATGGAGCAACCTTTACTCGATAAGGTAAAGAAACCCGACATGTTATGCTTGGAAATCAATGTGCATGCAAAACAAGAAACAAACACAAGGTTCACAAAATAAATCCTTTCCGAAAAGAGTTAGGATCCCTACCATAAAACAACTCGGGCACAGGCATGTTGTGAGCGATGAGTCATAAATCTCATTTTTGCTACCAATATTTACCCTTTTCTCGATCCAGTTACCTCAGCAGGAAGCATTCGGTTCGGTACAATAGGATATTGCATGTGCAATACTACGTAACTTCTCGTTGGTACATGCATTCGTACATGTCTTTTTGGCCGTTAACATATGCGGATTGAAGCATTGCTTTCTGAAAAGATGTCTTCGTTGCCGTAATATTTCACATTCGTAACAACGTCCGTATCCGTCCAGTTCCACTATCACAGCGTGCGTTGTGTATTCTTAACAATTTTTTACAACACTACCTGGGGTTTGAAAAATGCACCCTCATACAGTATCTATTGTATCTATTTGGAGCGTTTTTACTGCATG
The DNA here is from genome assembly GCA_000473445.2 of Anopheles farauti. NCBI lineage: Eukaryota > Metazoa > Arthropoda > Insecta > Diptera > Culicidae > Anopheles > Anopheles farauti. Next base: position 1,147,271 of record KI915064.1, read on the forward strand.
GATACGAAGAATTTCGTGCATAACAAAGCATTTAAAATATCATATTTATTTATACAACATAACGATATCAACATTTAATAATTGTTAAGCATACTATGCCATTACTACTCCAAACCAACAACTAATTTTGATACAAAACTTCGACAGTGTCATGTATTGTGTAAAAAATTGCATTATCGTTAAACCGGTTTTCAATTAGAAGCCGGGGTACCAAATATTATTCACAACCAGTTTTTGTACTGCGCGTGCTACGACTGGTAAAACCGGCTGTTTCTTGGTGAAACATTAACCAATGATGAAAAAAGCACAGGATTGGGTCACTCACCTTCTGCTTGCGATGCGTTTAAATTATCTTCGGACTCCAAAACAGATACACACGTACACAAAGAGAGAAGAAACACTGCAAAAACCGAATCTGTCGGTAATGCATGTCGTCGTATTCTCTTTAATCTTCATTCTAACCCTTCCGGTATATCCCATTTTGGAACATGCAGACTGATGCGCACACTTTTGGCACCTGTTTCGTTAACCATTTACCAAAACGCGATTCCAAACACGCAAACCACATCACCGGTTGCAAATTTTGCCCCATTTGCGAAAACAAAAGCGGTACACGATCACACTGATTCAGCCTTTCGGCGATCACGCACACAAAATCATCATTATCATACTGACGTCCACCGGATGAGTTACTCGCATTATCAAGGTTGCAAATTATCACACTTGCTTCACTGTATGCACACGAACACATCGGACGATATCGTTATCGCAGGAGCATGCATCTATTAGATCGAAGTATCGCAAAATTTCGTATACACTCATTTACACATAAACTATGAGCACATCATTCGCTAACTGTATCGTTGCTGTCAAATGCATCTTGCGTTTATTTACTCCGTGCCACATCACAATCATCCACTAAGCCCATTCGCACTCGCACATACAAGAAAGTCTTTTCAGAACACAAATTAATCCACTGATTTCTGCTGATCACTACACACGACAAACGTCAAATGCCGCTTTCCACCGTGAATTGTGCAAGTATGTTAAGGATGGCCCGTTTTCGACCCGGTAGCTCGCCACAGCGATAGTTGCCTTACCCAGCGCATGTCTTCCTTGAAGTTCAGTTTTCGGCAACCAGCGAATGTAACAATCACCCACTAGCGCTTGGTTTCACCGACCGATCAACCAGCTGGGGAAACCTTCCTACCAACGAAAATGAACGTAGCCTGATGTTTGGTCTAACGCGCTTCGACAGTTTCCAAGAAAGCTACAACGATGACGAGAACAACAAACGATGATGCCTGTCGACGACGACGGTGACGAGGACGCGAAAGTTGATTTGAAAAAAGATGCTATCAGAATGAAAGACTTCTGATAGAAAACTGCCCAAAATTTGTACCATACAATCTTTTCTACAAAACAAAAAAGCTATAAAAGTTTCCTTCGTACGAATGCATCGGGTAAGGGTGGTATATAACGTAAAAATTCGTATGTATTTTTGAAACCATTCACTCTCTGGCTCGTTCGCTCGCTCACTTCGTACTCGCGCTGATCGGACCGGGTTCGCTTCCTCGGCTTGCTCAGTTACCCTCGCGCCGGCTTGCCTTCTCACTTGCACAACGCGCTGCGCGAGATTGTTCCTACTTGTGTCATCTCACTCTCATTTACGCATCCCTCTCTTTTGTGTCCGTCACCCTTCGCGGGGCTGACCATATTGATTGCTTTCGACTATGCAGATGCTGTAGCTGCTCACTTGAGATACTCCCGCGCCTGTTTAATTAGAGCTCCAACGTTACCCCCGGCTATGGCCGCTATGTTTCCCTTGTTTTACATTCACAGCTATCGCTGCTGTTTCCGCTGATGATTCATATGTTCTGCACACAAACCAAAAACTTGTGCAAACAGGCTGTGCGAGCTATAATTGTCTCCAGTTCAAACATGATGCAATCACGATGCCCTTTCATATTTCACTCGACACGATATTTTACTCGAACCACTTACATCGCCTTCGTTTCCTATCCTGAAGAAAGATGGACAGTTGCTCATTTCAATCGCATCTAACACAACAACTGTGCGAAGGATTAGTCTCCCACACATACGCGCACGCCGACATCGCTTCCTCCATTGCCGACTGCCATCGCTTTACCACACCCCGGCAAAGGAGCAGGGTGAAATGTCACAGACACATGCGACTCATCAGTCACCATCGAGCCATATTACACATAAGCACACGCGTTTGCATTTGCACACCTCGAATGTTATATCAACCAGGTCAAAAATAGGGGGAAAAGGCCGAAAGATCGTGCCGGCAAAATATGGTTGATTGCTACTCGTCGGCAAACTGTTCCAACCCCGTCGCCGACTATGCACCGACGCACAAAGCACAAGTTACAACGGCAATACCAGAAAGAAGTGCGCAAGTATGGCAGCGCCTTGCCTAGGCATGGAATTCGGTGTAGCTTTAAGGGGTGACAAAACGAAACAACTGCCTGTTGGTGTGGTATGCGAGTGAGCGGGAATGCGCTATGGTTAAATAAAAAAAAGAACAACACCAACAAGATGAGCTTTCCTATTCCGAAAAGGAATCCAACGAGCAGCATCGGTAGGGGCACCAGAAGGAGCCGGCTTGGCAAGGGCATAAAAGATAACAACATTCTCCGATTGGGTATCCGAACGTAAATTATAACTTTTTATTAGATTTCTGACGAAAAATATAAACGCTTCCCCATGGTGGCTGCTCCTTTGCCAACGACTGGTACGGCTTCTCGTTCCCACACATGCGATCTCTTTTCTGTTCACGCATTTGTGTTTCTAAAAACGGCCCGAGTAGATCCAACCACACGAGGAAAAAAACAGTGGCATTGTCGAGGATCTGCGACGCCGTTCGAGTCACAGGGACTTTTTTACATAGGTTTCGAATAAGAGCATTCTGCCAACGAACGAGAGAGGAAATATGAAACGAGCAACACACGACGTGCTCTGATGGCTTCATGGCACGGTCGTCCGATGTTACATTTTTATTACAATTTTTATTTTATATATCAAGTCCACGACAGTCCCACCTACTGCTTCTGCGCTGCGATGACACGGAATACGTATGTTAGCTTCATCATTTAAGCATCGGATGTTTTAACTTCACGAATCATGGAAATATGTAGCCTGTACAACCAACTTTTGCTAGCTTAACAAAAATTGTGCACTTCTTTCTATACTAACTGTATGTGTTTTACACATACAGTTCATTGTTTGCAACTAATTAATCTTTTCATAAACGATATTTTTATTTTTAATCAACTGTAATGCATATTTTCTTCTTATCGCGCGATTAATCCCGAGAACTAATCGCATAAATGACTTGGCATTCTCTAGAATGATCGCCATCACATCAAACTAAACAAAATTTCAGACTATCAGACCAGTATTCGTCAGCAGGAGGTTAATCTGACAAGCCTTCCTAGAGCGAACTCCATTGGCTTCTCGGAATGAGTTAATTAATTTTCGCTGCAGCCAATTAACAATGTCTAAAACTAGAAACGGCACAAAAGAGAACAGAACTGCTGTCAAAATGGAACGCTCCAAATCCCCTTTTATTTTTACTTATACGTTCCTAAACGAACATTTTCTTTCCTACATCTTCCTCGCCATTGTCTTATTTCAAGACCTATCACTTGGCTTAGCGTTTCGTCATCCGCTGTTGCTTTTTCAGGCGGCTGTCGTGAGGAGTGTCAGTGAAAGCCATTAGAGCACAGGAGTACATAAGGGTGAAATACGTAGAGATATCGACCCCTGTCGAGAGTTAAGTGCTTTCTATTTGATTCGTTCAAATGGTCGGAGAAATGAGAAAGCCCTCTTCGAATACATCACAGTATGGGAGGGAAAAAAATTAATGAAGATATCATTTTTGTCCAGCTGTATTCCATCGATGGCGTAGAATATCGTTTCAAAATATTCTGGAGCAATGTGAGAAAGATGAAAACGATTCGTATTATTTGGCGCGATGTTTACAAAAGCCGATGTATCTGTTTTATTTTGCTTATGACCAACGGCACATTTTTTTGTATTTGAGTAACAAAACCTCAATATTTGACTAATCTGTAACTAAATAAACCAACATTTAATTAAATCAAAATTTTTATCTAGCATTCAGACACTGTTCTTTTCAATAAAAATTTCTCGCACAGCTGGTGGACGCAGTAATGCCGTCGGAACTTTATACCATTTTCTATTTATCATTTATTGAGGAAGTTTGAACATTTGAGCATTTGATTAACATTTCATATAATTTGCATTGAAGCATGAAAACAAAAATTATTAAAATTATATTTTATGTTGTTTTCTGTTGGCTTTCCGAGAACAAATCTCAAATATTTTGCTCAAAAGTTGCCAAAACAAATGTAGAGGTTTTGAAAAGGTTGTGTGTATCAAAAAGTATTAATTTATTTTCACTAATTTTTGACAATAATTTTTTAAAAAGCTTTTTTTGGTAAGATTCGTTTAAAACAAGATAATGTATAATAATCACTGTCATAGAAACTTTTTATAAATTCATATTTAATTGATGCAGACGTATTTTTAATATTTCTGTTAGTCTTTTTACAATATTTCAAACATACTCTCAGCTAGGTTTTTCTGTATTTCAACAATTTTTGCTGAATATTTTTATACAATTTGAATATTTTTATACAATTTTTAAATTAATTGAAATGCATTCGCAGTGATACACCTAACACAAAACATACATTGTGTACACTGTGCGTTGACATGGGTCAACACTTTTTTGACATGGTCCAACACTAGAGGTTAAGCAAATCAAATTGAAATCATATTTATTCAATGTACACAAGTGTGAATACACGTTAATCAGTGTATCTAGAAAAAGTACATACTATTGAACGGCTCTGATTACTGATTGAATAATACAAGCTATTCTAACTAATTGTACAAGTATTTATATAGCTTGGAAGAATTGAATGATTACAGAAAACAACCGGTAATGTTCATTAAATTATGCATCCATGAATTTTGGAAAAAAATCACAAATAGAAAGATATTTTTTCGAATAACTCCAATCAAAGATTCTCAGTTTTTCATTCTGAAATTAAACGAATGCCGATTTTAACTTAACCATCAAACATTTTATACCATCAAACCATCAAACACCATAATCATATTTTTAAACCATTAAACATTTTATAATATTTTTAATTATATTATATATTTTATGTTCGATTACTGTTCATAAAACTGTTATAATTTCAAATAAGTGTATTGTATATAGTAGTATTTATAGTAGTAGCAGAAATAATATTATTTGTTTTAGTATAATATCATTATACACGGTACAATTTTTAGGTGTGCTTAATGGGTTCAACATGAGTTTTTCCTCATTATTTCATAGTAAAATTTTAGCTTTGCTGAAAGAAACTCTGTTAGATCACCATTTAGGTATTAAAAATTTAGAGCAGGAAAATTGGGTTAAAACCATAATATACGAAAGAAAAATAGTTTTACTTAACCTGTATCGTACGCTAACTTAACCATAAACTTAAACACTAAAGCAGCAAAAGTAAATTAATCATTTCTAAGTTCTTTCGTCTGTGCAAAAATAAGTCTTGTAAAATGTTATCCTGTTTTACACTCTGCTAACTTCATTTCAATAAACGTTCTTTTATGAAAAAAATAGTGTTGGTATGTTAGTCGATTAGGAATATTAGTTAGTAAAAGTTCGGAATATTTGGAGATAGTTTTAGTTAGTAAGGAGAGGTAAGCTCCAAGGCAAGAAGAGTAGAGCTTGGCAGTATAATTATAGTTTAGTGTTGTTTAATTGTGTTTATAATATATTAATAATATGTGCCCTGTACCATGATTGTAAATTAAGCACAGTTTTTGTTGTTGTTGTTATTATTTTGGAGTATTTATTATTTTATTCTTATGTGTTTTACCATAACTTACCCATACTGATGAGGCATATGGTATGAATGATCTAGTAAGCACTCTAGATTATATGTTTTACGTGTTTTACCATAACTTATCCATACTGATATGGGTATGAATGATCTAATAAGCACTTTAGATTAAAAGTATATTTCTTAAACTAATAAGTATATTCCTTAACATTTTCCTTCCATAGTATGTTTGAGTTTCCAAATTGAAATTAACGGGTAAGTTTTTGGAAGGAAAGCTTAGAAAAAAATATAGCTTCTGATTTATTGGCATTTACATTTAATGTTCCATGTAGTACAATGTGTTTAGTACTTTTGGAGTGGAAAAATTAATCATTTTACTATTGTTTTTAACTTATTACCAGTTGCTACGATAGCTATATCATCAACATACAAATGTTGCTAGCAGCTATGCATTTTGGAAATGTCTGATGTATGAATATTGAACAGATTTGAAGAGAGTACACTTCCTTGTAGAACACTTGTTCCAGGAACGTAAATTTCAGAGCTGATGTTACTAACATAAATCATTTTTTCTGTTTGTACTAAAATTAATAATTATGTGGATTGGATAAGTTGGGATATCGGTTGTGATATTTCATCATTGTGTGTACTAGATCCTATGCCAAATGAAGCAAAATGCTTTCTGCGTTTTATTGAAAAACTTTCATTTTTTAGTCTATTCAATTGGTGAATGTTTCATTATTCAAGTTTTCTACTGTTAATGCTGTGTAATCTGGTTGATTATTTTGACATTGAGGAGTTAAATTTATTTCCATTGATTGATTCGTTCGATTTTATAAGATCTGTAGTATGGATTACTGAACGTGTTCTATCTTACAAGAATTTAGAAACTGTTTTATAAATATTTCTTTCTATTCTACTATATTAGATGGTTGTTTTGTGTGCGTTTGGGAAGTGAATGCAATGAATTTTTACCAAGCTCATTTTGAATTTTGACTCAATCCAGCCTTTTTGTAGTACAACTTTGTGTAATCATGTCGACCTCTCGTCGGCATTTGGCGGCATCATCCTTTATTGGTGATTATTGTTTTACTTGTGTACGTGCTTGTCATTATATTTCATGATTTGTTCAATACAAATAGTTCAGATTGACCAAATGAATTGGAGCATGCGACAGATTGTTTTTTTTGCATTAAAAACTTCACATGTGGAATCGATTTTTCTATGTGATACTTCTTCATTTAGATGCTATGCTTGTTTTTTTGTATCATCGCTCACCATTGCAATGGTTTCATCATTTGCGTTTATTATTTCATTCTTAATACTCAAACACACCAAAACTTGAGAGCCCCTAACGTGTTTAACCTATTGTATGTATTCTTGGAAAGAGATTACAAGCATCCACAGATGAACCCTTTTCTTTTCGAAGAATATTTATATAAAATCAATCAAACATTGATGGATTTCAATGAACAATAATAAAACTGACAAGTCCGTTACAATATTTTCATTGTTGTCGGCATATCGACAAAAACATTCAATTTCAATACAAAAACATTGAAAAAAATAGAGTTTGATCTTTTTATATAGATCAAACTCTATTTTTTTTAGAGACAGAGTTTAGCTGTAAAATTCAGATGGCGAAAAGTAATTTCACATGTTTTGTACATGTGATCATCATGAAGGCAAGGAAATTCGCATGAATGATATTATTCAAAGTTATTTTACTTTTCATTGCATTTACCTCAAAATACTTTTAATAAAAATACTCAAAATACTCAAATAGGAAAACCAAACTTCTCTAAAAAAACTAAGGATGATTTTACAAGATAATTTTTATAACTGCATACCATTTTCGTGGTATTAAGTTATAGTCCGTTTTAATCCATCCATCCGTCTTAATATAAATTTCTTCGCAGTTCTATTTTTTCTCAAATTTATTGTTGTTTAAATTACTCTGACATATCTCTTACGAAAAACACATGCATATTATTAGTACGTATAAGTATCAACTGAACTGATGTTCTTTTAAACAAACGAATGTTTGACCATATGACTCGAAAGAGAATTAAAGATCATCTACAATGAGAGCGTTTATATGTTGCGGTGTAGACGTCAATATAACGAAGCGCATTGATCTTACCCAGTTCAACGCAAGAATGAAGCCAGTACAATCACCTTGGTGGACCAAAATGGTCCACTCGTAACGAAATGATACACCGTCGTGATTACACCAGACTAAGATTGATAGACATTTGTGTTCTATCTTCTATATCCATTATAAAGGAAGACCTGATAATGACAGGTGATATCCTAAACAATGTTTTAGTTGGTAGCCTAAACTGCAAAATAAAAATATAGTATGTTAATAAGCAACGGACTTTCTAGCAAAACTATGACAATCACCGGCTGATTCCACTGCAATAATATGTACATCCTACATTATAAACAAAAAAATTTAAATATCAGATTTAGTGATTTAGAACCGATACATTTGAAGGAATTGTCAAACATGTTCATCATACAAAGGCTGTCCACTCTACAAAAATGTTGATAAGTTATGCCTTATAACATCTTTCAAAAGATATGGTTTATTTTTTTAATTTAATTCTTGATAGATTAAATAAATAAATTATCGACATTATTTATAATTTGACAATTGAAATGTCTCGTCTCTTTATTGTGTTGTCGAATTATTTTTGAAAACACATCCTGATACAGCCTAATTTTTAAGGATACTTTTACATAAACGAAAATTCCTCCATAACTAACAACTGTATTTTTAAAAACATTACCATCATTACAATCATCCAAAGTATCAACCAATAATATTTTGTGTATTTTTATATGATTACAAAAATACTATCAATTAGTTTTAATTAATGTGTATAACCTGATCGTTTTTTGTAATACAGATTTATTGAAAAAAGGATATAAAGGACATTTTACAACGCTTAGTCTAAAAAAAATGTAGACAACACATAAGAAAGTCTATATAAATCAAACCATCATTGTTGCCAACGATGAATGTAACTTAAAAAAAAATCAGTATCAAACTACACTTGTCTGCACTAAGTCCTATGAGTACCGACAAGCGCAATTGATCGAAAGAAAACATGGTTGGAGAACGTTGACACCCTACCACCCCAGCTGCCGCCTCAGTTTTTGTTTCTGAGAACCCCAAGCTGGAGCAATTTTACTGCAACTGGCAAACTTATACTGCAGGGTGTCCATTAGCACAGCAACTCTCCTTGAGCAACCATGCCGTTTGCCAAAAGGTACAGTACTGTACGTTGCTGGGAGGTGAATACTGTGCGATCGGTTGGAATATGGAGTAGATCCCTAAGTTACTGAACGTAGGCGTAGGCATGGGTATGTTTACAGAACAACCTGGTCTTCTGAGGCTTTCCAACATTGCGAATGTGATGGGAACTGGTCCGAAGGTAGTCTCGCTCCGCAGCGTACCGATTTGTTAGCAAAGCAGAAGCAGTTATGAGTGGAATGAGATATCGTCGGCAGCCGCATTGACTAGCTCATCTTGATCGCTGCATGTGCCTTTTTGTCTTGTGATGAGTCCCCACTCTAACGAATGGATCACCGGATCGGGAAAGGAGAACATAGTGTTTCATTTATGAAGATGCTGGAGGAGGACGGATCACCAATTAGTCTCAAGAGCCTCACAAGCTCTGTAGGAAGCTCCAAAGGAAGCATGTTATAGAACAATAACTTTCTATCGAAGCGATCAAATGCTTGCGAAAGGTCAAGGAGATGAGTTCACCACCAGCTTTGCGTTTCTTCAATTCAACCAATCGTTCCTTAACAGGAAGTACCGCTTGTAACATTTTACAAGGTTTATTGCAACATTGTTGTGCTGCCGAGACTATCTCCCATTTCTCGATTATGGTATCGAAACGAAGTTTAATAGCATTCACCAGTAACTGCTAGTCCATATTAATCAGTGATATAAGTGGAAGCGAGGAAATACTATCCCCACTCCCTTTTATTCCTGACTGACTATAACCTCATGAAAAAACTTTAAGTAATCTCTTCATGGAAAGCCTCAATAGACGTTAACATCATTACAATAATGCAAATTGTTAACCAATTAAATGTTCTGTATTCTTATGTTATTATAATAGTTATTATAAAGTTATTATAGTATAATCGAGAAACGCTACAAATTATTAATACTGAAAGTTAAAACATTATGCCTGACATGATAAGTTCGTTTCATAATACAGATAAACTACGCATTTTTAACTGTTCGAAAATTCCATATCTCCTTCAAATTATTTGTTAAAAGCTTTAAAAAATAAACATGCATTCTTTCCTCACATTTGAATTATTTATTTTACATTTTAGATTTAAAGATAGGAATGTCATTTTTACATTTGAAATTTTAAGAATAACTGTGTAATTGCAATTGATTTGGAAATTACTTTGAAATATAAACATACCTGTTTATAACATCATCTCACATGCGAAATATTGATGTCAAAAATAACCAAAATAGCTCACTAATTTGACCTGCTTAGATCATTGAGTTACGTTGCTGCTTTTAGAACACCCCATCTACATATTTCGTGTACTTACCGTGAAGTGTTTTATTTTTCCGACGGAAATTACGATAGAAACAGGGGTATGAATGTTTTTGATGGATAAATAATTCAAAGTAATACCCTCCATAGTTTATGATCATTTAAACCAAATTTTAAAAGCAACAGCAATCTATTGATCAAACAGCTTGTCGTTTAGTAACTAATGTACGTTTTTTATTTATAATCGTGTTATTGAAATCGTACAAATTGGTTAGCAAACGAGAATTTAGCATTGCTTATAATTTCATAATGTTGATTTATGAATGCTATGCAAACAAATTTATCATAAAAATTATTGACTTGACCTTTTCCCATCTAGAAGAAGTAAATATCCAACATATCCAATGAAATAAAAAAATAGATACACCTGATACATAATTTACTCGTTGCAATTATTAATCAATCAATAGCAATCAATTGTTCCAACATCATAGTTCTTCCACACACTTACTGTAGCATCATTATTTCCCTTTGAAATCAAATCAATTGCACAAAAAAACAGATTCTTTCGTTTTTTAATATATTAATACGTTTATTTGAAAGGATTGTACTAAGTCTATTCCAAATTACATTAGTTAAAAGATGTGTAGAACGATGTCACCAGCCCTGCCATTGTCAGCCTGATCTTATCAGCCTACACTTAACCTTTTCAGTGCTTGCCCACGTCGTGTTTAACATTGATCCTTGCAAGCACATATGCTTTACATATTCTTTCAACATGTAAAATATTTTTTCTGAGAGAAAGATTTGATGCTCCCGACAGGTGTTTTTCTTTCAATCATAGACCATAGACTCTGTTGGAGTATTGGAGAATCATGTTTATCCATATAATTGTTTATGCGCATTACTGACTTTCATCATGTTTACTATTTTACCGCACGTTACCTCCGTTCCCATTTCGTCATTAATTCAAAACTTTACTTGTCAAGGAGCATTAGTACATAGCCTTTCTATTGAAAACAATTTAAGTGAGGCGGAAACGTTACTGTAGAAAAGTAAAGGAACATTGTAAAACATATCATACAACACTAGGAATAAACGATTAGCAATAATTTTAAACCATACCCACTTCTTTGCACCGTGATGCAAACTTGATAAAGAAATTCGTTTGAGAGGTTTTTTTTATTTTACGAGTGTACGCTGCAAAACTAGTACATACCCTGCGGAACAAGTCCTCAGTGCATTGGGACCATCTGTTCAAATACGATGTTTAATGGACTGTGAATTTTTAACATGTTCTTCTTTCACCAGCACAACGATTTCTAAACCCTTGATACAGCCACACCCGAGCACCGATTAAGATCATAATTACCGTTTATTTACTTTTTTAAGGGCTACATTCTGCGATTCTAGTGTTGGTATTACTTTTTCCTAGATTTTCAGGAATTTTTGGCTTCCCCATAAACTGTTTGAAGGACTGTACAATAATGATAATTTCATGTATTACTATATCATTTCACAATGATGGACATTCATGTGTATATCCGAGTGTAAACTATGAAGTTTGCATTATTTTGAAATCACACATAGCGTAAATCAATGGTTTACAGGTTTAAAAACGTAGCATACATTTGACGATGCACACTTTATTAGAACATACTAAAAACGACGCTCAGGGCTGTCCTATTTTCACCAGATATTTTATGAAATAAAAAAAAAACCATATTTATGAGAAATTCCAGTATGTTTCCAAAATAAACAACCCTTTATGCTTTGAATCCATTCTGATTTACGATACAATCCCAGTCAAAAGATACATGAAAAATCTAATGTTTCTGTTCCATCTGTAAACAAATAACTATGTCAGACTATTGGTTGTGTCATAAAATCATAGGATAAATTGAGTAGTAATACTAAACAAAGTTCGATACATTTCCATTGCTAAAAAACTAATTTATTCATTGTGCAGTTTGTCTGTCTAGCTCCATGACCACTCAAACTCAATCTCAATAAATTTACAGCACAATTTTGCATTGTGTTGGTTTCAAACGCAATTACTGGAAACAAATAATAACCATCACTGGATCAATAGATAAAACCATTCAAATGAAAACGAATGTAGTTGTCTAGCTCAACGCATAACTGTTAACAATTTTTGTTAAAACAAATAAAGGAAAGGGTAAAGTTTTAATCAATAAACTAACGAAGATGATACGGTAAAGTTGTTTCAAGCGTAGTAGATATTGCACCACAGATAGTAGCACTTCATCTCTACTTCTGAAAAACACGGAAGTTTTCTGAGACAATCAAGATTTACCAATAATAATAATAATAAAATCACATGCATTTCAGTCACATTTCCCTCATTCTTATTACGTTGTCTCTTCTTCTGTTCTTTTGTTACAGCCCAATGTCTTCTACCACTTTTCTTGCCTTCTTTGATGTTTCTGTTCAAACTGCAGGAGCAATTGAACATGCTGAGCAGAAACTGTCACCACTAAAACCTGTGCAATGCAATATACTGATTATCTTTTACTTCTGCCATATTTATTCTTGACGATCTTATTCTGTTTTGCGTGCTCTTGCAAACGCCAGTTCCACAGTACAGCAAAATCAATATATTTTCTACATGATTGAGTTGGATTTCGGTAGAGAGAAATGTTGAAATACTGTCAAAATATTACTAATTCTTATCTTTTTTATGTATAAGTTTTTTTATGCATTCCTTTTCGTTACATCGCTTTCGCCCCTTATTTATAATATTTAAGTTAGGTGTGATTATTCTTAAGATCAACTTATACCATTTGCTCTTTCTATTCCCTTACCTAGATGTTCCGTTTCTGCCGTGTAGCTTAAGTAACTTAAAAAGAAAAGGGTTTGATTTTAAATATTTTATTATATCTTAGTTCATGAGCTACTTTTTCCCACTACACCTTCCATTTACTATTTTACTCCAGCACGAGTAGCAGGGATCCTATTGTTCTTATCCTTCACGAATGCATAAAGCTGTTTACTGCAAGAAACATTGTTTGTATCTTTTCATCATTCCTTCCGGTTTTACAATCCTTCTCTCGACAATGCTTGATTCGTTGAAACTTAGGCTTTAACCCTTAAACCTTAACTTAAATAACCCACTCAAGGTCTCACATTTTGGACTTTTTTCTCACTGGCTGGATAGCTTATTAAATACGTCACTATATACAACTGTCCCAAAAGCGCTTTACAGTCTCCAAAATATTTTTTGCATACGCTCCTAACGCTAGCGCGTAAATTATAAACAAACTGCTCGGTGGATGCCTTTACGTGGTTCGCAGATTTCTGTTTTATTTTTGTTTACTCATGCAAAACCGTGCATTCTCTGTGAATTGGTGGCGCTTTTCCGATACATTTTGTTTGTTATTTTTTCCAAAACTTCCTTCATTTACGTATTAGCTTTGCCGTCAACAGGCTAATTTTGTCATCGCTACCCGGTCAGCCTTCCATGGTCTCGCGATTACTATCCAAATCAGTGCTGATGAGGATAATTTATAAGATGCGGATGAGGAAAGTGGTTGCACATCGGTGTCGTCGGTGTGTCACACAGCTCCACCTTCATCTGGTCAACATTGTTTTGATGCGGCGTTTGAGGATTCAGATGCGAGTGAGAACCGTGAAGTGTATGCGTCTGTGGCTGAGCTTGTAGGGACTGTGTCTGTGTGTGCAACGGTGTGGTATGAGGATGATGGTGATGCTGCAACTGCGATTGGTGAACAGTTTGTTGGGATGTTTGCTGATGTGGCTGAGACTGTGACTCTGGTTGCTGTGGTTGATGCTCCAAAGGTCACTGATGCATTTTGGAACCATGAAGAGTTGGCATTCCCAGGCCTAGACTTAAATGGTGAGGGTTGTGGTGAGCCTGGGGCTGGGAATGGCTGTGACTGGAACTGTTGTTGCTGCTACCACTGTTTGCTTGTGCTGACTGACGTTGGCTGTTTTTCTTGTTCTTCATACGCCGGTTTTGGAACCATATTTTTACCTATGCGTATGGGCAGATACAAACAGATTCGAAGAAAAACGATAAAAAAATCATTAACGACCTCCGCCGGTAGCAACGAACGGAATCTCATTTACTCTTACCTGTCGCTCAGTGAGGTTGAGATTGCGAGCCAGTTCCCACCGTTTCTGCTTTGAGACGTACGCATTGAAAAGAAACTCCTTTTCCAATTCCAATGTCTGGAACTTAGAATATGGCTTTCGTTTCTTCCGTACTGTTACATTGCCTGTCCATTCAAGTGGGTTTGAGGGTGTACATGAGCCAACGCCACTTACACCGACTGATAAACTAGAACCTGTTCATTTTAAAAGAATAAAAAAGAAGTTCATTGCAAAATAACGTTTTAAACAGGGACCTACAAGCTTTTCCATTTATTTGAATCGTATCACAACGGCTGGATTATGTATAGGTAAACTCAAAAACTCTATCGTTTGTGCATCTAATTTGTTTAAACGTAGCTCCAAAGTATGTCTTCGACGATCTTGCAACGAGCAAAACAATTTACAGATGGCTAACAGTTTTGGGTATTGAGTCAAATAAACAATATTAAAATCGTTTGAACCATGTTCATTCAAGATCAGTCATTTTATTGCATAATTAAATATTCAAAAGGTCGCATGAAGAAAAACAGCGAATACCGCGTTTATTTCGAGTGTTAAAACCAATTTTCACCGGAGTAGGAAATCCAAAGAAGTTGAAATTTGGAAGCTTCAAGAATTTTCAACACTCTTGCAACAAGATTACTCGGTATCAAATTATTAATCTTGTTGAACCTCCAAAATGGGCAGTTCTAGTTAGCACGTGAAAACACACATCTAAATTTGGTGGTTTGTTCGACAAAATGGTTGTTCGCAGCGTCCTTCGATTTGTACTGACAATAGAAGAAATCGAAGAAAACGCATAAAAAGTAAAATCATTGAGACACCGAATCGAATAAATATCGATCCGATTTTGCATCACCCAAATTTACTAATCACGGCGTAGGTTTTTGAAAACTACTTAAATATGTTGAACATTTGTTAACCTGGCTTACTATGTACAGATCCTTCGTTTCGTAAAGAGCTTCGTATCTTCGTAGATCTTCGTACAGAAGTTTATGACAGCAGTCTTATGAATTTCAAACAAATCTTAAATCGTTTAGACTTTTTTCAAAAGTCTTTTTTAAATGTTTTTTTTTAACGTAACATTTAGTTTTTCTAACGTCGTTACAGCACAACGCATGTAATAGTTACGTATAAATGGCGAATATATAACAAATATAACATTTTGTATACATATAACATTTTGTATACATACATATACTCAAATTCCCCTATAGGAACCCTAGAATGAAATACTCTCTTCGTCTATCTATAATGAGCTCTAGGTAGTAAAATATCTATAGAACTCCAAATTTAAAGGTCGACACAGCAAAACTGAAACTAAAAAACATCTGATGTACTTGTCATCAGCGTGAAAAGATATTTGCAAACACACAATACTTTGTAGTAAAATCGATACGGAACTGCTTCTAAGTTGGCTCTAACAAGTTGACGATATCGGTGTCACGTGACACCGTGTGACACTAGTAAAACATTAATTTGTATGTACCATAAATAACAGCAATATTGGTAAACACGCAAACTCGCTTCTTTTAATGTACCACCTGCTTTATCAGCACAATCATAACCAATTCCGACGCACAGTACCAAGGTGTCAATTGAAACAAACGTATTTTACGGTAACCATGACATGCAGTTCACATTGTGTGATTGATAATCATCGCCCAAACTACTTCTCACACTAATTTCCTGCACATGTTTCTAATTACAGCTACAATAACTTAGCGTGATCAGTATTAAGAAAATTAAACAATTACAGCAATTCCTCAATATACCGTCGCTTGAATTGGTACATGTAAAGCACAGCGTCTCAACACCGTAACATAGACAATTTCAGATACAGGTGTTTGTTTGTGCACGAATGAAATTATTAGCGCTAGCGATCATTTATGTTTATGACATCCATAAAAGCAGCACCTTCATAGCCACTGCCATTATCATCATCATTATCGGGATATAAACACGGTAGCCGATTTCAACATTCTATGACCGATTACATGAAACTATTCGCTTTTAATGAGTTGTTTCATTGAATAAACTATTTTTTACTGTTTCAGCGAGCCCATGCTAGGTTCCATTCATCATTTGAATTGTGCGACACAGCGACTTACGACGGTATCAATTGTCAATAAAGCGCTAAACGTTCTCCGTTAACGATCAGTGGGTATCGCATAAAAGCCACAGACAATAAATAGACAATCACTAGCGAACTTTGACAACTCTTTGATTGCACACAAACATTACCCAAGAGCACCCTATAACAACATGTTATAACACGGTTTTGAGTTACATTTTGCATTATAGCTGCAAGCGATATTAATGATGTTTCCTAAGTCGACCATATGATCCACGATTACAAGTGATAATTGAGTTATGATAAGCATTACATTACATGAGCTGCTCATGCGTATCTCATTGAAATTAATATAGAATGCTTGAAAGTGAACTTCATTACCCTTCAAATGTTGAATATGTTAAATTAAGCACATTTTAAAAACATTAATCGATTTATCCATCAGTTGATTTGCCTTGCTCGCACTGTGTTTGAACAACCAATTGTGTGTCTCATCTTCTAATGTACGGTACAGAACAAGTAGAGTGCTATATGTTTATTTACATCCACCGCGCCGTAAATGATGAGGTAAAACAAAGACCGTAGTTTACTGGACGAAAATCTGCCATATGTCGGATGTTCATAAAAAAACAGATCGATCTAGACATCCGGAAGATCTAGCACTTGCAAATGCGGAGCGAATGCTAAACGGTAGCGATCCGTATGGTATAAACAAAATTGATCACTACTGCGATACCGGTCCTAAGCAATACAATAGAACACGGAAGCTCCTGCAACGCGCAAGATAAATAAATACGCATCAAAATGAACGCCATCTGACCCATAGCCATGATGATATTTCGGTCATATGAATGAACGGGAAATTTTTCACGCCTGGGATCAACTTCGAGAGCTTCGAAACGTCAAACGTCTTCGAAAGATGCCTTAACGCAGAATATAAACAACCCACGGACGGATTGTTCCCTTTCGCCAATCGCTTCACAGGATGGTTTACAAGCTCAGCTGTAAACAAAAACATGTGCCTCCCGCATCAGCCTGTCTGTTTATGTTTAGGTTCCATGTGCCTGTGGTAGATTCTTGGTGGAGTCCATAAAATTGTTATTATTATCGTTTGCTCTCACTCTTGTGACCCAGGTAGGCATTGAATTCTGTTGCGGGTCAAAATTCTTTGCCGTAAAAAAGCTATCCAACACCACGCGCCACACAATCACCTAAACATTCACTTACACTCTCTCTCTCTCTCTCTCTCTCTTTCTTTTTCTCACTTTTCTGGTTCGACGCGTGTCAAGTTCTCTATAACTGTCTTTTTCTCACGTGCGCTCCGCGACAAGTTCACTTCTCAAACCTGACTGAATTCTCTCTTTTCGCATGTTCTCTCCATAGCTTCTACTGCTATGTCTTGCTCTCATACTACAAGCAGAAGGACTTCGACATTTCCACTCCTAGTGTTCAGTTTTTTCATTTTAACGTCAACATTTTTGTAGTATTGATTACGTCTTCACGATCAGACCAATTAAACCTTACAGACGATTGTCCTTCCATCGATGTATGTGCTCTTGGAAGCGAAAGCTTAAACGCTCGAGTGCGCAGGTCATTCGAAGAATAAGTGGAGCTTTCTAAGTTGTAACTATTAGACCGGAATTGGAAACTCTCTCCTGATTTGTGGCTCGATTTACTAACATATTCACTCTAACATACTGCGAATACAATGGGAAGCTAGATAGCTTCACCGTTAGCGAGAACAGCAAAAAATTAGACAAAGAGCCAAAGGTCAGGCAATATGATTCGACTTATAGTGCCGTCTGCATCCAAGGGTATAGTAATGGCATTGCTGTCTTTCTGACACGTGTATTATCCCAAATTAATATGTCAGAAAACGATGAACGTAACGCCAGTAGAGTGAATTATAGAGAAAAAAGTGTTAAACAAAAGAAAATTGTATCGTAAAATTGTCCTACATTATTTTTCTTTTCCAAAGGACCACTAATTGGCAAGAACTATGTATCATAAGATGCCTCTTCAACTATCGCCTCAAACAACGTAAATAATATTATACGTCACAAACATAAAACGTTTCGTCACGCTCTTACACTCACAACGTTTTTTTTCAGTAGTGAGTTACATTTCGAGCTTTTTTTTGTTCTATGGCTTAAATTATGTGCATTAAGTTATAAGCTTTATGAGTATCAAGTTTTACAGCTTTCATTTTTGTCTACAATCATTGAACACTTGAGAGGAAAATCGTCAAGACATTAGAACACAAAAAGCTCTACACAATCGAATTCTATCAAAACGGATGTGGGTAAATTATTGTTTGCTACCTACCAGGATTAGGATATGTTTCTCCGGAGTAGGACCGCAGCCCGGACGAGTTATACGATTCATAGCTGGATTGCAGAGAAGGTGGTTCGCCCGCGACCCCCCGGGATCGTTCGGTAGATGCTGCAATGTAAGCTTCCTGCTCGTATTTTGTGTAATACGGATGCTGCGCGGATTTAGAGAAATAGAAACCGAAACCACAGTTCATACTACGTCGTTCAGACACATGACACATGTAGGCACTATGAAACTACACGCCCTGCTCAGATACTTACAGGTTGAAAATTGGCATCGGTTGGATAACTAGGATAGTACATTGGTTTGATGTCGGTTGCCAACGCGTACGGTGGATACTGTGTATGGTAAGCATAATCGGCCGCCGATTCGTTGCCCCACGGATACGAGTGCCGCAGCCGGGAATCCGTGTCGAATGCAGGACGTTTTGCTGGTATATGAATAGGGCCTAATATTAATGATCACACGCATTGGGGTAGGTAGTGCATACGGGATACGGAGAAAACGAAACATAAGAAGAGAAGAAAAATACAAACTAAAGTAAACGGCTTACAACAGAATGAACCATAAGAATTGAAACTAAATCAAATCGTCAAAATCAAGCAAACAGTGTCGGAATTAAAACAGAAGTGAAAAATTGAAATTGAAATCATATCGGACACAGCGTATATGGTAACTAGATGCGATGAATTACCTGATGGTTGTGAGCTTACGCTTCCCGGCGATTCGCTCGCTGCTGAAGGAGGAACGATTTGCGTTGCTGGGGAAACCACAGATCCAGCGCTGCTCTGCTGCTGCTGAGATGCGTTCGAGGAGGAAGTGTTCTGTGTTTGCTGGGCAGCCGTCGACTGTGTTTGCACCTGCTGCTGTTGGGCCGCTGCGGCTGCGGCTGCTGCAGCTGCTGCAGCCACTTGCTGTTGCTGCTGCTGCTGTTGCTGCTGTTGCTGCTGCTGTTGCTGCTGCTGTTGCTGCTGTTGCTGTTGTACGATATGATTGGCAGCACTGCTGTGGCTCGCGGCATTGTGCATGGAAGCTGGAGGGCTGCGACTGCCGACACCGGATTGACCTGTCGTATCCTCGCCATACATCGCCGCACCGACCGTATGCATCGGGTGCGAATGCTGCCCCCACCAGGCCCCGGCAGCAGCGTGCGACCCTGCCGTGACATCGTGGGGATCGTGGTATATCGTGGCGCACGCCAGGTCAGAGGTGTGGTGAGGATGGTGATGGTTCAGCAATGTGACCGTAATTTTTGCAGATTTTTTACAAAACGGTACAGAGAAAAATGAGGGTGATAAATTACACACGAAGCCAGACACTGCCTGATACGCGAGCACTGTCGTTTCCGATACACGAGCACTCTTATCGTCACCCCTTGGATTGCAATTGTTTTAACCGACGAGTGTTAATACTTCAACGGAACCGATAGATTATGCGAGACACTGATCAGCAAAATGCACACAGAAGCGCGGAAAGAAGCGATCTGCGACGAGCATCACCACGTAGGTTCAGGTTCAAACTTTCACCAAAAAATATTCATCACTGCCTAGCAGGCAAAACAAACCGATCCGATACATCAATTGCAAACGGTCAAAATCGTCACAATTTTACACCGAAGTTTGTCCGAACATCGTACCACTGCTGCTGTTTTTCAAACAGAGTGCACCATTCCAACGGCCAGCTGGGCTTTTCCGCTGCAATGTGTTTAACAATCTTCACAACATTTGCCGCTATCGGTTAGCGGTCGGCACCATCCGCTGTGACCATCAGACGCATCAACACACTATTTACACAACCCGATCCAATGACTAGAAAACGCACTGCTGAAACGCTCCCGTGATTGTCACTGATTAGCTCGAGCATTAATTTCCTCCACGGTGAATTCTGCGCCACCGTATATCACCGTACACGCCACCGTCTTCGCTATTCGATCGTATTTCACCAACAGTGACACGAGACATCTACTGGTGTCATATCAAGCGCGCCGCTGGCACAGTTTACGTTCGCAACGAGGAAATACAGAAAGTGAGGAAGGAACGAATTTTTTACACGTTCCGTTTATTTTTGCTTGTCTCGCGGTTGGCGCATAAGAATATCGCCGGATCGTATTTTCACTATTTTCGTTCGCCACCGCCGCCCCGTGGATGCACAGTACACGAATTATACCGCGTTATGCTAATGAGCTAGCAGCAGGCTAGAGAGCGCTCAACGAATTTTTCAAACGCCAGAAGCAAACAAAACGAAACAACAAACGAACTGCTCCGTCGTGCTGCTCACGAACTGCACGGCGGCCGCGACGTTCACTCTCGAAAACCAAAACGAGCCGAACTTCGGGAACACAAAACCTTCCGCCCGCGCGCCTTTAACTTGCTTGCAACCGACCCGCACACTGTTTGGTCGCGCCGATACGTTCCGAGCCACACTCCCACTTGAGTGTATGTGTTGTTTGCGTGGCGCTTCGAAGAATTTCGTCTTAGCTTGAAGAAGTTCAGCTTTACAATGAAAACAAAATCATAGAACTTGCGTGTTTGCACAACACACCGCAGCTTCCTTTGCTGTCTTGCGCAATCGAACCCTCGCTTCGCTGCCCGACAGAGAGAACCTACCTGTGCTGGTGGCGCACGGTAGAGCAGGAACGACAAACCACTTTGTGAAAGGCCGACTGGAGTGAGCGGAAGAGCGAGCTCGAACGGTGTCGAGCATCCGCGCTCGCTCACTCTCGTACGCGGTGGTCACAATTACAATTGTTTCACCAACGAAAAAAAACCTTCTTTTCCGATTCCTCTCGCGTATTTCTCCTCCCGGCAACCTTATTGCGTATACGTACACGCAATGTACGACACAAGCGGCGCATGTGTTTGTGAGCAACAAAAAGTGGGGGAAATACGCTTTACGCAAGTCAAGTGCATCGTGTCTGTACACCACGCTCACACACACTCGCACTCGTGTGTGCCTCGTTTGGTTTCTTTCCGTGCAGGGGTGCGTGTGTTTGTTGTGTATGCCGCGTGTATGCGCCTGCACGCTACCGCGACATCTCTCGGCGGCTCACCGTACTAAATGCGCGCGAGTCGCGACTTTTTATTGTCGAATATCGACTAGTATATCTGGCGCTCGCAGGTGAAATTGTGTTTCACTTCTCAAAAACCCTCGTACTTATGCTGCCACATGCATTCGCGTTCTGCGTTCTGGGTGCTGCTATCACCTGTGGCGCTCAGACTGCAAATGTAATCACGCGTGC
Source organism: Anopheles farauti (assembly GCA_000473445.2). Lineage (NCBI taxonomy): Eukaryota > Metazoa > Arthropoda > Insecta > Diptera > Culicidae > Anopheles > Anopheles farauti. The sequence goes on from KI915064.1 coordinate 1,169,498, forward strand.
GACATTGAAGATCATAAAACCCACTGTTAAAAACAAAAGAGTGCAATATAAATTTATAGTCCCTCATATTGCTCGGCTCGTACAGCGGGAGCGGGAGGACAAAAAATGACACTAGCAACAGCAAACCACAAAACGGTTCAGTCGTTATTCCATAGCCCCATAATTAATGCAATAATCATAAAATAATCATCATAAAAACGGAATCGCTTCTTTAAAAAAAAAAATCTTCGCTCACCATCCACGTCATCTTCTGTCCTACAACCAACACATGCACACGCTCCGACCATAGGTTTGAGCATACGCACAACGCACAATCGTACACCCCGCTTTTCAACGAACTTTAAGCTGTATGGAAAGCTTTTCGCTCATCCAAACATTAAGAAAACAACATGCAAAACCCAACATTTGCTCCCTTTTTTCTAACAATTTCTCCATTACAACGCTGCAACTATGCGCAGCAAAACTATCAAAGCATGCCAAACTCGCAAATCACCCACAATACCTGTTTTACGTTTTCTACTGTTCTAATTTGTTCTAAGATGATGGGTTAAAATGGAAACCAGCTTGTAATTGTGCTACTGTTTAATTCACCTATGATTTACCACTCGCGTTTGTGGGTGTGCAGCCGTGCGCTTGTCAGCGCAAGTGTGTGTGTGTGTATGTGTAAGAGTGTTTGAGTGTTGATTTTTATGTTATATGACCTACACGACCATTAAACACCATCTTTTATAACGATTGTTTATTTGTGCGTCTTTGTCGCTTGAGCAAGGAAGGCAGACTGGGTTACACAGAAGCATAAAACGAGTGACGAACCAATTTCATTGCAGTCTGGTGGAGGGAAAATATGGTAGCCGCGAGCAAGCCATTCTTCGCCATCGTCGAAGTGTTTTCCTTCGCTTCCCATCGTCTCGATTTAACGCGGAACAGACTGTTTGGCGATCAAATATAAAAGAAATGAAACAAGCAAAACAAATCTCTCGACTTCTCACAATCACGCACACCCATATGGACACCTCAGAAGTGCCAATAAAACTTCCAACGACTCAGAAAGGTGCCAAAAGAGCATCCCATTAAACGGGGGTATTCATTGACAAAAAAATTACTAAACCTTCGCAGCTCTTCTCTGGCAGGAAATCATGCACCGGCGATTCCGACGCTACCGATCAATGGCAAACAATCGTAATTTTCATATAATTCATCCAATTTGTCGTTTGCGGGTCAGTTGACGGGATGCGCGGTTACGGTGACATTTTTAGAAATAAAAGCTATTGGAATTCAATAATTATGAACAATTTACATACCGTAGCGACGCATAAATATGGGAAACTAGTTATCTTAACTCGGGAAAAAATATACCTCTCGCTCAAAAAACCAATCATTCATGTGTCTGTGTGTCCGTGTCGCGTCTAACACGCTTCTGTTGTAAAATATATTAAACAAAGCGCAAAACTGAGGCTGAGGGTAAACGAAATGCATAGCTACGCTCGATTCGTGACATTTATTAGGTACCATTTGCCTAGTTATGCGACGGGAACGCTTCATCTTTTCGTTCACTTTCTTTATTGCGTTTCTGGAGGGTTCGCTGCATTTCTTCTAAAATATCCTAAAATTGATTTATGACCTTGAAAACTGTTGACAGCCATTTTACCCCCGTTTATGGTTGTACATGTATGTCTTCTACAGCGGACCTTATGTTTCCCTTCTCCTTTAGACTAGTTTTTGTTTTGTTTTGTGTAACATCTTATTTTCTACCATCAATGTGTCGATTGCTTGCTAATAAAATGATGTAAATCAATTAGCTAGGGGAACACATCTTCGGGAGAGTCCATACAATAAACCAATGATGTAATAGAATGTTTCCAGTTTCACACGTTCGGCAAAAAGAAGAATAAATGAGCATTATTTTACCTTTATAATTCATAAGCAAACTCCAACATATGCGTTACTTCTTTGCCAGTTAACAATCTATAGAATCTATCGAATTACGAATTGTTAATCCTTCAAAAATAGTACCACATTCCCAATTGAAAACGGCATCAACTTTGCGAAAAATCGCCTGCCAACAAACACTGTAAAAGTTTACATACACCCAGTGTCTCAAATCTATCGGTTGTTTTGATTCTGATTGCTTTAGTTTTCGAATAAATGCTGAAATCGACAAAGAAAATACTTTTTCTTAAATACGTACCGTAAGCAGCACTGGCTAAAATACTGTTCCGTCCAATTAAGTTGGGTATGTTCTGGAAGAAAACAATACAATTTTTGTAGCGTTAAGCGAAAGGAAGGAAAGTAAACGGACAAGATGCAAGCTGCAATGGTAAAACTTGAAAATCGTCCGGTAAATTATTATCGTTGCTTTATCATTTCAAGCATTTCTGGCTCCTTTCTTTCCCTGCTCACAAGCGTACGACCACTTAAGGCCGCCGCACGCCACAGGGGCATTTCTGAGCGTAATTTTCAACGATCTACAAACGTAGCAAACAATACAAAATGGCGTCAAGTCGCGTTCGTTCGTCCGTGCGCTCGTTCGTTCGTTCGGTCGGTCGTTCGCCAACACAACGACATGACAGTTGCCAGGTGTTTTTGGAAGATGGTGGCTTCCACCACGACCATGGCACTTGGAATCTGAAAACCAGACAAGCCTCAACTACAAGACACAAATCTCCCTCTCCACTACGCTTCAGTTAATGTCTGTGACAGCATTCCTACCGCGAGCGAAGCAGACGAGAGGCGACGAGCAATACTCACACACAGCTTGGTGTATTTGGTTATTGTCATACACTGCGTATCATCATACTACGGACCTCGAAATGGTTCGCCCCGTCTACATTTCTTCTAATTTAATGCAGATGCATGTCTTGCTTTGGGTTCGTTCGCTTCGTTCAGCTTTTAGCTTTATCTCATGTAACATGATCGTCATGCGTCGGAATATGGCTGCCAATGTTAAAGAAGCCTGTCACGTTAACACCGACGAATGCTAGGTGATGGTTGCAGGATGGTTTATTTCCTACCACGCCACACGCTCTCGTAGCACATCCGTGCTTCTTTCCCGAAAGGCCGGACTGGTGTAATTTATTTGAATATTTTAAGATTCTTGACATGTCTTCGGTGTCCCACCGTGGAGCGCTCTCTAGTTCCCCCGACGTCGACTTCAAAAATTGAAGCTCCCGTGCTGTTTCATGGCTAGTATGTATACACAACGTTAAACAACTTTTCGGGTATACCGTCACAGGGCTCTTGTAAAGTTCCAATGTTCGCTGCATGCGTTCACTTTCTGGTGTAAGCGGTAAAGCGGTTAAAAATATCCTTATCCTCGACAGCCTATCGACATTGGTTTCTTCCGACAGGAATTGATCGTTTATTTACCGTAAATATGAATTGTTCTTCTGACCAGATTGGTTCATTTTTTTAAAACAAAACCCTCTCATTCTATAATTTCAGTAAACTATGTTCGGTAGCAGCCCGCCGTCTTCTCCGAATAGGATGTCCTCAATAAATATTTGACCAATGTTTCATAGACTCTAGCGTTTTAACTTTCCTGTATCGAAATACATACACCTATGCGAATTGCATTCGACAGTAGAGCAGTTTGCTGCAATTATAACAATTTACACGCTTCATATTTTGCCGATTGCAAGACGAATATGAAAATGCTTATGCTTTACGTGTTGCTAGCATTATTTGTAATAATTTTCTGCATCATTTCTGATTTGGACTGGAAATGGAAACTATAAATCAGTAAATTGAGCAACCAAACCATCCTACCGTGGGGAATGGCTTTCCATAATAATACAGCCTGCAAAGACGAAACTCATAAAATGTTAATTGATTCATTAGCATTTCTTCATTTCTTGTTCCGTCGCTATCACACGCCAGTCTTTCGCTATACGTTTAGCCGCTCCTTCGCTCGCCCGTGCGCATTCTTTAGCTCCGTCCCCAACATTTCGCTGCCATCCGGACCTCTGCTTTGATACGAAATGCCCTAAAGAGCCATGGTCCTAGCTTGGAACAAATACCAATTATCGCATAAAGCCAACAAAAAGAGAAAGAAAATTATCTGAAGTAAGCCATCTCAATCGCTTCATCTCTCCGGACTAGAATCGAACATATTATCTTCCACCGCTTCTACACTCAGTGCCGGTGACAGAAGAATGTTCTGACGACGGGCTATGTGTATATAACGAGGTGGGGAGGTTTTTTTTTGTCTTTTCGCGTAGAGTTGTCGGCCACTTCCTGCCTCACGAAGCCGTTGTTCCATTTCGATTCATTTCGCCACTTCTGGGAGCTCTAAACTTTCGAAAGAGAAACACCTGCTCGGAGAATTCTTACCATTTACTCTTGTACTCTTAGGAGCATGCGCATTATTGTTCGAACAATATCCTGGCGCTATCATGGCTGTCCATCGCTCGCAGAATGCGTTTATTATCATTATTTTCATCAACATGACTCAACCACTACAAAGGTAAACCTATATTACTCACCTTTCTTATGAGATCACTTACGCGAAGCGAAGGGTAATGGTTATCATTGTTTTCTGTAACGAAAGGAAAATATTATTCTAACAGATATAACACGTGACATTTAACATAGTAACCCAGCCCAGTTGGTGGTTGAACCGAACTGATCCTGTGATGTGGCCATGTTTTAATCGGAAATCATCGACAATTGCAAAACACGCTTTCAAACAACCAACCGACGGCGGCAAAAGATCATTCGGAGCCATACAGAACCAGTAGTTAATGAGCACATGAAAAGCAAATAAATGCATTACAACTGGTATAATTACGTAGAAAACAAACACAACAGATAACGTTCGTTGTGTGAGGTTTGCCCGTTACAAACGATGCCGCCGTAGGGAAAATAAACATCACTTTAATATTCCAATTGTGCAAAGTACTACCAGAATGTACAATAATGCCTTATCAAATATCCGCCCAGCAGTTTCTGTGCATGTTTTCACTGTATTCTCATGATATTTAAAATTAATGTTGATTTCGGCCGAGCTTTATTGTTTTTCATCTTAAAGAAAATGTAACACTTTATTCATTTTTCATGTGTTTGATGAGTTTTTGTCGCCCAGATTATTAGGACCGCTTTTTATTTGTTAGACATTGTTTAACATGTGCATTGACAGAATATAAAAAAATGGGTCCGAAGGTAATGTTGAGGAAAACTTGTTCGAAAGGATCCGTTTACGATAATCCCTACTATGCATCTCTTGTCATATCAAGGATTATTGTTTTCGTCTTATTATACATATTATACATCTTATTTGCAACGAAAATTTATATTCCTTAGAATACAAAACCCCTGGAGCTGATTTCCGTTCTTCTCTCCACATTAATCTCTCAACTGCTCTTCTTTCTTATCGAATATAATAACAGCTCTCTCGCTCCGCTTCCCATCTTTGAATGTATTCGTTTCTTCGACGTACAATGCCACCATGGAAAGCCATCGGCCTTTCTCCTTTGCAGAAAAAAAGCAAATGAACGGGGGAGAAATATTCCATAAATAACATCGTAATTTGACAATTCCATCGGAGGCTGAGAATGCTTTCGGATTTACTTTGAATAATTTAGCATAAAAAATCAATTCCAATTCTCATACGATAGGGAAGCATAAGACGCACTGAATAATGTTTATCTTAAGCCCGTCCCATCCCATGCGGGAGACCCTTTTTACTCCACAAACCAACCACAGAATCTCTGGAGTGAAGTCCTTCTCTAGAGTGAAACTACGAACAAAATTATCATCGTATTACAACACCCACATCCACAGACAGAAACACACCCTTTGCCACGGGCGGCTCTTTTTGACACTCGCATGATCAGTGTCGACAGTGCTATCGAAATGGATTTCTTTTCTAAGTACACAATAAACGGACCAAAGCTGGGTATTTTGGATTTAAATAAAAACTTACTATTAACACCTTTCAGCTTTCACTATCCATGCCAGCCAACTGCACAGAATACTCATTAGAATGTCGGGAAAATCATTATTAAAACAAATATTTTTCATATAATAATCATCATATTTTTTTTGAAAGCAAAACACATGGCAGTCGGCTACAAAAAACGCGAATATTATTTTTAAACCTCAATTCTCATTACATTTTCCCCTTTATAGATCCTGAGAAAATAATCAATGTGAAATTGCATTTTTCAGCGGCGTTAGACACTCAGCTTACCCCGAACATACAAACAGCCTCGTGATGTATGTTGATGAGCTGAACTAAGTCGCCGCTTATTATTCTCCACACACTCAATTTAAATAAACTTGTAAGCTTTTGCCGTACTCGTGTACGACTCGGGTAGAAGGATGTGTTTTAAATAAAATATCAAATGTCATCATTGAAATGCAAGGTAGTACTGATTCTGTTGTTCATGTTTTGCCCGTACGTGTTCCCAAGCGGCTCATCGATTTTATTCTTATTCATCCACCAAGTACGTTTGTCGACCCAATGTAACGATTTAGATAGATGTACGAATGCAAAAACGTTAGAAGTGACAGTTGAAAATTTATTATTTGAAGCTAATTACATTATTTTTACTTGTATATTCTCTTAACAAATTTTGCACCATGAGCGAAAAAGCAAATGCGAAAATCCCTCATATTGCTGCAAAAGCATGGTAAACCCACTTTTTCCCTACATAATAACTAGCTCGCCGTATGTGCGGTCCATCAATGGGCTGATACTTAGTTAACTTTTTGCAATAGCTAAATACACCTTTCAAACCACGTTTCTCAGTGCTACCTCACCAAGTTCCGACTCAATGGTTGCAAGAGAAATCCTGAGCATTTTACCAATTATTTTAGCTCTCTTGACGCTGCGGCGATGCGCTGTGTCAGTGCCATTTGACATTATTCGAAAATTGCTGAAATTGTACCGGTTTCTTTTGCATCAGCATGCGCTTGTCAACTTGACTGCGCTTCGGACTGCGCTAGCGTTAACTTGACGGTCGAGACAGCATATGCCCATCCAGCTACGCACAAACCAGCGCGTTTGAAGGAAGGAAGGAATGGCATACAGAGTTAACAACATGGTTCGTGTGCTTCGAACGCGCTGTGTGTCTCGGTTTCCGAAGCATTTACGGTTTTATGACCTGAAAGAGTAGCAATCATAATATTCACGGCCGAACTTAACATCAAAGCGACTGGTTCACGTTGTGCAAGCATACGGACGTGCAAACGGAGACAAAAAAAAATTAGTAACATGCTCTGATTTACCTAACGGCAAATAGTCAAATGTGTTTTTATACGTAGTGTTGCACGTTATCATTTGCACTACAATATAATTACCTATTTTTAAAGAAATGTTAAGAGATTTTTATAAAAACAATTTTTTTTTGCTTTATTCACCCCACAGTTTTGAGTTTAATTTATTTGTACACATTTAACCCGTATTTTAGCACTACAAAACATTGTCTGTTAACTAGAGTGGAATGTTTCATTAGACATCGTAACAATCGACGATGCAAATAACAACACATGCGCCATTCAACACCGTCAACCCTCATCTCATCATCTTTCGAAATGAAACAAACTCTTCCACATCCAGATCGAGGGAGACTCAATTTCTGCTGCGTTCTGCCATACTTGCAAAATGGCTTCCCTCTGTATTGTCGGTTAGAAAACATCTTGGGGGAGAAAACTCTACGTCGTCAAAACGACCGATAATCTCGTTTTCTCTGATAAAAATCATAGCCTTGAAATTATAAACAAATGCCCAATTCGGTACCGTGAGCCAACACTGCCATGTGCAGCAAATATCAATAGCAGCAACAGCAAACGCAATATAGCTGGCTGTTCTTCTTTTCCCTAACCCTCACTATAAACCGTACGCACATCAGTAACGGAACATCTATTAAGGGGTGCTTTGGATGTTTCGGTTTCAAATTCCAAAGGGATTTCCTGTTCGCCTGCCTTCTGTGTCATTCTATATTCGGATGCTTGTTTTTCCAGCGTTGTAATGATTCGGATCCCTTCGACTTCATTTTTCAGCTCCATGTCATGGTAACCGGCATGGCTTTTCGTATGCGGAAGACGTATCGAATGTAAGATATGTTAAAGCAAGCTGTAGTGTGCTGAATAAATTTATCTTACAATAAATTCAACGATATTGCGTGCTTCGCCAAATATTTCATTTCGATTTTTTGCAATCATTTCCGTTTACACTAAAAACATTCAACTGGGTAAAAATTCAAATGATCGGAATGGATTTTTGATGCTTGATTTTGAATCAAATTATCTTCTAGCAACAGTTATTCAGGTTAAACGTCAATATATTTTTACATAAATACATCAAACCCTAACAATAGGATCTTATGCATTACAAATCATTCCTTTAAACTTCAAGGTGCCTGTACTTATAACGTTGCTCTATTCATTCGACGAATCGAAAAAGATGCATATCAATCACCAGAAAAGATGCATCAATTCATATGAAATCAACAGAGATTTCGGTTCTGCATTTCGTGCCTTCACACAATGTGTCATTTGCTTTTTCTTCCACATCACTCAGCCGGTCAAACAAAGTCAAATAAAGAACATACGATAGTCTGAAAAAGAAAAATAAAGCCCAAGATAACTGAGGAAAGACACAAACGAATGCGTGAAACAGTGATTCGTGGAACATATACATGTGACGGCAACTATGCTTGTCACTACCAACCTCACGAAGACAACACAGTTCAAACTCGTTTTATAAGATAATTTTTTTCTTCGTTCGCGTTTGACGCTCTGTATATTTCATCCTGCGCTTCGTACTATTCTTTTTCTGTTCGTCGTCGCTCACCACTCCCACTGTGTATCGTTAATAAGCGAAAGAAGACGACACACAAAGAGAACAAAGCATGGAACTGAAGCGCAAGCCTTACAAGGAAATTTATAACTATCGTATAGCATACTCTTCCGACACTGATCACATAGTTTCCTTGCTCTTTAGTTAACTAACACATGTATTACGCTATTGCATGAACATCAAATTTCCTCTCGATTATTATTCCTTCATACTTTTAAAGATTTCAATGTAAACATGCTTTTTACAAAGCCATTATATCAAAACAGGTGATGTCTACCTTCAATATTTGCTAATTTCAACATCTGATCAGTACCATTTTCCACCTTTTCAATTCTCCATTTTCGACATTCACACAGCAGCTAAAATGCATATCGAAAAGTACCGACAGATTAGCATCTTCTGTAAAAGAGACGTTCCAATATATTTGAAGCGTTCTCGACGGTAGAATAACCTTGCCTGAAGGATTCAAAAAAAACTTTTACGACTTCATAATCGAACAAACTGAATATTAATTGATTTTGTTTCTCTTTTCCATGCACAAATTAGACCGGGTCAACGCGCAGGCAGACGAAGCTAGTGATGTGAAAGATCTGATGGGATCGGTTACGCCTAGCCCACAGCTAACGGCGATCTCTCGATCCACTCAGTATAATTGTATTAAAACCTACTGGCTTTTTCGGTTAAAGTTACTTTGATGTTACCTTGATCGAAATATTAACCGTTCGCTCGACAGGTCCCTAGGTTTCTCACATGTGTTGCACATTCAAGGTAAAAACAATTTTCTTCAAGAAGTCGGTGCCGACCTTTCCTTTCCCATCCTTTCTACACGATCTCACGAAACAAGGGAGACCAGAGGCTGTACGTGTGGCCGGTTGCTTTACGGTATAACAAGTTAAAATGTCAAACGATATCTCTTCTTTAAAAATTTCCACCCTTTTCAAACTCAGCAACGTTTGTTATATTACATGTTATTATATAAAATGGAATGCTCTCTGTTGATGTCATACCTCAGATTACCTTAATAACGTTAATATTTTTTCAAATATAAATCACAAAATATAGCGGAGCGAGCTGAGCACTTTGCTCCTGCCATTCTTTAAAATTACATTTCTTGTGTTAACATTTATTCCTCCCCTATTCTTTCATGACATAACGACACAATCATGCCTCTCGTAGTACTGGCTCACTCGATCCTCGATTCTAAATCCTATAATCTATTAAGATATCATATTGCTTTCAAAACAATTAAAATGCTGGTTTAATGTGCATTTCTAAGCTCTGAGATGAATTAGAATGAAATTAGTACAAATGACAGAAAAAACATGGCTCAAGCATATAAAATGAGATCAACAATAAGGAAAACAATTATAGCACTGATAAGTTTCGAACACATTTGTTGATCAAATTATATGAAAATGGAGTGTGGCAGCATATAAAAAATAAAAGTACAATATTCTTCATATTTAGTACAATTTCGTAATAATCATCCAACTTTTATTTCAAACAACAGCGTGCGTCTTTTCGTTCAAACTTTCGTTCAAACTCCTTTTCAACACCTATACGAAAATTTCCCACCGCAACACGTTAGCGCCATCTATCGTGCAATTCCAATGAAAATGTCAAGGTTGCTAGATTTAACGAACAACTTTTCGATTCGAGCTGTTCATTTAAACTTCTACTCGAATAACTGCTCGAATGATTCAAACTAAGCCACGCCTATTTTCTCCTACTACGCCATTGCTAAAAAGGCGTTCCTATCGTCAGCCATACTTCAAAAGAAAAAAATATAGATTTTTATACTCAATTTTTCATTCTTTGTTTAAACCATCAATTATTCTAACTCATTGATTCGTACATGACTTATCTGGCCAACATTATTATTGTAATTCTTCCAACTTCCTTGACGTGTAAATATTGAATAAAAATATACAATAAAATATTTATTAAGACCAAATTAAAACAATAACAAAACCATCAGAACGATTTTTCACGGTTCACGAAAAATTAATCTTCGTACAGATTCATCAAATTTCTTTCATTTTGCACCGCGATGCGCATGCTCAAACGATACGGTAAAAGCAAATGGACGATGATAATTTCGCCATTCTACTTTCTCTTTCACTTTCTCTCCTTGTACAAATGGTTGCTAGGAAATTAAATATACCGCCATTTTGTCATATTATTGTCAACCAATGTGGCGTTCTTGACCCAATACCCAAATTGATCGGAGAAAAAAATGTTTTGTATAACTATGCAACTGCACGTCGAATCTTATAATTACGAACGATTTAATGATAATCAAATGTTACATAATTAGAGCAATCAAAATCATTCATTCGTTCAAATATTGTTTTTTTATCGTTCCAAATAGCTAACAAATTTTCAACATGAAGTGATTTGCTCTCACATGCTTCTACCATGCTCTTAAAAGGGTTAGGATATCATCATGAGAAATAATAAATCACACCCAAAACGTGGCAAAGGCAACGGCCCAGAGCACACCGCTCACACAGTGAGAGTTTGCCTCATATGTGCTCGCTTTATGAAAACAATAAATATTTATTCTTCAAATATAGCGCCGGTACTTTCGTATTTGATGTTCCGGGCATGAGGCGCTGAACAAACATTTCTCGCAGTCGGTTTAACGCTACACCATTCATAAAGTGACTTTACCCGAAATGCCGCCCGATTGTATTCACAATAAGCGGAAGAATGTTTTCATTTTGGCATTCTTTCGAATCATATGGATGCGCTACGGCTACCGTCCCAACCCAATTATGAACCCACCGGTAATAGCGTCGTTTTATAGCTGTAGAAATATTCTACGAATGGAAATTTTGTTTGCTGTAAAGCTCACGCAGCTATCATGACAAGATTTACTCACACATTTCATCGTCATGAATGAAATGATATAGCTAACGTTTCTCAAATTCCAATGAGCAAAAATAACATTCACAGTCCTATACAATAAACGTTTCTGAGCATGGCCAACTTTAAAAAATCTTAAAAGCATAGTTTTTTTCCGAAAAAGGCCGGGTGTACAGTTGCTCTATTTTCTCTTCAGGCAAGATTATACATACAATGTTTGCTTTTCGATAGGTTTCGTTTGCTTGCGTTTCCGTTCCATTTTTTTGTGGCTCGCTTTTGTTTTTCTTTTTGTACTGCGATGTAACATCCTAGCGAGGTCAAACATAGTTCAAACCTTGTAATTGTTTGAACGGTTTATTGCGTCCAAGGTTGTGCACTTCTGACACGAAAACTGTTGCAACGAACCGAAGCAAAGGATTGGTAAGGGTTTGTGCATCCCTTGCCGCAAAAGATTTGAGCTGAATATTCCGTTTTTTGCTCTAGTTTTGTGTACACTCACAAGGTCATTCTATCACCGTGCCATAGTTTTTACATGCCAAGGTCACATTTTTTTCTGGTTGCCACAAGCGTTTTGTATTTTTCAACATTACGACGTGTTCGAGTCCTTTGAGCTTTTCCTTTAGTTTTTTGCTCGACCGTTGCTTGATGCAACGATATTTCAAATTTACATAGAAAAACTTTCGGGCAATATTGCTAGTGCTGCAACTTTCAATTTTAATCTTAAAACGTTTCGCAAACTCTTGGCTAGGAAACTATAGCTAACTAACTGTGTAATAATAATGTAATAAAATACATAATATTTACCTTTCTTTATAATCATTTTCACAATTTTTCAATCACACTCTTTCTAATTGGCAACTAACAACTTCTTATGATGTATATATTACTGCACACTTTATCGCAAATCAAAGTCTTGCAGCTTACTGAACACGTACATTATAAGCACACTTTAACTTTGTTAGTTCTAAAAGTAGAAAAATACAAGTTAATTTTGTTGAAACATTCGACAGCTTTCAATCTCTTTCAATATCTCAGCACACGTTTCAAAGACGGCAGCCGGCGTTGCATTTGCAATGAACCTCCGTTGAAGCGCGGGTGAAAAGTTTTATGTTTTTATAATGCTTGTTAAAATTTACGACAAGTTATAGGCACCCGATTTTTTTCACGATTATGTTATGCTCCTTATTGCACGTAGCATGCACTTATCGGGTTTAATAATATGTGAACATCATTCGAGTCCAGAAGAGTTGTAGCTTCTGGAACAACTGGTGAAACTAGAAGATGAAGGCATTGCAACACGAGATTTGCAATGTAATAATCCCTACTGCGGTTCGCTAAACTGGAGTCAGAACAAACACTTTGCGAAAGTTTCACAATAGCACAACGCACTATTGCTAACGACTGTAATTCAAAGCCTAGCATTGTTTCACGTTCACTTGATTTAACATGTAGCACCTATTCCGTTGTGTTTGTTTGGGTTGACTTTTTGTCATGTTTTTTTTTCCTCGCTACGTCTGCCGCGGCTTCCTCACAGTTATTAAATGATTATGGGATTGGTGATGTAAATAAAATTTTTATGGAACACCACCATCGCCGTCGGAATAGACCGTAAAAACCGTACGATTGCAAGCACGCCCGTAACAACCAGACTGACTGAATGACTGCACTCGTTCAACTGAGGCTAACAGCGAGCTGATCCGACCGTACGACCGAAGTCACATATCCACAACGCAAGCAAGGACTCACCGTCAAACTCTTCGACCCGGCGTCCCTGCCGCTAGAAGCACCTCGACAGCTCGACGAATTAAACATCCGACAGTCCCACCGCCAACCAACCCGCATACCATCTCTGCCGCCGTCGTACCGCGTGCCGCTCCACGAAGGGCCATTATCATCATCACGGTAGGCACTGCGCGTTTTCATCTCGTCTTTCCGCGGCCCCATACCGACGAGGGATGGCAAGAAAGGAGGGCGTTCTTTGCCGGTGTACGGCTGGTGTTCTCTTTCCCTCTTTGGCACTCGATGGGGATGGATATTTTCTCAACACAAAACCTATTTATTGCAGCTCGGAGCCAACAATTTCCTCTGTCGTCGTTTTTACATGGGACTTATAACTCCAACATTTACCGCACACACACACACACATACAAACTCACACACACACACATATACACATGCACACACTGTCTGTATGAGCTACATAAACACGACAGGCAAAACACTAAACGTGGGAAGGACCAACGCGGACAGGCGCTCGCACGACTGTAAAGTATGTATTTTAATTGACAGCTGAACTGACCCACCAACTCGATTGATTTTATTTCCTATCAAACGCATTTCAAATTGCTGCTTAATGTTCGACTATTAGAAGTATCGGGGACGTTTTCCTTCACGGGCCGCTTTTTTGTTTCGTGAAGAAAGTTATGGGTTTTCGTTCATATTTCACCTACAAACAATTGAGAATTTCATACGCTTTATATGGTGTACCGGATGATAGCGCCTATGGATCGATTCAACCGATTCGCTGTGTATATACACTCACCAACGCGAAGTCACATATAATGTCACATATACTTGCCGTGTTGCCACAGCAATGGAGCACCATGGAGTTTCGTTCCAGCGCGAACATGCGCACTGCGTTCACTCACGCCTTTTAACGAAGGCACGCGTACAAGCGTACATCCTGGAAAGGAGCATGCAAACAAGCATGAACATTCCATTTCCGTTTGAGGTAAACAAGAGCTGGAATACATTTCGGCCATAATGGAAATTTCTAATCAGCATAATAGATCTTTTTTTTATTTATAGACGCAATGACCGACGCCTACCGGTTTGCAAATGTTCTTCCACCATTAAACTTGCATGACAAACAGTCGATTTGTGCAAAACATTAATCATTACGATGGAAACAGACTTTCGGACACGAGAAATTTTTTGACGATATGCAAGGATCCACTCAAGGGAGTGACACCTTTTGCAAACTTTCACTGAAAATGTTATGTTTGTGATTGAATCCATTTTAAAAATATGAGTGAAGTTTTACGTTCGTGTTTATGTTTATGTTTCTTATTATGCGAATCGTAGGCTGCATTGGTTGGATATAATAGTTTACAGCAGGAGTTCTAATATTAAATTTAGTATTCACCAATATTATCGTGATCGTTGGCATATGAATTACCAATAACGCAGCGAAATACGTATCAAATAATAAATTGAGCTGGTAGGTGTTCCTGTTTTGAGTATTCATGTTTTTATATCTATTTAAGGAAAACAATTTCAACTTAGCAAATATTAAATTATCAAAACAACACACTTAAAAAAAACAAATAGTCTTAGATTCGTCACTCATTCAATAGAATATATCGTCACGATCGGTCTGATTTCTATTGTTTCAACAATTTAACATTTGAATATATGCCCTCTGCTTATCTCCCGGATCAATATTCCCTACGAGAAACTACAATCGTTTGTTTGTACCAAAAATTTGTCCAATTTTTGTAAATAAAAAGATTAATATATGTGTTTCGAAAGTACGTCCCAACAATTTGTTTCCTTTTCATTCACTTACAATTCCTAAGACTTTTAAGAATGTAAATAATGCGAACAATTTAAAAAATAATTTAATACTAAAAGCCTCTTTTTGGATAATTGGTACGTATGTGTACAAGAAAATGTAACAATGTACAATGTAAATATGTATATGTATATTAATTATCTTCTCTTCTCTGCTGTTCTACAAAATAAACATTTTATCGGGTCTACATTTCTGTCCATTATACAAAAAAGCTAGTATGTAATAAATCGTTTCAGCGACACCCTCTGACAATAAAGAAAAGCAAGCAGGCAGATAATGGGATGCAAAATATTTGGACACACGATTTTCATTATCATTGCATCAGTCCTTTTTGGGCGTCTGTTTACAAAGCGGATTATATTCAATTTTGCGTTGGCCCATTATAATTTAACCGCCCTGTTGGGTCTTTTACTATTTCAAATATTCTTCGGTAAACAACTGGAAAAGTTCCCGCATAATCAGCAAAGCTTCGAAACTCTGCTTCACAGCATACGCGCACGCTGTGTGTGTTCATCTTTTCATCCCGCATTTCTATGAAACTCTATCCCTAAAATCTTAAATCAGAACTTAGTTTTATTCGTCGCTATTGGGACGGTAATCCACATCTCCAAGTAGAAGTACATTTTAATTTTTTGCACAAATTTAATAAGCTAGGGTTTTATTTGTACGTTTTAAAAATATTTTGCAATCTTACACAGGTATTTTACACTGGTGTTTGCAGTTAGGTTCATTAGTTCACCAATTCTAGATGATAAAAATCCTTACGGTTCTCTTCACAAAATTCCGACGGGGTTTGATATCTTGGCCAATAGAGCCAAATTCTAACAACTGTATTTTTTAAGTTCAACCATGAAGAAAAAATTTAGCATTCGATCCAACAATGTTAAATTACTGCAACCATTTCGAAGCATAAAATATTCTCTGTAAAATTTCTACTGTGAATGTTCTTATTCTGGCATCTACTGGGATATTTTATTCCAAAATCGTTGTTCATTAAATAGAGCTCAAAGCCTCAAACACTACCACTGAACTATGTATTTTGTTAAATTAAAAAAAAAGAATTTTCATATGAGATCAGCAATCTGTGTATAACTATAAAATACACTATAAAATATACAACACATATGGATGGACTTACATTACACTCAAAATTTGTTTATGATTAGTCCAAAAGATGCTCAAATTTACATTGTATGGTATGCGCCCGCTTGTCCCCTGCTACAAATCTTGAGGGCTCAAATCGAAACTCAAATCGATAAATATTGTACGAACTGGGTTTGCTTACGACGCATATTAGCCTGCATTCAGCGTTATTAAAATACTTAAGCTATTTTAAGTTCAGCAAAACAAAAAATACTTTGAGTGTGCTTGATTTGAGCGGACTAAATTCCAGATACACTACTAATAGCTGCATAGCTTCGTGACATTTTCGTCGTGACAATTGTTAACTTCAAACAATGCTTTGTGTGCATGCACTTCGTATACATCACATAAGAAACCAACGCTATTCTTATTTTTCCACAGAGCCTACAAACGACGGCCATAATTATTATACGTTGTTCCGCTTTGTTTCGTTAGCATTCTAACAAAAAATGGAGACAATACCACTGGGCGAACTACAATAGTTCCACGACCCAGTGTAGCTTTTTATCGTGCCTCCAACAAAGCTACGCATTAAATATAAGCAAAAGCGAACTGGAAACCTCTCCAACCAGAAAAAAAATACTTCCCTCGTCCATTTTGGAAGGGTTTTAATCACTGTGCTCATAAAAATAGTGCCTTCGCGATGGGTATGGTGTTTCTTTTCTCCTTTAATTTATTTGTTCCATCGTCTACGTTGATTACGATGCGTTTATCCTTAAGCCATCATAGTAGCCCGGGCACCCGGAACAAGTCTCGTATTTGTGCGGGAGAGGGAGGTAGCAAAGCAGAAAAAACTCAACATTTCTAACCGAGAAAGACCAGCAATGCGATGAAAATTGTTTAATCGAGAATTAGATGGCGGTGCTCTTTCATCGACAACGAACAGCGACGTATTCGTATTCT
This sequence comes from Anopheles farauti, assembly GCA_000473445.2. Taxonomy (NCBI): domain Eukaryota; kingdom Metazoa; phylum Arthropoda; class Insecta; order Diptera; family Culicidae; genus Anopheles; species Anopheles farauti. The sequence goes on from KI915064.1 coordinate 1,186,786, forward strand.
TCTCCGTCATCCATATTCGTCTTGCTTCGTTCACTTTCGTGCCACATTCGGAATGCAAATCCTTCCTTTAAACACTTAACAATCACCGTCCCGCATAAGGCGGCCTCGAAATAACACACCGTCGCAGTCTCAAGCCATTTACTCCAACGTTCAACGGTGTCTACGTTTAGTTATCGGATTCCCACCGCGAGGATCGAAGAATTGTGTTCGCCCTCTTTCATTTCCATTTCTTAGCTCTTTTCCCGGTACCTTATTTAAGAGCTCATGGGAATGTGATCAGAACACACGAACATTTTTTATACTTCCAACAAAAAAAAGACCTATCACTCGTTCTGATGGAAGACATTTTGTAAAACACCACATGAATGGCTCGAAATGCCGATACGGTGGTTTTCACTTCGATATTCGAGGGGAGACGATTAAATGCTCTCAGTTTCAGTTCAAATTCTACATCTCAAATACAGTCATGAGGAATACTGTTTGTTGCAAAGCAATTTGTTCACACTCCTATTCGTAACTCTTTGCAGGTACTGTATGGCAGTAAACCAGTTAGATGAACAATTCATCAAACCATTTTTTTCTGTGAACCAATGGTATAGATTTACAGCCCAAAGTATCAGGTTTATTCCAGCGAACAAACACGCAACAAACTTTTTTCCATTCATTCACATATATTTCAGCTTCTATTTATCTAGAATTACTCCGTTTAAGGTTTTCATTCCAATTGCATAACTAATTTCAAACCATTCGGACTATTACTTCCCAACACCGATTTGAGCACGTTGGATGGCATTGGAGAAGAACATCGGATGGCAATCTCAAGTACTCCGGCAAACGCAATTGTTCTGGATCCATCGATAGTTAGCTTATCAAAGAACTCATACATTATTAACACTGGATGTTGCATCAGTTTTCAAGTACCAATCCATCTGTCACGGGTCGAATCCGTCTTCTTCCTTCAATTATCGTAATTATCAAGAGGGCAAAAAGAGTATGTTAACCGGCTGCTGATTGACGGAGTGCATTAGTCTGCATATTTATATCTAGCATGCTGGCACTTTCATCTCGCGTTTTAAAAACACACACACATGCTACACATCTCTTAAGTACGCCACTGAAATGACAACATATCCAACGTTTATAACACCAAATCGATCGGAAGTGCATGCTTTCGTCAATGGCGTCTAAGGCCACCACTTTACGATAACTTAAAGCATCTTCGAGAATCATTAACTTTCCATTTCGGTTGGATTAGCTACAGCTGAACAGGCTACAGGCCACAGCGCTGGACGCAAACCCGTCGGTGGTGTAAATACGTATACCTGCAATAAATACCTAACAACCATGCTCGAACCGTTCATCAGAGCGCTAAATCGGTCGGATCGCTGGCAGTAGTAAGCAGTTTTATGACATAAATAGAATAAATCTTCCCTTCTTAAAGTTTCGAAAGTCCATGGTGTGATTTTTGTTATCACAGCTGCCCACTTGACCACCGGCGAAGGTAACGGGCAGCAGTACACACGGTTCTTGTGTCAATAAAAGTTAAAAAAAATAAAACAACATAACATCATGGCTAAAGAGCTGCGCAGTAAACTTATATAGCCGTCTGGTGTGTATTTCAAGCGCTGTTCTCTAAGAATTCACGCGGCATCTTTACTGTCTCCTAATTAATGATTATTATTATTATATACTTTAATATTTCCTACCAGCCGCACCCCGTTTAGTTCGTCCATACTCATACCGCGAATGTAGATTTATTAGATGTGCATGCTCATGTTGTTCATGTGCGAAGTTGCATTCGAATTTGTAGTTCATTACATATCCATTCCCAGTGCCCGGAATCTGCATGGACAATGTGTGTATTGCTATGTTTTAACACATTGGGAGTGATCCAACTGAACATTTTAATTTTAATTATAATCAATGCAGGTAGTTCAACAAACATTATACTTTAATTTGTTTTAAGATTTTATATTATGTTATTCGTGATTTTATCAGAAAATTTTTACAAACATGTTACTAATCTTTTCCATTTCTTTGTTTTAGCTGAAAATTTTTAACGCTGATGAGCGTGTCCGCGCATAGCCCAGCCACCCCAAACCATAACAATCAATAAAACCATTTATTTGTTCCTCTTGGCTTGCCATGGATCTAGGTAACAGGCACTTCGATATCATCACCATGGAAAAAGTCTTACTATATGCACAAATCTTCACAAAACTACGATTTATGATAGCGTTTTTCGGCACGCAAGAACAGTTGATGCTGACAGAATCACATGCAACTCGTTAGATACGAAAACAGCAATGCTGCACAAACCGAAAAACATCGCTTATTCCCTTTGTGTCACTACAAGGCTCGTTATGTTCGGGACCCACGACCACCATTCAGCTTTCCTTGCGAAATGTATTTTTACCCATCCCACAAACAACCACAACCGATTTTCTCACGTAAACTTGCATGCATCGTACGTAATGGTTCGTGAATTTCATTAGAATGTTTTCGATTATACCTGTCACAGAGCTAAGATTTATGTCACACACTTTAATTTCGTGATCGTGCATCAGAACAGTCATGTGCTGGGGAAGTTTCCTGTTCGTTTATTGTATACACAATCCTTTCAATAGAAACTCTTTATTCCTATTTTTAACTCACGATGGATTTTTGTTCATAACCAATAACACTAAGTTTTCTCTTCTTAAAAATCAAACAATCATGCTCCTGATATGACTGCATATTTCAAAACAAACTAACTAAAATGTCTGAAAATGGTATCATACCAGACTACTATTTTTTTTTATATACCAGTTGCATTCCAGCATGCAAATTACAACACGCGCACAATTTAACGCTATTCACCAGTATGTTTTGCACCATTCATATCTAAAATATAGTATCAGTAAATTTGAAATATCGTGTACATGCATACTGCAGTGGAAATACATACATTTTACTGAAGCTCAAAGCTGTACGTCAATTTCAAGTGGTTCTTAGATGGTTGAGAGCACTTTATCGACTACGCATGTGGTTTACTTTCGTATGTAAACCAAGAGAAATAAATTATACTCAAACAGTCTCAAAAACTTGGGCGAATTCATCTTAAGTTATAAAAACTTCAAATACAACAAACGAAACTGATATGAATTCATCATTTCAATCATATGGTTTGTTGTTGGTTTAACCCAATACAATAACTGTTATAATCCCTTTTATGTCACACATAATCAAAAAAGTGCAAATGTACAATTTTATTTTATTGACTTTTTACAAAATTGTATTCCCCAATTACATATACGTTGGTCCTTCTGAAAAAAATCGCAAAACACAACTATGACCTTAAAAAACTAATCACCAAACTCGAGACTGATGGTCAGTTACAACATTCTTTACTTACTTTACTGGGTATGTTCTGATTGGGCAAACCGAAAAAAAAATCTCGAATAATTAAAGCCGTTGAACTTTTATAAATTATTCACTTAATTAAACAAACCTGCTTAGGGTTTGCATTATCCATCCATTGCAAATTTAGATGAATTGAATTTACTGAATTTACTGAAATACAGGCTGTTATTTTATATTGTATATGCTACGGTTTAAATAGATGGTGGCATCAACCGTTCTACCGTTGGGATTTGTTACTGGTTAACGTTGATGCAATAATAAAAATATATGTTCCCTATTTACCAGAAACTAACAGTTTTATATAGTCATATTATATTGAATATTCTTACTTCAAACTACGTGAACCAGTATAAAATATTGTTCGTTAATTGCCAAAATACTCTAATAATAGATTAATATTTAGAAACAATTCTTCGAAAATCTTATCTTTATTAAAACTTGATAAATCATTCGATGTAAAATTCTTTATCATAAATATAAAAAAAATATCGCACAAGCACCACCAAACTATAAATACACATTAATCTTCTTATGGGTTCAACTGCTACAGCCTGGTTAGATGATACGTAAAGAAGCAGCTTGTATTCCAACCATACATAAATTTTATCCTGACACTTTTTACTGCATCCCTCATCAACAACGAATTCGTTTTTGTTACCAATTTTCGAGTTTGCTTTAATCGAACCGTTCTTGTATACCATTTTCATTCCTGTCATCTTTCATACTCTTCAATTCCTTCCTCCTTTTGAGTATGACTTACTCAACAAATTATTGCTATTCAACACAGGGAAGAACAAGTTGTTTTTCTTACTTCAGCTCTGTACCTAACACAACACTTTCCCATTGGGGTTTTGGGAGCATTATTTACTATAGTTCATACCAAACAAATGTTCCTCAAATTACTGACCTGCTGGAATAACACTAGGTTTCATCAATAAATAGGTAAATCCAGATGGCACTATAGTAAGCAAATATATATTTAAAGGATTCATTTACATCATGTCCGGTAGATCTTGTCAAGATGTTGGGGAAAATGCGTTATGATGATTTGTTTTCTATGCTATTTTCATTTTTTTAAGTAATTAACATTAACAGTTTACAAACGGACACACGGAATCTGCCTATCCAAATTCATGTCACTCAGGGTTCCGATCTTGAAAACAGAAGACTTGGGTCGGAATTTCAATTTAAGTTAGAGCAAGCAACATTGACGAATCTTCTTAGTTCTTTTAACTATATTAAAAATACAGCAACAATAGTAATCGTTTACATCAATTAAACCCTCTCGAACCATTTTGGGGATGGGTAGTAGTTGGATAAGTCCATCAATATTATTGTATTTCATTGTGCATGTGCCAGCGCTTCCTTACTGAAGAAACTATAAAAAAATATACGAACGATTCCAATAAAATGATGAAAGTTTATTTCAATATGTTTTATAGATTTTCCAACCAAACGCTAAACAGTCGATTGCGCAATGATTGCTTTCTGCAAAACCATGAAATAAATGCTATATAATACATAAACTCAGATGTTGTGTAAATATGTTTTGTTGTAGCGGAACCAAATTATAACGCGATAGAACCGGCATCACCTGGCTGGTCACTAACTGGCTATGATGGTATGATTATTGTGATAATTCATTCAAATGACTGTATATTCTACTAAACTCGACGATGCCGTCATCAATGTAATAAAAATACAATGCGTTAATCATTTTAGAATGGCGTTACTGAATTTATTACATAAAATATTACTCAAAAGCTTACTTACTCACAGACCAAGAAAATGCAATCTAGTGAATCTTTTCATTGTTATTGGTCATAAAAAATACGTAGTTTACGTAGTGTTTTAAAAACAACTTCTTCAGTTTCATAAAACAAATGTAATTCTTATTTCAAAGCGGCTTATTATTGCATCTGGTTTACCACAGTATTTTACCATTGACGGTGTAAATAAAAAATATATATTGCATGTCCGATGTGAGTTCTATATATCAAACCATATAGGTATTCATTCTTACGTATCGGGAATTTCAAAGAGAAACTTAATTTTAAAAGCTAATGATTTGAACCATCAAACGATATCGCACTTTCGGTTACTTTGTTATAATTAAAGTTTAAATTAACTGTTATCTTTCTGTGCAATAGATTGTAACATATTGTATGGTTTGAGTTTTACATGCCTTCTAATTTTGGTACCGTATCAGTCAACAGCGGTACAATTGGTATTGATTGTTCCGTAACAGTATATTCAGTTGCCCTCGCCAAGCTTGTCGTTGTGGATGACATTCTTCTACATAGCTGGTGAGTTTTGTGACGCTTAAAACTGCTTCCATCCAAAAACCGGTCGCCACACATATCGCATGCGAAAGGCCGATCGCCGGTGTGTATACGTCGGTGTACTGTTAACTGTCCGCCTTGACTGAACCGCTTGTTACAAAATTCGCACACGTACTTTTTTTCTCCTGAAATAGAAAATAGATAACATTATTTGCATGAAATATAAGAATTCTATTGTACAGCTACATTTGTCTTTAGCTATTTGTTTGTTTTTGATCACATTATTCAACATTTTACAAAGCGACCTAAAGCGCCTAATAACATACGACAGGACCAAAATCACAATCCCATCCAGCCCGTCTCTCCATAAAGAAAAGTGAATAACCAACTATGGTGGAAACCATTGGGTTAGTAAGCTGCTAAGCCCGCATGCATGGCTTAGATCGTCACACCGAAGATACGCATTCTACACGATACCGCCAACCATTTCAACTCACAAAATACTCTCCCTACGAGCGCACAGATATTTACCAAGCAAGCAATGTTTGAGACAAGTTTTAGTTATCTTACATGTAATATTTAATCGTGAATTATTGGTTAATACCTACCAGTATGAGTTGTCACGTGCTTTGCTAGGTTTGAGCTAGAGGTAAACTGACGACTGCAAATTTTACAATTGTATGTTTTGTACTTCTTTCCAGTCGGTCCAGCTTCCGGTGGCATGGCTACGGATTGTGCCTCCGGTATGTACAGCTTGCTTTGCGGGTTAAAATGGGATGTATAATGCCGACGCATTTCCTTCTTGTCAACGAAACCTTTGTGACATAGCTCGCATGTGAAGGGCCGTTCGCCTGTGTGTATGCGACGATGTATCGTCAACGAACCTTTCTGCGTGAAGGTTTTACCACACTTTTCGCACATATGCGCTACAGGTTTATCAGCATGCATCTTTACATGCCGCATTAAATTTTTATGATGTTTAAAAATGCGATTACAAACGTTACAAGAAATAATGCCCGGTAGTGTGTGCCGAAACTCATGCTCGATTAATGCTTCTGCTTCGCGAAAGATCAAATCGCAAAAACGACACTTTCTATCGGGAATGTCTGCATCGTGCGAATTTTGCGCATGTTGCAAGGCAGAGGACAGATTTTCAAAGGTTTGTGAACAGAGCACACAGAAGCAAGGATGGTTAGCTTCGGCTCCGAGACAGCTTAGCTTGTGTTCCTTCAGCACCTGTCGAATGCGGAAACATTTACCACATACCTCACAGATGAATGGTTTTTCTCCAGAATGAGTCCGACGATGATCAATCAAGCGACTCGTTTCCTTGAAACGTTTGTCACATACGTCACAAGAAAATGGACTGTCGGCATCGTGGTTTCGCTTTTCATGCATTGCCAGTGAGGACGATTTGTTAAACACTTTGCCACAGTATTTGCATTCGAACGTTTTGTCCACCGCGTGAATGCTCTGATGGCGCCGCAGCGTGCTTAACAGCGAGTACGAACGATCGCAGCTATCACATCGAAACCTTTTCTGTCCATCGACCACTATCACCTTCGTGTCATGAATTTCAGACTGAATTTTAGCTTCTTGAAGCTCGTCCAACTGTTTTTCGTTTACATGAGCACGTTCCTCATGACGCTGACAGTCGGCCAGCGACACGAAACGCTGCTCACAGTAGACACATTTTATAGCCAAACCTTCAGCATGCTGACGGAGATGTTCCCGAAGCACCCGGGTCGAATTTATCAGCTTATCATCACACTTCCCACATCGGTACGGTATCCAGTCTGAATGTATATTAACGTGTTGATTTAGATCTTCGCGTGATTCGGCCATAAAATCGTTGCATATGTAGCACATCAATTCACGCTTTAAATAGTCTCCGTCACACGACCTTTCCAGAAGGTGCTTCTTTTCATGTTTCTCGAGATCATATTTTTTTGTAAACTTTTGTGCACAATATCGGCAAACGAAGCGTCTATTTTTATCGGCATCAATACTGTACTGCAATCGGTGTAAATTACGCATATGTCTACTAACAGCTTGCCCACAAGCAAACCGAGCCGGACAGTATAAACAGCGTCGCTTCAGTGTCGGATCATGCTGCATATGATGTAAATTTAGTCGATTTAGGTTAGTTATCGTTTCCGACACGCATACGGTACAATTAAACGGAATGTCCTTCGTGTGTTCGTTTTGCAAATGTTCCGTCAATTCCGTTCGCACCATGAAGCCTTTCTGGCATATGTAGCATTGCGTTGTGTCTTCCTTGTCCAGCTCATCGGGTCCCGTACTCGTTTCGTCTACTTGATCTTCTTGACTACACCAGCTGCTGCCTTTTGACGAACTGTGCAAGTCTTTCACATTTTTTCGAGGCCTACCAACTTTTTGCCGTTTCGTTCGCTGCTGCGCTTCATGAAACAGTTTCTTCAATTCAGCTAGCTTATACTCATCGCTGCTATCGCTATCACTGCCACTGCATCCAATTGGCTTTGGCCACTGAATCCGATATTGGTCTACAGTATACGGTACATCGTCGATAACAGGACTTTTTTGAGCAGATTGTTCCTCTCTAGAAGCATCATTCTCAGCTTGCGATTCAATTTTTACAGCTTCCACATCGGGATCATATTGCCATGAGCTCCTATCATCGTCAAGGGGGGGCACCACTTCCTTGTTAGCATCCTCCTTCTCCTTCGAAGGCACTGCGTTGGATCTGACAAGAAAATAAAAGATATAAGCACTCCTTTTTGTATGCTTGTCTGCTTTCAATCATGGACACATACTCCGGCTCAACCTTAATTTCGACATCTTTTTGCTCAAAATCGGCGGATAGTGATCGTGGACTCAATTCGGGATCCAATGGATTGAAACTGGAATCCGGTTCATCTTCTTCCTGCTTCACGATGTAAATTTCTTCCACATCATTGTTCAAAGGAATTATGTGACTGAAACGAAAAAGCCGTAAGTTGAAAACATAATCATGTATTAACTGAGCACCAAAAGATTCTCACCGTAGTAACATAGTATCGAAGGTAATGGATATCGATAACTTTTTAGCAAAAAACTTTGAGAAAAGGACCACAATAAATACAAACAAACATAAGCTCCAAAGTCACTGACAAATCGTAGAAAACTCCCGTTTTGACGTTTCGCTAAAAGAAAAATAAAAATACATTGACATGACATCCCATCAACCAACTGTCAAATATTGTTTGTTTACATATTTCACGAACTATCCGTTATTAGGTAAGGTCAGTCGAAACACTAAAAGTTATCTTCCTGAGAAAGATAACAAATTTGGAGTGCTGTATTGTAACGAAACAATAAAAAAAACTGTTTCTAAATCTGTACGCATTAGAACGCATTTAACTATGCAACGAAGGCATCAATTGTATATAAACGCAATGTAAATTGTTCCGGTCTTGTCCGTGTATTATTATGCTTGCCCTGGCTTCGAATGATTTTCTCACACGGTCGTAGAAACAGAAAATCGTTTAACTGTGGAATTGCGAGGATAATCCCCTTACATGAAAAGCTCATTTGGCCCCACCATCCACGTTCTAAATGTATCCACACGTAATCCCAAATCAACCGCACGAAGTAACAAAAATACACGATCGATATCGATATTACATGTCCAATGCCAAATATAATCATTTTTTCTTAAAATGTTAATTACAGTATTACATCGGAGGAACTATACAAGAGTTATATTGATAATGTGTTAACTCAGCTATTTGTTGTGTCTTATGTATGTCATGATTGTGATATACAGATACGAAGAAAACTGTAACCAACCATTGTAACAGCATTATTGTGTTATAATACATCCAAAAACTTGTTATTTTTGTAGAAAAAGTTATATATCGTAAACTACTAAATTTAATTTATAATATGTTAAAACCTATAATAAAAAAGCCTATGAATTCTTTCATCTCATGCTTATGTTGCAGGCAAAATCCGGTAACTTTATGAACTACTTTGAATGTTTGGACAAATATTTCCATGAAGATATTGCTACTCAGCAATTATAATGCTGAGCATGCTGGGCATTGTAATAATGCTTGTTGGAGCACATATAGATCTAGATCTTCTTACGGCTCGCAAAAGGCGACTGCAAAGTATCACAATCAACTGTTTGGAACGAACTGTAAGTAAAATATTATATAAATATAAATATAAATATGTTTTGTTTATTCTTAGGTATAAGCCATACACTATTGCACTACTACACTTTTTTTAGTTCTCGATGTTTGACTAGGAATGGCATGGACATTGGCTCTACATGATCGGCCGTCGAGTTCAAATTTTCAAATTTGTTTTTTTTTAAATATATTTTTTTTGGATTCTGTAGCTGTTGTTATGTTTATATTTATTTTAATTTGTTTTTTATTTATTAAATATCAATATTATTTGCCTCAAGGGCTTTAGAATACCGTCAGGATACATATGAAACGGAATAACATAACAATAAGACGGAAACGGAACAGACATTAGGGTAGTGCAGATAGGAGACGGGAACGGAAACGTGATAACGCGCGCATCCCAGGATCGCTGAAGGAGAACCGCGTGCGACGCGGATTACAAGAGGAAGACGGAGTCGCAAACTGCGGGACGGGATATAGAGGGATAGCCGCCAGAAGAGCGGGGAAGTCAATATTGGAATGAAGGGTATTGGCGATTAATAACTTACGGGCTAGACTGTGATGTTCGCTCAGGCTGGCCAAGCCCAGCAGACGACACCTTGCCGGATAAGATGGTAAAGAGATGGTGGGGCCATTTAGGAATCGCCTAGCGGCAAGACGCGTAAATTTCCGCTGCACTCTCTTCAGCTTATCTAACGCACAGTCACCTGATGGAGACCAAACAACGCTGGCGTATTCCAAAATTGGACGCACCCCACAGCAATAACGCTTTTGAACCATCTAATGCTAAATGTGATATTTACCTTTTAATATTGTGCGTCCTGACTATACCTAGACGCTCGGATAAGGCTCTTATCCGAAATCTTATCAATTTTCCTGCCTTTTTCCAACAAGTCTTGCGAAGGTTTCCATAATGCACCAACCAATAGATGATCCAAAATTGTTGGAGACTAACTGTAACTATGATCTATATCTATGTTAAATTTGTATCAACCGAGATTCTTCATATTTCTTATGGTATTTTTTCCAAGTAACCCATAATATATTCTAACCCATCGCTTTCCTGTTCAGTTAAGTTTGAAGGTGCACTTGGAACGGAATTCAGAATGTCACGATCCTTCAAAATCATACCATTAATCTTCGACATCTCTTCTAGATCTGGAAGCTACGGATTCATTTCAGCACCTGGAATATTTGTTGTAATATAGTCTTTCAGGTTGCTTTCGGAAAGTGATCGTACACGCCTCTACTCTGTCGTATCTGCGAAAAAAAAGTTTTCGAGCATATCATGATTCAGCTGTAAATAAAAGGTTTATTTTAGTTTAACTTTAGTCTTATTTATGTAGTAAAACACTAGTTTTTTCATCTTCTATGTTGATATAAATGAGATGTTGTATTTCTCTTTCCTGCCATCATAAAGTATTATAAATGAAGTGATTTGCATAAGAATAGATTCTTTAAATGTTTGCATATTATTTTTATCGATAATAATGCTATTATATATTATTTAAAACCTGTCATCTAGTTCAGTGAATGGTGATTTAATTTATGGTGAGGTGAAGAATTTAAGATACTAAACATTCATATATTTTGTTGTATAAATTGTACTAAATGTTTTGAGCCTCATTACTGTATCTTCGAAGGGATTATCACAATGGTGCAAAAATTATCACAATGGTGCAGTCACAATGAGTGACATCGGATACGTTCCAGTCTCACTAGTCTTAGGCAAGGCGACGGACTCTTGCATTTTGCTGTTCACCCGTTTTATCCAGTTCTTGGGCTTTGCAGATGACATCGACATCATCGGACGGACATCTGCGGTAGTGTGCGATGCGTACACCCGACTAAAACGCGAAGCAGCCAGGATTGGGCTTCGAGATCGATCAATGCGGCTAAAACGAAATGAAGGAAGGAGTAAAGGAGTATCTCACCGTAATAGGGCCCACCTGGGGAACAGAAAATCTGTAACGATCTCGGGGTAATAGAGGAGTTTTGCTTCCTCGGCACGATCATAACTTCAAAGAACAACAAGACCGGCGAAATCGGAAGACGCATTATTCATGGGAATCATGCCTACTACGTGCTGCATAAACTTCTGAGATCCAGAAGACTCCAACCACGCACAAAATGTGCGATATACCGTACCTTCATACGTCAGGTGGTCCTCTACGGGGACAACCCCTGGGTCATCCTGACAGACGATGCCAATGCCCTCCTTGTTTTCGAACGGAGAGTATTACGCACTATCTTCGGTGAGTATACGAACAAGGCGTGCACCACGAGCTATCTTAGGTGTTTGAGGCACCTGACATCCTATCGATGGCGAAGCCCGAAAAGATAAGTTGGCTGGGCAACATCTCACGAGGATGCCAGACTGATGTCCCAATTGTTCGGCACGAGGCGCAGTGTCTACGATAGATATCACAGTGGTAGCGACAGCGAGTGTGTCCCGAGCGAGTGAAGGTTGACTTTTGATCTTCCACTGAATAAGATCAACACTTCATAGTGGAACTTACCGTCCTTCCATAACCCCGGTCTATCCTTCATTCTATAACACCGAACCGATAGATCTCACCATCGGAGCGGATCTTTAATATGATGTCGTGGAGGCAAAATAACACAACAAAAAACTACTCTCGATTGGGTAGTAGCTGGAAGCATCCGCAAACATGTCGATCCGTCAGTACCAGCTCAGTAGAAGAGACTCGCTGCGAAAGGTTATTCGCCGCAACAACAGAGAGAGACTCTACAGGACAATTCATTGTACAATTTCCTAAACGAGAATACAAACTAGCTCTGCTTGGTGATGGAAAAATCATCGCTTATGTCACTTTCTAGCTTTGGAACCCCGATTATTGAAAGTTATATAGCTACAGACAGAATAAGATCGTGAATACGTAACTCAGTTCCCGTCATATCATCTACCTCATCATTGTGTTGTTCGACTAGACAGCACAACCACAAAATTACGAGTAGTCTTCGACAAATCATGTGCTTCTTCTTCTAGAATATCATTAAATGATGCATTAACGGTTGGACCAACGGTTCAGGACACGGTACAGTCGAGGAAACGGTACAGTTTCCCGAGCGGTTCACGATCATGATCGACAACGAGTCCTGTGGCGAATTCTCCATAGGAACTGCTACCTTCGACCGTACCTTCGAGTTGAACACATATGTGACGGTGTACATCTTGCGCTTCGTATTTTGCAACAAAAACACATATCCAGCAGCTGAAAGTGTAATCAAACAAGATTTTACATGGATGACTTAAAAGAACGACATTTATCAATCGATCAATCGAGCAATCGATACCACTCAACCTCTTCAGCCTGCATTAAACTAACGTGGGACTACAACGCCTTATCGGATAGATAAGGCGTTTCAATTATGCGCAAAAATACTTGCAAGAAAAACAGTACACAGCTGCCCCTTCAATATTTGCGGTGTCGAAAATCTACGCCGCAACAAATCATGGGAGATCTATTAGCTGAAAGAGCATCGGCCCACGATACTTTTTCTACGAACAGGTGTCGAATTATGCGGTGTAATAGTATACAAACCTTCATATCGGAGCGAGGCTCAACACCTCAAGGCATATGTTTCCACTTTCATGTGCATGGCAGTGAAAGCTGTTCAAATTGAGCTAGTCGCATATTTATCTATAAATTCATTCCGTGCTGCTCTACGAAAATTCATCGCGCGTCGGGGAAAGCCTGCATCATCGAGCGTGATAATGCAAAAAAAAAAACATTGTAGGAACTTCCCGTGAAATTAAACTGCTTGCCAAACAATTTAACGAAAAACATTGGCAGAGCAACGTTGTCCGTAAGTGTTTCGACGAATGAATCAAACTTAAATTCATTGAAGTCGCGAAGGCCGCGGTGAAGTTTTACAAAACACATCTCAATAATCACAGTCACGACTCACTCTCGGAAATGCAGTATTCACCTGCGAAGAATTAAATACTCTACTCATTCAAATAGAGAGTTGTCTCAACTATCGACCTTTGACGTCAATGTCCAGCGATCCTACCGACTACGAAGTACTGACACCAGTCCATTTCCTGATTCATCAAGCCGAACCGATGGCAACAGTTACAAGAATCTTTACGTCGCCTTTGCAAACGGTGATTTACAGACTATCTCTCCGGACTACAACCTCGTCCCAAGTGGACCCACCAAAGGAACAACTTTACCATCGGAACCATGATACTTGTGCAGAAAGTCAATTTACCATCCCTGAAGTGGTGTTTAGGACGTATTACTCAGTTAATCTAAGGAGAGAATGACAACATTAGAGTAGTTATCGGAAAATTCAAACGATTCATATCTAAAATATGCGATGTACCAATCCGTGATCAGGAAGAACTATCTCATGCATACGGGAGGTTGGGTTGTAAATTATATCCCTCAATTCTTCTCTCCATTCTGCTTTCCTGACTATTTTTTATCCATATCGTCACACACAAAATCTGGGGTTTTGAACTTGGAATACTTACATAAAGTATATTAACAGAAAAGATAGATCAGTCCAAAACCCAAAGTGCCAAGTGTAAACGTTATCAAATATCGTAGAACAAAAAGTAATAGTAAACCAGTTATTAAAATAAAGAACAAATAATGTATCATTAAAAACAATGGGCTAGCTTCAATACTAATGCTGCCCGCTCCAGTTTTTGCGTCAACAGCGTCAAGGAAGTTAGAAGTTAACTCGTCAACATCGATCCGAAAACACAGCTGTTGATAGATGTTGATACGCAGGTATTTTCGGCGAACCGGGAACAGGGCGTTACATGATCCGTTAAACAACCTTATGAAAATGAGTTGATTTAGAAGCGCTTCACAGTCATAAACATCCGGGAGAATTCGTAGCTTTAAGAAGTGTTCACAACGCTCCTGGAGACTTGTGAAAGTTCTTCGTTATCGTCCGAAACCGATTCCACCATTGGTCCCACGTAGTGTTACTTATTTCACCCCTAATTACAAAGCTCGATGCCTTGTTCTCTCGCTCTCGGATTGGGGAAAGTTTTTACAGACCACACGATGCCATTATCAGATATCGAATGGCATAATACATAAAATGGTAATATAAAAGAAATGGTCGTAATATAAAAGTAGTAAAAGACATACAGGGAGAGAAATTCCCAACTTCCAACAATCGATGGACAATGCCAACACATCGATTGGGAAGTATGGAAGGGATTGGGTTTCAGGATGCTTTGCTCTGTCTATGGGCGAATGTGCCGAACTCATACAACAGCAACCACAAATTGAGGGAATGAAAGAAGGATTTTCTCTGCCGTTACAGACCACACCGTTAAGCTTTTATAGGAATCTCATAGGGAAGAAGGAATGTACAAAGATTTAAAAATAGATACCTGGATCATTTCAATATATGGCAATAAGATGTAAATGAATGTCCGTGTTGTCCGTAGCTTTGCACTGTAGATACATGCTATACATGTAGATACATGTACATACTTTGAAATTTATCCTGGGGCTGCTACAAAGCACTTAGTGATTTACTTGACGTGAATTCAGGTTGAATGAAATTTTTATGCATTCCTTTACAGTTGTGTTTCTTAATATTAAATTTGCATGTATGTTAATTTTCCTTAAGCAGTTTCTACGTCATCGATATCATTTCTTTCGTCATCGATATCATTTACTCAGTGGAATAAATCCAATGGTTGCAACTGGCACATCAAGAGTATGATGCAATATGATCTTCTTTTTCGAATGCCAACCGTCCTGACGGTGAGTAAAATGTCGAATCAAACTACTAAGTTGGGGGTATATCGTTTTGTGGCAGTGTAGAGATAAACTAGGATTTTAAAATGTTGTGTAGGGTTTCGATGCGCGAAAGTAGAGTTTTCTTGAGAAGTAGGGAGAAGCGCGATATTTGCTTCTGCCCAGATATTTGAAGCAATTAGGCTGCTTTGAATGTTATCTATTGTCATTGCAAGGATTTTGATCTTGCTGATTTTGGGAATTTTTGTTTAGCGTGAAGCTTTTGTAATTGTAGAAGGGACGATAGAAGAAACGTAGTGTTTGGCTTTGTTGAGAGATTTCGTATTCAGAAGTGCTGGCTCATTGGTCGAGTAGTAGATATCACATTGTGATCGAGCAGTAGATATCAAAGGAGAATGGAGGCGATTGAGATATCATCTCCGTATATGAGCGCTTTTACTTACGAAGAAAGTGAAGATATTAGGGATTCTAACCTAATGAGGAACAGGGTCGGAGAAAGAACTGCTCCTTGTACTCCGTTGTCTTGCATGAAAGCTTTGGATGTGTTAGAGACTAAAGAAAATCTTGAATGTATGATTTTCGTTTTGAGTTTTGAGTATTGATTGTTCGGTTAAATAGTTCGGTTAAATAGGATTCTGTAATTTTTACTTACAAATATGCGTGGTAGCAAGTTTTGATGAAATTGTTTTGAAAGCCGGTTAAACGGCAAGCATGACATCGGTCGTTACGCCAAATTGAACAAGAAGAAGGAGGAGGCAAAGTTGGATGAAGCAGAGTTCAAAGAGTGTTGTGAATTGTCGTCGGATGATGGGTTGCGCTAGCTTATATGCCGTTTTCTTGTGCTGGAAAGACGAGCGAAAGCCCTCCGACAACTTTAGATCCGTAACGTTTTCACTTTTTGTATCATTTGATGATTACTAATTGCGCCGCACACAGTAGGTTTGATTTGTCGTTTCAATTTTTTCCTTCTTATTTTCATTTTTCGTTTGTGTGGTGTTGGTGCATGTGTCAACATGTGTCAACTGGTTTTTTATGCATTTTTGGTTTCATCAAATTCGATCAAATTTTTTTGACTCTGCATTGAGGTTGCCAACTGCAGTTTGCTTGGTTTGAACGATCACAGCGAGGTGGTGTGCTACAATTTGAGCAAATCTATACAGATTTGCACATGGGATTGGTGTTCCCGAATTGGGCACATTTTTAACAGACCATTGGCTTTGGGTAATATGCAATAAAAGGTGATATACAGGAAAGGTGATATGCAGCAAAGTTCGACTTTGAAAATGAATAACGAAACATACATACTACCATGAAAGGGAAAAGAATTTTAACCCTGTTTCTGTTGAGACATTTTAACCCTGTGTAGGCTGTTTCTGTTGAGACATGAGATTCAAGTATGTAGTAAATTGTGTATTGTCGGGAGGATTATTTCCAATCGTTTCCAGATATGGCTTGTATACTTATGTGCGATTTTTTTATCTCTTAGACACGACATAAGCAATGCTTAAGCTTGTGGATTGCTGGCTGGTGGGTAGTATTGCTCGGTATACTACTGTACGATACCTGCTGTCGTTGGCTGTCAGGATTACCTTGAAGGTGTTTCAAATGGATGCGACACGTACCAACATTTTTGCAGGGAAATCTAATTGATGAGAAATTATTCATGGACCAGCCCGAAGGATTTATTTATGAAATGGCACCACTAAAATCTTTACACGCACTGGATTTAGTGACAAATCTTCCACGGATGTCGCGGTATCTCAAACCATTCCCACTTTCTCTGGGTTTCTTGGATTGTAGCTATTTCTAACGGCAAATACCAACATTCATCTTGCTTCTTATTTTTCCAACTCGGGTTTGATTGCAACATGTTTATCTGCAACCTTTATCTGAATATTCTCTTATTATATATAGTACCCATTCTAGCATGTTTGTAGTTTTTGTTTTCGCAACCATTTTTTTATTATTTTTTTATTTTCCATAGGATTTGTTATATTCATTTCAATGTGGATTGTAATCAATGTGGAGTCCGGGAGTAGACTGATTGTGCCAACCCATCAATGTTCACCTCTATATGATATCCCAAGAATCCAGTCTCATCTGCTGTTATCGAGAGACCATGGAATGTCTTTATGCAATGGAATGTATCTCGGCTTTTGACACACGATCGGTCCATATCACGTTTAGTTCGTCATGCCATAAGACATAAAGATAGCCTTTTCCATTCCTTCACATGATTCGGTAGATAGTGCGATAGAAATATATTCGGCACCCGTGATGCCTTTGCCACTATGGAACGGGGTTCATGTGATAACATGCGGTGATTACATGCATATGTATGCTAATATGATCCAAAGTATCCAGCTGTTTATCAAATACTGGCCTACTATATCGTATTTTGATAAATTGCTTTGAACGGTCAATGCACATCGACTTCCTTTAGTAGAGCGCGTAAATGAACCAATTGTATCCATCGAGATTATTTGAAAGGTTTTATCGAGTGTTTTTGAAACATTCAACCCAACTCTTTTAACACTGCAGTGTAAAAAAAGGTATTACACGCCGAATTAATCATTATTGTAAGTGATCAAACAGTGAGAAAATTGGCTAAAGCTTATGTTGACAAACACCTTGAATTTTAGAGAAAGGTAAACTAACCTACTTCAACAAATAAAGTTTAATTTAGTTAGAGAAGATATTTTATTTAAATATGAAACAAAAATAAATATTTTTGGCTCGGATGGACAGCGTTGTGGCTCCTTAATGCTATGGAGGGCTAAACGAGTTGGTAAACTTCACTTCATTAGGGGTACAAAATTTTTTTTGTTATATTAACTTATTGTACTTATATTAACGTATTTACTACCAACGAATATTTTGTGGTCGCATACACTAAGATGAGTTAGGAGTTAATACTCAATGTCCTCAGACAAAAAAGCGAATGCTACGATCGTCTTGTTGCTAGAAGACAATCAGCTGACGCTGATAAGGAATTGTGTATTCGCTCGGTTGTGTGCGTCGAATCTAGAGGAAAATGGTGATTTGAAAATCACTTACGTGATTTGGACGACATGTTCTAAGATATTAGACATCGATAGACTTATGTGGACCGATGGAGAACATCAAACCAAGTAGGAACCGTTATGTTATGGTTATTGTTGACGATTTCAGGCGGTTCACTGTAATTTACCTCCTTAAAGCACAAGTCGGAAACTGGTGTATTGATTAAAGATTATGTCTTATGGGCAGATAATCTTTTCGCCCGTAAGCCCCGGTTAGTGAGGTACAATGGAGGGTAAAATTCGACTATAAAGAACTGCAGATATTCTATAAACAGGAGGGAATCCTACCACAATTCACTTCTCCCTATTTACCCCAACAAATCGACGTTTCAGATCTCAGTCGGTTATTTCGGGTGTTTGCTGTCCACTCATGGCTTATGTCCACGTACCGAATACTAAGCGTAAGAAGTTGGATATCAAAGCCAGAAAGCTGACATTTGTCGAGTATGTGATTGAGCAGAAAGCATATCGTTTCGTTGATCTCGATACTGATTACGTCACAGTAAGCCGCGACGCTCGATTCACCGAGTTGGATAACGGATTAGCATCAGTGGAAGTATCAGTTTCAGGAACGAAGAAGAAAAGAACAACTCTGAAATATCTTTCGGACGAACTTGATTCGGTAGGAGCGAAGAATAATATGTACACCTTGCTTAAAAAATCGCCTACCTCAATGAAACACTCGGTGTGGAATTATTAATGCAATAACCGCCGGAATTCATCGTTCCTGGTGAGGAACACATGGTTTGCCGTTTGCAATCTATACTCTGCCGACAAACATGTCGAAGATATCCCTTATGGCAAGGGGTGATAAAATTCATTCAACTCAAGAATATGCATTCTATCAGGATAATTATAGTAAACATAAATCTTGGTAGCATATATGTATCTCAGTCACCGAATCT
Source organism: Anopheles farauti (assembly GCA_000473445.2). Taxonomy (NCBI): domain Eukaryota; kingdom Metazoa; phylum Arthropoda; class Insecta; order Diptera; family Culicidae; genus Anopheles; species Anopheles farauti. Next base: position 1,206,350 of record KI915064.1, read on the forward strand.
TAACATTATCGAATGTTATGTTATCGAAATAATAAATTAAACTATGGCTTACACTGAATCGGCAACTGCTGTTAATCGTTTCGATATGGTTAATATGGTTAATGGTTCCGATTTGGTTCCTATATGGTGAATATGAATAATATGAGATATGGTTAATCGTTCCGAGTACGCGCAAACTGATCGCAAAGCTAGACGAATGTGCAATTTGAAAGTGTCCGGTTTAGCGTTCTTCACATTATATTTTACTCACCGGACCGGAATATATCATGTACTACACTTTTGTACAACGAATATACGAAAAGCATGATTATTTTGTAATAATAAGGAGATAAAGGTTGTTGTGGGATGTTTTGGTTGCTGGTTGTTGTATAATTCTTTGACTCTTTGTCCCACTACCACTTTGTGGCTGATTCTAGTACTGTGATATTTTGGTCTAGTACTAGTTTTGGTAAAAATTCCATCAACAGTAGTTTAATATATAAATATATATTAGAAGGTACGATGGATAGTTAAAAACCTGATGCAATAAGTATTAAATAAAATATGTGTAGTCTACTATGCGCTTGTGATACCACTATCCGAACGATGACGATATTCAACCCATGTGCAATGTGTGTGTTTATTTTGTGCTGTTGTTTACGATGGTGGAAAGTGAAAAAAACTACTAGTAATAGGATTTTTTTAAATTATATTTTATAGAATTCTAGAAAATAATTATATAGCCTAGTAACTATAACGTGGACGGAAAATAGGGTTTCTTAAGAAGTCTTCGACCATGCCCTAGGTATCTTTTGCATGTTAGGGCACCCAAAACGACGGAGTTTTTTAATTGTGGCTCCATGTCACTATTTATGCAATTTTCCCTAACAGATAGTAGTATGAGCTCAGCACGAGCGTAACGTGCAGCACGTGCGTTTGAGCGTAGTAATCCTAGTCATACACTAAGTAGGCTAACTGGAACTAGAGATTGTTGAGAGAGTAGATGCGACGATTAGAGTAGATGCAACGATTAAGATTAGATGAGATTAAATAGGCGAATTAGATTAGGTTAAGATTAGGTTAAATAAATCAGTATCGTCTGAACAACGAACCACGAACAACATCTTTTAAGTCTTGCAAATATTCCAAAATCATTTCCTCCAAAAACCAGTGATGTAATTAAAGAAAAAAACTCGCACGTCATTTTTAACAGGAGGACATTTTCAGTTTGAAATTAAAAATGTCGTTATTAGACAAAAAATCAATCACTTTCTTGCGCAAAACGAAAGCGGCATTAGACGCATAGACTAGTCTGGAGCAATTTGTAACAAATTATTAGCAAGATGATCATCATCAATTATCCGTAAGGTAAGAGTTGGTGGCTTCAGGTAAAGAATAATTCGACAATGCCATGAGTGAAATAGAAGATTTTTATGAAACAAAATTGTGCGACGTAAATCATGTTCAAGAAAAGTCAAACTTCTATACACGGTACCGTGAAGTAAAAGGAAGCCTTTTATATTTAACAAAGGATTCAGTAGCAGACGCCTCAATAAACGCAACGCCTCAATAAACGCGAAAGTGGCAGAAGAAACGTGCATTTGAGGTTGTCGAAAATTGAGCTCCCCAGTTTCGATGGCGATGAAACAACATGGCTCACTTTCAAGGATCGTTCCGTGTATATGATCCATGCGGCTAGTGAGATTCCGACAATAATGAAGCAGCTGTACCTGTTGGCTTCATTAAAGGGTGAGGCAACAGGTGAGGAACTGACCCAGCTGGTGGATGAGATCACGAGACTAGTGAAAGGACTTAAAAATACTCAAAAAGGACTCAAAAATTGAGTATGCCTATAAAAAGTTGGGATATTCCTTTAACGTAACTCGTTTATTTGAAAATCGATGCAGCAACCATTTAAACCATTTTAATTTAGGAATTTAAAAATGATCACGACGACTACGACAATCGAATGGAGTTTTTGGACGACAGGATAAAAACGCTAAAATCTTCAAATCAGCTCACATCACACACACTATCTAGAACGTATACAGCACCTAACTCTTGTTACGTTTGTAAAGCATCCCACCCTGTGTTCAAGTGCGTAGATTTTGAGAAAATGGCTCTCCAAAAGCCATGGGGTCAAAAATGTGGTTACTAAAAACAAATTATGCTTCAATTGTCTGAATCCTGGTCTGGTCCTGGAAATTCGCGACGCTTATTCCAACGCGTGCATTAATAGACGAGTGTACATTGAAATTTGTGATATTGAAAAGATCACGATGGATTTACCAACGACTCAAGTAGATATAAGCAACTGGAAGATATCGGAATACATTCAGCAAGCCAGTTACCCAGTTCAACGTTGCAAGTAAAAAGATCTATTAATAGGCGCGGGAATATTTCTAGATCTGCTACTTCAAGAAACGTACAATCTAGGTATAAATCTCCCGTCATCGAGGAATACAAAAATCCTCGTTTTGTTTTCCTCGTTGGTTTGATTAGTGGATCATACTGTGCGAAACCGTAATTCACATTCTGTGCCATGTCCCAAGAAAGCGAAAACAACATAAACGAGTTAATGGAATCGATTTTTTCATACAGAGGATTGCGAAATGGAATCAAAGTGGACTAAGGAAGAACAAGAATATGTGGTATCACTACCACTAAGGTTAAACTCATCGGAGTCGCTTGGAAGTTCGCGAGGAATAGCCTTGCGTCGTTTTTTGACAAACAAAAAGAGATTGTTGCTTGATCTAAGGGTGGAAATGCTGTACGATTGATTTTCTTCAAGAATATTTAACGGTACAAGAGGCTCAAGAAGATTCCTATGTTTATCTGCCACATCATCCTGTGTACAAGAAGGAAAGCTCCACAACTAAGGATAGAGTTGTGTTTGATGCGTCATGCAAGACAGCATCAGGACGTTCGTTAAACGACATTCTAAAGACTGGCCCTATATTTCTTCCTATAAACAACTTAGTAACAATATTAACACGATTCACAACACATGAAATAGCTATTATAGCAGACATAGAAAAAATGTACAGACAGATGCTGGTTCAGGAAGAAGATCGTAAACTGCAACCAATCTTATGGCGCAAGAATATGTTCGAATCGATCCGCGAGTTTGAGTTACACACCGTCACCAATATCTCATCTGCACCGTATTTAGCCATTCGAACACTTAATCAAATATTTGAAGACCATGGTGAAGAAGAACACGCCAGAGAAGCCTGAAAGCAGATTTTTTCGACGATTTTATATCGGCAGCAACGAGAAGCAAAAGACATGATCTCACGTTTAAAACCAATTTTAAGCAAAGGTGGGTTCAGTTTAAGAAAGTTGGCTTCGAATAGGCCGGAAGTATTGGCTGATGTATCTAAAGTTTCCAAATTGGGATCCAAAATTAGATGAGGTGAAAGTAAAACTTCAACCCATCGATAACGCAAACAAAATTATAAAGCAGTTTGTAATATCTAATATAGCACGAATCTATGATCCTTATAGCATATTAGATCGAGTGAAAATGCGAGCAAAAGTAATTATGCTAAAGATTTTGACTTTAAACGGAATCGAAAAGCGAACGTAGAAATGGGATGACGAACTCCAAGATAATTTATATAGAGAGTGGCGATGATTCACCAAACAATGGAACGTCTTAATAAGTATATCAGTAACAAAACAGATAATAAATACGCATAAAACTTTTAACATTTATAGTGACAGGTAGCAAGTAGGGTCCCTCCGTAACAAAAAAAAAACATTGGACACTTTGATTAAAACTTGAAGATTGTCAGTCCTCGGTGGTGTTTGAACAATGTTTGGAGCATCAGAGTAGTGTAAAAGGGTTAGCCAAATGAAACAAGGGTTCGCCAAATGAAACAAGGTTTAGCCAAAGCAGTGGATTTTGGATTAATGGATGGACATTGTATTAATATTTAAGAAGCAGCGATAATCATGATATGCTTTATTTTGTACAACGGCTGATAACATGTGATAATGTGAAACTTGCTTAGTTAAACCATGCTGTGTAAAAGTATAAAATGTTTTGTTTTTCAACTTTTTACAATTCTGAAGTATTAACGAAATAAAATCTGTATGGATGTATTACGTTCAAATGTGCAGAAGAAAGCGCTAGAATTTTACCACTCTGCAGCCGATACGGTCAAACCGTGCGCTAGTTCCATGATTCGGATATTAGTCTTGTCCGGAGAGATGTAATTGCTGGCAATTGATTGTAAGTCTTTTTATTTTGCGAGCTTATTTCACCATGAGATTCACCATATAGGGTAAGTGTTCCAGTTTTCAGCCAGTCGATTAAAACACTGAAATTGCTACATGTACTATAAATTTTACATTTTCATCCATATCCAGAGTCTAACATTACCAAAGATTGCATCACTGCATCACTTTGCTATTCTGATTTTTATCTTTATGCGTTTAACATTTTTCAATACTTCGGAAACTAAAATATGCATGCATTCAGTTATCCATGTATTAATTTATAAGAATTCAACTTTTATTAGCTTATAAAATCGTTAGAAACACAAAACACCACATTTCTTGTATGAATAACAGCTCAAAATAGTCAATTTTCAACACACAATTACTAAAACTATACACCAGAATTTTATATGCATTTGAACACTATTTAAAATTAGCACTTCTTTACTTAAAGTACACACTTTTATTTGAAATCATTGAGCGCTTTTATAAAGGCCTGCCCTTATTCTACAAACATATTTGCCTTAACCTGCCTAATTAGGCATTAAATTAAGCATTAAAAATCGTACAATAAATTAGCTACGCGAGCTTTTGTAAGTCAATTTCGCCATGTTTCACATTCATACTAATTACTATTCTATTTTACGGAAACCATGACCAACTATGCAACCAAACGAGAAACATCAACTGTCTATTCGCATGAAATGAAAGTTTTTCCTATGTTAGTTCATTTTCCAATGATAAAAATAATTTACTACCCTTTCTAAAATGGGAGCGCTTGTGTCGATTTCTCGTGGAGCTATGATGGAAACTTTTCGAACAAAGCTCACATTTGTAAGGTTTCTCACCTGTATGTACTCTTCTATGCACTTTCATTGTAGCAGCCTGCGAAAATGATTTACCACATAGATCACATTTATGCGGCATAGCGTTCAAAGAGTGTAGCTGCAAGTGTCGTCTTAAATTCGAACGCTGCTTAAAAATTCTACCGCAATACTCGCATTCAATAACATCCGGCAGTCGGTGCTGCATCTCATGTTCATATAGAACAGGCAAAGATTTGAACTGTACATCGCAATATTTACATTTTCCTTCGGTAGACAAATGCTCTGAGTGGTGTTCTACGCCATGATCAATAAGGAGGTTTTTGGAAGGAAACTGATGGGTGCAATAATCACACTGGAAGTGTGGTAGCACCGCCACTTTCATCGCACACTTTTTGAGATGTTCTTTTAACAGAGATTTTATTCGAAACTGTGATGGGCAGTTGCTGCACTTAAAAGGCTTTTCTCCTGTGTGTATGCGACGATGCTCTATCATGCGGACCGATTCCTTGAACCCTTTGCCACAGAAACTACATTTGTAAGGGGTATCGCTTTGGTGTGTACGTTCGTGTTGGGATAAGCAAGAGGACTTAAAAAATATTTTTCCACAAGTTTTGCACATAAAACGCCTGTTTCTCGTATGACTATTTTCGTGACGCCGTAACGTGCTCAAAAGTGAATACGATTTATTGCAGAATGAGCATTGAAATCGTGTTTCTTCGTCTGTATTCATGTTGTTTAGGCTAATCTTGTTAGAACCACCAACCAACAGGTCAGTGTTGTGTTCCGCATGCTTTAGTCTTTCATGTTCTTCGCATTCTGCAATAGAAATAAATTTATCCGTGCAATAAACGCACTTTATTGGTTTTTCATCAATGTGCAACGCAAAATGATTGTTTAGTAACCGAACTGATAAAATTGCTACGCGTGGCGACATGCACTTATCACAGTGATAAGGCAATTGGTCAGCATGCTCAGTAAGATGTTCGTTTAGACTATTCTTGCAGTTGTATTGCTTCCGACAAATGAAACAATGATATAAAAAATCTAGTACTCCCCTTTCTCCAGCTTCCATTAACACTTTATCGTGGTTCCGTTCATGTCGCTCAAAATTAGATTTTGTCAAGAATCGTTTATCGCAGTATCGACAGGCGTATCGCCGTATCTCGTATTTGTTACAATGTTTCTTACTTACTAAACTAGTTTGATGAAATCGTCGCTGATGTGCATCGCGATTTGATGCACTTTTAAAGCGAGCCTCGCAAAAACTACATCTATAAGAATTATTTTGGTCATGCTGAGAAAAGTGGTTGTTTAACCTTCCGACAGTTCTTATTTCGCTAGGCACGCAAGAGTTACACTTGAATGGCAGTAAGTGTTGATGAGATGCTTTCAAATGATTTTTCAAGAATAAATTCGATTTAAAGTGACTTTGACACAAGTTGCAAAGAAATCGGGCTTCATCCTCATTAGGCTGTTCCCCTACATCCGGTGTAGCGGAATGAAAATTTTCGACACATTTTCGATTATATCCTTTCTTGCCACTCGTTTGCGTCAAATTAGAGGCACCTGCTTGAAATGTATCGCTGTTGGTGGATACTGTCTCGGCGTTACTATCTAACGCAACATTAGTATTTTCTTGTTCGGAGTCTGGCATATGGGGTGTTTTCTCAGTTAAATCAAAATCATCTGGTTTTACAATATAAATTTCCTCAATAGTATTGCCACTTCTTACGAATTGTCTGCAAAAATTTTAAAAATAAATAATGGGTTCATGTTCTGCACCAACGCTGCCGTCATTCTCACCTTAGAATCATTTTGCTTATCCGTTAGTTGATGACTATCAAACCTTTAAATTAATTAAGTTCGTTCTGAAAAAAACGTAGAAATAAAAATATATGTCAACATTCTTACATAATGACTTTGCTACATTAATAACACATTCTTATAAAGAGTTAACAAGAAGCTACAAAAGAAAGCTGATGCAGTTCATCTAGGTACAATGCTTATCAGTTAAATTTAGATTGATAAAAACAGTAGATGGTGTGGTAGGAATTATAAGCTTTAACTTTCATGTACTTAAATCTCTTACCTTTCACACAAATGGATACTGTTTAGTAAAACTATGACTATGCGTTACTGTACACACGATATTATAAAGGTGTAAAAAACAAATGATCTAATACATATGAACAGAAGCGCAAGGAATGTACAACAATAATTCTACAATACAATAATACCTACAATAATGCTGCGAAGCACCAAGTAATTCCTTAAAACCAATATCTTTATACGTTTAAGGTATGAAATTTCGCCATTCTCATCTATCATTAGATCACATTCTGAAAAATAAATAATTCTACCAAATAGGTTTATCAATACACAATACACAATTTTACAAAATTTTCACTAAAATTCAACGATTTAAGTGCAGTGAATTGCCTGCTTGTTTTGGAATTACAGGCGATACGAAACCACCCAATCAACAAACCAACAGCTGTCAGCTTCTCAAACACCGGCTAATTTTAGTTAGTTATACAACAATTCTTTCGTTCAACAGTCACACAACGATCTTTCGATGTTTCGTTGAGTTGAAAATTAGAACAAGAATTGGTGCTAAGATATCCTAAAAGCACCAATTGTGCTAACATTGCTCTTTAGTTTATACTGTCAGTTTCCCTCCATAGTTTGAACTATTTTGGTAAAACAACTAAAAATTACGATAATAAAAAGAACAAGAATTTGAGAGAATAGTAGAACTGATAAAAGCTTCTGTTACGTATTTTATTTTACTTGTGTATGTAATTTTCCATACGGGTTCGTTCGAATGACATACGGCCAAAATTGGTTCTGATCATTCCAGGAGTGTTATACACGCACAAAAACTTCAAAATTCTGCTTGGGTGTAGGAAAACAAAACATTTCATTTGTTGTTGTTTATATGCCTCCTCGAGTTGCTCGCTTTCTTATTACTGTGAAACCTTCGGACGAATAGCATTAATACATTGCTCTACATGGCTGAATCTGTCGGAAAACTAGAGGAGGAAGCTTTGAAACGTAAAAATCGATTGCGGGAACTTCGTGAAAAGCGAACACAGGATGAACAATCTACCGATTTAACAAGCGAAGACAGTACAAGGATTCCCAAGTAAGTAGCTCCTCATTCATCGTGAATGGTTCGATCAACTGTTCTGAATATCACGCACACATCATTCCATTACAGGCCCATTTTCCGTAACTATAAACCGGAAGATGAAGAAATAACGACTGTGGAATCGCTTGGTGGAGATGTTGAGAAGGAGGTTTCAATGCAACTTGAAATGATGAAAACGCCCATCGTTATTGAAGAGATCGACATAGCTAATCTTGCTCCCCGCAAACCTGATTGGGATTTAAAAAGAGATGTTTCTAAAAAGTTGGAAAAGCTAGAACGTAGAACACAGAAAGCAATTGCCGAACTCATACGTGAACGCCTTAAAGCAGGGCAGGAGCAGGATATAATGCAAGCTGTAAATATTGCTACATCAACTACTTCTGCCACTCGAGAAAGAACCAACGCTTCGGATGACTAATAAATTGGATACGTATAGACGTGATACCGATACAGATTATGTAGTTATTCGCGTACACGAACATTGGGAGCAACAGTGTACTCACCGGTTGATAGTATTTCATCTTTCATGGGCTTAAGAACACACTACCCCACATGCACACATGAATGCCGTTAAATCATTTATTCTACTCTATTCTGTGGTCGTTGATATTTTCCTTGAATATGCAACACGGATGTTGTTTCAACATTGGGGTTACTCGACATCTTCATTATTATATCGTTGATTTCTAAAAATAAAAAAATATGTAAGCATGCTTTCACAACTTCTTCATATGAAACGATCAATTGTACTTACTCCTTCGATACTTTTCTTCTAGTATATCCGTTGTTTCTTTAATGCGTTTTACAGTTTCGGCATATTCTTCGTTAGAAGATCGATTACGTATGTGTTCTTGTTCGATGGCGGACACGGTGCTGCTCAATTCCTTCAGCTGCTTTTCCTTCTCCAAAATTAACTTTTCTTGACGCATAGCAATCTCGGTACGTAGATCAATTTTGCTTTTCAACTTCATGTTTTCTTTGTTCAGGTTGTTAATGACTGTCGATGCATGGGCAAGCTCGTCGGTCGTTAGCTGCAAGGCATGCTTCTTAGTATGGCAGATATTTTTTTCTGCTTCCAGTTCAACTTCCAGCTCCGATCGCTGCTTCTCTATTAGTTTCAGTTGACCTTGCATTTCTGCCATTTGTCGTTTCAGTTCGGAAACAGTACTCTCAGATCGCGACTCTCGATTCTGCTGTGAAGCTATATTCGCTTGTAAGCGTTCTAAATCTTCTTTCAGTTGCGAATTTTGACTACGAAATCTTAAATTATCTTCCCGTATGGCTTCGAAACGTTTCGTCTCCTGAACCATACGTTCCGTACGTTCGTATACATCCTTTGTCAACTGGTCTATCTTTTCCTGCAAACTGCTTATAATAGCTTTTAAGCGTTTTTCTTCGCTATCTTTACATTCATTTAAACTTTTGATTGTTTGATGTAAGCGGTTGACTTCCTCAGTGTTGCGGGCAAATATTCGATTCTCTTGCTCGATAAGTTTTCCATTTAAGGATGTTATCTCGCCTTTCAACTTATCAATAGTATCATTTTTTGCACTCATTTCATACTGATATTGTTGTATCTGTGAAGAATATGCATTTGCTTGTTCTTGTAAAACCTGTAGAGACTGGTTTATATGAAACAGTATAGATTCGGTTGAAGCACTGTCCATAGAAAGGAACAAGTGAGTTAAATTTTTGAAAGAGCTTTTCTCGAAAATCTGCAACGAGTGCCTTCCATTCTCAGCCACCAGAGCCAAGTGCAGCTCTTCCCGCTTGCAGCTATCGAGAATTTTAATTAGATGATCGATAAAACCTTGAAAAGAAACATGCAGCGATTGCTCCACTCTTATTTGTTCATATCCTGCATTGTCGATGGTGCTTATGAACATTTGTGAATGGTCATTTACTTGAGTCATTCTTATTTGCTGCAAAGATTAAAAACATCATCAGTGATCTGCTGTTCATAAAACACACATATCGATTTGGAACATACTATCAGGTTTTGCATATCTATTTTTTCCACTATCATATAAAACATCTGCGGTTTACGTAGCCCAACACTTTCGATATTCACTCTCAGAGGAACTATCGGAAACAGCACTTTCACACACCTCCGCAAATGGTTATCGATGAATTTATCATCCATTTGTATTCCTTTAAGCATTTTCAAAGATAAAACCAGTAAATTTAACTGAAAGCGTCGTTCTTTTGTTTACGTCAATTTCAGATTGACCATGCCCAGTCAACATTTATTTATAAACGTCAAAAGAGAAATCCGTAACCCACAAAGCATACCACGTTAAAAAATAATTCAGTTTTCGTTAAAATAATAAACGAATGCGCACCTATGCTCGGACGGTCAAACAAAAAAACACTGAAAAATTACTCTGTGATGCAATAGATAAATGTTTCTAGCATATGCATTTTTCTACTTACGTACGAACTAAAACTTTCGAAACATTTTAATCGATGTTTTACGAAATATACGATTTTTTTAATGATTCTACATTATCATAAGATATGCTGTCAGCAACATATTTTACAGCTTTTGAGAAATAATGCGGTTATTAGACGAGGAAATATATGCTGTTATTAGACGAGGGAAAATACTGTCAGATGGTTTTGGATATTTTCTGTCAATTCGCGTTTGACAGAAAATATCCAAACCGCAAATCAGAATTCGACATGCTCAGTTCTGATTTTTTCAGACTGGATATTTTCTGTCAAAATGTTGTTTGTTTACATTTCGGTTTGTTTTTATTTTCCTGTGGTTTGGCATTCACCATCCTTCAGCAACAAGCGAACGAAATAATTTTTTTTGATTTCGTCGTACGACAAAATCGCTCGGCAATATTTTCTGTGAAATTCCATATAAAATGTGATAACTCGCGCGCGATGGAGCAGTAATACCAGCCTAATACATGTATCCATGTGTAGTATATATATAATTGAATGATTATGTATTAGTAAATAAGATAACAAAATATAACATCACAGATCCGTATAGCAAATGAAATAGGGTCTGTGTGCCAACTGACTGATCCAAAATCAACTGACAGTATTAATGTGCCAAAAATGAAATCCAATGTAATGAATTTATCAATCATTTTTAACGAATTTTGGGCCCTAAACGAATTTTGGCACACTGTTGCCGAAAACCGGAACAAAAACAGTCTTTGCATTTGGTATATTTTTGTGTAAAATCTTTTACTGCTTGCAAACGAATAAATAAATAAATATTTCGATAGTATATCACAGAGTTTAGCACACTTACCTTACGTAAACTCCAAAGCAAAATTTGCCAGCACTGCTTAGAGAAGAATGAGCCTGCCCTCTAAGTAATTGAGAACACATAAGTGGTTGTTTATACCATTTGTTGTATACGTTCTAGAATCTTACATACAATATTTTTTAAACATTTTTAAACTTTACTCATTCTAAATGAAACATTTACCATAGAATCTGTTTCATCACTACGTTTTTCAGCTGGTTAAGGACTGGACAATATACCTGGATAAATGAATTCTTTCTAGCGAATCAATAAAATTTCGTAAATTTACGAACTTTATCTGAAATAGCAAATGTATTTTTAACTACACTTCATTTGAACGAATGGGTCAAATGCATCGCAAAAACTATATGTACTCACGAACGAACGAGTGCGAAAATAATGCTTTCCTCTAGCTCCAAGTTTATAAAAATAATGTGCAGAGATACAATACAGCCGCACAGGTTGTGAATAAGTGGTTTTGAAAAAAAAAACAGGAAAAGGTGCTTTATCACTAGTATATCACTGTTATTACAAAATGGATTGATTACTCCAATGGGTGTTGTTATATTCCATGCAAATAACATCAGCAATCATTGCTTTGGTTCTAACCGTGCATAGCACACTTTCTCTTTAATTAATCTTCTAATGCGATCCAAGATGTACGTGTTTTGCGAAGTCTGTCACGAACAACGAACACCAGAAGTGTCGGAATTCTTCATAACATCGTGCAGTCACATTTTTTGTCGAAAATGTTTGCCTACTAATTGCAATAAGTGTCCTATATGTAGTAAACCCTGTCGGACATCGCCGATGGGCAAGGATTTGCCATCCTCCGTCAAGGAGTATTTCATCAACCAAACAGAGCAACTGGAAAAAATCGGCAAAATCTATCGATTTCAAAACGGTAAAATGGACCATTTTATTGAAGCGAACTTTAACATCCTAGTGGAGTATGAAACTAGAAAACAACGGTTTCAAAAACTGAAACAAATGTATGCAGCATACAAGAAAGGAATTGTGGAAGAGCAAAATTTGATAATACAGTTACAACAAAAGAAGAAAGAAGAAACACTTCAACCTCACACTCCAGACGACTTAGTGAAAAACACAAAAGAAGACTTTTTCTAGAATCAGATGTAGATTGTTCAGAATAAAATATCCATGCATCTTTATATTTTGCTATAAATTCATGTGTAAGCATAGTTTATTACATTTATACTCAACCTCATCTTTCCAAATTAGTTGAGCTAGATTTGTTATTGTATATAGATGCAACCGCAACTATACAGACATTTGGAGCGGATATAAAAATTGAGCTAAAGTTTAGAAGGACCCCACTGACAATGTTGCTGCTCGAAACTTCCGTAATAACTAGCTTCGTTTAGATGACACTTGTTTGACAGTTAGGGGAGACAGATAGACACATCAAGGAGCAGATGTGTCAGAAAAGTCCAAGTTATATTGTAAAATTAATTTCGTGTTCGTAAAAGTCAGTCTATATGAGCGCCTCGGTAAATAAGAAGCAATTAAAAAATCTACTTGGTAATAAAATCAACATGAGCAATGAAGAGAAATAGTAAAAACAATCTGTTTAACGAAGCCTGCTAGATTGTCCAAACGTAGTTTCACAGTTTTTGCTACATGCTGCTCGAGTCGAGCATATTCTGTCCACGATTTTCCATCGAGCAAGCGACTCCAGAAGCAGTGACATTTGTATTCTTTTTCTTCTATAAAACAAAAAATAATTGAAGAAAAAGGTCGTGTATGTGTGCTGCTGCCGTAATTTTTTAAAACTGTTACTTAAATCTTGTAACGACGGATATTTATCTCGTTTACTATGCTGGTAGTGATCAGAATGATGTTATCAAGTTAAAGCGTTAAAATAAATGTCATATTAGAGTGTGTGAAGTCGCAAAACGCGACAAACACACCCACCTTTGAAATCAATACGCTGTGCAAAACCGTGTAATCTATGCTGGTTAAGAAAATGGTGTACTGCATTGCGCCATGTCTGACATGGAATGTGGTGTTTGAATCTGTTTGGCAATGGTGAATCGAAAGTGAAAACGCAATGCCCAATTCGTGTATCTAAAAGGTAAAATACGTAGTGAAAAGGCTAGCCCAATGGCTCCTCTGTGTGTTTTACAAGTGCTAGTGGCGACAGTGGGCGTATGTGTATGATTGCTGCGATGGCTTGCGCTAGGGCTATCGTAGTGTGCGTGAAGGATGTGATATCCTAGGAGAATTTTCTTGGGCTCGAAGGATATACACGAAAGCAATTGATACGGAGGATTAGAACAGTTATTCTTCATTCCAACATCTTCGGTTAAAACTTAGTAACATGTTTAATGGTGTATAATAATAATACGTAACAAATCAAATGAATCGCGAAACAAGTGCAATCGTTTAAACGATGCACTTGTGCGTTACAATGTAGCGTGTTTATTCGGAATAACGATGCAATGGGAGCAATAACTAAAAATGAATGGTGATAAAAATCGTGGCTATGTTGTGTGTTATTTGTGCCCAGCAAAATATGTTTCATAACAATCGGAAATGGATGTAAAGAAAAATAAAATCATGTGCATTAATGTATGATTAATTATAAAATATGATTAAACATAGTTCCTGATTAATTGTGAAAAACATCTACAAATTGTCCTTCGTTGTAATAGCATGTTGGTATAAACTGCGCAAATATTTTAGAACACATTTTTTATGTTTCGCCATTAAAGTTATCCTAGCTATCGCAGTTTTCACTGGTTTATATACGTAGTAAAAATCATAGTGGTGTATCGTAGTAAAAATCACTTGCATTTTTAGCTTGCAAGCAAATGCTAAGCATTTCGATGACGGTAACGTAAAACGCAAGAAAAAATCGATTCGGTAAGCACAGAAAGCCTACACACACCAATACTGCAAAGGCAAGAGAGAAAAAAAAATCGATAAACGCACAAACACCGATACACATCCTGGCAGTGAAGTATTTCGAATACTGTTAGAATGCAGTGATGAACATAGCAAAAGAGAGAAAATATGCTTTTGTAAGAAAAGGTGTGCCAGCGTGTGATGAAATGATGTAAAAAAAAGGAAACACTGCGTGATCAGCAATGGTTTTCTTTAACGATACGATACACGATTATACACCAAACGATGATCAAGGTTCAATGACTAAGGAAAGTTTGATATTGGATTGAATGGAGAGGCTATGCAAAAAGTGTCGTGGTAATGGTATAGTTTGTAACCGATGTTTCCAGTTTCGTACAATCATTCAGGTTACGGAGTAACTGAACCCAGGCGTGGTTGCCCACTTTGGGCTAACCGGAAATAGGAGAACTTCAGAATCTTTGGATTAGTGTCGAATTACTGAAAAACAAACAGTGTAAATTATGCCTGTGCTGGTACGCTGCAAAATGGATCATTTGTGGATTACTTGGCTTTCGCTACTAGGTGAGTAGAAAACAATCCTTCTGACGGGTGTGCTGTGCGATACTGCAGTTATGAAGTAAAGTATAGTTTATCTTAGCGTAAATGCAAGAAGCAGTCTACTAATTATGTTCCTTGCCTACCTATTGCATGTACCATTTTATTCAACAATCTTTGACTTCTACACATATTCGATAACTGCGAGCTATGTCGTAGAGTACGTTTTCTAATAAATTACCATGGCCTGGCATTCTTTGAACTTTAAGTGTTAGCGGGTGTGTTCGCATTTTCACCTATATTTTCGCCACTGAACACATCTGTGTCGTGTGGATATATTTAATTTGTCACATTATGTGTTAATTGTTCGACTTAATTCAACCAACTTGTAGCGATATCTAGAATGTTGTGCCATATAGCACATAAAATAATAACCAAAAGCGCTGTATTGTTGGTTGAAATTTGAATGCGTTCGAGTTTATAGGTGATAATTTTGTTAGCGAAGAGTGGCACGTTTCTTTAATGCTTTTGAATTGTATGGTCCTCCATGTTTAATTCACTCGAATGTGAGTGGTTAAAAGCTACGATACCAATCATGATTTTGCACATTTTTTTGAACAAATTTTCCGTTCGTGGATGTTTTTTAATGTAAGTTAATAGAATGTTGAAAATTATTCTTTTGTGCAACGCTGTCTCTGATTGATATCTGATTGATAGTTGATGATCTGATGATCTGATGATAGTAGATGATCTGATTGATAGTTTTTCGATAAGAGTTCGATAAGAGTTAGTTTTTTTTCAAAAACTTAGTAATATCACACAAATACTACAATAAAGTAACACTAAATATAGAAATATAACAAATGTAACAAAATAAATTTCCCGTATGTAATTTGTATGCACAAATTCAATTGGCAAATTATATTACGGGTAATCATATTATGTAATTCATGTCTCGTTTAATCCATATTGCATTTGTTTCATTGATAGAACTGTTTTTATACGAACACTATCATTAACTTGGCGATAAGAAAATTTCGTCTGATCTATCAAATTGTGTTGATCGAGAATGCAAGTGATTTGAAAAAATAATAGTGACATGCTATTAACATTGAGGTAGTCAAACAACAAAAGCCTCACAATACAGCCAAAGTGTCGACAAAGTTTAATTAGGAGGTTCTCTCTTCTAAGTTAGAAGAGAATATGCTCTGCATCGGTTACAACATAGCGGCATCGACGACCACAAACCGAATGCACTTTAAATAACACGGAAAACGTAAATAAACTTCCAATTCTTGTCGCGGAAGAAAAAGAAGCAGCAAGAAATGATTCGACGAAGCCGGAGACTGCACTTACATATGCCTCGTCAGAGTGGTATGAATGTTTCTTGCTCGTGTCGCTGCATGGTTTCTAAACAAATTGTCATTAAGTTCGAGCATACGCAGTGTGTTGATACGCATGTGTAAGTAAGTAGGCTGTGAAATAGAGATTGGTGGGATCGAATCTCTACCCAGAGCGTAAAACTAGCTATGCAGCAGCAGGCGATGTAATAGATGTGTCTGTGCAGCAGACAAGCATTTTGTGCTCAATATTTTTTTAATTGATTTCAATGTTGGCACTGGTGCACATTTTAAAGTTATTTTAAATAGATCTTCTGAAGATGGATTTGACAATAAATACACACTTTTGGGCCTAATTACCGCACCGCTGTGAAACACAAATGGAATTGTTAATATAATCGCGTTTGGTGCTCATTCGTTAATTTTTTAAATCTGTTAAAGTAATTAAAATCTGTTTTATAAAACTGTACTGCCCTTAGAGTTTTGAAGCTGTTTGATAGCTTTTGGTGTAGTAGGCTCTAGATGCCAGTTAGATAATTTTTATCTTTATTATATGTACAATAATTGTAGTCGATCTTACCCTAACTGTATCCTAACTTTTGTCTTCAAGTTGATCATTAAAATATCAATAAACATCCTTATTCGTAGCTTGATTGGCAGGAAGTATTAACTGTAAAAGCAGACTTGAAGTATTCCACAAAAAATCAATTTTTAAAGCATTATTTTCTAGTTAAAGTGTTTGAAGGACGAAATTAATGTACAAATGAATGTTTATTTCCTCCAATGGGCGCAATTGACCGTAAACCATTTTTCCATGATATAACATAGCGATATGAATAGAAACGCATACACATTTATTCTTGAGAAATGCAATATTTTGCGTTTGCTCTGGATCACTGTACACCATACCAGCCGTATAGAAGTTTTGTAACTGGCAGTGCACAGGTTCACGAAGATATTTGGGCCAGTTATACATATAATAGCGTTAAAAGTCGTAAAATAATCATGTCTTAATTATAGTAACTCATCGCTTTAAACACTACACAAATGTGTTGGCGTGCACAATTTGGCCCAAGATTGGACACTACCATGCTCTGGTACAAGTGGATCGTGTCTGTGCTCGATCTTGTAGGGGCTTAAATATATCTGGTGCGAGTTTTCAACGGCAGCTACTTATTAATGCCGCTACTGTAAGTGGTTCGGCCAAGTGGTGTTTGTCACTCACTTGACACGTTAAGATCTTTCCCGATGCAAAGAATGCTGTGAAGATTTTTTTAATACTACAGTCTCAGCGCTTGGATCTATTTATGCTTCACACTCTTCACCCCCTCGCATTGAAACGATATTTCAACACCGCACTTCAGTTCCAGTGATGTTGAGGTCGCTCGCAATATTTTAAAGAAAGTTACCATATTCCAACAACCGATATCGGTCCAAACAAGGGATACATATTACAAAACATTGGGTATATTGCATTAAATAAAAACTCGTTGAATTATTTCGAGTTATAACGCTTAGTATACTATATGTGCTTTTAAATTATATAAATTTTATTTAACATTATCAGAATTTGTGGTTAAAATACTCAAGCTGAAAATTTCATCGGTTTGGAAAAGTAAGTGTCGGTCATTTATATCAATCACCTTTTGCTCGGATTTATGTACCAGGCAGCAGTGTACCGAAACTCGGACCGATCGTGCTTTCGGTATTTCTAGTGCTGAAAGACAGCTCTTCACCTTTCAACGCTCATTTAACTTCGATTTAAGGTAAACTGTGGAAACGCAGTTGCTCTAGTATTTGCCTGGTAATGATTTTTGTGGAAGATGATAGAATTCTCTAGCGAGTCTTCGATATTTTACGCAATTTGGTAAGAGTGTTCGATATTTTACGCAATTCGGTATGGCGTCATCAATGAGTGCAGCGTATATTTTCTTGTCGAATTCTTTTGCAACGATTGCTATCGATTGTTGTACCATACTTCGTATCATTCGAGCGCCAATGAGTTCGTATTATATAGTTACCAAACTTACCGCGATTTTTGACAGTTAAATTAGACAACTGTGAGGAACCTTATAAAATGAAAATAAAAAAAAACTAAATCTAGCTGGCTTCTGTTCACGATATGCGCGTTTGTTAAGGTGAAGGTCCAGGTTGCGGTAAAATCGGTAACAGTTCACAGTTTTTACTTTAGCATCGATAAAGTTTGCTCACAGTTCCACTATGTCTAGAGGTTATACAAGAGAACCGGTAGCTTTTACAACTTGTTTCTACTTGTTGATTGGTTGCAAGTAAAAACATTTCCGCAGTACAACTAGTATAACAAGGTAATTTTATTGTATGGAATGAATCGATACGTTTAGAATCATTTGGAAATATCCAGAACATCCAGAAGAGTGCATGTAGATACAATAACAGGATGTTCTGCGTCGCTCGCAGACAACATTTGTCACTTGTTCTGGTGTAAGATTTGCCGCCATCTAAAAAGTGAAAACAACAATGAATAGTAACTACAACAGAGACATAAGAGGGCTATATAGTCCTGAAGAGGGCTGTTGAAATTGGCAATACTCTACAAGCTAATGAGATTAGCATACTATTTGTAGAGTTGATAATTAATTATCCTATAATGTCCTTTAAAACAGACTGATCCGTTTTATGTACTATTTTTTTACTAACTGCCGTACTGGTTGAATGGAATCTGGTGTCAGTTTCCGATCTTTTCCGATTCCGATCATAGTAGAGCACCAAACCGAATTGCTGTTCCTATTGCTGTCTCTCAGCTTTGCGTAGACCCTTTGAGAGGAAAACCAATCTTAGTTTTCCTAATGCGGCGTGGTTTAACTCTTGTTGTGTTGTTGTATCTAATGTTGATTCGCATCGTCTCCAAGATATGGATGACCAGTGGAATATCTGCAACAAGGTTGAAAAGTAACAAGCTTATCGTGGTGGAAAATTTCAGTTTAACGAGAATGAGAACTTTTCAAAAGGTGTACTACTTCGTAGCAGATCTGATAATATGAACATTACCGATAAACTGTCAGTGGCACCTAATTAAAACTCTCCTTTGCCTCATCATTTGTATCGTACTGAGTTACAAGTGCTTTCATTGCCACTTTTCTAACAATATGTATTTCTCGATCTGTAAAATATCTTGTATACCTGCATATTACTGCGACCTTTTAGGCAACAATAAAGTAAATGATTTTTGGGCCCTTCAAATGAAAATGGTTTAAAAGTTGGGTGATATGTCTCGATTATTTAGAAGACACCAAAAGTCTGTCTTACTGAAAACATATCATATAATGCATTGAGTTGTTCGATGGAAATATTTGTTACTGAAGGTAACATGTTTACACGTTATTAAGCATTTGTGTTTCTAATGATGTAGCAATCTTTTACTATGTGAGCGAATGCCGGCAATGTCATCAGTATGTTTTGGAATGAGGACTTTTCCTTCAACAAGCGATGAATGTATACGAATAAGAACGTATACGGCCTACTATGGCTATGTTTATGGCTATGGGAAGCTCTCCATTAATACTTGGGCAGTAATGGAGAATGTTAAAATAAACTCTTCTACCATCATTTTGATTATATCTCCAAACATTTGTTGTACTTAATCTTAGACATTGCACGGTGACGTTTTAACATTTATTTATAATATTCTGAATAATAAATATTCTGTTTTTTTTTCGTAGGACTATCAATCATTTGGGAAGTATAATTGTAGTGCTAATGATCTATTTTTCTTGGTTTTTATATTTATTTCTACAAGGATTCGTCAGTTTGGCACTTGCTGTTGAAGTTCACTTCGAAACTCCTGACAGTGGGTTTTTCTTGAAGCATTCTCCACGGCAAAGTGCGCTCGCATCAGTAGTAACAGCCGCAACGTCAGGCAATGGCAAGGTTCGATCAACAAACGGTGACTCCTTACTTTCTGTGGATCGATTTACGGTAGTGCAAACTAGTCAGCCGGTGTCTGTACGAGCCAGTTATGGCCCATTTTCTACGAAACAAACCGTACCTGCGCGGTACATCGTACCCGACGTAGTAGAGAATGCTAATTTAGACGGAAATGCTTTGCAAAATACAACCGCAGCATTATTGGATCTACAGCAGCAATCAAATCTTCACCTGGACATATCGGCCCATGTCGTTCGAAGCAGTGTTGCCCGCGATTCCCCTGTGCTTCGCGTTTTGTTCCATGCTGGTGCCGACCCGGGCGGTCATTTACAGCGTCAAAAGATTTGTGTGCTATTGCACGCTTCCATGGGCAACAGGACTCCACTTAAAGGCCGATGCATGCCGGAAGGTGAGGATGGTGTGTGTGTAGCCGAAGTAGTAATACCATCCAACTGGTGGCCACCGTTACCTCCTCCGGAAAGGGAGGGTCATACAGTTGGAACCCCACCGAAAAGTCCCCAGCGAGTTGTGCAAGTGTCTTATAGTGTATTCGAGCCGCCTGCCAGAAGTCCGGAACTGTGCGAGCCAAAGGTACAGATTCAACCGCTGACGCCATTCGCGAAGATTCCTCTTAGTCAATCGCAGCTGCCCTACAAAGAACTTCGCGCCGACGATACCCTCACCATGATGGTACCCCAACAGCCGTTGTACCCTCTCTCCAAGATACACGTTCCAGTCTTTCTGCATCCTGAAAAAGGGCAAAACATTGCTGTATTCATTGTAAGGTGAGTACTAAGCGAGGTTTGTAACCGTTTATAATGATTGGCATTTTGTGTTAGAGGAAGGCCCCAGTGTGATTTAAGTGGAGTAAACTCTTTGCATTGTTGACATTTATCATTCATCATTAAGTAAAAAAAAACAGTGTTTGTAGAACTTATAATAATTTAAAAATTATGTAAATCAGAGTTTTTCATTTAAAACGTCATTTCTCAAGCGCTGCAACAAAGGTATGGTATTATTAAGTGATTTTTCGTTTTGATGGTTTTCGAAACTAAGGTTTGTTTTCGCTTCTAATGCCGCTTTATATTGTAATAAATCCAGTAAAGTAAATAGTAAATCTAGCGATGAATAATCATTGTGTTTTGGATTTCCATATTAAATATAATACGTGTTGTATATTTCCTGCTAAATTGAGTCATTAATTGTAACAAGCCCTACTATTTTTTATGCAAACATTTGTCGTTAGAGAAGGCTGTTATTGGGAAAATTTTCCGGTGCTATTTTGCGTTTAATAAAGTACGTGTCGTAACGTATGTTTGTTTTGTCATTGCAGAGCACGTGTGAAAGCAGGAATGCGTATCCTTGGTGCAATAGCATCATCGGACGAGTGGAACGTGTCGGTAGAAAAGGAAAACACAAAGCACACTGTGGCTCGTGTTACCGCTTTTCGAAAGGATCAAGATCCCGACAGTCCCGCCAGTTCTTTCCATTCGGACAGTGGATCTACGAGTAGTAGGTAAGAGACATCTATCCTTGGGACCTTGAATATCTAGTAACCTCAGATCTTAACTGGTGTTTTCACTATATTTTCAGTGTTGTGGAAGTTTTTTCATGGTTGCTAGAAGTATCAAATGATACCAAGGAATATTGGGATGGGGGAAGAATTATCTGGTCTGTAAGTTATGTAAACGATGGTCCAAAAATTAAGGCAGATGCGACCACAGAAGCATCATTGATGGCTAGTAGCACTGGTATGCAAGAAGAAAGCAGAAAAAAGATAGTAGCCAAACTTGAAATACAGAAAGATGATATTCAAGCCGTACTGCCTATCGCAAAGGTATTGTATTATTCAGATATTTTTTCTTTCCTCAGTAAAAATCGAATACAAAGATGTAATTTTTCTTCTCTTAGAATTGGGAACTTATGAATACCGCAGTTCTCACTGGAAGACAAGTATCGCAGGCAATGAAAGTATTCATTGTATCACAAGCGGGCAAGATGGCAGATGTAACCCTGCAAAGTTCATGTCAAACGGAAGATGAAAGTGTGATAAAGGTAGAATTAGCATAATAGACCCAGTTAACAGACTTCACAGAACTGACAGATCTGATTTTTGATATGTATAAAATATTTTAATTTAGTAACAATTATTTAATTCAGCCTTTCTTTTATCCAATTAATTTTTCCATGTCAGGTATCTTCATCATGTAGCTCTGTGTATGTTGATGGTTCAGAAGTGCGAGGATCGTCAAACGCGTCCATCTTGGTGAAATATGGGACGTATGCTGGGTTGGCTCGATTTACCGTGTGGATGCCAGAATTTCCACTGGAAGTGTCTGTTACTGACTTTCGTTTGTCCCAGATAAAAGGATGGAAAATACCTGAGGATCATAACAGGTACGGTAATGTTATACAATTTAAAAATAACAATATGGTATTGATAGTAAAGAATCGTTCTTCGTTGGTCATATTCTTATATTATCTTTTTTTTAATATTTTCAGTGCAAATGGTAAATCGAGGCGTAAAAAGCGTGCTTATGGAAGCGGTGGTTTATGGGGCCACCATGGTGATGATTTTATCAATGGGGTATCCTCAGACCGAGGCATGTGTCGGGCGAGATACCAACAAAGCCCCGTGGAAGTATATGCGAGATTCGTAGCAGTGGACCAAGATTCGGGACGTGTCAGCTATTTAATCTCACGGCGTACGGGTCTTCGAGTGACTGACTTGGTACAGTCGTTATTACGTGTTGCAGATCCGAAAATTGCCACATTAAGAGGACGGACTTTGCAAGGACGAGCTATGGGACGTACAGATGTTCAGGTAAGTTATAATTTATTACAGTGTAGTTGCAAATTCATTAAATCCGCAACATATTTCATTTTTACAGGTTCTTTCTCCTATTAATGGAAGGGTCATAGGTGCTCGCGAAGTGCGAGTGGGTAGTGATAAAGTTACCATAACGCGTTTGGTGGTCAAGGTTGTTTCAGGCTTACAGCTATCCATATCCAGTGATGGCTCGATAGATAATGGCTACATAGCCGAAACATCGGTCACTCGTAAGCTAACAGCGCAGTATCAAGAAGGACTGCTTGATATCGACTTGGAATTCTCAGATGGCTCTAGAACCCCGCTAAGGTCAGCAAGACATTTAACATAAATTTATTACATACACATGTTCTGCAAAAAGATTTGTATGAGAATTACTCTTTTCTAATAACTTTCATATATTTTTTACTATAGGGATATTTCGGTTGATGATTACTTCCTGCTGGTTGAAAGTCTCGATACCGAAGTAGTTGCCTTTGCGCCAATGCTAGCATCGCATCATCCACGAGTGATAGCAGTTGGTGAGGGTAATGGGGAATTGTTACGTGTTACTTTACTTCTCTCGGAGGAATGTCGCCTTCGTCGAAATATGCCAGTTTCGAAACAGGTAATAGTTGGAAAAATTGTTTCGACAGTGCGATGCATGCTTACGTATGATTAAATTTATAGGGAATGAAAACATCCGTTGGTCCCTTGGTCAGTGCTCTGGCATCGGTGCAAGTTGATTTCAGTTCTTCAGATATGAATTCGAGGCCAGATACTTTGCAGAACGATGGTGCTGTTGGGCGTGATCGTATTAAATCAGGAAGAGAATTGAACGATTTAGAAGATATACTCGTAGGTATCCCACTAAAGGATGATACTGGCCATGAAACAGCAGCTGTTGTACATTCATCAAGACAACATCATCGCGGAAGCACGAACGGAGGCATTATCAGTGGTAACAATGGTGTGGTTGGAGTGTTCTCGTCAAACAAAAGCATGGTACACGGCGATGCATCGACGCTCGAAGTAGGCATGTACATCGTACTGACGGCCTTTTGCTTGGCTATTGCTATATTTGTGGTGTCATGCATTGTGTATGCCTCAAAATATCGACCGGTTACGATTGATGCTAACGGGGATGCCAGTGTTCGCGATGGAATGGGCAATGCTAGCGTGTTTGATGGTGGAAAAGGAAATGAATCTTGTGCTACTAACGCACATGATTGGGTTTGGTTAGGCCGAGCAACAGTTGATCGCTCAAACACGGACAGCATTATAGAAGTTGGTGCCAATTACAAAGGTAAAGAGCGTAATGTAAATTGTCACACAGGTACAGCGTTTGATTAAATGGTAATTTTTTTTTACAGATTCGCGAATGCACATAATCAGTAATCCAATGAACTCAAAATATTCCGAAATGGACGAACGAGTTGTACAGATCAATAGTTTCGATAATCCTAATCATGTTCAGCTGCCATCTTCCTTATCTGTACCTTTTCAAAATAATCGAGCGAACGAAGAATCAATGACGCCTATGAAACCATCTTGCACGTATAAAAAACGTGACCGTCATAATCGTACGATAATGTAAGCCGTAAATTACATTCAAAAGGGAAACAAAATAACATTTTTATGTACATGTTTACGTTTCCAGTGAAGAGCCTTTACCGCTTCCGCAGCGTAGTGTTGCAACAACAGTTGTCGATCGCATTGAATACCGTCCACCTGTGCCACCACATCGAAATGTAGGTGTAACTGTGCATGTCTCGAACAAGGTAAGTTAACCAACAATGTTCACAGATTTTCACATCGGTGAAATGTTATGTTGCATTCCGAAATATTTATTTTCGCATTTACCATTTTGTAGCTACCCGTTGAAGCTGTTGTACCTCCTTTCAAACCATCAAAACGCTCAGTATCAAATCATCGCCCAACGAGGAACAGCAACGGCATGCTACTTAACAACACTGGTTGTTCTGCCACAAACCCTGCATTTAATGTACATGCTCAGAATGCTTCCATAGTTCCGCAACGTAACATAAATCATACTCAACAACAAATAAATGCAGCTTTGTTTAGCAACGGTAACTCGACGGCAATCCAAGGAAAACAATTTGAATCAGCGCACGCCGTTGCGGCAAGAAGATCTGTAACTAATAGATCCCCTCATTCGTTCGAAAATATGGGCTTCTCGATTGTGCCACCATCAACCACCGAGAACTATAAAAACGAGATTAGAACACAGGAACAGTATCATCCACCAAAAGAATTACACATGGCCGAACGCTTAGTTGAACAACAAAATGGGCAACAGACGGCATTTAAGTTTGATACTATTAATCAACACCATAAATACCATCAGCCATTCGAATGCCCGAGACCATCAACGTCGTCATCGGTAGAAGCAGTTCCAAGCGCCGGCAACAGAAAGAGCGTTGGCTATAATCAGAAGGATTATAAACAGCAACAACAACAACCGACAGAAAATATGCACGATGATCCCTGTAACGTCGTTATTACCGAACACACTAACGATGACAGCAGTCAAGTGAATTGTTCGGGTTCTTCTGATGACGATGGTGGTTTCAAACCATCTTTTGAGCCGATCTCCCGAAATAACGATGCAAGCATGGGAATTTCTACTTCGGCCTGTCTTGCGTCCCAGTTGGCGGCGACGAGGAAATCGAACAAAAAGCCAACAGTGGTAGGAAATCCTATGTTTTCAACGACACCAGACAGTGAGTTAGGACCGGGAGAAAGCCTTGGGTTGGATGATCTGGACATGGATTACGAACAAATCATGCATTATTTCGACAATTTAAAGGTATGCGCTACAATGAAAAGTTATACATTTAAGGTATTTTTTTAATTATTGGTTTTATTTATCGATTTTCAGGAGTCGAACGCCTGAGTGCAGGAGATCATTGCAAAGATTCGCGAAATTTTGGCCACGTTTCAGCAACAATATAGAAATGTGGCAAAGTCACCGCTAGCCAGTCCATCATGCATCCCGAGCATAAAAGATCCTAACTTTGAACAATTCTTTGAACATTTGAGTGAATCTTACGCATAAAGGAAAATGCAAATGCTTCGTTATACCGCGCCAACGCTACATCTGCCTCATATTGTTGCAAAAAAAAAATCATAGCAATCTTTACCGGTGATTATAATGATACCGTGAAACTACAAAACGTCCGTACAAAGTGACCACAATCAGTGATTGTGAACCATCGTGCTTAGAAATATTTTGAAAAGGGTTATTTATTATTGGGTGCCATATCGCCTAGCAAAGCTTAGTGTAATAGCATTTATTATCTTCATACATACCAGTGCCCAAGCGTGCTAGAAGCCATGGGGATGAACATCGTATATTTTGTAATTATTTGGAATCTCCATAACAGATGGTCCAGTCTTGCGATCTCATATTTATGTTAAGTTTATGCATAATTGTAGAAATATGCAAACTATCAGTTTTATAGTACTTTATTATCAGATTGATTACTGTGCCGTTTCTGAAGCTTTTGTTTGTATTAATTGATTTAAATTTTGCTATTGCGAAACCGTTCCTTTTTTCCTGATGGTTTTTGCGCTTTACGCTAATTGGAAGGATTTCTATTCGACGAGCGGATCTACAAAATGTGCGAAATTGCAGTGATCAAAACACAATGATGCGCTAATGAATATATTAGCAAATGCGAAAAGAGATGTGGAAATCAATAGAATAAATATACAAAATTATAACACAATATTGCACCTGATGTCATGTGAGCTTACAAAGCAAAATTCACTAATTCAATTGGAATTACATAAACTATTTAAACTCAATCCAGTAAGACATCAAACGTATACCTTGGACGCTGTAAGTAAGATTGCTATATCAGCAGCGTCAAGTATACAATTAAAAAATTAATGTGACTCTGCATAAGTAATGCGTGCAGTATGCTGTATGCTTTAACCTTGTACAAATGTAATGCATGAAAGTGTGTTTATTGGTATGCTAAAAAAAAAGACGAAAGTCACATGCACTCAGCCACAGTAAAACCAAATGTAAATTTAACATTATTAAAATAAGGGTTAATCTGCAGTTTTGATTATGTTTCAGTTTGACCCGAGGTACACATATTATGTTCATAGCCCATGTTTTTCATATCTTTTTACCAGTTTCAAATGCGGTTGATGATATTCAAGCCATGGTAATATAGCATTTTATAAACAGTGTTTTCATTTACTTTAACGATCGTATCGACACCTATAACAAGATATATTTAAAATCGTGGGAAAGTGTGCGGTGACCATTGTAGTTTACCAGCACGACATTTTTTATTGCACATATACTCTAGTCAATACAAGGAGTTATACAAAAGAAAAGGAAAAATGTAGAAAAGATGTTCCAGGAGTATGCCATGATGAAACAATAATCGTGCTATTTCAAGAAAACGGGGATAAGTACACAATGCTATTCATGTATATATATATAACAATACTTAAGTGATGATACATGTATATATATATATATAAATGCTTGTTTATTAATTTGGTAAAATCATCATTAGTAAAACAGTGTGGGATCGGCTTTAAAATGATTCACATAACATTGTTTGGACGTATTTTGAGTAGATCTGCAAAAAAGAACTGCTTTTTGGATGCTACATATTTTTTCCGAGCACAAGTGGTGGTTGAAATAATTACGGCTGGGAGAAAACGAAAATGCTGTTATTGCGAATGAAATCACAAGGTTAGAAATGTAAGCTGACGCGTAGGCAAAACGTATTACTTTTGGTTATCTGATGGAACTAGCATTCCGCACATTGTTAGTTATTGCAACCGCTGTTTTATGTACTTACACATTTTTATACGTCTATGTACCATCCCTGCGCGCTGATATTTGAACTTCAATAGTAAACGTGTAACAATGAATGATAATGAATGATAAAAGAACACCATATAACTCACGCGAGGCTTTGAAAATAGATTTCTATAAACAATCGCTATTGTCTGTTAGTTACAGTAATGATGTAAGCCCTTTTATTTTTTCTTTGATTTTAATATTATTATCGATGCTCAATATTAACAAACAAAACTCAATACAAGACATAACAAGTAAGAGTTTTATAAAATCTGCTCTAAAAACTTCGCAATTAAGGTGTAATATCTTCTGCAAGAAAGTCAAACCTTTATACCAAAAACTAGCTCTATAATACTCGTAAGCCTTTCACTGATTTAATGCAATGTTCAACTATGGCAAAAGCAATAAGTTCCAATCTCAATGAAAGAAAATCATCAGCATTTATTTGGAAAACATTGGATGAAACTCTGTTTTTGCTATTGTGCATAAACAATTCTAAAATAATAGCATGACGAAGGGATTTTGAATGAAAAACAACACAATGAAATGATTGATTGTACATCATCTATTGAAGGAGCCGAAGCGTGGCGCTAGCTAATGGCCATAACTATAAGTGTCAAAACAATATCGAAGTACATTTGAAACAAGCACTGTGTGCGACAAGCTTTCTAGTGAAAACTTGACGCAATGCAACTGACTACAGAATGTGTAGACTATCTTTCGAATATTAGCTGATATTAACTGTACGTGTGAATTGTGTTTATGGTCAAGCGTGTGGTTTGTTTTATTCTGATCTTTGGAAATATAGTCACTAATTATTAAAAGGTCACATTTTTCCAGCATATCATTATATAAACTAACCATAGCTCGAGAATGTTATAGAACCAAATACAAAATAAGTGTTGCTTGGTATCCAGAGAACAACTAATTCGCCATTTTTCTGTTACTTTTGAGTGCATATGTTCTATTCGGTTGTTTTTACATTCCCAACAGTGTTGAATCGGTTATAAAATGATTTATTTTTTTGTTATCTCCACTTTTGACGATATTATATTTGTAGTGTACAGAACCATGTAAGGAGGATTCGTTAAAGCAAAATAGTGTCTATTGTACACTGGTGTCATTCGTGTAATGAACATGTGCGTAGTTTTATCATTATTTTGTTGATTCGTTTTACACAATAAAACAACTTAACATTAATTTACAAGCAGTAGTAGTATTGCAATGGGTATCAGTCTATCAGAATACCAGAAACCGTCATTAAGGCAAATTCAATATTTCAGAGTATATAAACTAGCTTTGCTAACAACACAACAATCAATTATTATCGTGTACTGCAGCTACTGGGCAAATTTTGTACGGTTTGTTTCGATTGATTTCTTCTACTCTACTATAAAACGCGAAAATTTGTAACTGGTGTATCAGACGTTTAAAACCTGCTGAAATGTACAGTATTTACGAATGAGCTTGAATATACACGTAAAACGCGCGACACATATAATACACAGGATGAAGATAGCTGAATATGAATTCCACGGCACATATGACAGTAACTTGTAATTATCGTATAACACAATTGCCATACAGCTTCGTTCATACGGAATAACTGTTTACCGAAAACCTGAGGTAAACCGTTTCTTTACAAAAAAAATGTGTGCATAAGTTTAGGTATACTGGCAGACTTTAGACATACGTTTACACCAATGGATAACATGTTTACTGCGTATCTGAGTTAGTTATATTTTATTGAATCGAACATGTCAGCGTTTACCACATATTGTTATTGCTGAAAGAAATAATCGTCGGAAAATTATTAGCAATAGCTGATATATAACAGATATATGCTTACCATAAGCGCGGATAAAAGAATGCTATGATGAAGGTATCAAATGAATGGTAATAGAAACAAACAACACATGTTTCCATCATTATATACGCATGAAATACAGTTTGAAGTGCTTAATACTAAATTGAATGTGCGTTTATGTTTACCATAGTGCATGCCATGAAAAGCTCAACTGTTACAAACCACTTAAATAACATCCCAAACACCCATTATTCATGCATATACTCATACTCATAGTAAGAGCATCATAAGGCAGCAACCGAATCACAACAAAATAGGAGAAGCAACAAATAAAATCATTACAATGGTAAAATTTAGTTATGTAATAAATATGTGGAATGCTATGTTTCACTCCGAAAAATATACTCGAATTCTGAACTCTATTATGTTTTGTGTTTTGATGAAAGTTGCATTCGCCTTTTCCGTACATTGTGTCCAGCTAACTCGGAAAAGTATATCTATCGAATTTATTATTGTAGTGACTGTTGATGATTTGTTAGCATCAAAGTTGGTCATAATACACGGCTAGTTCCCAAAATGAAAATGAAACCATTGATCTGAATCGAATTTAGTTGATACAATTTATGTTGAGTATGCCAGTACGTACAAATATTTTTTTCCATAGAAACTGGTGGACTATGTTCGTTGCGATCTTTTCTCCTCCTACACATTATGCAGACCATACCTGAACAC
Organism: Anopheles farauti; assembly: GCA_000473445.2. Taxonomy (NCBI): domain Eukaryota; kingdom Metazoa; phylum Arthropoda; class Insecta; order Diptera; family Culicidae; genus Anopheles; species Anopheles farauti. The sequence continues at coordinate 1,236,665 of KI915064.1, forward strand.
TCGTAAACTTTCAGAAAGCTACTTCACCAACGAGTGCGTGCTCGGTGTTAAGCATATCCCAACAAGCTTGCTGCGCTATTCCCTACATTGGGACAGACTCAAATAACTAACCGCAAATAGCTTAGGAACACGAACGTAAAGGGACACGACTTCACCATCTTCGTTACATGTCTTAATCACCTTAATCTTCTGGTCTTCGTCACCGCCATGGATCGTCTGATTTTATATCGGATACTATCTTGGTATGTTGGTGCCGTCTACTGAACATCGGTTCCCCAGGATAACGCTGTGTCCACCAGGTAAGTAAGAACATAATGTTCCTGTTTAAGACTCGGTGAGAATGTAACGTATCCGACAGGATGTTCGTCATTCTCACCTTGCACTACACACTAACCATCGTAGCCGTTAGCAATCGTACCGTTGCACGATGTGCGTCGATCCGATCAGTGGTCTCAAAGATGGCCTTGAAGTTGCACAAAAAAAACATATATGTTCAACGATATTGCTCAGCATCTAGTACAATTCTGGTTGTCCGTCCTTTTTGCAGACGTTGGGTTCACACTTAGTTTTCACTTCTCCAAATTAAGGTGATCGAATGATTAAGTGTATGGCAACATACGCTACAAATTGTCGGTACCGAATTACAACTAGATCGTTCCCAAAATTACTAGGTCAGTTACTTCTTCTGCTAAATCTTCCGTCACTTAGCTGACAGTGACTAATTTTGATTACTATTTCTAACATGTACATCTATGGAACATGTATACTATGTTTAAGCACTGAAGAGGCATTCGTGTTTTGGATGGTTCATTTCTGTCAGGTGCTACCAGGGCCTGTTCCGTATTTTCCGCTCCCCAAATAAGTTAGCATCATGATACGCATTAAAGCATATCCTAGAAGTAAAGATCGCAGTGGTTCGTCTTTAACAATTTTAAATGAGTTTATAATTCCCATGACCATAATGAGTTGGTCCGACTCTCCAAAGCAGACTTCTAGTATCGAAAGACTCTTGCCTGATGGTCTCATACTCATTTGTTGGATTACACGTTTTGAACTATGTCTTTGTTCAGCTATGACAATATGTATTTAAGGTTTGGTCGTAGCTAAATGGTTAAAGATGTCACATAGTCTTACGAATCTTGACGTATGAAGTAAAGTGAAGTGATCATTCAGTTTTTTCGGTCATCGGATTTTTTTCGGACAAATATTGTTTTACTTAAATAAGATGATTCCCGTAGGCTACTTCCTCCAATCTCATAGTGTTGTAGAATAGTATTGCACTATTAGCAGGACATTCCCATCAATATAAGTAGTGTAGAGTGTGAAGAGTAGCGTTGTAGTATTTCTTCGACTTTTTTTTTTATAAAAATATCGTTTATTGTGTGTCAATTGCGTTTTACAGTTATTAGTAAAAAAAAAGTGAGACAACACAACATAAAAAAAAACAAACAAAACAGAACGTTAGGTGGACGTTACTAGACAATGGTGGAGAACATTTAAATCAATCACAGCATCGTTGTTGCCAACGATGTGGATGATGTAGTTGGCAAAGAGACGAAGAACAGTGACTCGTTTTTCAGCGTCTCTAATGTTTATATTACATAAACGAAGATTGCTGAAGGACGGATGACACTCTGGAACTTTAGAGACGATGGTGTTCACCAACATGTCCCAGGCCATTCTGACCCTTTTGCACTGGGCGAACTTATGCTCCAGAGTGTCAACGTTTACGCAAAACGGGCAATGTGGTGTGGCGGCACGGTTCATATGATGTAGCAGCTCTCCATGTTGTATTTTGCCGTTCACCAACAAATAGAGAGTGGCTCGTTGTTGGGACGATAAATTGCTGCTGTTTATATTTTTCCACGATTTTTTCCATTCTACTGCTGGAAAAGCATGGGCAACCTTAGCATCAGGAAGCCTGTTAACCAGCAGTTTACGGATGGCTTTTGTGGTTGAATTAGCTAAGAGAGGAGGAGGTAGGTAGCCCAAGTGTAGCACAACTGTCCTCAAACAAGGATATGTTGAGGAGACAGAGTCAACATTGGGCGGGTTGCCAGCACAAACGATGTGCTGACCTCCGACCCGCAGATACATCTGCTCCGTAACATACCTGTTTATGAGGAGTGCCAGTGTGTTCACTGCTGGGATGTGGAGATTTAGTCCACCACGATTGCGTGGCAAAGCTAGTTGTAGGAGAGGGCCGGTGCCGCATGTAGGCTACTTCCTCCAATCTCATAGTGTTGTAGAATAGTATTGCACTATTAGCAGGACATTCCCATCAATATAAGTAATGTAGAGTGTGAAGAGTAGCGTTGTAGTATTTCTTCGACTTACCAGTCCTCTTGGAAGATAATGGAACGGATTGTGGAAGTCCTACGTCATTGATTGAGTTGGTTACCGTTATTGGGATACTCGTTTATAGCTACCAGTTGTTACTTTTGCTCATATATCAAATAGCCTAAGACACAATTGTTGTAATTCATTCAAAATTGAAGCGAAGTTAATAAAGTTTCATTCCTTAAAAAAATTTAATTACGTTGCTCTATCGTTTAAGTTTGTTAACGAAGATTTTAAATCATACAAAAAGGAAAGGGCTTGAAATGCATTTGGCATTGACCAAATTTGATAAATTACCAATTTCAGTTTGTTGTAGACCATTACATTTTAAAATGTTGCAGATCATTTTTAAACCAATTTTAAATAAATTATACACTAGGAGTTAAGGATAACCAATACATTTTTTAAACCATGTATTGGTTATCCTTAACTCCTAGTGTATAATTTATTTAATAATTTTTACCTTTATAGAAAATAATAATATTTTCATATTATTATGTACTTCACATAGAAAATTGCTAGCATTTTAACCCCAAAACGGCAAATCAACGAAAAAATATTTTATTACGTAATAAAACATTAACTGTTGGAAAACATGCTGCATATTCTCAATGTTTTAAATGTTACTCTCGACACATTATAGCACGTCACCAACACCAAACAGTCATGGGACAGCGTGAAAGGAGACGGTTTAGGTGAGATTTAACCACCAGTCCTGTGATGTTTCGATCGGTGCAGTTACTCATTGGACCACCGAAAATGTAGAAAGGCAATGGATTTCCGTCGAGTATGAGATAAATGTTGTGACTTAAGTAAAAAATATTTTACTTAATCATCAACCATATTCGTTTATGAAATAGAAATTTACTATCAAAATTTATTAAACTTTCTTGAAACCCTTAAAGTACTAAAACAAAAAAATGGTTAAGACGGCTACGCGCAGAAATATTTGAAATAATATAAAATAGTTTATTGTTTAAATATTTGAAATAATATAAAATAGTTTATTGTTTAAACATCAGTAATAAAAAAAAATAATGAAAGAATCGAATTTTCTTTCGATTTTTCTGCCTTGGGATGCTTATATTTCAAGGTGCAAGGCAAAGAAGGCGCAAAGGGAAAGGAGTTATGCTTGTGCACAGTGATGTATCAAACACGGTTTTGATTTTTTAGGTTCATTTTATTAGCGATTTGAAATAATAAAAAATTAAATACATAACTGTGGAACAGAAGCTGGTGCTATCAGGATTTATTGAATTTTTAGTAATTCTAGAAATACCATTCGCAAGAACAGTGATTTTCCAAACCGAACATCACTGTTTTTGAGCGTCGCCATGGGAACAGCTACGTATCACCCAACATCCCCCTGCATAACAACTGCTGCGATGCTGGCCTGAAATCATAGTCGCCTAAGAAAAGGGAAGTATAAAAGAAGCCTGCTCAGAGAGGAGAGTGATCAAAGATCTTAAAACTCTACCAACAACAAACACACCGTGCCTTTTTATCGTCGCCATAGATACAGTCTCTCTACGCAGCTGAGCTGAGGTGCTACGATTCGGTTGTGACTCAAGTGCTCACAAGTGCTCGCGTGTGCGCACTTGAATTATACGTCGCTTGCAAATAGTGGGAGTTTAATTTCATTGATTCATCAGTGTGATACTGTGGCTTTTCGTACGTTAACAACAAAGAGTGATGATGGTTTTTGATTTACGTGCATAATTACGCTAACAAAATCAGACGGCCGCAAAGCTTATAATTCGCAGTTACGGATTGCATAGGTTCGAAAAAAGTGTGTCGTTTCAAATATAGTTGTTGAAACCTGTTTCCAGTGCAAACGTTCCTGAAGATTTACTACAGAAGTACCAGCAAATCGCTCAAGTTCGTCGAGGTGTCGTTGCTTTCGTAAAATGTTCATTGACTCATATATTGTAGGGTTGATGCGTAAAGAGTTCTTCGATCCACTGAACGCTCGGAAAACGTTGCTTGTTTTTTGCTGTGCCCTATCATGTGTGTTGTTTGTGCAATATCTGTTCCGGTTACTGTGTCAAATTAAGAAGCTTCCACCTGGCCCATGGGGCGTGCCCATTTTCGGTTATTTGACTTTTATAGGCCATGAGAAACACACTCAGTATATGAAGCTGGCGAAAAAATATGGAGCACTATTTAGTGCAAAGCTAGGCGCCCAGCTAACCGTGGTGATAAGTGATTACAAAATCATTCGAGAAGCATTCAAAACGGAGGAATTTACCGGCCGGCCCCATTCGCCCTTGTTGAAAACACTTGGAGGTTTCGGTAAGTAGTCTATAATACGCCTGAAACTGACACATAAAAAGAAATAGTGAAGTGAGTTTTATTGTGCGTTCCATAATATTATTATAATCTATTGTGCGTCTAGTCGCAGCAGTTACATTTTTGGTTGGTAAACTGTTTGGTAATTTCCGCACATTTTAAGTCTTATATGACATGACACAATACATAACATGATGATCATCGCTCCTTCGCGTGTTGATTATGCAAGCGTCGGGTCGACCAGCGGGTATCCAGATCATGATTCGAAGTGTCATTGCACTCTCGGAACATGGTGGCCATGAAATTTCTCACTCACAAATTATCCAGCTAACAAATGGATACAGTTGTAATATTTTGACTATTTTCAATGCGTGAATTGTTGAAGCTTTAAACATTCGAAGATTAGTAGTCTATAAAAATTATCACCAGTGTTGAAAAGTTACTGAAAAGAGCGATTTCAATTTGTATACAGATGTATGGCGTATTGAGAAACAGACTATGTATCAAGAAGTGACACGATTGAAAGCTATGATAATTTTGTTTAACAATGGAGTAGTAACATTTTCTTGTTTTATATAGGAATAATCAACAGTGAGGGTCCGTTGTGGAAAGATCAACGGCGTTTCTTGCACGAAAAACTGCGTAACTTTGGTATGACGGTGCTCGGGAATAAGAAACATCTCATGGAGAATCGCATCATGGTACGTATAACAAATAGTATTTGCTTCAAAAGTTGGCTCGTTTTGATAGGGAATAACTAAGCAGAACATGCACAAGTTGTACAACGTTTCACATGTCTTATTTCGTTTGTTTTTTTTTGTGCGCATTTCTGCAGACTGAAGTAACCGAGCTGTTAATGACACTGAGTGCCGTCGAAAATAAGTCCACTGATCTCAGCCGGTATCTATCCGTGTCCGTAAGCAATGTGATATGCAACATTATCATGTCGGTACGCTTCTCGATCGAGGATCCAAAGTTTAAGCGCTTCAATTGGCTCATAGAAGAGGGAATGCGACTTTTTGGTGAAATTCATACCATCGATTACATTCCCCAAATTCAGTACCTGCCTGGGAATATCAACGCAAAGAACAAAATAGCAAAGAATCGCGAAGAAATGTTTGATTTCTATCGGGAAATCATTGAAGAACACAAAAAAACATTCAAAGCGGATAATATACGAGACATAGTGGATGCGTATCTTGCCGAAATCGAGAAAGCACGAGCAGAAGGTCGCGATGCTGAACTATTTGAAGGAAAAGATCACGGTAAGCTTTGTGATGTGCCCCGCAATCCGAAGAATCGAATGTTTTCACTTTTGTATGATTGATTTGTTGTTGTTTTTATTTTCATACTCCTTTATAACAACTTACTTCTGCAGAGATTCAGATGATGCAGGTTATAGCCGACCTGTTTTCAGCCGGTATGGAAACCATTAAAACAACATTGCTGTGGCTGAACGTGTTTATGCTGCGCCACCCGGATGCGATGCGGCGCGTCCAGGATGAGTTGGATCAGGTGATCGGACGCAACCGGCTTCCTAAGATTGAGGACGTACCATATTTACCAATTACCGAGACGACCATTCTGGAGGTTATGAGAATTTCCAGCATAGTGCCATTAGCTACAACTCACTCTCCGAAGAGGTAAGCATGCCATACCCAGCAAGCAATGTCCCTATTCAGGTCATCCCAACATCGCCATTAAAAATGGGCGCAATGTTTTGTACTGTGGAAAAGAGTGACATGTTTTACGCCTTTAGATGTATTTATTCAATGTTTGAGCTCGTGCTTCAGTGGTGTAATGAATATGTCTTGGATTAATACACGATTTTTATCTTACTTTTAATTTTACATTATATATAAAATAATATTTTATATATAATACAATATTTTTGCCATCCGCTTAATCTGCTTCCATATCAATGTATCGATGATAATTGGGTCCAACTTGAACTGTTGGTAGTAAAGTATTTTCAGTTCCATATCATTCGCTTGCAATTGTGGTATTTGTACTACATTTTAAAGTACATTTTTACATGTTTTCATCGAATTAATATTTTACCAAACTTCTGTATTTTGTTTGCGTACGCTTTTTAACGCCAAGGAAAGAAGTAAATTAGAATTGAAAAATAAATATGTTTTGTCTTATTTTTTCTACTTTATTTCTACTGTAGTGATGTTGTTATAAATGGTTACACAATACCGGCAGGGTCTTACGTTGTGCCACTGATCAATAGTGTGCACATGGATCCAAACCTTTGGGATAAACCAGAGCAGTTCAATCCCAGCCGGTTCTTGGACGCTGAAGGAAAAGTACATAAACCAGACTACTTCATACCTTTTGGAGTAGGACGTCGGCGCTGTCTTGGGGACGTTTTGGCTCGTATGGAACTGTTTCTGTTTTTCTCTTCCATCATGCACACCTTCACGATCGAGCTACCAGAAGACGAGCCTATGCCCGGATTGAAAGGAATTATTGGGGTAACAATCAGCCCCCAAGCGTTTCGCGTTAATCTCATACCCCGTCCGCTGCAAACAGATCTGGTGCACATGCACACCGTGGGAATGTATTAATCAGGATTCTTTGCACATTGTTGTTCGGTAGTAGGGTGGAAAGATCTCGTCATATGATTTTTATCAAAAAAACAAAAACACAACATACAGACACTTTCATTATCTGAGCACGGTATGTTCCTAGCTAATAAATGTTACAATTCCACTTTTCAGCTTCTAACAATCAACATAACAATTCGACAGAAAGTTGTATGACCATCAAGAACGTGCATTTCATAGTCTAAAAAACCACAAAAAACACAAACACCACAAACATATACTAAATGGCATGGTCCTGTTCGCTCGTGTTCGATCACTAGTCAATTCAATGCTATCCATTTTATTTTTCTGCTATTTGTCAATTTATTGCTAGATTTACATAATGCATATTCTGCTTTTAAAGCAGAATAAAAAGCGGCATGATTCTAATAGTTCTGTACTTAATCCGTCCAAGTTTGTGTTTAAAATCTTAACGATCTATCTACATGAAGATATCGGTAAAAGCTATTACAGATCTTTTCATACCAATCATGATTGGTAGAATTGCAGTAGAATTGCATTTAATAGAACAGCAAAACTGCTGGAAATAAGCTCGACTTTCAATTAGTATTAGAGCACTGCGTATATTTCCATTAATTGTGCAGCTAGTGACACATTCCATGACAGAAACAGTTGAAATTAAATTTCCAAACCTTAATCCCACTAAATATAAAAATGGCATACTTTATACGTAGACCGCAAATCAACTCAACCTAACGTAACTAGTAAGAGATTCATTCGAAAAGATGGATTCCAAAAAAACCAATGTGTTCAACGTAACTTTTTAACTTACCTTAGCGTAGATGTATTTATTATGCATGCAAACAATACAGCAATTGAAATAAAAACACAAACAAGCAGCGTTGGAGGTGTCTCTGCTATGGAAGATTAGAAACTGCCATATGATTCGTAAGCTATGTTTCACAGAATAGTGTTCCATTCCATTAATATTTGAAATAATATTAATATATAAGGACGTTACATATGTACAAATGCGATAGTATACTTGCAGTCTCTCCGTCTGTACGGCCCATGAATTTAGCGTAGATCAGTCTAGCGACGGAAAGTTCTGCTTTATTTTGTAAGACTCGTACAATCCATTACCGATTTAACTAGCAGTACCAATTTACAACGATAAACGATTGGCTTAAAATACCTTTTTTCACGTCTAGCCATGTCTAGAGCATGTTTAAAACTTTGTTCAACACATGGCAGATAAGAACGTAAGTGATCTACAGGAATGTTAAAGTGAAAAAGTATTTAATACGATGATCTTGTTGTTTAATATTTTGAAAGTTTTATAATAGCCTGTTGTTGTTATTGTTGTTGTTATAACATTTAGTATTATAGTCGCTAGTACATAACGAATTACTTATATCAAAATAAAAATGCCGATAATTCTTATGCAAATTTGTCTGTGTTGCTGTTAAAAGTTGTCTTTTATTGTTTCTAGAAATTAACCTTTTTCCCAATAACCATTCATGCCGATAAAAAAATGTGATTACATACTATCCGAACCTGTCGCGTTTACCAGTGTTATGTGCCAGGAGGGGTTGGCCTTTTTTCGTCATGTTGCTTCTTTCCGTAACAAAGCGAAGTAATGATTATTCTACGGATTTTTTTTATTTTTTTTTACAATATTTTGCCTATGACTTTGATTTTATAGTGTAAAAGCACAGCGTTTATGCAGCGTGCAAATGCAATAGCAAGATGAAAAAAATTCATTAATGTTAGGACATCAATTATCTTGAAGTTATTGTTTTTAGTTTTGAAAATATAATTCGATAATCCGGTGGTGTTAACGTTATTCCGCAGTTTCCTGTCAAATCAATCGAACAAGCATCTTCGGGATCTAGCTCGAGCCATTCATAGTGAGACACGATCTGGGCAATATAGATATGAAGAATATTCCTAGCCAATTCGTCTCCCAAGCACATACGCTTGCCGACTTGGAACGGAAGGAAAAAACTTGGAATCGTAAAATGTCCCTCCTCGTCTAGAAACCGTTCCGGATTGAAGCTGTTGGGCTCCTCAAACAGTTCAGGGTTCATGTGTACGGCCCATATTAAAGGCATGATCATACTATTGGCAGGTATCGTATATCCGTCTATCCTTATTTCCTGTGTGGTTGCAAAGACAGAAAGTTCTTAATTATAATTTTAACTTCGTAGGAGGATATGAGGTGAGAAGGAAGGTGGAGTGGGGAGGAGAGGGGGGGGGGGCTGAAGTGGTGAGAGAAAGAGCAGAAAAAGAGCTTTCCCTACCTTGGTTGTTCCATGAGGTATACCGACTGGTACAACGGTACGTATGCGTTGCACTTCCGCGATGGTAGCGCGCAAGTAGGGCATTGCTTCCACATCATTCAAAGAAGGTGACTCATTCGAGGCCAACCTTTGTCTTAGCTCTTCGCGAAGGCGATGCTGAACCGTTGGATATAGGGCGATGTATAGCAATGCCCAACGGATCGTAGAAAATGTTGTATCGACGCCAGCTCCAAACAGGTCTGCCATTAAGTGACGCAGCTGTGTGTCGTTGCAAAATGCTGCATCCGGTCGCCCCGTTTCTTGGCGTTTTGCAGCTTCTTTCAAGAAACATTTTAAAATGCATTCTTCTTGGTCTGGATAAGACGGATCAGGAGTGTGGAGCCTGTTGCGTTGTTCCGCTATTATTGCATCATAGATACTATGCGTTTTGGATTTTCCCGTACGAAGAAAATCTATAGTCCGTCGTGTAGCGGGCAAATGTCTAGATATGTATCAAATAGTAAAATAGCACATGCTTATGAATTAACACTGTTCTAGTGTATCTAGCATCTTGTTTGATGCTGCGCGCTAGTTATAGCTGGTTACACTCTGTCAACATATTTAGATAGAAAGAAACATTCACACATACCTGAGAAATGGTAAGAAGTTCACAGCCATTGACACTCCAATATGTTTCACTCCTTCTTCCTGCAGGTGTTGCAGATATTTCCAAGTGGTATCGTGTTTTTCATATTTTTTGCCGAACACTAAATCGTTCATCAAATTACCGAGTGTATGATGTATGGCAGCAGATGGATTAAAACTTTGGACTGCATTGGTCGAACTATCGATATCCTTTCAAGAGAAACAATCATAAAAGAGCGAAGTAAAAGCAACAAAAGTATAAAATAGAGTTACAGAACCGGCAAGCAAGAAAGAAAACGAATATGAATACGAAAAGGAGAAAGCAGGGAAAGTGGAAATAAATACGAAAAAAGAATACATATTACTAAACAGCTGCGAAAAAGTAAAGCTGCAATTGAAAATGGCATAGAATATAAAGCTGAAATACCTTCAATAGTTCTTTCAGTCCCGAAAGAATTCTACGTTCTAGATCAAGTCGACTAGAGCCATATTTGATCATCCCTAAGCGTCGAAGCCACTCGATCGACAACCGTCGTTGGTCACGCCATAGCTCTCCCTGGGCACAAATGAGCCCTGCAAGCAATGGTTTGTTTGATCTCGTAAATTAGTTGTTAATGTATATACAGTATACTGTTTTTTTAAGTAAGGTATGCTTACCCGAACCGCCCATGATACCATGGGTAATAAAGAGCGGTGCGCGGCCTGTTGTCTCTTCCTTTGCCAAAATCGTACGAATCAAATTGTGATTCGTCAGTACAACTGTGTAAACTTGACCCATCCATAGACCATAGATCGGTCCATATAACTGTGACAGTCGTGTAAATGTTTCATATGGACTGCGAGTATCAATGAATGGTAAATATCCAATAAATGGTAAACCATATGGCCCTGGTGGTTTTCCTCGACGAAAATACAGATTCGAGACTAACCAGCCGAATATACAAACCAGAAAAAGAATGAAGGTCAACATTGCTGGAATAAATAAAACAAAAATAATATATTATATTACACACGAATAAATAGTCCAATGCATTCTGATCGCATTCTGAGAAATCGCCTTACATATTTACTATAAATAATTATGTACTATGGCCTAATGAATGATGAGTACAGGAAACCAAGAGCTCGACATTGGGTGCTCAATACATACGAAAGTATTCGAAACTGCGGCTGCGGCATGACGTTGCACCACAAATATCGGTTCAGCTGCATCCTGAGATGCACCCCAGCGGGTATGTTCGCAGACATGTGATAAAGCACGTGCTTATTGACGCAATACGCTAGAATGCTGCTTTGCGAAACAACAAACTCAATACTCACAGAAGAACATAACCGTTTTAAAAAACTGGACAATCAACCCCTTGATAATCTCTCTCGATCATGGTAAACTCGCAGACTCACGCGATTTATTAAAGAATTCGCAGCCAGTTTGAGCCAGTTTTGTTAGATGATCATGGACGACTGACCAAATATTCACTATTCGGAAGATACTCTAAAAATCGCAATCATGTTTTTTCACCGCATACTACCTGTTCCTACGAGTCAACCTACGAGACCATAAATTGTATCGAGAATGTGACCTGAAAGCTGCATACAAGCGTAATATATCTGTAAACTAATGACTTCTGAAAACCAAAATGAGTACCGTGCTTTCTATGGGTTCTACAAACTGTTGCAGTTCAAAAGACTTCAAATTTACAACAAATACGCAATATGCGCGCCTTCATACGTTCTGCGAATCTTTATGCGCATAAGCAGGAAGTCTCTCTAGAACAAAGTTTGCTATCGATATTTGTGTTTTTCAAATGCAATGTTGTAAATACTATCTTTGGTGGGATGTGTGAGAAATGTGAACGAATGAAAAGTATGATCCCGGGGGTTAGCTGAGCTGTTGATGTACCTGACCTGGATCTTGTTGGTAGACTGGATGCATAAGCTGAGGCTACAGGTTCTACCGGGGATGAATGATCAGTTCTTATCAACATAACCCACTCTACTATGAGCCAGGAAAGAATACAGAGAAAGAGAGACAACTGATGGACCAACGACGACGAAGTGCAGCGTGATAGTTGTTCAAAGTGTTCAAATCGGTTAAATGAATTTATTCTAATTAAGTTATTCGATTACGATTGCAAAAACTAGAGTGAATGACCATTTCATACAGAAGTGAAAATAGAATTTTGTGTTGTAAGCTTAGACTTTTGAACGGATCACTATAGTACACTGTATGGTATGAATATATGACATTCAATGCGGATTCACTATTTAGAAGTTATTATTAAGAAATAATCAAAAGTAGAGTTTTAACACTATAGGTACCGTATTTACTATACCCATTTGCACCGAAAGCCACTGCGAATGCCATTCTTGAATGGTAATTTAAAATACTTTAACATTTTGTACCGAAAGCGGTCATTTTTAACGCCACATTCTCAAACGCTTTTGAGTTTATCAGTTTTAAAGATTGTTTTTAATTGTTAATGATAAAAAAACTTGAGAGTGATTAAAAGTTAAAAAAGAGTGATTAAAAGTTAAACTTTTTTTAGTTGAATTTTTCACTATTGGTATCTGATATATTAAAAAAATATTTTCAAAACCTTCAAAATGGCTGCAAAGTCTTAATAATGCTAAGAAATTTTTATTAATTAGTAAAACGTTTTTCATTCTAGTACTCCTAAAAATTCTGGAGGAGGTTTGGAAATGGACGATTTTTAGAATTTTTTCTTCATATTGATAATGAAATCAGTTTTCTGTCCTGTCAGTGTCCCATTTTCGTTTTTGCTTCCTTCACGCAAGTGGTATATTGGTAGCGGAACTAGTCTTTCAGACGATAGGTTCGGTACCACAATTCTATTTGGACCGTTTTCGACTAGCGAGAAGTGACCTACCATGTATGATGGCTATACCTATGGCAGGCACTACTTAGGTCGTTAAGTAGAGAGAGAGAGAGAGAGAGAGAGAGAGAGAGAGAGAGAGAGAGAGAAAGAGACAAATTTTTACGCGTATATAGAAAAATGAAATTAATTTCAATCTTATTTTACACACTTTCAACATTTCACATACAGTTTCTCATGATTTTTCATCCTTAACATTTTAAACAGTGGTAGGAACAACTTAAAGTTTTCCTTCAATCTTAATGTATAATTTTTAGTTTATCTATGGAAAACAGCCTGTTTGAAGTTTTCGGTTCTAACATTGAATACAAAATCGGAAAAGAAATGCATTGTTCACTTTAATAGGCAAAATTTTATGAGACAGGCAGGTATGGGACTTAGTTTAATTGAATGTTTAAAAAGTAACAGTAACTGTTACAAATGATACATAAAGAAATGAACGTGCAGCATTAAGAAAAAAAAATTAAATTCGGTTTAAAATTGGTCACTTTATTTGTCACCGTCAAAAAAATTTACGATTGTTATGATGATCCACAATCCGCGCGAATAAACGATGCAAAATGAGTGTTAGTTACGGATGTAAAGCGTTAGCTTTTATCTAATTTACTTCATTAACAAAATAACCCACGAGTTGTAAAAAATATAAATAAAGAATTAAAAAGTATTATCAAAACAAGCATAACTATATACACACTACTGTAAGAAACACGATCGAAACGTCAACACAAACTGTATGTATGTTGTATGCGTTCGTTCAGCATAGCACGTTCCATACTGGAATGTTGGCACGCACACATTCATGAACATTTGTAGCAAGGAAACATAAAATCAGCATCATAGAATTGTGCTAAATAAAAACAATGGGTACAGAATCATCAAACGATAGGTTATGAGTAGATTCGGATTCGAATTTTAAGTGAATAGTAACACATTCTGAGTTCCGTATCACATGTAATTACCAAACGATACTGCAAACCATCGGATTTGTTTTTGTTTTCAAACATAATTGAACTTTCTGCATGTTCCCTTGAAAAAAGGTTTCATGTTCGGTGACAAACCGGCAATGCTCCTATAATTGCTCTATCGTATATCTCGTAAAATATGTGAACTGGTTTACGCACTTACCTATAAAACACTTTAAATCTCTTTGAAACTTAAAAATGAAAGCTGCAAAACAGGAGTACTTCACTACACAATGTTCCTTTTTCACCGGTTCAACGGCAACTGCAACAATTTTCAAATCGTCGTCACATAAATATCTGTACACTGTACTGAATTTGATAGTCAAATGGCTTGATCAGACTTTTTAATGCGCAAACATTGGAAGATGCTGACACAACAGCTCTTCCGATGGAATTGTCTGTAGAACGATTGGCTAACACGTCTTACTACTGCTGTGGAAGAACTGACCAACAACATGAATGACAGCGCGTGTGAGAACTGATTCTTTAAAGTTTCTTGTTCTTAATATTATTATATTTTTGTTAACCTTGACTTCATTCAATTCTCTTTGCGCTTTCGCTCGCAACCAACCATTTGGTGGGTTCTGTAGCTGTAGGATATATGATTGGCTCTATTCGGTGTGTCTCGCACCACTTTGAGCGTTGGATAAAGTTCGGTGATAGTTGCTAGGAGAAAAATGTGTAGCTCGGCCAATATTTGAACCGATTCAGGGAGCGTTAAGTTTTATAAAAACATTCTTTTATGTATGTTTTCTAGTAATGGATTCATGTAACATTCAGCTCTGGAACAATAATTTTGCACATTAATAAATGACATATTTTCAGGCTTATAATTCATTTAAATTTTTAAAATTACACTCTTTTTAGATTAAATTTGTATATTTTTTTTTACTACAGCGGGTTGGTTAACAATGAGATTATATAATATCTATGAAGATGCATGGGGTTTGGAGTAACCAATTATATCCGGTTGCCCTATTTTCTCCGGTTGCCCTATTTTCTACTAAGTTCTGCACATAATGTTTGATATTTTTAAATATTTGTTAAATTTATTAAATTAATTATTAAATAAAATATTTTTAGATAATACAATATAAATGTTTTATAAGAACTTTAAAAGGAAGTAACTCCAAATTGACGATAATATATTTTGTATAAAGTAAAAAAATTCTTAAATCTCAAGACAACGATTTTTGGCTAATTTAATTATCCGCAAGAGTAGAACAGAGATCCCTTAAGAAAAAAGACCTTAAAGTATGTCGCATCAATGTGAAATGTTGGTAGTTATGTACAGAACAATCAAACAGGCCTCTCATGCATCGTGTTAGAACGGAAAAAGAAGTCCGTTGGCTCAGTCTTTCGTTGAATGTTACAATAAGATTTTAGCTGATCGAAATTATGCAGTAAAATTACATCCTTATTGCTAAATGTAATTTTACTGCATCAATTATTTGTAACAGAAAAGTTTGTCGTCCTTGAGCAATACCTTCATAGCTTGCTTTTTTAAAATAAATTCCTGTGTTGTCTCATTTGGTTTAGTAATTTAATATTTTCAGTAAAACTTTTTCCACAGCATGAGAGTAAAGTAAAGTAATAATTTGAAAATAGTTGTTTCAAAACTGTCATGTTTACGTAACTGTAATATCAAAATTGAAGTTTATTTACATTTATACATATATACATTTATATGAATACATATAAGCATATAGATATCTTCAAATACATGTAGCTTAACTAAGCTTTTAAATAAAACCGATCTGTAACAAAAGCCTATGCTGGCTTTCCGGAATTCCCTTCAGAGAGTTTTCTCTTTTGCCATGTACAGGCAAGTCATGGCGAAGAAAGTAGCTCAGACCATAATACAATGATATAATTTTCTTCGTCCCAGTAATACCCATCTGGCATGGAGAGGTGCAAACCCTTCTTCTGGGTGAAGTAACGTAAGACGTTGGGCGAAAGACTAAGCTGGCCGCGTTTTGCCCGGTCTCTTCCACCCTCAAAGAAGTCGGTAACCTACTTGGCAGCCTACGTCAGATTACTCAAAGAACAGTAGAGCTGGAGAAATGAGGAAGAAAAAAGAAAAACTGGGACGAATGTAACTTTTCCACACCCCTGACAACTACCGTCACCCTGCCCGCGTCGTTATTGCCAGCATCTTAGCTATCTCCAACGAATTGCGGGATTTCGTACTTTCATAATATCCATGTACGATGTTGACGACGTACCGGATCGGGTTGGTCGCTTGATTGTGGCTTGGTGGTCGTTCTTCCTTCCTGATCGTGTCGGGACGGTTGCGGCTGCTCAAGATCACGTTTGTGATCAAGACTATGATGATGACAACTACAACAACAACAGCAACCGTCGGTATTGGCATATCTACCTTCAATTAGCTTTCCCTACCCCAGCCACTCTGATGTTAGGACTTGGGATGGGAAAAGGTGAATTTCGAAACAAAGTTCTGCTTCAATGTTTGCCTTCACTGTCACCTCTCTTCGATGGATTTAGTGCTTTTTTACCCGTCACACCATACCTTGTATGTATCCGCGCTCCTACCTAACCACCGGCATACAAGTGTTTCTGCTTTTGCCATTACCGATGCTCTTCCAGGTTGTAGGACAAATTTAGCACACCGGCCAGGCAAGGCATCCATATAAGCCAGATCCTCTCCCGGCGTCGTTATCGTTTACCGTGGTTGACCTAAAAATTGATACTCGTAGTCACCTCATTTTCTTTATGTCGTGAGAGATTTTCTCACAGTACGTGTCGTTTTATACAGTAATTTGTTATACCCGTCGGCTAACATTATAGCGATGCATTCATGATTCAACCCATTTAGTTCATTCGTTAAAAATGTAAATTATTTAACCATTTCAAAATTTTGTTTTATGTTTCAGCTTATGTTTTGGTGTAGCTCAATATGGTTAGATTTAAATTAATTACACTATACCTAAGTTTCACTATGCTGTGGAGAGAAGTTTAAACAAAAATTTCTTTATTAACTACTAACAACGTGCTGCTCTAATTTGCTAATTACCGAAGCACCTGTTTCGTCGCCAACACAACTATCACATACCCATAGTGAGCTAGTTTTTTTAGCGTTCAGCATTCATGTTGGCTTACTGTACCACGGTGCCCAACGCCCACTGCAATGCTTGCTGAGATTTGTGCACAAATACATACAAAACGGCATGCATGAACTATCTTAACATAAAGGTGTATTTTCTTCAATTCCACAGGTCAATGACACTGCTTCCTGACCTCCTTTCTTTACAAAAATTGTGTTTATTTGTAATACTATCTCCTGCAGACTGGTCGGTGCTAGTAATTTTAATGAATACATTATTGTGATTATTTTTTTCCGATATATTTAACCTAATGAAATTCATCAGTGTTTACACTGTTGATATTTGAAAAAGGATTGCTCAATGTAGCCTTATTTCATTACCAACCGTAGGTACGACTTAAGATTATGTTCCTATGTGTACAGCGTTAGATCTTACTGACGAGACTTTTCAATTCTGTTTAAATAATTTGCTAGCTCTAGCATGGCGAACAGCACAATAACTTGAGTTTTAAGTTTTTAGATTATTTTGTTCAATGGTACAAGGGCTAACAATACAAGTTGTTGGATGAACTATTTGCAATGTCACACCAACCCATCATTGTAAGCCTTTTGCTGAACGACTGCCAGTATCGGTGCTTAAAGGTAAGAACCAAATTTGCAATTACTTGTTTTTTCGCTGTTAGCATAAGAGGTACATACAAACGATACGGTGTGTTGGTTGTACAATCATAAATGAACCGTTCACAAATTAAATTATAGCAATATTGTATTCAATCATATATGGGTATTTTGGATAGTGGATATAGTTAGAGGGCGGTGTGATGGTTTAGAGGTAGCGATGCTGGTCTTTCACACGACAGGACCGGTACCACAATCCTATTCAGACCGTTTCTCCCTAGTGAGAAGTGACTAACCAGCTGCTACGGTGGTATAAAACAGTCTAGTGAGCCAGCCAGCCGATAAAACAGCGAAGGGGGGTATGACTGAGGTCGTTACGCTAAAGAAGAGGAAGAAATATAAGACGACATGCCTTACCAATAAACGGAGTTCATTGACACGAACGAATTTAATTTATTTAAATGTCAGCACTAATACTAGCAGGGGTTGTAGACGGATGCAAAAGCATGTATATTTTTAGGTTATACAACTGAGACACTAATGATGAACACGTCTTTTGTATCTGTGAACTAGTTAGGAAATATTTAAATAAATTAATAAAAAATCTACCCGCGCTAATTTTTATGCAAGTCTTCAATCCGTCTTGTTTTATTGTGTTTATAGTATTGCGCTTTGTTTAAATTGTCGCTGTTGTTAGTGTTAAATTTATGTACTTAAATCTTAGGAGGGTTTACAACATTTCCCAATTGTTTTATATCATTAAATGTTTCTAGAAAATACTGATTTGTGTTGAAAAATAAATGTAGGTACAAACATCCAACTAACAAATGTAGAATACAAAATGTGAAACAGAATACATGAACGTGCTTGTAAAATAAATACAAATACATCAAAATAACGACAATCAAAACTGTAGTAGATTCAATGCCATTTTTGCGGACTGACCGTCAGCCGGTGTTAGTCATGGCTGCAAAATGTGTGCTAAGAGTTCAACAACCGATCTCATGAACATATAACCGTATTGAATTAAATCAGGCAGCAACTGGTTGGTGCAGCCTGTTGTCTGCCAATACCTTACGGCGGCAGATATCTTTTTCCGTATTCCTGTATATTATCTCCTTAGCTTCGTTTACCGATTAGCAGTTTGCCAAGCTGTCTTGTACCCAGGTGCATAAACACTTGAACGTTCATGCGAATGCGGACGTGGTAAACAGACACATTGCAAAGTGTTCGGACTTTCACTATCAAAGGTAATTGAACCTTTAGGCCAACGCTTTGCTCGGCACCACCAGCACTCGGCTTGCCGCTAATAAACAACTTACCGGTTTGCGGTCTTTTGATGTCGCATACTTCCTCCTTCAAGTTCTGTTACTCTCGACATAACCAGCTTGTGCTCGCTTGAGCGTATGATACGAATACCAATTGCTCGTGTGTTCTAAATTTGACGGGCTTTTGCGTAGTTTTGGATAAGAAATATGAACATAGTGTAAGATTTGTTCTCAAGATAACATTGTTTTATATTACTCCATGCGTTCTTAGGCATTCTTTAAATGTTTTAAATTAAATTTTGGCATCGAATTAAACGGAATAAATCGCAATAATACTGTTAACCACATACCAGATGGTACGAGCTATAATCAAAAGTTATTTTAAAGGACAGTCTCAAACAATTCCTTCTATAGTACATGACACGATGGTAAAAAGTAGTATTTTTTGTCCCGCACATAAGTTGCTAAAACCTTGTGCTGTAAGCACTCAATGGATGATTGGATTTCCTAATCATTGACACAGCATGCATGTCTTATTTGGGGCAATTTTTCCATTATTGGCATTTTTTGACTTATTTATTATAACAAACTTTGTTGCATAAACAAGTGTGGGATAAATTCCATTCATAAGAGGAATAAGGTTCGGTTCGGTTAAGATTAAAATACGCTGGGATGCTGTTTTATGGTGAATGTTACATAATTTTACTTTAGTAGAAGGGTCACTTGGTACCTCATGGATTTTTGATCAAATTATCGATGGAATATTTGTTTGAATTTGTTTCAAGTACAATTTGGTTCGAATTATAATGCATTGAAACTAACAATGGAATGGTTCGAATTTCTCCAACAAGATAACCGTTTCGATTACGTTATATAAAAAAGATTCCATAATTACATGCTTATTCTAAAGACTAAATAAACTTAGTTTTTTTAAATTATCCATAATTTACTGTAAAAAAGTATTAAAAGTACGAATTTTACGAAACGATCTTGCAGTTCGTTGCCTGTGGAGTAGTTGCTATCTACATCTACAAAAGAATAAAACTGACCGCCCGTACGAAATTTGTAAAAAAAATGGCCAATTAAGTAAGCATATTACACGATCAGTACAGAATAAAATAAACAGCATACAAAACGGCACGCAGCGATAAAAAATGCCGAAACATGTTACTAAGGAAGAAACAAAATAGCAAAGAAATTTACGACTGAGGTATTGGTTAATCGTAAAATTGGTCAAATGCCTGGCAAACACCCCAAACGAAGACACACAAACCAGACAAAAAGATCAACCGTCGTCGCTGGCTGGTCAAGCCGGTCATCAATAGTACGACTGGTACCAAAGTGAACCACGTTTTTCGTCATATCGCATTCTCCTCACGTTTTGAAGCAAGTCTGACCGGTGGGCAGATATGAAGACCGACCTGATGATGATGTACTTGGGCCAAGAGAGGACGTTGCGAGTTTGGGTGTGCGACTCGCCAAGAGGATGGTGCAGACTTTTGCTTTAGGTAACGCTCGGTTAATGAACTCACACGAATTTCTGTCCAGACTTTCTCCAGTCAGCTGGTCGGTATTCAAATTAGGACCTCAATATGCCTTTTTTTTGTATGGGCCTTGATTTTTGTTTCCCAGCGGGTTTATGTCTTTCGATTTAGTTATTACTCGAGAGGTGTTTCGCTACTGTCGTAAAGTATGTGTAGCTACGTAAGAAACGGTTTTGAGCATGCGTAAGATACAAAAAAAAGTTTGATAAATAATCATCACTAATAAAAATTAAAACATAGTGTAAGTCGTTGTAAAATGAAGAATATTTAGCAGTTACATATTTGTAGGAAATGAGTTAACATTAACTATTATAATAATTTAAGTTCAAAATTCAAAGTTCAAAAAAAGTTTATTAAATAATGAAGTACAGAATATTATGTCAATTTACTGATTGTATAATTTAAATATCTCGAACTTAATTAATGTCCAATCGTTTGAAAAAATAACTGAGAATTTGATAGCGCAAGCATGCAATTTTCGTTCTTTAAATATTTCTGCATGTTCTTGAACGAGTAAAAATATTATATAAATCGAAGGTTTATCATTTTAGACTCTGAAAATGAATAACGATTTACAGAATTATTGAACAAATCATAATGTTATTAGATTTGGAAAATTTACGTTGAACATAACATTGGACAATTTGGTAAAATGCAACACTTTGTAACTACAGTCGTGAATTGTTGAAATAGTAAAAAATTAAAGCACATTTCATTTCTTCATAATCGATTATGTAATGTACAGTATACACACCCCAAGCATTTCGCTTAACTTTCAAATTCCTTTACATTTGCGTTCAATAACGAAAATATAGAATTTATTGAACGAAACATACTATTTAACCGTATGAAGTCTTGAATGTAAAAAATGAATAGTAATTATAAATTAAAAAAAAAAACTTGACTATTTTATACGATATGTGTCTCTTTAATGCATACATACCATGCACCATGCTTATTTGCTTATCTAAAACTAATGCCGCGAATATACTGAATCGTGTCGTACAATTTACATAAAAGTATGCAAAATGTTATGCAAAATGTGTAGATGTTAGAAGAATTCAAGTGGTCTAAATGAATAAGCACTGATGTTAAATAAGCGGCGCGACGCGGATGAACGTAGCGTAGTTTCATTCAATAATAATTACAACTACTACACTGACAACAGCATAGACGACGACAAACATGGGAGCAAAGAAAGACGTTCAACAAGTCGACGACGTTGGGACGGTCAATGAACTCCAAGATTTGCCCCCTTCAGTGACCCATATTTGAAGCGAAAATCTAGAACACTAGGTGACAGCGGCGAGCTGAGCACACGACAGGGTTATCTTTCTCTTTATTGTGCTATCTTTCGAAGGGGAGTTGAGGAAGGCCCGATGTCTGAGGTGGATACAGAAGGGTAGTTTCTGGAATGGAATGTTTGGCAGGAAAAATGGAAAGAGAAAAACGTGGAACACGCATGGAAAGAGCACTGCATGCAAATTAACCCATGTGTACGCATGCAGAGCCAACTGCCTGGTCGGATGCGGGATAAAAAATTTAAAAAAAATGTTTTTAATTTTCCATACACGCATTTTGAATTAAAGCGCGTGTTTTAATTGAAAAATTAAAGCAACAACTTATTTTAATAAAAATATTTAAGATAGTGATACCTTACGATTACGATTTTACGTTAATTAATGCTAATGATTAATAATTAATGTATTAATTTGCACGGTGCCAAATTACGAATTTAGACAAACTATTTGATAATACACTGGAAATGGGTTCATTCATCACGACCACGTTTCAAAGTTTTACTGTGAAATCTTTTTTAATGTTTTCGGTTTTGAAACAAAATAAAACCGCGTTCTGCGATCCGTCCGACAAACTCATGCAATCCTTTGGAGGTGATCCATGAGACGGACACAACTAACACGACAAAAATCAAACCAGTTACGTCTTATCTGATATCAAACATATTCATACTTTGTTCTAAAATCCTTGATAGTATTTTTTAAACGAAAAAACCTTGTTTTCGTTTGTGAAACAGTTGTGGTAAATATTATTTCGATTTATTGCCCGTGAAAATGTCGATCAGAAGCATGGTTTGCTTCAGTGCTTTGTTTTGCTTTTCTGTCAGACAGCAGACATCTACGAGAGCACCCTACCGAACCTGTTGATTTTTTTCTATTTAGTACCATAGATTACGGTACGTTTGTGGCATGTCAAACCCGATTTAGGCGAGACGATTTCAAAATGTTACGAGAATAAAACTAGTAGTTCATTAATTATGAAACGCACTGTACGTTCCGCAAACAGTCTCTGAATGTCTCTTTGAAGCCGTTCGTGGTGTCAATGTCCCAATTAATAATTATTTTTTTGCACGGACTCGTGTTAAATTATTTTCCTCGTTCCTTAAAAATCCTTTTTTACTCGTAACCGTGTATAAGCATGGTAGGAGTTTAGCCAACGTCGTGTCAATCTTTGTAAGCAACGATGCGATTTTCAACTGTTTTGCAAAGATTTTAGTAACATAAATGCGTTTAATTATCGCTAATCGAAGTCAGTAGCACCACAGTGCAGTGAAGTCACGGTACACATTTTAAAGACCGTGCGGCGCAAGGTACAAAACTGAAATAAAGTTTATACAACTTTCATACGGATCGGAAAACTACACTTTTAAAGCGAGGAAATGTTCTTGATCCCCGTTAAGTTGACTTTAATACGGTGCATCGCACTTGCCGTGCGTCGTGGTTCAATGAGTTGACTATTACCAGACATTAACTTAACATATTGGGAAGAAGAGTTTCAAATTCTTGAATAAAAAACCCTTTCTATTTCTTCCAACTCAAAGAGGAATAATGTAATAAAACAAAAAAAAAGATCAAAATCGAAATATCTTGCGTCGAGTTTATTACTAAATATAAACACGTATATAACACGTGAAGAAATCATTTTATATATTATTGTGTTTCAGTAAAGTATTAGTAAATATGATTCACAGTCTTTTGGAATTAGAAAGATGTTTAAAATATAAAAAACGTCATCGAATAACATATTTTGTTCATGATTGACGAGTCACCGAACTCGAATGAACCTTATACAACAATAAAAATAGTTGTCGCAATTAACTTCCAAATAATTAGTAACGTTATATCTTTGTAGTTAAAACGGTTTCTACAGTATACGCTTTTTAATCTTATCTAGATATTTCGTATATTTCACATAAATTGTTTTTATTTGTTAAATACAATTTGGACGGCTTTAGTTCTGTTTATATATATATTTCAAAGAGATATATATTTCTATTGAATGTTGACCCAATGCATGGTCAACATCGTTCATATTAACATTAATTCTTCAGCATATTCCAGTAGTGACGAATGTAAGATATTTAAATTCCTCGATAGCATACTTTGCTTCCTAGAAATAGAAAAAAAGTGTAATGCGTATGATTCAATTAAAGTATTGTTCCAAAATTACCTTTTTAACATCCTCATTTTCGTCCAATAGAAGCACGTCTAAATAATCTTTTATTTCGCTTGTCCATCGTTTCTGCAATGCTAAACAACTGAATCTGGCCAATATACGTAGAAACATGCATGTGCGCAGCCTGTTCAAAATTAAGTACAATAATTAGGAGAATAATATGCAAAGAAACGAAACACAAGGAATAAACCTACCGAAGTACAGCATCTCCATGTTTCAGTAGCGACATAATGTTAACATTCTCGTGAAATATTATTTGTTCGATGATCTCAGCATTCTCTGGAAGTTCTCGTAAGGCACAATTAAGAAGTGCCAGTAATGTGCAAACTAAACGTACGTATTCGTCGTTAACGTCGACAACGTTGATAAAACTGACAAACAATTCTTTCGCGCCAAGAATTTCTATTGCGTCGCAGAACTGATTTAAAAATATGTCTCCCATATGAATAAGATAGCACATTAAATCGTATAAAGCTATAAGTGTCTTAATCTCATCATTATCTAAAGAAGAAAGGTGCTGGATAGAGCACACCGATTGATTGCAATTCAGTCGAGAGTGGCTTCCGCTAGTTGAAGAGCCTTCGTCGATTCGTTTGTTACATAGAAGCTTCGAAGCGTATACCAAATTCGGCACTAGCTTTAGTTCACCGTACACATTAATTATGTCCCTCAATATCGATGGAGGTGTGTTGAGTGCTAGTGGTAAGCTTAGTAAATGAGCAACGTTTTCTACTACTTTAGCACTTGCCCGACAGTTGCGTAGCGGAGCCACAATAATGCATACAAAATTCTGTTGCTTTAACGATTCCAATTCTCCGTCGAGTACCTCTTGTATTGAACGTTGTAGAAAAGCTAGCCATTCTTCATTTTCTATTGGAGGATTTTGCGACTCATCGCAAGAATCCCATCCTGGAAGCAAGTTTGGTGTAATTTTTTCCGTACATTTTTCTTGTGCACTGTCATGTGCAACTACGGACGACTGTGATGTCCTAAGGCCACTTTGATTTCGAACAGTTCCTAGCTTGTTTGATTCAATGCGTAATGAAAAATTATCAATGCTTTGGCTAAGCTTCCGCCTTTCTAACTCTTGAGATCTTACACATCCTGGAATTACATTTTCTTTAGAAGTATGAAGTTGTAACGCCTCACCGCTTTGCTCTATTATGGGTACAGTAGGTATGGGGCGATGTAGCGTAATAACAGGAAAGTTATCATTGAAGCGGTTAACTATAAGATTCGAATTTTCCAGCAGCTGAATGGGTGGTGTTTGTTGTTCTTCCTTGATCACATCATACACACTTGTTTTTTGTGCTTTGGAAGCATGCTGGAAATCGTTAAACTCGTTAAACGTTTTTGTTGTAGGGTTATTTCCACCGCATTCATCAGTGTCCGTTTCTTGATATTCAATATCGCTTTGTAAAATAACATTAATACTATCCTTGGACGTGGTCATTTCTTCTTCAAATGATTTTATCGGTTGTGTTTTGGTCATACTAATTCTGTTAGAAATTTGCTTGGTTTGATTATTTTTCTCGCGTGACTGCGATGCAGTTAGTGGATGTGTAAATGGTGACTGAGGAGTACTTTCTTCAATGATTACAATGTGACCTTTTACAAATCCATGTTCAAGAATTTTGGCCCAACTCATACGCCTGGAAGGATCTCTTTCAAGTAAACCTTGGACGAATGAAATGCAGACGGTTGTCAAATAGCTGGGCCACTTGATATACTGATTACGAATTAAGCGAACTAAATGAATCATTGACGTGGAACTAAACGGTGGTTCACCTGCAAGCATTTCGTAGATAATGCATCCAAGAGACCACAAGTCGGCATGATGATCGTATGGTTTTGCTTCTAGTAATTCTGGTGCCATATAAAGAGGTGTTCCTTTTATGGATGTTAATACGTGTGTACCCATAGTCATGTTTCGAGCAAAACCAAAATCACACAGCTTTGCACGCATATTTCGATCAAGCAATATGTTCTGCGGCTTCAAATCTCGATGCAGTATTCGATGCGAATGAAGATAGTAAAGTGCAGACACAAGATCAAAGGTAATACATTGTGTTTTTGGTTCTCCTAATGATCCATCCCGCAACAAGGTGTGTAAGTCCGTTTTTGCGTATTCCGTAACAACTACAATTTCGTTGTTTGTTTCGAACGAATCCAGCATACGAATAATATTTGGATGTCTAAGGTTTTGCTGTATTTCACATTCTCCACGTAATCCTTTTAGTTCGCGTCCAGATCGGCCACGCTGTTATGAAATAAAAGATGACAGGATATTAATTTACATCATTCTATAACATATTAGCAGATGTTTGATGTCGACAGCCCAGGATATAAATGCAATCAACCGTATGGCGTGAGCAATAATACTGATACTCATTGAACATATTTCATTAGCTGATCAAAAAATAGTTATTTCTCTAATATTGAATGCATATTTAATCGAAAATAACATTCACAATCTTTCCTTGTCAATGATGCCTGGAAAACGGAATATAATCAAGCATCATTTTCTGCGAACAACTTACCTTGTTTATGACTTTGAGAGCGACTATAATTGTAGTAGTTTTGTCTACTGCTTTATACACTTTTCCGAATGAACCTTCACCGATAAGGTCACTAAGCACGTATTTTTCCATTATGATGAAACGTGATTAACTGGATTAATGCTGCTTTCTGCCGCACGTACCATACAACATCCATAAAGGTAAACAAACAAATGTGCTGTCAAATGAGACTTGCACAGTAGGATATCCATCGGACATTTTTGTCAAATTTTATAATTTTTGTTTTTCAAAGCGTAATAGATTTTAAATGAAAAGCTACGATAAACCGTTGGTTGTACTAACTAAATAGACCGTTCAATCATCTTTACGACACATATACACTAATATTTTCATGAAACTAATATTTTTTCCAACTTTTTCCACTATTGCGCTTAAATAGTTGTATTTGTCATTCATTTATAGTATTTAATTTTAAAATATAATAGCTTACAATTTAAAATGGTTCATAATTCAGTTTGATCTAATAGGTAGCATTATTTAAAAAGTTGCTCAAATCTAAAATGCATCTAAATCTAATTTCCTCCTTGTGGGAGGAATTCTTCAGGGGCACGATAGTGTTTAAGGTTCAAACTAGTGGCGAAACCAAAGAGTGAACGAGAAAATGTTGTATATGAGTACTTTCAAAATAATGATGTGTCACATCGTGCCATGGAAAAAAGGTGGGAATTACGTGTTGTAGTCTAATAAGAGGACTGAATGCCCCAGGATCCGAAGCTAAGAGTGCCGCTCGTTGCGGACAACAATTGGTCTCAATGCGCAATGCGCAATACTCAAATAGCAATGCGTGTAAGGATCCCAGAAGGGGTCGAGGGCCTCGCTGACGGACCATGATGGGGACCAGACTTGTATGTTACTGTGCTAGATGTTGTGAGAGTGATAATAACAACTGTACATTTGTTCCAACGATACAGCATTACTAATTTCATAACATTTAATTTAATAATTCTAAATCCTAGAACCTTAACAAGAAACAAAATACGATCGGTAGCTATGAGGTATACTCTTCGATGAAAAAATAATTATGTAATTGATTTGAAGGTGTTTAGATATTATTTATGATTTTAGATTTTTACCAAATGCTTCCCAAACCTTTATTTTGTCACCCAGAATGTAAATAAGCAATGTAAATAAATCATAAACAAATGTCTCATACTTTAAATAAAAATTACAATAATTTAAAGCTAAACAATGTGTATAATAATATGTGTGGTGTTTGATTGAGTGGTTACAGCACCGACCGCAATAGGAACACTTAGAAAACAAGTGGATGGATAAATTAAGTCATGCTGCATCAGAAAAGTTTCGTTGAACTATTGACTTTAACAGAATGATTTGGAACGGGTTTTTCATAAAAGTGTCTTGTAATTTTTGAAACAACTAATAAACAACCCTTTTCTAGTGACATTGAGCTTCGTTCTGTTCACACCATTTTGGAGCAACGGCTTCAGGCTGTAATCCGCGAACGATGAGACGATTGCGATGAGAGAAAAAACGTGACTCTGCATCACGGGCGTTTGTAGCAGGATCTGTCCAAAGCCGTTCAGCTGCTGCAGATGCGCGTGGCCAAGTTCTTCCTTCGATTGAAAACGCATCGATATATTCAGTCCATACACAAACCTCGCCTCCTAAAACACCATTTCCTGTGGGTAACCGGTTGTTGTAAACCGTTTGCCAGTTATAATATTTAGTTACTCCCCAAAATCCATGGTCCAAATACCATGCATCTTTCGTTGACACTATAATCTTATAATCTAATTTTTGCAATTCCTGTGGCAGGTTACTGCTTGAAGGGACCCATGTTTGTATGATATATCGCTTATTCGACAAAAATTGGCGAATTACGGTGGGGTCAGTTAAACTGCTCGACCATAAAATCACTGGAGCTGATGGTTGATTTAGGCTTTCTTCAAATGACGTTTTAACACTGCTTATTTTGGCACGAGATGTTACGTTGTCCCATATTTGCAGGACTTTTTCCTTAAAAAAATAATAAAACATAATTAAATGTTGTAGCCCATACGAATCTAAACGATGTTTTAGAGTAATGGTGCTCGGTAACATGTTCATTGCTCTCTCCTTCTTTCTTTCTCTCTCTCTCTCTTTCTCTCTCTTTCTCTAATTGTTTTTCTATCGTTCACTCTCTATCTTTCTCTCTCTCTCTCTCTCTTTCTGTCGTAAGACGCGTTTGTGTTGTATAGTTTTGAGATATTACTTACTTGATATTCACTCCACAGATTGAGAAAATCTGTTTCGTTCTGACCCATTCCTTGACGTTTCATATAGTTTATTATCTCTTCCGTATCATTCCAACAGCCGACAAATACTTCATCTCCTCCCATATGGATAGCGTGTTCATGTATGGTTAAGTTAAACAACTCAAAATAGATATGGTGCAACACGTGATATAAATTGGGATTAGCTGGATTGAGTTGCCCACACGGAGGTTCGATACAAAACTTGCGCCATGGTTGTTTGTTAATACAAACGGCTAAGTCTCCGAGACCTTTTTCGGGTCCCCATTGCCACCCATTGCCTGGAAAATAAATGACCATTAATTTATTATTGATGCATTTTTGCAACAAACTACATCCACAAAATTATATTTACCTGCGTGCGCTGGAGCATCAATCTCAATAATGACACGTATTCCACGAGTTTTTGCATATTGTACTATTTCTTTGACATCATCCGGGCTATAAACAGCATCATTCGTGTAGGCTCCGTAAGATGCCATTTCGGGAATGGTGTCTAGTTGCAAAGGAAAACTTTGCGTATCTGTTATATGCCAGTGAAATACATTCATTTTGGAAGCAGCCATGGCTTCAATATGTCTTTTTAAAGAATTCGTTGGAATGAAATTTCTTGCTGTGTCTAACAGTAGACCACGGTGCGCAAATTTTGGTCGATCAACAATAGTTGCTCTCGAAAGCATATGAAATGTAGTATTGGTTGAGTTTAAATTATCTCTAACTATTGCCGTCAATTGCAACAAAGTTTCACAGCCGTGTCGAGCACCGAAAACGGTATTTGCTTGTATCATAGCAACCAATGTTCCAGGGTGCTGAAGTGCTAAAGTCAGATTATAACTTTCATCCGTATACCAATCCAAATCAGTGGATTCTGATGTCACGTTCAATTGTATCAGGAGTGGGACTCCAGACGCACGATCGCAAGATGCTGCACACTCCCGTCTTAGATTGCGTAGGAAATACTTTGTAGTTTCCTTAATTATTCTTTTCCCTTCAACGGATTGATTAAAAGATATGTGGTCAAATCTGCGTAAGAAATAAATATACATGAGGATTTATACATGGCAAATATGAGATTAACGACTCACCGTATATTTGTAAGATCGATAGGTGTAGTTTCCTTATCAATATATACTGTACCAGTGGGTCGAGGCCATAACGGTCCATACCTTCCACATACTAATCGACAATGATTCAAGTTAAAGTAGGTAATAAAATCGCGAGTGTCATTCCTACGGCTGTATTCTCTTTCGCATCGTTGATCAGCTGTACATTTAAATACAACTATTACATTAGAACATGCAACACTGTTGGAGAGCACGTAAATTATCAACAAAACGATATTTTTCATATTTTTTCACAATCACACGGTTTGAATCTTTCACAATTCAATGTTGACAACGGTGCTTGGTTCATGCGACTCTGGCTGAATATAAGGTAGAAAAATGAAAATTAAATATAAGGCAAAAATTAAATTATGGCTTGTCTCGAAACGCAATATCCATCAAATTAACACAATATGACATGTAGAAGAAAGCTTCATAAGAACTGCTATAAAACAAACAGATTTGGAAACGTTCGTTCGCTGTTTGGTCTTATTTTTTTAAATCGATGCCTTCTACTAATGATTTAAAACACACAAACAGCAAGTTATGCGTCTCACATTTAATATTATTCTCTGGTCAAAAGTTCGCTACATCCGATCAGTTCGATAAACACCAACCAAATCGCGTAAACTTGAAAATGATTACACGCTTTGTAAAAGCGTAATAAAACTGCCTTGCTTCGTTTATGACCTCCACACTGTGACTGAGCGGTTATTGACTGGGTTGAAAAGTGGCTCGACGTTATGACAGGTTTTTGTAGCGTTTTCGTTTAACGTTTGACGCAGGTAGATTTGTATGCAACGAAGAAATGCAATAAACACGCTTGTGATTGTATTTCAGCCTTTTGCATTCATCTTCATCAATTCTGTTGTATTTTTGTTTTCTGGTCAGTGATAGTATGCATGAGAGAATTATTATTTCGTTAGTTTTCGGTTATCAAGAATTCCGTTAAGATGATAAAAATTAATAATCAGATGATAACTTTTGAAGACAAAAAACTTCGAAGCAAACACATCGTATGCATGATGATCAAACAATATAACAGTATCAATGCTATGTGATAAACGTCGCGAGTTAAAAATTTATTTGACCAATTAAAATTGTTTGTTTTAAACTCCAATAGTTGTATAGATCACATCAACAACAGTAATGTGGGATCACAAGTCTTGCCTAAGTAGTGTTCGGCGAACTATTTCAATCTGCAGTATCAATCAATTGGTCAATTAAAACACTTTAAATGAACGTAAAATCGTTGCGAAAAATAAACATATTATACTTATGCTACCAATACCTTCCTATTCGAAATCAATAACTGCTGTTTCCACACTCTACCGTCCACATCAGACGTTGAAACGACACTAGTTTCGCGTTGTCGCAAGAAACTACAAGATATCAACACAGCAACTACCAGATCTACAGAAGAACCGCGCTGTAATTCAAGGCACCGTATACATTAAAGTGCTGATAACGATGCCTGTACGGCACTGCAATGAGGTCACAAGAACAGTATCAAAAATAACCAGCGCAAATGTGGAATAAAACATGAAATGCGTTTAGTGTGATAAAATTGTTGGGCATGCATTATTTTTGATAGTGCTTTTATATCACACTTCTTTTTCTTTCTAACCCTTGTATTGTAGGTAAACTTGAGTTATTTTTAAACATCTGAGGATTGAAGATTATCCGTTAAAAAAATTCAATATATTTTCCTTTACATAAATGTATTTTTAATTTTCATTACAGCTTTACAGAAACAATGTATGGTTCATTTGCAAACCATTCCAATTTTATGTGTTGATTCAATATTTTTCATCAAATGTAAATATTGACCTTATCTTCTTAACATATGCTTAAACCAGTTGGTTATAAATGAGAAGAGAGCGTCTATGTATTATAAATTGCAAAGATAGTAACTGAGATATGGATTCAATTTTTATTTGCGTTGGAATTAGAATAGTCAATACATCCTGTATTACTAGTAAGATCTATCTCTTCAGAATCACACGATGTATCACTAGAGCTTGCATAGGATAGATGCACGTTTGATGATAGGGAAGATTTTAAACTTTCTTCGTCATAACTGCTACTGTCTTGGTGGCAAAGCTGACGCTGCTGAAGCGCTAATTTTTCGAAGTTTTCCTTGGAACCTGATGCAGCAACACTTGCATCAATACATACCTTTGGCTCAGCACCGTTGGGTTTAGTATGTTTATTTTGGCTTAAGCTATTACTTCTCGCTTCATTGCTGCTGCGATAAGTTGAATTTTTACAAGCTGTTTGTTGAGAAAGGTCAAATTGTTCCGCATCAGTGTGAGCCGTATTTAGTGCAGACTTTGTGCTGATTATTGTGTTATTATTGTTGTAGGTGCTGTTGTTGCTGGTACTGCTGTTGTTGTTGGTGCTGCTGCTATTGGTGGTAGCGGTTGTTTGCGAATCCGATGCTAGTAATAACACATGTAAAAATTTATTAGTCGTACATAAAAAGCTGGTTGTTGGGAGCATATTTTAACACATTGATTCACAAGTTCACATCGTTTTCAAAACCTTGCGCACTTACGTGCACTCTACCTCTTTCTACCCCTATCTTTATCTTGCTCTCTCAATTTTTCTCTTTCTCTCTCGCTCTTTGTTTGCTCTTCAGGCATCTGTTATGCGTGAAGCTAATAGCTAAATATCTAATAAGCTAACTACCAGAGCTAATTAGTCACTACTGACTACAGAAAGATGTTCCAGATGCTTGTTGTAGTACCGGTTCTATTGTGTGAAAGATCGGCGATGCTACAACTGCACCATCTGGCCATCTCAAATGCTTGCAATTTGATTATTCAAAATGTATACATTTTTCGACCTCCAGTGACGTTTATTACTTACCTATTATTATTTGTGCATTACCCATGCTTAAACAACGCATTCGCCACGCATCTTGTAACAATTGTAAACGGGCTTGTTTTCTCCATTTTGCACGTCGATTTTGGAACCATACCTGTTAAAGTGAAAGAAAAACAAATTATAAATTTCCTTTCACTGATTATTTAGTACCAAATACTCATTGGTCATTGGGATTGGAAAATTAGATAGGTGTCTAGATGTTCAGTGCATGTACAAATAATATCGATGTTTACATTTTTTTCGTAATGTGTAACAGTTTTGTATGAAATTTGCGTTTCAAGCAATTGAAAGCTTATAACTGATTTTTTGTTCTTGTAAAATATAAATGTTATGAATAAATAACATACTAACACATTCGATAACATGATAGCAATTTTGATTAGAACTATATATTTTAATTGTCCAGCGTAGCACCAAATCCACTATCTCACAATTAACGTATATATTGAGAATTACTGTGTGCTTTCAATATAGAAACAGATAGGATCACTCAGAAAAACATTTTTAGTATTATCAATTTGGTATTTACTAAGCAAATGTTATATCTACATTTATTTTGCTCCTCATTTCCTGAGCAGATCTCGCATGACGCTTAATTCCATTACGTTATGTTCATTCTTAAAAAAATGATGTTGACGGTTGCAGCCACCATGTTTGCCACTATGCGATGCCACTATGCGATGCCACTATGCTTAAGTAAACAAAAATTCTTTCGTAATTTTCTATGTCGTGCCTGGATTTGAATCACTTTTGCAAATAATGTGTCGCTTAATTCCTTTAAAAACTTTAATTAGTTTAATTCACTTACAGCTATAATTATCTTCACTCTTCACATGCACAGAAACATTAGTTTTTCCTATTTTATCAAACAACAACAAAAAATCACACACTAAAACCAATAAACTAAGGTCTACCTTTGTAGTACATGCAAAGTTGATAGCCTCAATAACAAAAAAAAAACAAACATATAGGATACATTTTAAATTGGACCTTTACATGATTGCATATTGTATGCACTCCTTTTCGTGTAACATAAGCAATAGTGAAAAGTAACCAATTTAACCCCATTGCCCTTGTTGAACCACCAAAAAACACAGCACAATCTATGATTTGAAACATCAATTTTGTACCATCTATTCTAACCATTCGCATTATTAATCACCTGAACTCGCGCTTCACTTAGATTAATTCGTAACGCAACCTCCTCCCGTAAAAAAACGTCTGGATAATGGGTTTTAAGAAACAATTGTTCTAGCTCCTGCAGCTGTTGTGGTGTAAAAGTTGTACGATTCCGCCGTTGGCGACGCCTGCCAAACATGTATTCCGTGAGTAAGTCTCCAGGCATTGGAGACAAAAAAGGGCCCGCCATCGGTCGTAAGTATGAAGTGCAACAACAAATTAGCTCGAAAGTACACTGTACAACCTGACGTAATGCACACCTTATCTAATATCGTCTAATCCAGACGATGTCCACAGAAGCACTGATTCATTTTGAATGTGATAAATATTTCCTCGAGCTCCTGTGCATAAACGAAACCAAATCCAACAATCTGGTTTTATCTCTTTCCAGGATTTCCCCTATGTTGTGAATTGTTTCCGTCTCCTTCTGCATTTTTCGCTTTTTTGCATGTTTTTTCCAACAACCCCTTACTTTGTCTTTGTACAGCATCCGAATAAAAATGCATGCGGTGAAAGAGAAACGACACATCTACCACTTTAAAAAAACCATCATCCTCTCTTTCGTTTCAGCATTCACGAAGTAAATAATCATGCATACTTTGCATTCTTGGTTTCCCCAATTTCCCCTATTTTCTGTAACTGAGTGTATGTTGTCTCGCTTTTGGCTCGATTATCTCGTTTATTCATCAGTGATTAGTGTCTGTATATGACTTATTTTTCCGTTTTAGTCACTAGAAATCAGATTGTTTCCCAACCGATACATTCTGTGAAATTCGAATTTTTAAAAATTTTAATAACCAGATCGAATCAAACTATGCATTATATATTACAGAATTAATTACACATTGCGACGTAATCACAAGCTATTTTGATTGATTGAATCATGCTCTGTGAATATAAAAAAAGTAATTAAGTTTTAAAAATTCTTTTGCTTCAATATGTTACATGTGAATTCTCTTTCATGATGTTTCGAACCATAGTGAATAGTTATTGTTTAGTTTGATATTAATTTACATACAATAATCTTGCCGGTATGTGTGTGTTTATCGTTGAACTCGTGTGTATGTTTCATGTAGCGATAGTGAACAAATTTTGCTTTTCACGCCGAGTATGCGCCTGGTAGTCTCGGGAAATCCAAAATTAATGCTAGCGCTTGCGCTTCTATTGTTATCCTAACACTTGTGGAAAGCAAACAATAATGAGTGGCGCACTGGTGAATGGGAATGAGAAAGATGATTGAAAATCTTATTCCATCTCATAATTGGAGATGCATACATCGTACCCATTCAATGTGTATTTAGATAACTTTATGTAGGGCTACAAAAGTGGAAGCGCGACTACAATACAAGCAAGGTGGCGGGTTTGTAATTTTTCCTGCATTTTCTTTGTGGTGTGGAGTAAAACAGGTTTTGCGGTAAAAAGGCGGAGCAAATCCAGGCCAATCATAACGTAAACCAAACTCAACGCTGTAATGTGTGATTGAAATTATGTTGTTGTGAGGAGTATCATTTGTTCCAAATTTGGTGGGATGAACAAATGTTTAAAGTTGTTTAAATGTTTAGATTAAATAATATGCGATAAACTTTCAGTTAAAAAACAATTACAAAAATATTACCATACAGTGTATATCCATTCATTAGTTCCACGTTATAATTTACCCTTCGTTGGCATAAGTGTTAAATAAGCAGGATTGATATAAAAATTAACATTGTTAAGTATCGACAATTTATGTCACATGGTATCGTGGAAATGAACAAACTAAACAAAGTATATTTAATTTTTATGATTTTCAATAAATACAAAGAATGATCCGATAAATAAAGTGCCATGAAGGCATGAATTTATGCGTATGGATTTATCTCATGTAAGGTATGCATGTAATGTTTATTAATCTAGTGATTAGTAAAAAAAAATTACAAGTGGATTTTAATGAAAGTGAATATGAAGTTCCGGGTGAGATATTTCTGCGAAGCAATCATAAGTGTATTTTTCATAAACGACGATGTTGAAGTGAAGAATCACCCATAAATCATAAAATGTATGACCATTGAACGAAAAAAGTAATAAAAACGGTTAGTTATACAGTGCGGGCATGTAGTGCATGGCCATAAAGGCCACTGTATTTCGAATTCCAACATAATAGACCACTGTGTGTTAAAGATTTATTCGGCATTTAACTTGAGTTTATATAGTAAATGAAATCCAAACAATTATCAATCTATGTAGTTTGCTCAGCACTACCACTAACGTTTATTTTGTGAAGATAGTAATACTTTCCAGTGGGTCCGACAAAAATAGGTTCCTCATGATGGGGAAAAAATAAGGAGCCGCTAGTTTAAAATACTCTTATCCTTATCCATCCTATTCCTATCCTATCCTAACCCTCCTCTCTTCCTGAAATTGTGAGCATCACCTCGTTTTCTTTAAATGAACGTGCGTCTTTCTTCATATTTACGTCTTTCTTCATATTTAAGCATGTCCTTGTAGCCTTACGTTGCTGATAATACCATATCCAATGGTCGATGCACTTAACTTGAAATTTGATTTTTGTTGTTGTGCCCATTCCTTATCAACATATCTTTCGCTTTCGTATTTTAAGAAAGATTTAACACATTCTGTTGCATCTTCGTCTTAGTGTTTCCACATACATGGTAGTTTCCAACGTGTCTTAGACGCTCTAGTGCATAAACCAACGATTATATCAAATAACCGTCTGTTGATAATGATCTAAAGACAAGAATATCGTTTGTAGCATGGCACAATATGAAAGAGGAACTATCAAATACTATTAGGCGCCACGAACAAAGAAGATACTAGCATAACCGGTGGCACTGTAGAAGTCAGACATGCACTTCAGTGCACAACCCCATATAGCGATCGAGTTTAATTGAAATTTGGAAGTCCGTGACTATCCGCAATAGGTTTCCAGTATAAACTTTGGTGCAGATACCCCTGAATAACACAAACGCGGACACCTCCTTAGATGTTACTGGCGTACAGAGGACGTACAGAGACGCGATCGTCGACTCGGAAAAATGTCGAAACATCAAACTACAATTCAACCCACTTCAAATCTAACCATGAGCCGAATTATGTCTGCTGAGGCGACAGAGGACTTCACGATAGCGTTCGAGCATTCACACGGTAACGCAAATGATCACAGCCATTACGCGAATGATGAGATGCGACTGGAGTGGAAGCTGCGTGATTTAAGAAGGAGCTAACGAAACTGATCATTATCTTGCACAAACGAAACTTAATACTCCAGCTTCATCAGGGAAAATCTACAATTTATACACATACAGAATAACAATAAGAAGAAGAAAATGAATGTCATCATAACATTTATTTCTTACAACGATAGGCCTAGGCTGTTCAACAACGATCAAAAGTGTGCACTGCATGTTGTACATATTATCGCATTCGATACAGGTACGCTGGAACCTTAGACAAGGACAAGTGGTCACGAGTAGTATATCGAATGACAGCAACTATTTCAAGTTAGCAGAAAATTTCTGCTAGCAGTAATATTGGGGAATCAACGATGATCATTAACTGGGATGATCTCTGGCTCCTATCTAGGAAAGTTGGGTCAATACCATCTTTTTTTGTTAACGGGAGCTTTAAGTACTATTTTCCATGGGTATGAGTGTAAACTATGTAAAGCTGCAGAATGATCATCAAACACAGTGCACAGTGTTGGAAAATACCTATGCTTAGTTGTTTAGTTAAAATAAAAGAACAAACGAATGTGGACGTTCCTAGATGCAAAATGGAAAAACACAAAAATTGTATTACAAAGCTTGCTTTTAAAATTCATACACACACATAACTCCCTACCTTTACTTCGAGCTTTTAGTTAAAAGAACAGTTTTGAATCAGTGAGTTCATTTCATCACGTGCGTAATCGTTTGATCAAAATGGCAGTAGTTGTGAATCGCATGTACCATTATTTCTGTTATCACGAAACGATTTCAAAAACGTTTTAATGTTGATCCAAAGTGAAGGTCCTGAAAAAATACGTCATGTCAACGGCTACAATCATAACTAAAGAACTAACAGTAGATATAATAATCAGCATGAAAACGAACAATGTCTAATTTTAAATACAACTTCGTTTACAACCTTCTCGTTCTTCTCCTCCTACTTCTTCGTAAGGAAGCTGTAAATATGAATAAATTCTGTTAAAATAATCTAATTAATTAATTTGAAATCAATAGTCACAGGAAAATATTTACTAATGTTTCTTTTAAATAAGCTTTATCAAGTTTTACATGCATAAAATGAATCGTTTAAATAATGTTTTACATGTCTAATGTAGCTAACGTTGAGTAACAGTCAGAAGCTCCCAAACGTTGACAAGAAAGAGCATGTAGTTGCAAAAAGCTGTGCCCATAAGCAATGCGCACTGAAGTAAACTAAACCGCATTGCACAGTGCATAAATGTGGTATTCCCGAGAACTTCCTTACACCGAAGATGTCGAAGTTCGTAAAGAAGTTCTTAAGTTGGCATGCGAAATGCATTTGCGGAAAAAAAGATAAACTTTCCTTATCGTAAGCACAATGAATAAATTGGTGTATTTGGATATGAAATGTTAAAAGCAATACGGTCAGCTAATAGATTCTAAAAAATTCAAATCTAATTCCAATGAATAAAAAACATTATAAGTCCCTGATTATATCTATAGGTTTAACACTATTTGATAACAGTAGAATAGAATTGATATATTTGTTATGAATGAAAACAGTAAAACCATGTTTTTAAAATTTTTTAAGAATTATTCTCTGATCGTTAATACTTTTTTTAACATTTTCCTTTTGTCATTTTTGTTATTATGTCGACCATACAAAACATGACCCTAGAGATGAAAAATAATTTCATCAGTAGTATTGGACTTCTCATAAAAAAATCTTGACTTTCAAAAAACAATAGAATGTATTGTTTATTTATTACATTTCTAAAACACACGTTTTCGTTTTCAAAAAATATGTCGTCACACTGTTTAACCGATTACGTTAATTTATGAAATATATATTAGCAATAGTCGTTCCGCTGTTATCACGTTTTCCGTTCATGATAATCTATAGAATGAGTGAAATTACATTGGCGTGTGTAGATTCTTCTTGTTAACATAAGCTATGTAGTGTAACTGCATGTTTATTTTCGTTATTTTATTATTTTTCTGCATTGTAATAGATACTTTTGCTGATGAACAATATTCCATAAACATATTTAAACGCAACATATGACCTATTTGAACAAAACTGGACAACATTAACAACATTCGCTTGAATGTTATGGGTAAAGGATTTTCAATCTTCTCAACCTGTGTGGATACGCTGATGTACGCTGTTAATTAAAAAATCAACAACAAGCCAACTCCCTTGGTGCATATCGCTGATGAGTTTCTATACAATTTGTTTTCTTCGCTTTTCTCAACTGCAAACAACAGAAGCATTGAATCATCCTTGCTCGCCATTACCGCCACACTACCTACAGAATGAAATGACAGCTTCCAGAACTGGAATGGAGAATAATACTCATAATCATAATAAACTTTTGGTAGATGAAAACGAACCCGAGGGCATGGAGGTAGAACAC
The DNA here is from genome assembly GCA_000473445.2 of Anopheles farauti. Taxonomy (NCBI): domain Eukaryota; kingdom Metazoa; phylum Arthropoda; class Insecta; order Diptera; family Culicidae; genus Anopheles; species Anopheles farauti. Next base: position 1,276,201 of record KI915064.1, read on the forward strand.
CGTTCTGTACTTTGGCCCTGCAATGGGTTCCAGTTTTGCTCGAATACCACCCATACCAACGTGGCTCCGCTGAACGTAATGTACAACATAGAATCAAGGTTTTGTTTCATCTTGTTGTTTCTATTTCATTTTTTCTTCATTGTCATTCATATGAAGTAATTTTAATCATTTTGCAAGACAATAACAAGTTACAAGTAGTAGTAGGCCTGTGGAATCATTCTGTTTTATACTTTCCATTCCAGCTCTGCTTCTCCATAGCCATTGCCTGACTTTATAACAGAGTTTCATTTTCCATGGTTATCGTGCTCCTGCGCGTAGAGTGATGATGATGATATGGCTTTCATTATGTGTTTTTTTTCTTTTTCTTCATTATATAATAAGTTAGGGTATTCCTTTTTCAGACATGATATTTTTGTATTTTTGTAAAACCGAACAATGAATACCCTTTATAACGTTATGCTGCAAGCCATGAGAATATCCTGCTACAATGCATATCACGTGTTGTGATAAAAATTGACAATAAACAATACGCATTCGTATTTCATACGCATTCGTGATTTCGTAATGATTGATTGAATGACTTCGTAAACAAAATTAGATTCAGATCAAAAATCAAATTTTATTCGATAGACAAAATCTAAAGAAACCATTTGTATAATGTAACCTTAACCCACCATGTTGTTAAAAAAGCAGTACAAAAATTAGTGCTAGCAAAACTGTAGCACTTACCCTATCACCGATGAAATTCAGCATGAGTTGTTTTTTTTTTTATTTGCAATTCGTTGAGACCCAGCTGCTTGGAAGATTATCATTCGTGCCGATAACATCTCGATAAGACACTACACTATAATAATCGCCTGGAAAGGAGGAAATCTCTTGAGGTAACACTGACTAAACTAACCAGTATAGGGTAGTTCGTACGACAAAATGATCACGTCTACGTCAGCCGATGGGCAGAATACGACGGTGCAGTGCCATCCTCATAGTAAGAGTATGCGAGAAGGCAAGCATACCCGAATGCTCTGTTACATCCTGCAATATTTGAGCGTTGCTTACGTACCGCTTGCTGGATATTCGGTTGATCTTGGGTTACTTATTTGCTTCATATCAGACGGACGAGGATTCTCGGGTTTGTGCATCACATTTAGGACACGAAGCCCAGAACGAAACTCACAGCACACATTCGGAAATTAAGCATATCAGAATATCCTTCGGACTAACTATGACGAGGAGGTATGAATGTTGATGTGTGTCGTATTGTTTGCTTCGAGTTTCAAGGCGTTCTGTTGTGGACATGACTTCCTTTCTGGGTAGTAGAAAGAATGTAGCAAGTGGTGGTTTTGGGATCACCGTTCATATCGTTGATATGATGCCCAAATCCGATGAACCTCATCTATCTACCCACGAAGCAATTGTCGAAATCAATAGAACCTAGAACGTTTCTAGAAATAACAACCTAGAAATAACGAACCGAAAATCTAGAACGCTGTACGTTAAGCAACACTCTAATAGGTGGGAGTTTAATGAATTTTATTTAAATTTAATTAAAATCGAAAAATATAACAGTGTTCTCTAGTAGCGACAACAGTTTCGTGTTTACCACAAAGCCTCGCGTGGACGTGGGTCTGGTAATTCGGGCGGAGTAATGTACAAATTTGTTTTTTTTTTGTTTTTTTTAATATCAAAGATTAAATACCCAGTAAAAGTGGTATTTTCAAGGGTTAATTGGGGTTTCACACAGTTTCCAAGTTTAAACTTCAAAGAAAAACGATCTACTGAATATTAACGATAAACTAAACGTAAGTATTTGGTAATTATATTAATACTAAGCAAAACATTACTTTCATTACGCTAAATTTTAAAACATGGTACATGGATGGTACAAAAATGTAATTGACCTGGTATAGGCCGACTCGATAGTAAGTTTTCATGCGTTGTTGTTATAAAGTTACAAGTTTGTTTTAAATTGTATTCACTAAACGTTTCAAATAGTGTAAAAAATTTAAATTTTTAAAAAAATTTAATAACAATATCAATTTGTTCAACGATTAAAAACAAAATAGGTATCAACCCCGTAATACCTAAAAAGGCGGACTCTCACACTCGTGTCTTTCGCACGGGCGTTACAAAACGTTAACTTTTGGGGTTTCCGACCAGTTTTTAACCCTTATGTGAGATCTTCCTATAAATCCATCAATGTGTCAGTTTTTGCGGCAAACTGAAACTATGGCACATGATATATGCCAGTTTTATAATTAACGCTTTTTCCAGAACAAGCCCATATTTTAGGCTGTGGATACTAAGCTAAACTCATTGGATTCAAATAACAAAAATTTCTACACGCGTAAGTATTTTGAGAAAGTTTAAATTTTTCATCAATATCGTGTATATTAATCATTCAATATTTTCTTAGTGATTTATATTATTCAACAATAATAAGCAAAGACAACAAAAGGATAGACATAAATAAAGCGAACGTCGAACAAAACAAATCAGAATTTAATCACAATCATGCGCTTTAAACAGTACGGAGCGCATGAAAATGAAAAGGCGCATGAAGATGTGGGTCGTGATGCTTGCATTGTAATGTGCTCTTTATATTCATTCTCCCTATAATGAACATTCGCTGGCGTACGCTTTGTGAAATCTGTGCAAATTACGTACCTTCGTCGAGCAACATGTGCACCACAGATGTATCTGCTAGGGGATGAATTTAATTAAGGAAATGATTCGCATGGACATAGCTACGGTCTGTCAAAAAATAATTAGATATTGGTATGTGTTACTAGACACCTCTTGAAATAACCTGCAAAAATTATTTCTGTACAATCGGTGTTTACAATTCGGTGTTTATTTTGCAATGCATAAAATGACCTTTCATTAAATGTAAAAAATATAGAAATGGTGCTATTAAATAATACCACTCTAAACAATTATACGTCAATAGAATAATTAAAATGAATCGTACAAAAAGATACTTGAAACACAAATACGAGAAAATTGTAGACAAAATTTCTCTCCCGAGTTTTCAATTTTTACGCCGAACGTGAAGAGTCGATAGGAAAAAAAACTACTGCTCTGTTACTGCAACCTTTATAAAGAGATGCTGAACGTAAGATATCTAGTCGGATATTTGCCATTTACCGCAAGCCAATGGTAGCAAAAAAGAGACTTTTTGGTTATTGTTTCATTTCCATTATTTTTACTCATATTCATGGTAATCAAGAGTAGTGGGCAGTTTAATGATGGCAGAAACGCTGTCGAAAACTATAATTTTAAAATTTTAGCGTTATGTTCCTAAAGTATACAATAAGGAAACGGTCTGAATTCGTTTTGATACGTGTGGCATATATATGGTGATGAAAAAGGGCCTACGCACCAACAATCTAGCTAATCTAGTTGAGAAATTTAATCTGCACCGATGTTTATTCGATTTAACGATTGTCATAAATGAAACCATACATGGAATATTTAAATTAAAGTAAACGAGAGAACGAAGAAGGCTAAAGAAAACACGAAGGATCATATTAATTAAAAGATAGAACTAGATAATACAATAAATAACAAAACAAATAATTCAATAAATAACGATAATACACCAATAAAGAATAAAGAGGAAAAATAAATTGATAATAACAAACCGAATGAAATGCGAACACAAACAATATAGAACAACATTAGACAATGCTATTCGAGAGCACGGTACATAATAGTGTTTCAACACATATTCCAATAGTTCTAGTTCAAAACCATTTTATAATCTTAAATAACGGTAAGATCTTCGGCAAATGTTGTGAACCTTCTTTCTGAATTAATTGTTGTGGCCACTCATTGCTGACTGTCTTGTTAACGAACACATGTGTGCGTTTGAACTGTTCTGTAAATCGATCATCAGAACAACGAATGGGTGATTCTTGCGCTATAATCACTAACGCCCTATAACGACGTTCCTCAAAGCAAACTGTCCAGTCTAGCCTACTAAGTGCCCTGACCCAGTGAATAAACATATCAATAAACATATTACGGGGTTCAAATGAAGTATAGTGGAGCCGTGCCAACCAAACTAAATTTTTTGCATCGCCTTCTATGATGCAATGTAATTTTCTTTTCGACGGATTTGTTTGCATTCGATTTGTCAACCAAGTTTATCAAACAATTCTATACTAGATTTTCATTTTATACTGTCACAAGTTATTTGAAGATTCGAAAATATACGAAGAAATGACGATGCAGTATAATAACAATAGCAGACACCGATTTTACATTGCACGTGTACTTCTTCTAAATCTAGCGCGATTGTTTTTCATTACTGTAAATCACTGTTAGTGAAGAGCAATATTTTTTGAAAAAATCAGCTACTGTTTGGTTATTACCTTCGCCCAACAATAACTAAAGTTTTACACCTTTAAACAGTTTGGATAGCACGATGCATCCTTTGTTTCTCAAAACGATCACCGCACTGCTGTTTTTAAATCTTTTCCAATTATCCCTTTTGCTGAGAACATGCTTCCCATGACAACTTCATCAAGCAAAAGGTGAACTAACGCAGCGGATTTTATTGTTGCAATAAATAGCTTTAAATGCTAGCAGTTCAATGTGTAAAGTTTAGCGTAAAGTAATAATGATTAATAGTGTTATGGTATTGTTTTCCATTGGCATGAACTTGTGTTATGTTTTTCATGTTTGTAAATTGTTTAATGTAAAGTAGTTCTTGATTTGCAATCAATACGGTAATAAAAAGGGCACGGTGGGGTAAATGGTGAGGTCTTTGCTAGGGGATGAATTAGAAATATTGTCAAAAATAACGTTTCTAAAGTATGCTAAAGTTATTAACTCTTTAATTCTGTTGAAAATGATTTGTTTAAAGGCTATCACTAACCTTGTTAACGGGACTTCGCCACGATCATTCTTACGTGGTTAGGCACAAAAACGATAGAGTGGGCAAAATAGCCAATTTTGAAAGCGGATGCACTGAGCACTTCAATCCAACAAACGTTTATATTTCTTTCGCGACACTTTTACTTAGGCATACAGTTTTCGCGTTCTTGACTAAAATCAGTCTACGCTATACCATTTCGAGAAAAAACGGTTGTCGAGCGAACTGGAGTCCGGTCAGCTGATAAATTTTACGCACTTATCCAATTGGGTCACATTGGGGGTCACATGTTTCATAAGTGAGAGACCAGAACGAAGAAATGTACTTGGAAATGCATTACACATCCAGCCCAGAACTTCGTTTAAGGCTGTACGCTTTTGGTTAAAGGCTAATGTTATAACATTAAAATGAAAAATAGTTGGACCTATACATGTATGCCAAAAGCATTAAAAATATAGGAAATTTCGAATTTAAACATTGAAAACTATAATTAAAAGCTTAGTGGAAATATCCGATACAGCTGTACAAAATTTATGCCCATTCCAAACTACATATAAAATATTACGTAAATGTTATAGTTATTTTGCCACGAACAATATTGTTCATGGCAAATAAAACAATTCATAATTTCCAACCAAATAAGCTAAAGGGATGAGTGTCATTTTATAAAGTATCTTTACTTATAACTATTTTGAGCACGTTTATCAAAGCACAGGCGTTTGATTTACAAATAAGAAGAAAAGTCATTAATTCACACCAATCGCGTCAATGCATTGAATGATCTAGCACCGGGAAAGTGATATCAACGATTTACTGGGACCAATGATTCAACATGCTTAGAAAAGATGCAGCTGGAGAAGATGTATCATTAGAACATAATCGATCGAACTAGAAGAAGGCTAGAAACCTACGGTTCAAAGTCCACTGAATATCCACCAAGCGAGACCCTATGTCCTACCCTATGTCTCTGTGTCAACAAATCAGGCACAACTGTTGCACGCACGCTGCACCGATGAAGAGATGAAGGTAATGAAAAAATGTTACTGAAAAGCACTAGAGGAATAGGGATCAAGTTTAGGATCAGTCTCGTATGTTGTCTCTGTATGTTGTCGTCTCGTCAATAATTGTCTATTGTCACACTAAACACGTATAAACAATAACTATCGGTAATGAAATATATGCTCCAACGTTTTGGCTCAATTCAGATTCGTATTTTGTACAAACTGAACTGCTGTCTCCGGTCGGACCAATAATATAGCAATAATAAATCTCTTGCATTTTAACTCTTGGGAATTTCATCTGATTAGAAATTTATCTTTTTTTCCTTTCATGGAGATGCTGGCGCAATATTATTTCAAGCTTCCTCATTTTGTCGGAAAAACAGTCGAGAACATGAGGTTCTTTGGAACAGAACATTCTCTTCCCCAATCTTTCTTACGGAAGGTGGTTGTGCGCGACTATTTGCTTCCTGACCTTTTGGAAGGATAAGTCGAGAAGAGTTCACGGTGCTAAACTACTTCTGGCAAATCTTACAAAAACACAACCTTATGACTTGAATGTTTTTCACCAAACATTCCACAAACTGAGAGAACGAGCGACGTTGCTACGTACTAACGGTCCAAAACAGAGGTTTTGTAAACTTCAACTTTGTTGCCTGGTGGCTCAATTATTGAACTATTATTCAAGTGTTCAACTGCTAACAACTTGAGAATTAAGTCCGGTATATCTTTTATTATAATATGACAACCTTTCACAAACTTCTTCTTGATTCAAGATGCTTTACATTCTAAAACAGTGTCTTTTATGTTCTCCTTTTTTAAACAGTAGGCAGTCATGATTTGTGCTATTGTAAGAAGGTTGTAGCTTTTCCAATTACTGAATAAAACGTAGGAAGAACAGTACATCTTAATCCCTCCTCCCTCCCTAAAAAGAAGTGATCAATCAGCTATAGTAATACAAAGTAGTCTAGCGAGTAGTCTACCATGGCCATATCAGTTATTGAGCCTGCTGTGTATCGAGTAAAATTAACTAATGAAGTGTGATTGAATTAACACACCTGAATTAAAGCTATGTTAGATTTGTTCTAGTTCTAGTTTCGAGAATGGCTTAGCATTGCATGCATTTCTGTTATGAATAGGAGTTTTTCTCTTTGGAGACTCCTCTAGTTAAAGCGGATGTTGTTATGCACTAATTAAAAATAAATATCGTGTACAGAGAATCTATTGTGCGTACTTAATTAAAAACCATTCATATCATATAACATGTTTGTGGTGATGTATTTGCATTCATTTTCTTTTTCATATGTATCATTATTTTTAACCATGCATCTTACTTATAGACATAGCTTCCAAACACTAAGATCTTGTGCAATCATAATGATCATCGCATCGTTGCGTATCATCGCTCGTGACACAACTCAACACCTGTAGTATTCGATGGTGAATACAATGGCTGTTCCCCCACTATGGAGAAACGGAGACAAAAGCTAGAAAAAAAACAAGGTGTAAAAATTTAATATGTGTAAATTTCGCTTGAATTCACACCTTTTCTCACCTCATTGTTGTAAACGGTCACATCCTAAATGTGCATTAGGAAGAAATGATTTTTCTTTTGTGCAATCTGTCTGCAGTGACTCCATTTGGTGTTATTTCGAAAGTTATGCGCATTCAAATTCTGAAGGAAAGCGTGTATTGTACTTGGCTTCATTTTGATTATCATGGATTCATTCGTATAGGACGATGTTTTTTTTGCTCGAATCGTGCTCTCATTGTTTCTTATATGTGCTATGCAGATGCACGCAAGTAGCTTTCGTGAGGAAAGCTATTTCCATTGAGAAGATTTTTTTTCATCTTTTTGGTTGAAAATGGTGAGTAGTGTGAAGAACGAACACTTTGTAGATGATGGCAACTAAAAACACATTAATGTTAAAAATTAAGATTTTTCTCTGCTACACATAGCTGAAATAATACCATATTTCATTACATTCCCAACATTAGATTTTGTTAATAAGTGCTACATAAAATAACTTTTCTTTTCTTAGAATAATCTTAGTGATAATCGACTTACTTTTAGCCTTTACTGTTAACGTGTCACTTGTCAATAGTCAAGACATACAAGGATGATTTATCATTACTACACATACGCAAAATTCAGAAACCTCTAATGTTTTGGCAATATCCAAGCACTTAGAGTGGTCCGGTGGTGTGGATCGGAATATCCAACCGTCAAGCGGACCGTCTCTCCATAGCGAAGAGTGACTAACCAGCTATGGTGGTAAAAATCAGTCTAGTAAGCCGGTTAAACGGCAGGCATGACCTCGGCCGTTACACCAAAAGAGAAGAAGATCCAAGCACTCAAACACTCTTAATTTGGGAAAGCGTTTCAATTATAATTATAATTGAACTCTTCAGATGTATTTGCCAGAATTACATTGATGAACATGACATTGATGACCAATACGATGACTATGACGAACAATTCAACAATACTAGCGTCCAACGAGATTGTATAACTAATGTGTTAATTTGAAATTAACACATTAGTTATATAATCATTTTAATTTATTAATTAATTAATCAATCAATTAATTCAATTAATTAAAATTAATTTTAATTAATTATTCAATTAACACCTGAATGGCTACTTTTAGCATTGGTGCACAGCTACTCTGATTTAACTATATAGGTTCTATGTGGGTGAAAATATTTTTTTATCTCTTTATTTTCATTTTTCTGGCTTACAAAGTTAATTTTGCACGCCTGCATCGAAGAACATGACAAGACCTTAACATATCATAGGTTAATTTAACAAAACTAACTTGGTCGTGTGGTCCTACAAACTATGCTTTACAATATTTGTCACTGTTAATATGGATTCGCTGTTAATCAATTTATGAAAAATTAGCATTCGGATTAGTTTAACACAAATATTTTTATGTTTTCCATCTGCAGGATTGCGTTTATTAAATCGAAATGAAAAAAAAAACAAGTCAAACCATTTTTGCTCCCCAAATATGAAATTGATTTTGATCCTCCAATTGTGTATCCTCGCGAATATATATATATGTTCTCAATTCAATCGTTTGATCTCGTTTTATTTACGATTGATTTTATTTTGCCATTCATCAGTATTTGGATTTGGATTTGTACATGTGTAATTTCGTATGAAATATATGACCCGTTTTGTGAGTTTCATTTAATAGTAATAATATGTAATAACTTTTGAACCAAAAACAGTACATATATAGGACGTTTAATACGTAAAAGAATCAACGAATTTGCCCATCAATACCGAATTTTAATCAGATCATTCGCTACCAAAGAATGCATCCTCTCATTCTTACTCACTTCTCTCATGATACTTAGTAGTGTGGGTTTTATGTGCATACCCTCTCCTCCCGTCTACTGCAAAACTTTGCAACTCTGCAAATGCATGTAAAACCAGGCAGCAAACAAATATAAACATCATTTTCATGCAAAATGGGGATGAAAGTAAACTCTATTATGTAATTCCATCATTTCATCCCATTTAGCCGGTATTCAGTTCATTAATTTACACAAGTTAATTACAGAATTACACTACCACTACGCTTTTTGCAGTTCTCTTTGATTACTCCGTGTTCATATCGAATGAATAGCTTGCTAGGTTTTCGCTCAACCCGTTGATCATAGAAATGGTTATTCTGTTCCTGGATAACCTCATTCCTATTCTCTTCGCTTTATTAAGTTGTGTATGTGATACTGTGATGTGTATGTGATGTTAATAAATTAGATAAAAATCTGTCAATAGTACCTTTCGCCAGAATCCTGAATGTGATGTGAAAAAATGGAAATTGTATTTATGTAATAGAATCACTTATTTTTTGATAAACTTGTTTCATCCATATGTGCATGATTGCATACCTGAATGATTTGATTTTTTTTTTGATAACAAAACATCTTATTTTATGTGTTATATACCAATTGATGTCAAGGTAACGTTACTGATACCAATTGAAAACCAACCAAAGGCTAAGGTCAAATATATGTCTTCTGTGAACTAATACATCGGGTAGAAAAGCTATGCTAATTACTGGCCTTGAATTCGAGCAAAATGTCCTACACTTTACCGAGCCCGACAATCTTACCTGGCGACATACTTGTTTATATCGACACATGGACTGATGTTCACACAAAAAGGGCTGACGTCGTTATCACAACAGTGGTATATGACGCGAACGACTTGTTTGCATCCGCACCGTCCCGTTTGTGTTTCATACTTCCTAGATTGTTCATGCTCGTCTACATCTTCAACAAGTTTTAAGGCTAAATAGAGCAATCACTCACGTAAGCCAGCGCTGTGAAATTTATGTTTATGTGAAATTTATGAAATTTATGTATGTTTATGTTTATTTATCTAAATGGAAGGTGGTGAACGATCCTTTGATTTTGTTAATTCTTTTTCATGACTAAATTGCTCGATTATCTACAACCATCAGAAAAAATCAAGCATCAAAATATCTGGTATGTTATCTATCATTTAATTCTTTCCTGTTAGCCATGTATGATGGTGCATTAATACCGGTTGGTCAATATTCAGTGACTCAGTTCAGTTCAGTTCAGTAACCAAGTAAGACAATATTCACGTAGCTCATCTTCGATCGCTTCAATCAACGTTGAACATAACAATATTACCAGAATCATATTTGTCATGAATTTTGCAACCTAGCTTATTTTCGCTTATTTTCTTATGTCTATATTATTAGATTATTTTCTTATGTCATGAGAATATTTTTCATGAAATTGTTTACATTGTTGCATTTGAATTTCAACTTTGAAGATTCTGCTATTTCCAAAACTGTAGCGAATCTGTCATAGCGTCGCAAGCAAACGCCAGGTTTCTGATTAGCGAGCTTAGCAATTTAATTAAAAAGTGCAATTTGATTAAATACCATTCAAATTAAGCGAGCTTCTGTTCTACTCAACTGTTCATGTTGAACATTTATGCTTACTTCAACGCCGGTCTGCTGAATTCAAAGTAGTGAAACCTTTCATGCTTCTAGCAGCGCCATCTATTGCAGTTTTACGGAAAAGCTTTATGAGTAACTTTCAAAAACTGGTTTGTTCGAAATTCAGAAATTTAGCATCTCTTTCGTGCGTCGCTTCGAAAAACTGGGCTTCATATGGACTTTAGGGCCGTTTCGAGGCCAATTTCGGCTCCCGCCTGGCTTTTACATTTCTGAGCAATGCCGACTGTGCCAAATTGTGTAGTTATTGAAAAACGAACTCGTAGGTAAGCGTAAACAGATTTCTCTGGAGGGCCAGCCTGCCTTGAACCTAGGAAAAAACATACATCTCAAGACCGAAGATCGAAGAAGCCATAGCGCTGTCGAAGATCTTCGGTCTTTTTTTCAATGTTCTTACATTTATTCCTTTCGTGTTCTCATCATGCCAAGCAACTACTCAATTGCATTTAAGTGCTTGCTTGGCATGATGAGAACACGAAAGGAATAAATGCAAGAACACTGAAAAAAAAGACCGAAGATCTTCGACAGCGCTATGGCTTCTATGCCATGGAGGTATGTTTACAAATATACTTTCCGCGAGCAATAGCAAAATAAAAAGATATAGACAAATTAACCACATAAGATCCAGAATTGCTTTGCAAGATGGTGTAACCTACGATGATAGCACAGTACGTAAGCTGCACTATTAAAACATCATTATTTTAACCAATAATGATGCAGGTGGTCATATAATCCGTGGTTCTGCCATATCTTTTTTCGTTAAAAAATATCTAAGCCCAATAGCTCTAAACTTTTTGGCAATAATTATTTTGCCGAAAGTTATCGTCGGCTTTGGAAACAAAGATGACTTCCACACTTTCTACAGCATGAAGAAATTTTACGAGTGGAAAGAGCAAACTTATAGTGACATGAGCAAAAGATTCTTTACTCATGTCGTGAATTCAATTGCAACGTTTCCTGACCTCGTGCAAAATTGGGAGGAATGCAATGGGGTGGAACAATTTCTTGGTTCGTTTTCCAAAGACCTATCTATTCGTAAAAATAAGATGATTGAGTATGGAAAGCAAATGAAGAATGCGGCATACCCAGGTGATTTCAATATTTTGCAATCACCTGCTACTTTAGAAGCAATTAAGCATACAAGAAGAGAAACTGGATGGATATTTCCTAGTGTAGTGTATGGTTAACGAATTTTTTAACGTAGTAACGTTATCCGGATGTGTTTTCCAAGAATATAAACGCATTAATCCACGTGGCCCAATATTAACGCATATACAACATGGCAAATGATGTCGCGATCCGCGAGGGTGCTCCGGTATGTGTTTTCGGTTGATATGTGTTACTATGTTGAAATGTAACTTTTACTGAGAGTGAATACGATAGTCAAGATATAACTGGATGTTGCCAATGCGCGTGCTGCTCACAGACTACTATGTCCGGACCGGATCTTGTGACACATAGCGTGCGCTGTGAAACTGGCGCATATCGAACTGCCAGGTTGCATCCCAACAACTCTCCTTTTAGTAGAACTGGTACGGCTCATAGCGCGGCGTAATACATCGCTGTCTGGATGGATGACAAATGCGAGCTGATGGCTTACGTCGGAGTTGTGTAACTGGTTATTTGAATTCTGTAAATAACTCCTTTCGTATTTCATTAAGTCCTTCCGGCTCCGACGGTGGCGGTTCTACAGCAATTGCGGATGTTCGTATTAAGCGACCCAGTAAAACTTCGGCTGGTAACTTTCCACTAGGTGCACTCCGACAGGGAATTGATCGTTAACAGGAAAGAAACGTATCAAGAGCTTCCCCTCCCGCTTGGATTTTCTTGACTGTCGATTTGAATGTATTTGAATGTATCCATAAAACGTTCTGCCATTGCTTTGTAGGTGGAATGGTTGCTGTTTTGAGATGCATTATTCCATTCGCTTAGCAAAACTTTTCGAACGTGTCGCTAGTTAGCTGCGACCCATAATCGGGTACCAAAACTTCAGGCATACCTAACTTTCCGAATATGGATCGTAGACTAGATACTGTTGCCCCAGTGGTAGGGCGTTTTGAAGGATTAATTTCCGGCTACTTGTAAAATTAGTCCACCACGATTAGGAAATATGTGTTGTTGATAAATAGGCCCAGCAAAGTCCAGAGTGAACTCTTTGCCATGTTTTCTCAGGGATTGGCCACGACTTTAGCTTTGTTTTTGTATCTGCTTTTACAACCAAGGCGCACTTCTGACAAGTTAGTACTTTGGCAATGATCTGGTTATCTATGTTGGGCCAGTATACATTATTGCGAGCCAATGAACGCATGCAATCGAAGCCAGGGTGTCCTTAACGAAATTCTTTTTTAAATGCTTTCTCGATCTCTGAATTATTTTCTCAAAATTCACAAACTAAAATACACAAGTTTTATTTACATTTTCATTGTTCCATTTTGTAGATTGAGCTCGTAAATCAAAAGTTATAGCGTAAATCAAAAGTAATAGCACCAATTGTTGTGCTATTTGAAAAACGACATTACAACCGTTCACATTCTGATAAATGAATTTAGAAATAAACCTTAATATGTTTTAGGAATAATCAACACAAAATATTAAGCTTGAAATTCACCAAAGCAATAAAAATAAAATTTGAAAATCAATATTTTTAGTGTTAAAATTGTATGACTGCTCTGGCACAAATTAAAGTTTGATCAAAACAGCCGTTATTAGCAATCTACGTCAGAAAGAATTTTCCATGGAAAGAGCTTAAATTTATGGTTATTATTATGATATTATTGTTAAAACTAAACAGGATTAGATCAGTTACGATCTCTCTCTCTCTCTCTCTCTCTCTCTCTCTCTCTCTCTCTCTATCTCTCTATCTCTCTCTTTCTCTCTGTCTCCCTTTCTCTCTTTCTCTTTCTCTCTGTCTCTCGCTTTCTCTCATTACATTGTCTGTAATAAATTAATTTTAATAATTCTCAACGAAATAATTGTTTCCCTACTGAATGCTATCAATATCATATATATATTATAAACTTTTCGAGATTATTCATCACATGGATGGTACGGATTCATGTAAATGTAGAGATATAACGAACACAGAATCATTGTGACAAGATCGGAACGGTACTTTGTGGTAAAGGATTACAAAACGGTCTATCAGTCTATAAAACTATTTAAATTAACCACCGATTAATTTGGTTCAACATGGATATATCACAGGTAATCTGTTTTTGGTTTAGTGGTTCTACTGAAAAATTATATTCCAACATGATTTAAAGTGTGAAAATTACAACTTAATAAAGTGATATAATTAAACGAACAAAAACACCGTGGTGACATATGCTGTTATTAGACGATGGAAAATACTGTCAGACCTCGGATCTAGGATATTGCTGTCAAATCTCGTTTGACAGAAATATCCAGACCGCAAGTCAGAATTCGACATGCTCAGTTCTGATTTCTTTAGACCGGTTATTTTCTGTCAAAATGGATGTTTATATTTCGGGTTGTTTTGATTTTCGTGCGGTTTCGCATTCACCTACAATTTTTGTCCGTACATTGTGCAATCATTATTATAAGCATTGGAATCATTCAATTAAATAAAAGATCGATCCGTTCCTTTGCCATCACTATTGCTTTTGCTGATGAGTGCTCGTACAATGAAAGTGTTCTAAGCTTGGTTTTTGTGAGCTCTTTGTTTTCATATTCACAGCAAAGAATAATGCATGCATGCATGTTGATGAGCATTAATGAAGTTATAAAATATGGTGCTGCTATCGTTTGCCATTTAGTTGAGCGCTGAAAACGCAATAGGCTAAAGCCTCCTTAAACCAGCCACCGTAGATTGGCCTGACTTGCTTGGTGGTCGGTGCTCTGTTCTTTACTTCGTTTTACATCGTTCAATAGTTGTTTTCGCAGAAATACGAACTAAACATGCAAAATTCGAAACTATTCACGATAGTGTTTAGTGCAGCCATACTTTCAACACTTGTAGAACGAGCTACTGCACAAAGCTTGCCGATAGTGTTATGGCACGGCATGGGTATGTATCAGACCAAAAATCCTTTGGTGATTCGGACTTATATTTATGAAGTACATTTTTACGTTTAGGTGATACCTGTTGTTTTCCGTTTAGTTTGGGTGGAGTCAAAAGATTCCTAGAATCAGAAATTGGTGTTTACGTCAAATCGATTGAAATTGGAAATTCGATAACGGAGGACTTCAAGAGCGGTTACTTAATGCATCCCAATCAACAGGTACGTTTCGTAAACCATACATCATTAAGCAAGACGCTTGTACGTACCGTGCATTATGCCTCAAATCGTCCATGCAGACTTATAGTATGTACAAGTTTTTTTTTATAGAACGATCGAGCATAATGTACTTCATCATAACTGTTGCTATTAATGTGTTCATCCGAGAAACGGTAAAACATTGATCAACAACCCTTTTATTGGCCTTTTGAAATGGTCTGCCGAAATGTTTTACAAATTAATAACTTAGTTACTACATTTTTCCTTAATAAAGTGGGGGAGAATTTGTGCAATCTGTGAATTAGTAAAAGTCTACTACTGTGAAAGACCACACCACTTAAATTAATTTTCCATCATACATTATTCACATACATATATATTTATCTAAACTCAATAAAATGTTTGAAAATGAAAAAGTTTTCAGTTCAAAAGAAAATCGAAAAGGATGTAACCATTTGTTGTGAGAGGAATTTAGATATAATTAACAAAACAAAATTTGAAAATAATAGAATTACTTAACCACATTTCTATTTCTATCACTGTGTTGATTGGTATCAGTAAATTTAATTCGTACATTGTTTGGTTGGTATTTTTTAGTTGTAAGAGATCAACTCCAACAAACAAACTCGAATCAAATATGCGAGACATGAAGTTGACTCTAGTATCAAAATATTCTGTTGTAATGTGTACCATAAATTGTAGGTTGAAATGGTTTGTTCGGATTTGAGTAATGATCCCAAACTTAGCAACGGATTCAATGGAATTGGATTTTCTCAGGGTGGGCAGTTCATGTAAGTATGCGTTCCATAATTTGTTATTCACAGCGCATCAACCTCTTATTCTTGTTTGGGGAGCTTGATTTTATCTAAAAATGGAAGTCTTTCCATTCGTAGCTAATGCCAAAACGTTGCTATCTTCCAGGCGAGCGCTAGTGCAAAGATGTCCAGATCTACGCATGAATAATTTGATTACCTTAGGTGGACAACACCAGGGTGTGTTTGGATTGCCAAATTGTCCCTCGCTTAGCAGTCGCACTTGTGAAAGGTTTCGACAGTTGCTAAATCACGCAGCGTACACAGACCTAATGCAAAATTTTTTGGTGCAAGCAACGTACTGGCATGATCCACTCAACGAAGCGAAGTACAAAAATTCCAGCACTTTTTTGGCAGACATTAATAATGAACGAGTTATCAACGATACCTATATAGAAAACTTGCAGAATTTAAATAAATTCGTAATGGTCCGTTTTAACAAAGATAGTATAGTGCAACCTCTGGAATCTCAATGGTTTGGCTATTACAAACCAGGACAGGATAGAGAGACACAAAGCCTAAAGGAAAGCGAAATATTTATTGAGGTATGTATCGAAACACATAATAGAAATTGCGATTGAAACATGACGTTTTTCGCATGATTCAACAATAGTTTTTGTAGTTCGAAATTGTCATATATTCTAACGTCTGTTCTTTATCATTTGATTTCAGGATCGCCTTGGCTTAAAGAAAATGGATGAGCTAAACAAAATCGTTTTTCTCGAATGTGAAGGTAATCATTTGCAATTCACTAAGGAATGGTTTCGGAAGAGTCTCTTTCCTTATTTGAAATAAAAATGTAAGCAACGTCATGAAACGAACGAGGAATGAAAACGAAAACACCAATCCATACCACTGAATAAACCGATCAGCTATGCAATTGACTTACAAACACTAGGTAGTTCTTAATTAGTTAAATCGTTCGAAATTTTTGCTTGTTTCGTTACGCTTAAAACTTTAAGTTTACTATGATTTAATTTCAAGTCTTCAGTAGTACCTACCGCTAGATTTTCTTGAATAATCCATTAAGTAAATCTCAAAGCTGACAGTGAAATAAGAAAAAAGTCATAGCAAGACGTTACAACATACCTTTTTTAAAGGAAAATGAACTAAAAACGATACCAAGAGAAATATTATTTTTTATGGCGTGATAGTTGGAACTAGTTTTCAATCAAACTAACAGAAAATTCCGTAAATGAAAGAATGTTCTTTCTTTTCCAAACATGTAAATTAATTGTTCCAGCCTTCGTATTTAAAATAAATTATGTGAACCAAAATTGCGTTGTTATAGATTGTACCTAGTGTTCTAGTCTTTTTTATGAAAATAATAAATAATTTGAAGTATTAAATAATTGTGAAATTCGTGAAAAAAAAAATATTTACTGAATTTTAGGAATTTCAGGATGCACTTTCAACCATTAGAGATGTCACATTGTTACGGAAAGTCGTTATATAAAATAAGATATCTTTTTTATTTTAACAGTATTTAAATGCAGTCGTAGCCGTATTGTCTGTGCCTACTTGCAGACATTATTATCTTAAGGTATTTCGTCCCTGTAAATTGGCTTTATCCCGGACCTACTCGGTCAAAATGTGATATCGTATGTCATGTTTTTTTTATTATAAAATAAAACATGGAGTCATATCTTTTCTCTCCAATATGATGTAGTCTACAAAATTTGGCAACTCTGTTTTATTATTTGTAGGATATTTCTTATCATTTTCATGGGCTTTTTACAGGCTGGTATACTATGATTTTTAATACAACGATGACATAGCCACAATTTTAAAATTGTTCTATGATAATCATTATGTGACAAACTATTGTCCCATGTATAATACGAATTTTCTGGCTTCAATCTTGTAACGTACAAGGTACATCATAATGATTACCTTTAACTTCATCATTCGATAACATTGATGTTTCACGATTCTCTAAACGTTAGCGTATATACCGGTTGTCATCTTTTTTCTGTGTTAACATCTAATTGTCGATATTGTCTTATTAGATTTATTTTTCCAATGTTAACATCACATTTTAATGGTAATGCTATATTTTAAAGCCCTTTCTGCCCAAAACTGGCAAGTTTTTTTATCGCATTACCGTGATGATTGTGCATCTGGAGGCAGTTTATTACTGTGATTAGGTAGTGAATCGGTTTATTCTATCGGAGTGGTAGCGTATAATTGTTTTCTAATAATTGATTTCACTTGCTCTTGACATTGATTTTTGTGATTGCTTGCAAAAAACTAGGTCGATTGGAAATTTTAAATTGAACATTTAGGAAATAAATTGTCTGAGCATTTATAGGGTTTCGAGACATATAAGGGAACAATGCAATCAGTAGAGAGAATGTGTCAACCGGTTAAGAGAATGTTACAGCCCACTACATGGCTGCATCATTCTCTTAACCGGTTGACACATTTTCTCTACTGATTGCATTGCTCCCTTATATGACTCGAAACCCTGTAATATCATTTACTGAGTTCGCAATGCTCAGCATGCAAAATGTCAACCTGCGTTACTTTGGAAAAAGCTATAAAATAAGAATCTTATGCTATATTTTTCACGAGGGCTCTTGTGTGAAAAAATCGGCATAGTATCTTTGTTTTGTAGCTTCTTTCATTTTTGCATCGTTAACGTTAACGTTAACGATCGAAACTAGAAGGATTGATAAAATAACATTTTGATGTAAAAAAAACACTATTAATGAGAGACACCGTGGTAATATTGAAAGTATATTAAACATTCAATCGTTTTTATAATGATAAAGGTGTCGCAGCAGACCACAAAGCTTTTCTTTAAACCAAAATAATTGATACATTTGAATTACTAGTTTAACAATTTTTCGATGGTTTACCATTAGATATTTGATATAAATACCTTTTCTATTTTCAAATAGTTTAAATGAGATGCAAAAAGTTGGACTGATAAATTGTTGCGAATGACCATTTTGGATGCAGCTCTATTCAAGAATCAAAATCAGTAAATGAATAAAAATAACAACAGCATCTCTTACAAATGTTCCATTTCCAACATTATTCAAAAGGTTGGCAACTTCTTGCAACTCATCTAAGATCTATCATGTTCTTTATCTTTTTCTATATTACGCAAACAAGCAAGGTGGTATATCGTTCCAAGGTGGTATATCGTTCCTCAGTCAACAAAACTGGACTATAAACATCGCGAATTATTTTGATAAGTTATCTGAGTAGTGTTATAAAGTATATTTAGACCTTCATTTCGTAGCCATATCCCAGTTGTAATATATGTCATAACTATGTGGTACAAGGTTTGTCAACTGAGTTGTTTTACATCTATGCTAGCGTGTTTTGAATGCTACTATGTTCCTCATAATATGTAGTATTATTTTCCTTTCTTTGTGGTTTGTAATTAACTCTTGTCTAACACATTGTCCCGTTTATTCCGCGCTGATTAATTCATAATAAATATGTACAGTATTATTGTCCTACGTTTTTCAGATAACACATCAACACATTGTCCATCATACCGTTGGTCTTAGGTCATATGCAAGTCTCCGCGCAAAATACGAGTAAAAGTTTTCTTAAACTGTTGGTTAGCTAGAGCGTAGCAAAATGGATTCATGGGACTATTAGCATAGCAAAGAAAGTATGAAAACATGAATAAATGTTCATTGACGCAGGGTGGTGTAGAACAGAATCCCACCACCAAAGCTAACACATGATAGGGGGTCCAGCAAGCTACAAACGCTCCCAATATGAAGGATATTGTTCGGAAGGCTTTTCTGGCACGGTTTTCTGATTTGGATTTCTGTCTACAAATTCCACCGGTAGGACCATCGGCTGCCGATTTTTTAACACCAGGTTTAAGTCGCCTTCCAATAGACTGAATAAAATCACGTTTACTTGATGAATCGCGCTCAATGCTTACTGAAGGCTTAATTATGTTTAATGCACCGGAATCGATAGCTACTGATTTAGGAATGTTGATGCTCACAGCAGTCTTTTGTCCTAATAAACAATCAGCAGAGTCTTCCACTGACTGGGTTTTTGCTGTAGTTATTTCTCCCGAAGTTTTTGTTTTATCTATATCATCTTTGGATTGTTTCTGGTGCTGGAGATCTGCAATAAATTTCGTCTTTGATGCTCCTAACTCAGATGTTGTCGTGTTGAGAATTGTATAAGGTCTCTCAGGACTCTGTGTGCTAACGGTAACGGTAGTGCTGTACTTTACATCTTCCGTTGATATTACCGCATGTTGCACAGAAAGTCCTGGAGATGGATTCGTTCCGAAGTAAGACGAGCGAATCAGGACGGTTGGAGGAGGTTGCTGGGATTGTGCTGTTGCCCTGATAAGTGCTTTCTGCAGTAGTGAAGGGTTCGCTATGCTCTGTCCGTTACACTGGCTACCCACTGATTTTAAATGCTGCTGCTGTTGCTGCTGCTGCTCTCCACCAACATTACACGAAGGAAGAGAATAGTCAGAATGTGGACTCTCATACTGTGGAGAAGGTAGCATTACAGAACTTTCATCCATAAAGCGAAGATCAGCGCCATCCATGCTTATCAACGGATCGTACGCGCTTGTGGAATCTCCGTTACTAATTGTGCTATGGGGTCGTCCACTGTTTGATTTACTTTCACCTAGCGGAGTGCTTTGAAAACCGCATGGTGGTGTAAAAATCGTGTCTGCTAAATCATCCATTCCTTGTTGATCTCCACTTGCCATACACTGACCAGCTGCTGATGATTGTGCATCTGTAAGTGGTATGAGTTGATGCTCTGCGCTAAGGATATCAATTTTTTGTGTTTGGATTATAGCGTTTGAACTTGCTGCACTAGACGTTTCGTTTATTTTTGGTAATAATTTCTGTTCAGACACCGAAGAAAACGTAGGTAAACGTTTTTCGAGTAATAACGTGATTTCATCGTTTGGCATGGAGGAGTTTTTTTCTATTTTGGATTTTACATCGATTTCCTTAAACCGGGATGATAAGACAGTAGCTGAGGCTGCTCCCACTAGTAAACCTGCAACAGACGAACGTTTATTGCAGGGTTTGGTATTATGCTCGTAATCTTGTTTAACAAGGGTTGGATTCTCATCGTCGGAATCAAATGCTGGACTACTGGAACGCTCACTTTTATCAGCTTCACCCTTTTCGTCTTTCGTCATACAGTCAGCTGCAACATGCGACCTGCTACATTTAACGATGTCCATATATATCGTTTCAGCTGTGTGTACAGATTTATCCTTTGCCATATCATCCGCAAATAATAACTCATGTGTGCCATCCGGGGGTAAATTTCCATGCACAGCACCTGTCGATGGATTATGAGCGGCTAATTTTCGAAACGCTTCCTCTCCTGTCCCAGATAGAGAATTCGGATGTGCATCAAATTTAGGCATTAAAGGTGCTGAACAAGTGATTGGCTTATCCGCACAAAGTAACGTACTTTGCGTTTTAGAAATGCCTATACCTGCAGTGCGACTAGCCATACCTGTCATAGCACTACTTAATGCGACCATGGACTGCATCTTGCGCTGTTTGGCCTCACTTTTCTTTTGCATATCGTATGCGGTCTTATATATTCCACCATAAAGAACAAACAACACCACCAGCGTGGTCCAATAGTACCCGATTATAAGAGCCGTATTGAATATTGGGTCTTTTAAAAACTGCACTGCACATTGTCCAGGAAGCAAATCTCGGTATCCTACAAAGTGCTCCCAGCCAAAAATTGATATGAAAAAAAGCAGTGCTGGAATAATCCATGTTATTGTAACCATCCATATCACTTTGTTTTTCGTTCGCCAGCTCCTGTATTTAGCCGCTATTTTTACTGAACAGAAGCGATCAATTGTAATTAGCAGCACTGTATACTGTGATACCAAGCATACCGTGTAGTCTACAGAGAGCCAAAGATCACAGAGCAATGGCCCTAAATCCCAGTAGCCCATTAGTACGTACACCGTGTAAAATGGCATTGAAACAGTTCCTGTGAGGTGTGAAAGCAAATTCAATTAATCTCCAGTTTTTTATTTATTTAAGCATGTACATTTACTTACCGATAAGCATGTCGGTTGCTGCCAGTGAAGCGATGAAGTAATTGCTCGGTTGCCTTATACTTCGATCTACAATAAATGCCAATAGGACTAGAATATTGCCGCCAATTGTAAGAATAATGCAGATTGCCAGGCAAATTGCAATCAATACGGACTGCCAAAGTTCAAACGGTGGTAGCACCTGTACTGAACTTTCGTCAATAATATCAAACCCGTATGGAACCATTGTATAGTTGATCTCGTTTGACTGAAAATTGGAGCTTTCGTTGCCAAACGTGTTTGTTGTTCCATTGATCCAATCGAGAAATGAGAAGTTACCAAAATTTATCCAGTTGCCGACGTTTTTCAAACCTTCTACGCTCATTCCATCGCGTGTGATGTCCGAAGTAGCTCGGAAGCCGCTACCACTTAATTTACTGCTTGTTCCGATTGATTTCATAAACTGAGACACGAGCATAGGATTGCTCTTCCCCTTCATGTTCAAATAATGGCCTAGCAGGTTCAAGCATTCGGGATAGTTCAAGAACTCCATATGGGAATACAGTTCGCCACATCTTTTTTCCTGCTTGCGCTTTAGTTTCCTGTAAATAATGAATTAAGTAAAGATTCATTTACTTTAAACATACATCGCTAGTATGTGCTCATAAATATTAAATATATAGTTTAAGATTCTTAATAATAACCCCCATTTTGTTGGAAATAGATATACGAAATAGATATACGAAGAGATGCGAAACGCAACGCACACATCGTGTGCAACGCAATGTTTCTTCTTCAGTTATACCTGGCATCTTAATGCTTACCAAATATCCTAAGTATATATACAATTTTAAGGTTTTAGAATAATGTATGTATTTATGTGTTTTATTATATGCTGTGAAATATTACTAACAATAGTAACCGGGTGTACCGGGATCCGAGGATACGACCGGGATGCGAGGTAGTCTCTTATGTACGAATCAATTGTCGATTTAAAACAAGCCAAATGAAGTACTTGCTTACATGTACATTTGTTTTTCAAAGCGCAATTATTGGAATTCAAATTCAACGTAAACCTCGAGATCAAGTAAAAAGAGAGGTGGTTTTATTAGTTTAGATTTAAACATAAAGTAACATCAATCAATTTGGATAATCTAATGGAAAGTGGAGCACATAGCGCATATCCTTACGAGACAAAATTATGATTATTTATTCTGCTGAGAAATGGAAAAAACAAAGCCAATTCCAAATATAACACATACAACGAAATCTAATGAAAATCAATTTAAAATTGACGTGGTTAACCAAGAAGTCCTAAGTTATTCTTTGTATTTTCAACTCTTGGATTAATAAATGGCATTTCAACTGCGGCTTCCTAAATATAAAATCAATTTATTTTATTTCAAAGTATTCTACTACTATCATTAAAGCTACCCATATCCTTAAAATAAATCGCAACCAAGGATTTGGATAGCTTTACTACCTTGATTTGGTTACTTTCTTTTAAGATTTGACTCAAACTCGGTATACAATTGGAATTGATTGTCAGGAACAACTGTTAAGTGTTTTGATTCCAAAAGCCAGATAACTTATACTGAATCTAAGGCCCATTCCTAATGGGTACCCATCTGTACTTTATATGTTTAAAATGTATAACAAATGTATAAAACTCTGTTGCTTACCATCTTGAACATACTGCAAAAAAAATGGTTTTATTCCCCGATACAATTTCTTCGCATTTGAGAATAACTGATGTGATCCATCAAATTCCGTAAAAAAGATGATTGACTACTAATGGCTATCATGCTTGGTCTTGCGTAACGCATAAGCACCGCAGACTGCCTCGAGGCTGGTTCGCTCTTGAACTATAAAAATATCTCTATTTATGTTGTCTTTAAGCATCACCCCTCTTTCTATTCGTCACCGACACGTTTAATACCGTGGGGTGGAGAAGACCCTTGCGAAAGTATTCGTATTCGCACAGAATCAAAAATAGGGAAGAATTCTAAAGGAGTGTATAGAAAGCGTGTAAAGCATTTGGGTTGAATAAAATCCCATAAAACCACCAGCCCTGATTATAGCCATCAACAGCGTCGTCGTTATATCACCATCAGTGTTATCATTATGTTCATCTAGCTGTGAATGAGATCAGAATTTGCACTCTGTAAGCAGGTTGTAAGTAACTTCACAAGTGGTGAGACTGTATTAAAGTCTTCACTATTCAACAACGAAAACGAACTCGTTTAAAGTTCTTTAACCAGTTAAACGACTCGGAGAATGTAGTGTAGCTTTCTGCAAACTACCATTATCTGATGCCTGTGAGCAGTCAAATATCTTTCACCTGTCGCATTTTCTATACAATACATTAAGCCATAGTTTCAATGTAAGCCGTTTGCATACCCCAGGGTTCAATCGATCCATTCTATCGACAGTGAT
Source organism: Anopheles farauti (assembly GCA_000473445.2). Taxonomy (NCBI): domain Eukaryota; kingdom Metazoa; phylum Arthropoda; class Insecta; order Diptera; family Culicidae; genus Anopheles; species Anopheles farauti. The sequence continues at coordinate 1,300,592 of KI915064.1, forward strand.
ACAGAGAGTGTTGCTATTCATGTGTGCTAAATGGTTATTTAAATTTTGATATTTTTTATTGATATTACGCTAATTCTGTGAGAACGACTACGTAATTAAGATACAATTGTAATACGCCTGTTTTGTATGTTTCCATATTAAATAAAAATGATTTAAATATCAAAAACTTATCACATAACATATCACAAAGAACATTTGAATAGTATGTGAAATTATGATTCTAACTTTCATTCAAATAGAATTCATTATTTGCACATGATATCTTGTACATATTGTAGTATTAACATTCTTCACTAAATATAACATAAATTAAATCGATACATTTGCTACTCTGTGCCAACGTACTTCCCCAGTAATAACAGATCTTATTGCCATGGCTACGGGAAAAGTCAGTCATATCAATGCAAGTCGCTGCTTAAGGGTATGAAAAGCAAAGGAAAAGGTAAAGAGAAAAAAGAAACAAGAGAGTGTAATGGAAAGCGCTGCAAGCGAAATCGTTACATCAGAAAAGCATAAAACTATTCAAATCAGTATGATGTGTGCTGCATGAAAATGGAAGCAGAGCAAATGATTGAAGCAACCGAGAAGAATATAAGAGAGAAAGTGTTACTCTGTGTGCGACTGGGAGAAAGACAGAGAGAGAGAGAGAGAGAGAGAGAGAGCAAATGATAGGCGTATAAATATATGTGCAACTATTACATACACAATCCTGCAACATTTTCCGTACAATGACCTACCGAAACGGAATGGTGGAAAATCCAACCCTTAGAAGAGCAGCATAGAATGAAAACAATATTCATTCATAAACACTGACTTTTCAACCGCTGACAGCTTGTCTCTGCACCAGTTGCATTGTTATTAAGGAGCATGGATATGTAAAACAAATGGATCAATGCAAACTTCATATCTCGGTTTACTGTAAACGCATAATAAATAACCTAAACTATACAAACGGGTTTGTAGGCATTAAAAAATTCGACTAAATGTATGTTCGAGCGAATAATAATTAAGCTGTGTTTACAAAACAAAGGGAACACATAAAATCTCGTGGGTAAAACCGAATAAGCTGCTCATACTTTAAAACACACCAGTTAAAATAATATTTAACAACCTCATGCTATGCCATATGCTACAAAGTAACATTGCCTTACTATTTATCAGATTATCTGAACATGTATGTTGTGGTATGTTTTGCTATTTACGTGAGTTAACGGCAACCGTACACACACATCTCTTACACCTATAAAACTAGTTAGTAAAACACATCACTATGGTTCACTTTCTAGCACCGATCCAATTTTAAACAACAGATCAATCATCATATCAAACTCCACCGTCTCGATTCGCACAGAAACGGTAATTGGAATGTGTTCGTGAGTCCGTTTATAGTGTTGGGATTTGTGATAACGGTTCCCCTGTACGCTATGGTTTGACTGTTTGTAGGAAATTACATCACTCTTATTTTCAAAGGACAGTTTGCAGAGGGCTGGATTTGCACAAATACATTCCGTGTATTTCACATCCCACATCTCTTGAACGACGCGTGACGTACAAGCTCCCCTTTAATTCTAAATTTATCTCTCGCAATGGCGTTCTAGGAGTCACTCGCGAAACGCGTTTCAGATGAACAATTAATAAAAAAATCGACGAATCAATTTGTGTACGAGCGTCATGCTATTGACAGATACAATTGAAATCTGTACGCAAACAAAAAGTTTGCATCGCTCTTCCTGCATTTTAAGCAACGTTTAAAATGGTCGTAAATTATTTTCTAACTTCGTTACGGTTAAGTTGGTGTAGATCGCTGTGACCCGACAAAATTCAAATGAATGTAAAACGTTCCAAATCTCTTGAACCATAGCAATTACTAAGGTACTTAAGTATTAGGGAGTTCTTAACTCTTTGAACATTTTTTTTACGTTACAATGTGTAGAAAATCACTATTTTATTTATTTATCGAGGAATTCGTTTCGATTGTCATGTATTTAGTACCGATTTGCATTAAATAAACTTTTTGCTAGTTGTTAAAAGCGTGCCCAATAAATTTAATTTTACAATATGTTTTACCTTTTATGACAAAGTTTACATATGCACGAAATATTTCTTGACTAAGGACGAGGTACCGCTAGAGTAATTGATTCTCCACATATAACCTTGCTACACCTAACCAAATGTGTACATTACGCTGGTAAAGCTTATTATAATAAACTGACACGAATAATATATTTTCAAAGTGATTGTTGTGGTGGCACTTGCACCTGTCGTAGACAGGTGCTATACATAATGCAACCTAGAATGAAACCTGGCTAGGTGGTCAGGGGAGCTCCATGCCTACAAACACATACGAGTATAGAATCACAGCGGTGTTTAATTATTCTTGTTCCTTACAAAAGCAACTGTTTCAAATTTGATGCGATCATAGCGTCAAAAAATCTTTAAAGGTTAAATATAGCGTTATAACAAATGTTATACTATTTTTCATTATATTATTATGCGGATAATAATTAACTATTTTATTATCATTGTAATATAATAATATTAAATACATTATTTTAATATCAGAATCTCTGCTAAATCGAAGAACTGTTCGTTATACGATTGATTAAACATTTTAGTGTAACATAGTATAATTACAATGGATTTATGAACTACTAGTTTACACTTTTTGTTCTGTTTTAGATGTGTTTTAAGTATAGTTTTTGAATGTAGTAACAACACACAAACTCATAGATACACACACACACACGCATACTTAAGAGAAGATGAAGCACCCCATAATTTCATCAATAATATCTACAATGATATAGTTGCAAAATTTGCATGGCAAAACAACCACTTCAAATAAAGTGAACCAACCTTTACCATGTTGGTTTTGTGTACCGATAGTGCAGAGAAACACAAAAGGGATGAGAAGGTGGGATGGCATTTGCGAGCTACCACGATGCACCCCGACCGATAACGTGCAACGAAGAATGGCGCTTTATTGTTTTATTTTAGCTTATAAATTGTTATCTTTTGTTGATATACTTTAAGCTAGTAGCACTGATTGATATATTGTGTTAAAAATGACCTGTTTCATTAGTTATGTATCTGATTCAACCGAGTGGCGAAAAAGGCACCGATTGCTATATGAATGTAGCCGTAAAATGAGCAGGATACTTACGAATTAACAAAATAAGCATATATTTCAAGGATCTTCAATTTATATAGAAACGTTTTAAAAATAATGTAATTTTCTATATTTTATAAATATGTTACATAAAGAAGTTTTACTCACCATTGAGTTATGAAATCTGGATTAATCGAGTATATTGCTGATGTACGATTGCTGAAATCAGTTACGTTGTATTCGCTGAAGGATGAAACAATATTGTAAGCATCCATGTTGGGATGCTTCATATATGATTGGTAATATTGACACTTAAGGCTGCGCGGTCCAAATGTGCAGATACTATTATCTTAGATAGCGATGCCAGACATTCTAACGTATGCAAACAACGACAACAGCGAAGCTCAGTACTTTCTTCTGTCCAATAGAGTCCTTCAATTTATGCGGATTATATTGTTCTTTTGTCATATGTAGCACATTTCACATGTGAGATGACCGTTGACAGCACAGGCATTCTTTGTTAATTATTGTTGTTCCTTTTGTAATGCAGTGTCAACTTGAACATGTTGTGGTTCGATGTGCATTTATCGACATCGTATGATACGTGTAGGTTAGTTGGATTGTTGCTGAAAGTAAAACCCATTAAAATGTATAAAATTTAAATTAATTAAAAAAGATGTGACCAGTACTTCATTCTGTGTACATGTGTATTTCTGTCAATATCTCTTATTGTTTTAGTCCGTATAACACTTTTAGGAAACAGGAACAACACAAAGGAATATTATATAACTAAATGACAGAATTTGTACCAAACTAGTAGACCAAACAGATAATTGTATTTACGAGAATAAGCATATTTAGTGAATCTACTTTGGCCGACAGAAAGCTAAAAGAAGGAAAAATGGAAACAGATTAAGTTGCACAACTGAAAGTAACAAACAATGTGGAATATTATTTCGGCCTTAAAAATGTTGTGATTAAACTCTTGAAATAAAAAATCGTCATTGTCTGACCAGCGAAATGAGTTTGAAAATACCAGTTAATACACAATTAAGTCTTCTTACAGATCGAAAACCTCGCTAACAGGATTAACCTCGCTAACAGAATCAAATTGCAATCTTTCAAATTGCAATTCCAATCTTTGTGTAGCTTATGGTATGGTCATTTTCGTGTAGTTCAATATACCAAAAAGAAAAACTTTAATTATAAACGTAGACAGTATATGGTGACACGTATCCCACAGTGATTTAAATAAGTACATCAGTGCAAGGTCATAAATAGTAAAAACATTTGTCGTCCGTCATCTGCGATCGTCATACTCTGATCTTCACTATCAAAAAAAGGCGTTTCGGTATGTCACGTAACGATCTAGCAAAGAGCATCTAAGCTCAGAAATGCATAACAAGATTTTGCGGATACTCAAGTGATGGTTATAAAACACGGTGAACAAAATTGTTCGTATTTACCTCAATGTCTCAGAAGCATAATTTCTGCAGACTGTAGCTACACTAGAGACTGTATCCTCTATAGGCCTAGAGCAATCCGCATGAATCTTTAGCGAACTTTTATTAAAAGCTCAGAACACGACGCCACTACGGAACATGGAACGAATCATGGACCATACCATGCAACCCATTGTTAGATTGCATTTACTAGAATTTTGTTTGTTTTCTCCTGCAATCGACACCCTGCCCCACAATTTTCCTACTGCGCTAGAGGAATGCTGCTCGATAGCATCTACAGCAATGCATAATCCTCCGTTTCATTTAGTTTTCATTTAGTTTCCATGGCATCGCTACCGCTAAAATAAGCATTAGATAACGAACTATAAACAATACTTTGTTGGGAACAATGAAGGTACGAGTGACTTAGAAATCCACCGTCATTTGTTAATTTATTTAAAATATCAAACTTACGTGTATGTAAACACGTGTTACCCGTAATGAATGAAATTTTTTCGATAATTTTATCAAAAGTTACCCTTTTTATTCAATGACAATATTTTGTGTATGATATGTACTTTTGAACGCTAAGTATCACATCTGACTCAACTCAAAAAACGATCAGTATCGGTGTATAAATACTGCGAATACTTTTCGCTTTAAAAATGAAGTCCTATACTGTTCTATAATAAAAAAGCGTATTTTCTTTTACTCACATAAAATTTAGTTTCTTTCAATGTATGACGCAAGTAACGTCTACTGCTTATTTTTATGCTTTATTGGCTCTGTGTCGTCATTAAAATAAAAGTCAAGAACCTACTCCAAAAGAGATAAAAAGTAAACCAAAAACTACTTTAATATTCATAGGATTCTTTTCACGTTGGATCTCTGCATGGTGAGGTTAATTCATCGCAAGCCAATGCTGCCTGCACTTAAAAGATTCAAGTTAACCCTCTTCTAGAGAATGAATTAAACTGTGGATAAGCATAACGAAAGATTTTACAAAAATGATTTAAACACATTTACAATCGCTGGCGAATGTTGAAGGTTCAGGACGTCGGCAAGCGGTACTTACAATGCTAGAACGGAAAACGAGCTACCTGGGCTCGAGTTAACGGTAAGCTTATAAATTTATTTTATGATCAATTTTAATATCAATTATTTTATTTTATTTTATTTATTTGCGCTCAACCAGATAAAATTAGCAATATAAAATTTCTAACAATTTTTTTCGAACAAATTATACCCCTTTTAATCTGATCTTAATGCTATCTGATATTTCCACTAACATGTAAATATGTAAGCATAGCATGTCCAGGTAAACAGTTGTTGGTGTTATAAATCCAGGAAATTGGTTGATTTTTAAAATATACTTTCAACAGGAAGCGGGTTTCCCTGCATCTGAAGGCTTTATTTTTAAATATTGTCCCCACTCTACCAGAATTTTGCTGGTATGTTCATTCCTTGCTGTTAGTAAATCTATGCCCTTATTCCAATAAGATCTCAAATCAGTACAAGCGGTAATTGTGTTGGTTAAATTTCCGCAATCAATCACGCACAGGTGATGAAAAATATTCAGTTGCCTGGAGGTTAACATCGTTAAATTTCAATTTCTCGCTGTTTACAGTTTGTTGCCTCTGGCGATTGCTGGTTCTATTTGGTTGTTGTATTTCAGTTTCAGTATGAGTTACCATTTTTGATATAATGTTGTTCTTGTAAGTATTAAATAATAGTCTAAGCAGTACTTGATTCTTTTCCCATATTATTCAGCTTTTGAATTAGTTATACACGTTGTAATCCCAAATTATTTCTTTTGACTTGAGAATATATTTTTACTGTAAGACACTACTACTTTAAAGTAGTCTTATCATTTTCGCGGCTAGTAAATTTAAACATGCAGGTAAATATTGATCATTTTTAAATTGAACTAAATAATAATAATCAGCTCAGTAAGCATATCTTTTGGATTCAAAAAAGTTAGGCGTTGTAGATGTAACAACAAACATGCGTATCTCGCGTTTGGATAAGGAATGAGTGACTCTAATCCGCATGTCATGTTTTGGTTTATTTTGTGTTTAAACATTTTTAAAACATAAAATATAGCTAAACTCTAAATTTGTTCAGCTGTATGTTTGATGTGGTTTTGGTGTTGATATTTGTTTCATGTTTTATCATCTCTTATCATTACGTTGGTTGGCATAGTGAAACTATCTAGATTATCGATCCAGTACGTCGCACGTTTAAACGGAGTGTGTTATGCAGGTCAAAAGCAGATTTCGGCATATAAACGATTTGTAATTGCAAACATAAAACAGATGTCATCTTTGCTGACCTTTGCAGTACAATTTTAACATATGCGACTCAGATTGCCGTTGATTTGCGTGAAGGAATCTAAATTATAACCCTAACACGAAACATTCAAAAGTTGAACATGGTGAAGTAATGATGTAAACAACCTCGTTCTAATCATCGGCATTATGGATACATTGTGATTTCAAAATATTCTAAGGGAAAAAGTTGAAGCAAAACACCCGGAAAATGGGATTGAAAGAAGAGTTAAAGCTTTACCAAGATAATAATCCTTAACATGCTAAGCATCAACGCAAAGCTTGTTCGTTGATGCTTTATAATTATGCGAAAGTATTTGATGTTTCTATAAAGCCTCCGCACATCAACCTCTCTGAGAATCTGTGGGAATAAATTGACAAAAAAGTACGAAACAATCAGATTTCGAATCAAACTGTTCTCAAGAAATGTTCGCTTAAGAAAGGAACAAAAACGCCGGTCAATTACTCACAAAAACTTATAGACAGCATTACAATCAAATTTAGAGCAACAGCAACGAGTACGGGTAAGACAAATATTGAAGAGTACGAATTAGGATTTGTGTCACTGTATGCTCCTAATTGTTATGTTATTTCTAGTAGAAAAACTAAATAAAACTTCTTATATTGTAAGACCTATTGTAACCTTAATATATTATCTAATTGTAATAACTTTTTACTGAGACTATGAATAACAGAGCGTGTGCGTGCATGGTCTCACAAATTACAGGTTTAAGATTCGTTTCTCAACTAAACAGTGCAATCAGTAAATAAACGAAGCGTCAAACTAATGAGACGAAAAAACTTAGCACCACACTTGGCGAACTATCGTCAAACCTGTTGTAAACCCCCGGAACTAGTGTTTGTAGTATCAATAAACAGTTAAATGATTATCAACCTTTATCGAATATAAACATACCTTTACAGTTGCATATCGTTTAATACACAAAAAATATTAAGTTATATCCGTATATTGAGGTTTGTATTTCCGAAATCTAACTTAACCAGATGCATCGGTTAATGGTTATTGTTTTTTTTTTATTTTTTATTTTGAATATTTTGTTGTTGGTCATGTCTAAGTTAAATGCGTATCGCAATTGAGAACGCATGAGTAACCAGGAATGTATACGCTATGGAATTCCCGCTTCAAATTTCCCAAGTTGAGTACTTATACTAACGCAACCTGAGCTTGATTGTCGTGTTTGTAATTAAACAAATATGCTCAACTTGATGCTCATCTGTTAACTTCATTGTGTCGCTCTTGTTTTGGAAAGTGTTACCCGAAATTGTAATTGAACTGTTGCTGACGCATCACTAAAGATGTTTATTTTTTTTTTCAAGCTGCTCACCTTGGCAGCGGTCAAGGCTCGAATGTTGTTCGTACGATCGAACAATCTTGCACTGGCGTACATGTGTGCGTTCAATCCGCACAAATAAATAACCCGACTTTCCGGTGAACGTAACGGGAAATCATCGGGTTGCTGTTGCTGGAAATAAAGCACCTCGCATAGTCTTAGCCAGAAGTTTAGCTTGCTATTGCTTCAAGACAGGTAGCGAGATAGCGATTAGTATTTAAGTTATCAATACGTATCAATATAAATTGCACCACCCAATCTATTTTAAATAGAGTAATAGTGAATTCATCGTCAATTTTTTATTTTTTTGATTCGTGTAAAACATCGTTCGTTTCCACTGTGCAGCCTTCTTGTGTATTCTCTTCACGATCATGTATCTCGTCGTACCAGTTTGCTTTCCCCATATTCAGACTTTCTGCTCACGTAGTGATAACAAAACTGAACCTCGTAGCCTATGAACCTGTAAACAATACATAGCCAAACAAATACGCAAGAATTCACATACTCACACTAGCATGGGAATGAATGCACGTTCCATCCTCCGTCGATTCGAGTTTACCTTGAGGCAATGATTAATACGAGATTATACCTATTACTACGATCACAGTCAGTGCGCGCGTGTTCGTTGGAAAAGCAAGATCACTTCAATTTTGTGGAGATAGTTGCAAACGAAACCATCGAAACATTAAAAAAAAAAACATTATTGTGGTTACATTCTGTGAAAGTATCGTACATTCGTAAAACAAATAAGTCAGTCAGGCAACATGAATCGACGAATTTTAGTGCCTGTACTTGTAATGTTGTTTTGTATAGATTTTGGTACTGCACAAGGTGATAATAAAAAGTGTGCACAAAACGGTGAATATGTAAGTATTCTTTAACAAAGCTTTAGTGGTCTTCAGTGATAGAACACATCATTTCCTCTTGCGCAGTGTCTTACACATCGCGATTGTTGTTCCGGAAGCTGCTTGAGTTTCTCTTATAAATGCGTGCCAGTGCCAGCAGGCGCTTCGTTCGGAGTGATAAGCGTGCCAGTCAACCAACCGCCGATTGATACAGAAAACCGTTTCGGTGGTGACGATGGCGGTGCTAGTTTGACCCAAAAAACGTGTGCTCTAAATGGAGAATATGTGAGTATTGTGTATGAAAGGTTAATCTACCATCAACACATGTATATTTTTTCTTATTTTGATGCAGGTATATATATAGGATTATATATATATATATATATATATATATATATATATATATATATATATATATGATTTTGCTAAATGATGATTTTTGCTGTAGGTGATTTTTTACCTAGCCACGTAGTCTATGAATGTATAGTATATGCAAAGCAAAATTTAGATTCCGATATTTTGCGATCATTAGCTTTCACACATTTTGAATGCATTTTTTGTTCTTCCATGCTAGTGTCAAACTCATGCAGAATGTTGTTCGGGAAGTTGTTTGACTTTCTCTTACAAATGTGTTCCTCTAAACCCACCTGGGTCAACTGTTCCAGTGTCACATGACCCAACAACGCCTCAGGTCACACCTGTTTCGTTTACAAACCGCCTAGGCGATGAAGGTTCTTCTACTGTCACAGAATCAACGCCGAAACAATGTGCTGGAATTGGCGAATATGTGAGTAATTATACAAGTTATGTATTTTTTCTAATATCTCTAACGAAGCAACCGTAAATTACTAGACAAATGCTATTTAAATGTCAGTTGTTATCAAGCACTGTTACATTTTCAATCCTTACAAGCTGTAGCTAGAGTGTAAAATGGATTAAAATTGTTTGCAGAATCGTTATTGCCGAGTAATTAATACTATCCCTATTACCTGATTTGTTATCAGTTTTTTACCATAGTTTTGTGTAGTTTTATCTATAACCGTTAGCGTCTAATATTCTAGTATTATCGAAACACTATATAGCATTGGTAGCGTGTTTTACTCTTAACTAGAACGTCACCGCTTAAGGAGCAGAACTAGACTACGAGAAATGGCAGAACTAGACTACGCATTATTGCGGGAACATTTCGTGTTCATTTAGATCATTTTCAAATGTACTACATTACATATTGTCCGAAATCGATGGAAATTTCATTTCATTAAGCTGTCTGTATAGACCTATGTCTATAAACGCATAGATTCTTCTTGATTTAGCTTGAGCTATTCAATCCTCCACATTATGGCATTTAATGCCACGGGTAATCCCGTATCCAGTGGAAAATAACAAACTTAACTATAAACCTGTTTGTGCAGCTTAACCGTGGGATGACAATCCAACAAGAGGTCCATGGGGTATAAATGTGTATGTTACTGAACAGTTTAAATGAATCAGTATTCACACGCAGCAGTGCATTATGACAGGAAAAAAACTACGCCATGGATGCAAAATTCCGGTTTTTAATGTGGCGGTTTTGGGCAATTTATTCTCCTTGGTTTATTGTGTTGTTCAAATACGTTTCGGTAGCTCGTGATTCGTTATCTGGTTAACGAAATCTGTTACCGGTCGCCTTTCTACGAAGTACAATATACTGTTTTATACGCAACGCAGGCTATACTGTATTCTCTTGCTAGGAATATTTGTTAGCCTATCACAACAAAAAATATTTTATAATGCCATAGCGAGTATTTTAAACCGTTACAAAGCTAATTAATTGTCTGCTTTGTTTAACATTATGAATACAGCCGAAGTATATACGTTTGATTTTTTATTTATTATTTGTCTTATTGCTAAAAACTTAAATAAAAGCGCGGCGTTTTAAATTTAATAAAATTTTAATTTACGGTATTCATATTTATTGTAACAATTTTTTAACCGGCATGACCTCCAGCACGGTCATGAATGGCTGTTACGGATTACCAACCTAATTCCCCGTAACTGGTTAGTCACTTCTTGCTTGGTTGGGACGTTCCAGGTGAGTGATTAGCGGTGCTTATTCTACCAATTGAAGATTAGCGCCGGTACCACTACACATCTATGTCGTCGTGTTAAACTAAAATACCGTGAAGTAAATATGTAGGGACTTAACACAATTGAAATATAAAACGATGACGGAATTTCAATTTCGTACTGAGCTATCCATTTAATGAAATATGCTATAAAATCGGTTAGTTTAATGTCTAGTTTCTGGTCTTGGTAACACTTACTTTACAGGAAATGTAATTTAAATGAAACAATCTTATGTCTGTGGATTTTTTTCAGTTTTTTTTTAGATTTATCAAATTATAAATTTTCTAAAATGTGATGTCAATTAAACTTCCCATCTTAGAGATTTGATTGATCTCAGATATAGCTTAGTCGGTTAAGGGTATCGTAAATGGCAGCTGCTTTAATTCATCACGAAGTGAAGTTTCAGCAAATAGCTTTTGACAAGCAATGCTACGTTTCAAATGAGTAAAATTTTCATTTCACTCAGTAGATACTTGATCAAATTTTGCAACAAAATTTCCCTGCAAATTTTGACTATGCGATCCCTTAAACGTCAAATTTACAGTTGTTAAGTTATAAACTCAATATAAAGAACTAAAGGACGCTTGATTCAAGCGGTATTAAAATACTTTTTGTGTTAAGTTTTTTACTCCACAATTGTCAATTTGGTGGTTGTATCGCGTCGATAATCGTCAATCGATTCCGGAGGCGAAGCTGGAGTAAATACGCTGTAGCACCTTAAGTCGGTTCTATACGTACATATAGCGATTGGCAATTGCTAAATTTGGCAACAAATTTGACTTCATATAAAAAAACCAAGTCACGCTGTTTATGCTTTGGCGGTATGTGTATTTACCTCCAAATAGTGTGGCACGATTTTGGTAAGTACCGCATTTTACTCAGTATAAATCTACTACCAAAAGGTACAAAAACCACAGTTTTCGGATATGAATATCAACAAACATGACAGTACATTTCCACGTTTTTTGCTCAGATAACACTGCGATTTGAATATATTTTTTGGAAACTGAGCTACCTTTCATGCCAATCGCGGTGCCAAAATTCCTAGCAACTCCTAGCAATTCCTAGAAACTGCTTAAAACGCTATTTCTGATAAAAATTTCTATAAGTCTATAGTTTGTATGATTAGTTTTTGTTCTAAATTCTCTTTCGTTACTGGCTTTTCTATCAAATAAACGTATCAAATCCCATCATCACATTAATTTCATGGGTTGAGTACCAATCTTCTTTGGTGATGTATTTTGTGAAATTTTACTTTTTACTAAACTAAAATTTTTACTAAAAATGGCAAAAATCAATGTAAAAAGCAGAGATAAAAAATCGAGTTATAATATTTTAAATGTTATGATAAGTTAATAAGTAGTTCAACATTGATAACCGCGGATAGTTAGAACAAACCCCATGTCTATCCGCGTCCAAAGTCTAACACCTTGTTGGAGTACGAGTTGGTAGCACTCTGTACAGGTTTTATATGAGAACTAAACCAACCAAAGATATGGGTAAAGCAATTTAAGAACGGTTAACGCAGTGAAAAGTGTTTGCAAACGCTGTTATTAAGGACATGTAAACACTATGACCTGATGAAATTATTTCAACTCTTCCGCAACTTTGTTATCGGCGCTAACTTCTAATAGCGTAGGTGAAACCGTTTTGTGGTAACGTTAAATGTGAGTTATAAAATACGTTTACCTAGTTCAGAGCAAGGGGGCTTTAAATTACTCGTTAAGTCAATTATGTCATAAAATGTTGGTATTCATCATTGCATCACTTATGAAGCAAAAAATGGTTGCTTCCTGGCAGGTTCTGGTTGGTCTGGCTCTGCTTCGTAACAGAACTTTCAATTTAAATTTCAATGTAAGTTCTACCTTGCAACATGATTCCTGTTGTAATAAAGGGTAGTAGAAATGATAAAGTTATAAGAACTAAGAGTACAACGTAAACGTAAATAGAATTTCGTTTCACTATATCTTCATGTCTTTGGTAGATGGTTTAACCCGAATTAACTAGTAAATTTAGGAAATCAAGTGGAATCAAGGGAATTAATTAAGGGGATACTAGAATCCAATGTTAACTTTCTCATAACCAGAATCCAATTTTGACTATCTCTGAACCTTCTTTCTGAATAACATGTGTCACATGGTTCTGAATAGCATGTGTCATATTAATATGTTTTATATGGAACATAACATATGTTATTCAAAATGAAATGTGGAATGTTGTATCGGCTATGGTGATAAAATTAGTCTAGCATGCTCAGTCAAATTACAAATGACAGTAAATAAAGCACGAAAAAGGATTGATGTTTTGATTTTTTTTTTTGTTTTAATATTTTTTTACAGTGTTTAACAGCCTCTGAATGCTGCTCAAAAAGTTGTTTAAGCTTCGCATACAAGTGCGTGCAGAGGTATGACCTTTCAGCGGTTGCCGATCAAAACGCACCTGCATCAGCAATATCTACCGCTAATCGATTTGGCGCCTCAGACACGAACATTGGAGACGCTACACGCAAGTGTACTTCTAACGGATTATATGTGAGTCAAGAGAAAATAAATTAATATTATAATAAAAACAGTATTATTCATAACTTGTACCCCTTTTCCACTTCCTACAGTGTTTCCATAACAAAGAATGTTGTTCAGGCGCATGTTTCAAATCGATCTGTTCTACGGAAATTCGTATTGGTGTACCGGAATCAGAATTAACCCGACCATCTGCTGTCAACGGTCCATATATTCCAGTAAACGATCTGGATGATCTTATCACCCGTTTCGGAGGACAACCATCGAGTACTAATCAAAACGGTACCCGAAAAGCGAGACAATGTAAAGTCGTTGGGGACATTGTAACTATCCGTTTGAAGTTATTTCCCTATATAGATTGTTTTTAATGACACTCAATTATACTATAATAAATATCATTTCAGTGCAATCGCCATGAAGACTGCTGTACATCCAACTGTCATTCGTACAGACGAAAGTGTGTCAACTAGTGTGGACAAATGTAATATTTGGCAACCGACACCATCGTATTTGTTTGGGCATTATAACAATTTCAAGCAAGAATGAACAGAATTATAGTAGGGGAAAGAATAAATCCCAACATGTTCGGCAAATCTACATAATGCAATAAACAAAACAATTATTTCAGAAGCTACTGTTCAAATATATATCAAATAATAAAGGCTTTTTTATATATCTTTTACGTGTTACGCTTTGTGTTACGTTATTTAGCTTTCAACTCGGTAGATTATTTGATTTCATCAGCGCTCCGTACACTTCGAGATGAACCTGAATTTAAATTCCATTCGTTTTTATACTGAGTATATGGAAGAATAAAGGAACGATGGGTTAGTGCCTAGCGATTTCGTCGGTCATAAGACAAAGCTGGTACCATAATCTTGTGTACACTCTACTTCTCTTTTAACAAAAATAAGGCAAGTTGCCAATAAAAATCAAGAACCCGTTGCCATGGGCAGGCGTGTTAACCGCAAATGTATCTAAGAACACTTATAAGGATGTATTCCTTTGATATGAAACCTTGTTATTTAAAAACCAAAATATATTATGTTTATACTGACCATTTCAATGACTAAAACTTCCAAGAAACATTTATCTACGTCTGTACAGTTTGGCTGTATGAAATTTAAACAACTACCCTATAATGTGCAAAGTTACATTACATTGATATAATCGACAAAAAAACAATTTGTTCGATATTTGTTAATGATAAACGTAAGTAAAACTGATCCAAACCAACAATTCCGACTATTTGAAGTCTAATCTGTCAAGGAAACATAATCTGATGCAGAACACTGTAGATGCATCCAAGAAAACAAATCACCTATAGTGACCTAAATCAATCAGTTTATTTCATCGCTTTATTAGAAAATCTTTTCATAGTTTCATACATTCCATTTCTGTTATAAGCTGTATTTGTTATTATATTAAATTAAATGATTTTTTTGTTTTGTTTTGTACAGCGTGAAACAAAATCGGACGTGTAGTTTCGATTGATATTAAATCTAGGTCGTATTGGATGCCAAAAAGTCGCTCCCAATAAAGCTATTTTAAGATAGCTATATGTACGTTCGACTTATATCATTGTTTTTGATTGATAGAATTTTTATTTTTGTGTTATATACATGTAACACATATTGCGCTACATGTAACGTGTACTCAATACGCTTGTATTGCATGTATAAAAAAATCCGGTGATGATTTTTTGGCTATTTATGTTACAATTCATCTAATTAGAGCACACTGAATTACATCCCGAAAGTCGTTGTTTTACCAATTAAACGGTGTTATAGAATCTCGTACAGACAACCAAGAACATAAATGTTGAGTAAATGTTTAAAATATCCAAACGTGTATCACGCTTCTATTAGGTATTTCGCTCACTAGGTATAAGCTATTTTTGATTTAATATAATTCCCAAATTAGAATAAGATTATCTAAATCTTATTATCTAAATTATTAGATGTATCGATAAAACATAATTAAATGTTGAGAGTCTTCCTGTTTCCCAGATTCTAAATAATAAAGCTACGAGAAGCAAAGATACATCATTGAACTGACGTTCACAATCGCGTTCATTTAATGAAGAAATATCGATTTGCAATCCATGCATGCATTACTCGGTCGGCCAAAATAGAACCATGCGTGGCTTAAAATAATATTATACAGGCTATCTCGAATGAATCAAATCATACGCCTTTAAATCAATTGTCGTTCAGTTTCAAGTGGCTTTCCATCCCTTGATACTTGGTATGTTGTTTGAAACAAACAGCATCTTAAGACAACATCTTTCATCTCCCAACTCATATTACATTTATGGATGAAATCAGAATTACAAATCAAATTTCAACGAACAACTGTGAAATTTGAAAATAGAAATTCGCTAATGCTTTTGCTTTCAATTACAATGAGGATTCAAAACATGTCATTCCCAGTTAATTATACAAACGCTACGAATAATAAGTAACGGTATAATAACTAGACAAAATTCGTAATGGTTGATTGCACATTTCTGTATCGGATCAGATTCTGTATGTATCTGCATTCGCCGTCCTGTGTCGGATGTATGGTACAAGGTAATTACTTTCAGCCAGCAACGTGTGAGTAATTTTGTGTCTATTTAGATTACTTGAATACGAGCTTACCTCCGTTATTGAGTTTATCAAATTATTTAATTCGATTTCAGTTAAGTTAGTGCCAGCGACGTCAAAATACGATAGTAATTCCTACAAAACGGAGCCGTGATGTTAACGGATACAGCACGGCAACACACTTTATGTTACAAATATATTGATTTACAAACCGTTGTGAAGTTTAAGCTGGTTTGAAAAAAAAATAATATTTATGATGTTCGTATATTCCTCTATTCTATTCATACTTATTATAAGATTTTCTAGTTCTTGAAAATGCGTTTGATAATTGGAGAAAATAAAATTTTTGAAAAATAAAACGATAGTATAAAAAAGATAATAGAATATATCAACATGTGTGGAATGATTAAACATATCATGCAAATGTATAACATATAAGCGTTACTTTTCGCATACTATATTTAGGTTTAAAAATCTTCGATTCTAGAAATTCATATTTCTGTATTGTATCCATATCGTGTCACTAAATGTTTTGTAACAATCATTTTGTAAAAATGCTAAGAGCATATTTTTTGCTAGTTACGTACTTCAATTGCAATTTATGTTATTGAACCGTTTATTTTCGAAATGAAAGCATTTCACATGCATCATGACCATCCATATGTATTTGAAAGAATCCGATAATACTATCGAAAAAGTGATGTCTTTACCACTTGTGCTTAGTAATCCGTTAGTCAACTTTATCGGAATGGATAACAACTAATTATCCAAAAGTCAATTTTCACATCACTAAGTTAAAAAGAACATAAATCCTTACGTAAATCTTAACGCGCCTAAATGCAACACTAAATTTAAATTTTGTTTTGCTTAGTCTAACTATTATCTATACCATTTAGTTCACTTCCGCTTTGACACTGTTCTCGATAAAAGTACCACACGCTTCCAAACTTTCTGATTGCAAGAGATACACTGATATCTGTTCGACGAGGCAGTTCACACCGTACAGGAATCATACCGCACAATTTAATAGCAACAGTTCTTCCCGAACCGTTTCTCACGACAATCGTGTACATGCGCACTGGTATCCTTGGAAAAGGGACATTTTACAACGCACGTATTCATATTGTAGGATATTTTTCAAGAGATTTGTTTGATGGATTTTAAATCAACCGATTCCTTTTTATGATACTACAAAAAAGCTATCCAATCACAACGTGCACAAAGTCATAAAAATCCCTTTTTATTTAGTTTAACGATTTATTTTATCAGATGGAGTACAAGAAGCAAAGATTACAATATGAATAAAAATTTGAATGTAATAAATTCGTAATATTCGCTTATATTTGTTGAGTTTTAATGTCCAATTATAAAATAAAAACTTAATCGTTTCTCGTTATCTAAGATTACTTAAAACTAGTACAGGCTTTAAAACATTGGTAGTTGTAAAGTCTAACTGTATTGAATTCATGCTTCACGATGTCGCACGAGTTTATTTAGACCACTCTTTCTAATAAAAAATATATAAAACTCTTTCTATCACATAACTGGATTAGTGTGCGCTGTATAAATTCGTCTACTTAATGTGACTTAATTTCAAGAAGGACAGGATAAAGCTTTGATATTATCCATTTAGAGAAAGGTAAATTAAAGTATACAAAAGCTAGAGTTGGTATGCCGGTATGCTAGAGTTGATATGTCCTACCACGTTCATATTGGCAAATTAGACTAACATTGAAATCTAATACAATATTATATGAATCATTTTTATGCAAGCGAATGACTTCACTAATCGCTAACAGCTTCCACTGTAGCATAAGTCGTATTCAAGAAACAAAAGGCACCGTCCACTACAAATGCATGTCTGAATCGTATATTAGCCTTCAGAATACATGGGCTAACTCATTTAATCACTGATGACAGTTATTATTAATAAAACCCATTTTGTTCATTCTAATGAAACTATACATTCTAAAAGCAGATATATTAAATAATGTCCTAAGCTATAGTGCATAGCATTATTTAGCTGTTGTGATTATATACTGTATCGGAAGTCATGAGTGAGATTCATACTGATTTACTATTTCACAATGGAATAAAAACCTGTCACCTTGCCTCTATGCCGGTGGATATTTGTAGAACAGATACATACATAGTTGATTCATACTTATTGGAAACCATTCTAGCAATGATTGGACTGTTCTAGCAATGATTGAACCGTCATAGGACTGTTCACACTTAAATTCAAAACAACAAATACTTCTTAGTGGAGCTTGAACTCATTTGCTTGCCGTAATTACCTTCAAACTGACAGACAGATGCAGCTAATTTGTGATTGCTCGAATGTAAGTTAATTTACACTTTTATTCAAAAAGCTCCAATCTAACCAGAAGTACAATATGATGTTCAACCTTATTATCATTTGCCGTTATCATCAAAGCAATGCGCTTACCTTTCAATGCGATGAGTTCGACAGCTGATAACATTGAATGTATTGATACAATTGAATATGGTGTCCTCTTGGAATTTCAAACATATTGGATGCAGGGCTGGTCAACTTAAAATTAAAATCAGCTACAATCAATTCTAGCCTGGTTGTATATCCATCTTTTATAATTTTTTCTGCTCTTTCTTCTTTTTAACTTTTGAGGCGATAGGAGTTTTAGGATAGGAGAGGAGGGAAGGAGAAGTATGCATTTTTTTTCGGTACGATTTTTAATCGTCAAATTGTCATAGCTAAGGTATCAGCGCTCTTGATTTGCACCAAATTTTTTGTAAACTGTTCATCCTTTACTTTCAAACTAATTAACCGAAGAAGAAACTCATTTCATTTGAAATGAGAACAGTTAGCATTATTAGAAACAATGATCATGTAATTTAAACAGCAGTTCACTTTTTTATGCACATTGTTGTTATCCAACTTTGCTAGTTTTATTTTTCTTGATCGATTATTTTATTTATTTTTTAATGTGTAAATTAATGTAATCTGTATAAGATTACTCTAGATTTTAGTTAACAAACCCTGGTAGCTTTGATAGATGCTTGACACAAAAATGTCCCATACAATAAGGGTGTCAGCGAACAATCTACAATCTTCAAACAATCCCACTTATTGCTGTTTAGATGTGTATGTTTTATAGAGATAATGACAAGATCGATAGCATTCCGTTACAACATCGCACTGTTCAAACACTATTTGAAATGAGTACTCAGTATTTGTTTACTTGTTCATCAGACAAGATGAAGCGGCATCAACGAATAAAGTGTTGTAGTAGGACTGGTTTGGCATTCGTTCAGTTTGGCCTACTAATCTTAGTTTCATCGGTTTCAATTAAAATATCAGCTGCACAAGATGGAGACTCTAACTATCGTTTACCAAATAACACTTATCCACTGAGGTACAATATTGAGCTAACGACTCATATTCACGATGAGACTCTCGGTAACGCCAGATTCAATTTTGAGGGTAAAGTTACAATACAATTCAAAACGATCAATGATCGCGATGTATCTTCGAGGGATGTTACTCTCCATTATCGTCAGATCGATATTACTCATGTGAAACTATGGTATATTAGCCAGGATGGTTGGGAGTATATCCTTTTGGATGGTAGTGACAATTTTACCACTGACCCAATCAAAGAGTTTTTGACGGTGCATGCCCCACAACCGTTAAATGGAACTTATTATTTGGAGGTCAAATATAACGGCACCTTGAGAGAGGACAATGCAGGATTTTATCGATCCTCTTATCGCGATCAAAATGGAAATGTGCGATGGCTAGCAACAACTCAGTTTTCTTCAACCGATGCGCGGCACGCCTTCCCATGTTACGATGAACCAGGAATCAGAGCTCCAATTGCATTGCGTGTAACTCATGGCAAACAATATTTTGTTCTATCAAACAATATACCAATGGATGTGAGGGATAGGTGAGATATGATACGCTTTCAAGTATAACATAGTTTGAATGACAATAACGTGAAACTGTGATTGCATAACTAAAAATTCAGCATTATAGAAGGAATGGCCACAACTACCTTCGCGGATACCCCAAAAATGCAATCATATCTGTTGGGAATCATAGTAAGTGACTTCCAAGCAGTATCGCTTCCTGGCTATCCTCGTCAACAGGCATATGGTCGCCCGACAGCTCTTCAAAAACCTGTAGCTGATTTTATTATTGAAGCTGGATTTAAAACACTGCAAGAACTGGAAGACTTCTTGGAAACACCATACATACTTCAAAAGCTTTATCATGTAGCCATACCAGATTTTGCACCCGGTGCCATGGAAAACTACGGCTTGGTAATTGATATTTTTCTCTCTTTGTATGCGGCAACTTAATCTAAAGCATATCATCTTTTCCTCCTATCTTAGATAACGTATAAAGAAGAAAATTTCTTTTACGATCCATCTACATCTCCAATGAAACAGCGGAAGAAAATAGCAACTATTGTAGCACACGAAATCGGTCATCACTACTTTGGTAACTATGTGTCACCAGCTTGGTGGAGTTTTTTGTGGATGAAGGAAGGCTTTGCGCGATTTTTCGAATATGTGGCAGCAGAAAAGGTATTCCCTGAACTTGGCATTGGAAATATGTACGCTGTCGATAAAACCCATAATGTCTTCGAAATTGATTCACTTGGATCAACTCGTCCAATGACTTATTACGTCAATACACAGAGAGAAATAAGCAATGTGTTTGATGATATTGCATATGATAAAGGTAAGATTAATAGGAATTAACCATATTGTGCAAAATTGGTGGTGCGTATATTTTCTTCTTCATTTTTCACACATAATTCAGGAGGAGCTATTTTGCTAATGTTTTACCATGCATTGGGTCATAACTCATTTCGACGTGCCTTGGTGAATTATCTACACACAAATGCTCTACAGTCAGCCACACCGGAACAATTTGCTGAAGCAATGCAGCAAGCTATGTTTGATGATATAAATACCACAACTCTACAGTTCAACGCATCAACACTACTCAAATCATGGACAGAAAAGGCAGGCTATCCAATATTACACGTATCTCGCATCGGTACTAATTGTTCGTTACAAATTTATCAAGAAAAATACTTACTCAAAAGTAGTAACACGAGTATGCCATCAGTCACATGGATTGTTCCTTATAATTTCGCAACAAAAACACAGCCTAACTTCCAGAATACATTGGCGACGGGATGGCTTACAGAGACGTATACAGTGATCAATCCAACCGACGAGTTTTTCTGGACATGTAATGACTGGATCGTGTTCAACATACAACAGACGAGTTACTACCGCGTAAATTACGATGCTGAGCTTTGGCAATTGAACATTGAAGCTCTTCTGAAAAATAGTTCCATACTACACGAAGCTAACCGAGCCCAGTTGATAGATGATGCAATGAATAATGCACGGTCCGGAAGATTGAATTATGAAGTACCACTGCAATTGATGAGATATCTTTCAAAAGAGCATGATTACATACCTTGGGCATCTGTGGATCGAAATCTTGGTTTGCTAAATGTCCTGATGAGAGGCACAAACAACTATACGACATGGCATAAATATTGTTTAGAATTTATCGAGCCAGCGTATTATAATTTGGGTATAGAAGCGTTACCGCAGGACACATTATCAGACCGTATGGCGCGGGAAATTGTTGTCGATTGGGCATGTAAATTGGGCTCCCCACATTGCCTTAATGCAACTGCATTCATAGTAGCAGAGATTGCGGAAAACCATATTGCAGACGCAGCTCCCGATTTGCGTGAACCTATTTACTGTAATGGATTGAGACGTGCATCGTCAAAAGTTTTTGATACTATCTGGCAACGAATGCAAGACTCACAAGATCAAGGTTATCGATCGGAACTTATTCGAGCGCTTGGATGTGTGGAAGATGCGCAGTTGATTGATAAATATCTTAACACCACCATCGATACCACCTATAGCAGTTACTTCGGTCAGGAACGTGAGCGGGTTTTCGTGTCCGTTTTCAAAAATGGGCTGTTAGGAATGAATCGAGCGATCAAATTTTTGACGAACAACATGGATCAAATTTATGAGCTGTAAGTATGATATTTACTTGCCAAGCGTTTCAAAATAATGCTTTGTTTTATGCAACAAGTTTACCTGACTCATTATAATAAACGTCATTATAATAATTAATTTACCCATATTTTTTACCCCGGATACACACATCATCATTATTTATGTCCATGTTTTTAGTTTGTTTAGTTGATGTTAATGTGTCAGAAACCTACGAAATCAGCGCTATATATTTGCTCATAATATTAAAGCATTGTATAATTTCTTCTTTTCGCTACAGTTACAACAAAGGAAATTTCGGTGCAAGAGCAATTAGTGCCATTATTCGCAACATGGCCAAGCAAATTACAAGCGAGAATATGCATGTACAACTTCAGAACCTGATGGAGCAACTGCTGGATAAGGGGTACATACAAAAATCGGATATGTTACAGGCATTAGAGTACTCTAGCGAAAATCTTATGTGGATTGGTGAAAGAGGTGTACAGATCGAAATTTGGTTAGAGCAACAGTATCCTCAAACTAAACCGCCCACTACCACACCTCAAATGACAACATTTTCTACTGTCGAGTCAACTACACCTGAAATGAACAGTGATAATACGTCTGAATCAACCACCATTTCAGTAATCTCCTTTACTTACTCTACAACCAGTATTCAAAGTACAACAAAGGCCAACCAATCAACTGCGTTCCCTACAACCAGTATTTCCATGAATTCGACACTATCGGTAGCTACTACATCTGCCTACAATTATGAAGACAACACTGCAAACCATGCATTCGTTGTTTACAAAAGCTTTCTTTTAATTATATGCAGTAGTTTCATTTCAATATGCCGTGCAGCATAAAGCCTTGTAAAGTACTACTACCTTTCACACTAGAAAACAGAGAGGTGCCATCAGAATTAGCAACAATTTGTGCTGTTTTAAAAGCTGTACTGTTTTATTTTCAAGTTTTCCCGTTCCCAAATCGTAGGGCATTTAATGAAAGTTAAGTTAAAGACAAAATGTAATGTACACAAGTTAAAGACAAAATGTATTCCTTACACGATGTTTTCAATTCTCAAAATTACTTTGTATTAGGTATACGGTTGCGTGGAATACGATTTCTTTTGTTGGGAATTACACGTTTATGTATCACGATGAATCATGTATCTTGTATTATGTATTAGAACTACACGATGTATCTTAACCCAAAGCACAGATCAGCATCACAGACCAATAAAATGTTCTAACGAATAAATAAGATTTAATAATCACGAACGAATAAAACGAATAAATAAGAAGAACAATGTTATGTGTGAATGTTACAATATGGTTCTTTACAATCCAACGAATACAGAAATTGGTGATAGGTGCCATCAATTAAGAACACTTTTTAACAAAGTATGTAACTTAATTTACTACCGTGCAACAGTTCATTCTCTAAGAGCGAGAACAAACTTTTTAACGTTACGGTCAATCTACATTATACGAGTGTTTTCATTTTTACTACTCGTGACTCAATTATCTTGATATCAGCTTAGAAACACATTTTTGAAAACGAAAACTAAGCGAAGGTCTATGCTTTGAGCACCAATAAATAATGAGCCAGCAAATTTTACTTTATTCTTCCTATTCTCTCCAATCAACATCCTACCCAGTGCTCGTATTTATCAATGTTTCTGCAAATTCTGATTCGAAAGATGTCCGATGATTGTACTTAATTTTAATTTCTTAGGTTTTAGGCAGTATACAATCGTGGAAAGCAGTTGGATAACCAATAAAAACACATACTTTATGTTGTGGTCAAGACGCAGCCATGACTTACGCAGCCAAACTACTCGCTCAGCGCTGTCTGGTAACTGACAGCACACGAAGTGGAGTAGTGTTCGGCGTGAGTGTTTCGGCCGTACCGAACACGCAGGGAGATGCCTTCTTTCTCTCCCTGCGATAGGCGGTAATGACCGGCGCCTAACGGGACCTGGCGTAAGATGATTGACGGCACAGGATCACTCTCTTCTCCAGCGGACTTCGAGGTGAACGGACGTACGGCTCCACTCGTCTTGTGTTTTGTGTGCGTGCGTGTATTTGATTATGTGTTAACTATTTTAATTATATTAAAATAAACCGGCCGTCTAAGAACACAAAACTTTATTTTCTATAACAAAACACGTTCTTTGATTCTGAGTCTCTTTCGTCTTTGCGGTATTTACACAAGTCGTTACTATTGCAATCCATCATTTCGTGTTGGTTGTGCGCTGACTAGTCCGTCTGTGTGCGGCTTTAGCACGGATAGCACGCACTGTGCAAAAAGTGGTGTCCGGTGGTTTGCACGTGACATCTTTTTTTGACCATAAAGCTTTATCGCCAAGACTTTGTCTTCCGTGAGCAGCGGTTCCAGGGTCCGCGGCGAAATAGTTACTGGCAGCTGATGCCACATGTTTTAAATACATCTAATATTGAGGAGTATAGGTGCAAATGGAACTATTAGGCGAATCAACGTCGGAACTTTTGCTAGTGGATGGAATGGTTGGTCCGTTTTGCAAAACCAAAGATAAAATCGATTTTCAAGTGGAAAACGAATCAAAAATACTCCGAGTTCCGTTTGCATAATGATATCTGTTATGTTCGTCCCAGACGCTTTCGGATTGTCCTTATTCACACGCGACACACTTTTACTGATAACATATAGAATACCGTTATATTAACATAAAGAAGAACACGCACCCGAGCAGCACGCTTGCCGGTACTTGTCTCTCGTCCGGACGCTACGGTGAGACTGCTCGCTTGAGGATCATCGCATCGACCTTTCCGGTGGCTGTACTAAGCCACTAATACTAAGCAACTTAATACGTCCGCGAGTTGTCGCACGACAAGTACAACCCCGAGTACAAAGCTGTACGAATAGTTCTCGCTCCGCAACAATATCCTCTTCGCGGAGCTAAAGTCTTCATACGGAAGGTATCTCACCACTCCTAGTCAACTCACCAATATTAACCGTATAAATGGAAAGTTGCTTCTCTTACAGAGGCGATTTTCGTTAGACTTGGCTAAATGAAATACGAATGTGTGGTGAAAATGTATCCACATTTAAGCTAGGCCAGGGAAGACAGAGTCGCAACAATATTGACAGACTAGAAACAGACGATGAGTTAGTGATAGACGACAAGGACCAAATTTTTGACTATATTACTACGCATTACGGGAACCTTTACGCACACGGAGTGACAGACGTTGACGAAAATTTTACCTGCAATAGAATGATCCCTGAGAACTGTTTCATAACAGGAGGAGCATGGAGGATAACTGCATGGAGGAGATCACTTACAGCGATCGTCTTCTGGCTATTAAAAATTCGGCTCCCGGTAAGACTCTTGGTCCAGATGGTATTCCCATTGAGTTTTATCGTCGCACATTGGAGATCATTCGGCGTGAACTCTACGAGAATATTATCCCGCAGTTTGTAAACAATCATTGGGCTGCTGAGAAAAGCAGGTGGTGGGAGCACTCTTCGTTCCATTCGTCCAATATCTCTGCTTAGCACATACTATAAGTTGGAAGCAAAAGTTCAGAAGCCTCGTGTTGATGGGATTATTCGCGAATGTAATGTTATTTCACCGACACAAAGGTGCAGTAACAGGCCAGGCAATATATTTCAAGCTATAATCTCTGTTAAGGAGAGAATCATTGAATTACAAGCGGAGTTTTGCTCCTTGGGATAGGAGTTTTGCTCCTCGGGACTCCGCGAGTGACAGCGGATGCTGTCACCGAGAGATGTCCTCACGATCGACAGTCACGATCGGGCGGTCAACCACAGACAACACAGTGCGTTACAGTTACAGTGCGTGTCATATCTATATGTCTGTAATAAATGTACAGTATTCTTCAAGGACAAATAGTGAGTCGTACAGAACATAACACTCTGCAACAGACGATACATGTCATCGTCCCCAACTTTTACCCGTCATTCATGTCCCTCCGTTTTCCTGAGCTATATAGCATAAGTCCAGGTAAACGGATTCCTATCCTACGTTTGTTTGCAAATTACATCATCCGCATCATTGCTAACAACGATGCTGTGACCGAAATAGATATCCTTAAATGTTCATTGTAACCGTATTGCTCTCGTTTGCCCTCTCTTACGTGTACTGATATTGTTTTAAGATGTTTGTAAATAAACTAGGTTTTTATATCAAAAAACTGTAGCCTTACGCATCATTTTAGCTTAGTCGGCAAGAACTGAAAACCGTATAACAAGGTCGTATTTTACGTTTTTTTTATACTTAAGTCCGTTTTTAAATTATTTGAGTAGTGATAAGGCCATTGTCTACTAATTACTTGTTATTGAATAAACAAATAAACTAATTTGCAATTCATATGCAATTCATTTGCGACACGATATGTGATGAATGATTTAAGAAGTTATTACAATGCTCTTGTTGAAATAAGAAATGAGGACTGCGTAGTCGTTGTTTAGTATAAGGTAAATTAATCAAATGCTTAAAACGTATTTGCTCAGAAGCGTCATATATTTTTCGTTCTAATAAAATAACATTGTTTATACCTAGTTTATGTGCTATTTCCAATCATTGTAGTAATAAGATACAAAAAAATGTATAATTTTAATAAGTTCATTTGGTTAGAAGTTATTTGTAAATGCAACGAAATTTCAAGACAATTATTCTACATATAAATAAAAATTTAAATTCTCGTTTATAAAATAGACTAAAATGTTCATTTATTCACAGCCGATCGTTGAAACAAAATTTAATTTGGATTTAACAGTTATTATATCGAACAACAACGCTTTTTTCTGTGGTTAAAAATAAGATCATTTTCCAATATGTTTGGCAACACGTGATGGAAAGAAAAGTAATGCAGAATTCTTCAGATACATTTATTTTAACTGTTCGCTCGAGAACAAAACTGAAATTCCTCATCTACTCGTTTTTTATCACTCTCCGCTCCGGTCTCCCGTCAGTGTCCTACCGATCGAAACCCTGAACCCAAAGCATTGAAACCGAAACAAAATGTTTTGTCATATCTATTCATACAACTTCATATCTATTGTTCTGACATGAATTTTTACATTGACAGCTATCACATCCGAAACATCATTCTATTCTCTACGTAAATAACTATAGTTATTTCAGTTTAGATTACGCATCATTAGTGAAAGTAAACAAGTTTTTGTGATGCCGAAAAATGTCGAAATGCGAGCCATCAAAGCAGCATTTGCGAGAAGTTTTATTTTCCTGTTTAATTCAAACAAAAATGCATCTCAAGCATGTGAAGCTCTCTGAAGCATACCCGGACTACAAAATCGACGTTCGAATGTGTCAGCGTTGGTTTGCACGCTTCAAAAGTGGTGATTTTGTCACTGAAGATGAGGAACGCTCCGGCCCGTTCAAAAAGTTTGAAGGCGTCGAATCGGAAACTTTGCTCGACGCAAGAAGAACTTGCAGCAGCATTGGGAGTTAACCAACCAGCTATTAGTAAGCGTTTGAAAGATTCGAAAGGTCGGTTGGTTGCCATACGAATTGCGGCCGAGAGACGACACAACATAAACGCAAACTGTTGGAAGCGTATGTCACTAATCACTTGAGTAGTAGAGGTTCCCCTTATTTAAGTGGTCAGTGTGGCGAAATGCGCTAGCGAGCTCTCTCTCTCTACGGCAGCCGAGTGGTGAACAGCAAGAGCGTTCTTGCGTGTGTTTTATATTGTTGAATTTGTTTTAATTGTAATTTGTATTGTTCATTAGGTATTAAATAAACGGCCATCTCATATCGATACAAAACAAACATTATATGGATTTTATCAAAATAAATGTGATAAACTATGTGCAAGAATCTTCTAATATAAAAAAGGGCATGGGATGCCATAGGAAAGTGATTTTAATGAATTTTATGTTCAAAGAAAAAGTTATGATGTTCATGATTTGTTTATTTTCAAGGCACGTTTGACAGAAAAAATCGTTCGCGACTCGCGTGAGCAGTGACACCCACTCCCTCACGATTCGCTCAGCGACAAAATCGCGCGCGATGGAGCAGTGACACCAGCCGTACTCGGGTTTAGATCTCGTCCTATCGTTATTAGGGTAAATGCACCAATTGTTGTGCTAGCACCAATTGTTGTGCTATCGACGGGAAAA